>CM044433.1:80390111-80424444 GCA_024363595.1 Xenopus borealis | reverse complement strand
GGGTTAATCATACTCACAACTGAGGTAGATCATATGCCAGGTACATTGGTACATTCAGAGTTGTAGCAGATACAGCAAGGAAAGACACCATGGTAGAAACAGCAAGTTGGAGTTGATAGGATCACCTTCCAGGATATCAGTACCTCATGTGGACCGGATCACTACAGCAGACGTGGATCAGGGGTAAGAACACTGCCTGAAGTCCCTTGTCAGTACTGTGGTCCCTTCACTATAGGCAAAGTAGAGCCTGGGGGAGAGCTACTCCCTTCTATCCTCCTTGGTGGAGCTTGAGCTGCTCTAGCTTTCCTCTGACTCACTTCCACTAGAAAGTGCTATAAAGAGATATAACCTATACACTGGCTTTACCTCGTTCATGGGGTCCCTGTATCCCCGACTTCTCTAAAGGTGGTTGTCCCTTTAGGGCCTAACACTTCTGGGGCCTTGTTGACTCCAGGCTCAGTGGAACATCTGCCCAGATCAACTGCTGCAGGCCAAAGAGGAAGTGCCCCTCCCTGCAAGCACTTTTCTTACAGCACTGCAGGGAGTGGTCACAATCTATAACCAATAAATTGTTACAACTATGTTACATGGGATTTAACCCAGCAACAGGGAAAATGAAGGTACTAGTAAGGGAATGAAGCCATAAGGGCCATGCTACTTATGGGTCCCTACACACGCTTAATATCATAGTCCAATAATTCCTCCATTGACATGCTGTATTGAGCATCTTTAATTACTTGATGCAACGTTGGTGCTGTATTTGCCTTCCACATTCTAGCTATGGAAGCCCTCGCCACAAAGATCCTGGGTAAATAAAGTGTTAATGCAGCAGGTGGAATACAAAGCCTGGCAAATTAATTTTCAAAATATCAAACCAGGCAGCAAATCTCAGTAAGCCTTTCATAGCAAGTACTTGAGAGCGAGAGCAAGTGTGAATGAACCAGTGTGTAGGCAGTGTGCAGCATTGTACAGTAGATCCAGAAACATAATACACTCTCCCTCCCACGAGAAAGAACATTTACAAGGCAATGCTGTGCGAGCCTTTACTCTCAAGGGTTATTAAACCTTTTAAAAACAAAGAAATCGTGGCCGGGAACATTACTACTGAACTACAATTCGCAACGTTCTAGACATGTTTATTAATAACTGGTGACTGGCAGGTCAACAGGACAACTCTCCTAAGATTATTCTACACAGAGAAGAATTAAATGGAATACAGAAAATAGTACAAAAAAAATGAATGGCATAAAAAAAAAATCAAAGGTTTTACATAATATTGTTACCAGAAAAGCAACTGGCCCCTAACCCCGCAAACATACTGTAAACTTGTAATGCTTCCATTACAGTCCTTCTCCAGGCTTTCTATAGGTTAGAGAGTTTCCAGCAGCTGCTAGCTCTGCTTTATCAGTTGTTACACCCATGGGTGGTGCTGTTGGCTGAAAATAAAACATCAGCAATGTCCAGTTGTAGATGCATCAATAAAGTAGTAAATATATACGAACATGTGTAATAACCAAGTATTGTGTGTAACATTTTACATATATACGGTCAATCATATATATGTGTATATGTACAGCAAGTATGAATTGGGTCATATATATATATATATATATATATACACATATATACATATATATATATATACACATATATATATATACACACACACACACATTATATATATATATATATATATATATATATATATATACATACATACATATATATACATACATACATATACATATATATATATATATACACAATATAATATACATACATACACAAACACACATACATACATATACACGGAGTGATCAAAGTCATTAAATGCAGGTCAGCTGTTTAAAGTAAACATCTGGTTGGTTGTAATGTGTTACTGGCCCTGGATGGACAGTGTAGTTGCTCAGTGGTTAGCACTGGGCTTCATCTTTAAAGAGTTTGTAGGACTGATGTGTTTACAACTTTTATGGTATTTTTATTAAATGACCATTGTGCGTGTTTGTATGGTTGAGACATTAGGGTTAATTTACTAGGGCTTAGTGCAGTTGCAAGTGCAATCACAACAGTTCAGCATTTTCTCCTATGATTCCATTGCAACTGCTGCATTAAAATTATTGCAATTCCACTTGTACTTGAAAACAGTTTGGACACAATTAATCTGAAATGTCTGTCTGGTTTTATTTTGATCATTCAATATGAGAGTGACGGACGTATGCCCCCATCCTTTGGGCATCTGTGCTCGGTGATTGATGGAGGCTGCTGTGGGAACCCTGGAGCTACCACCTGGTTCAGAGTGGAATGTGTCAATAGGCTTAACAGCACTTAGTTTTGAACAGGGGGCAGGAGGAAGGCAGCAGTGCCAAGCCCAACTATACAGAAGTGCAAAAATCGCATGTTGACTCATGTAATAAATGGGCCTTGATGTGTAACTGACTGCAGAGAAAATTGCAGGCCTGTTACTGCAGTGCAGTAGGTAAATAGACTCTGCTGGAGTGTAAGCTCCACTTGGCCGTGTATTTATGTGAATGAGGCACAACCTCTGTAAAAGTGCTGAATAGCATGGTCACACTATATAAGATAATGATACTACATTGCTGTGGAGACCTGCTTTGGGTCGAGTATCCACATAATACCCAACGAGGTTGGGTTTTGCGTAGAAAGTCCCTAATTCTTTGACTGTTTGGGCAGTCTTCGGGCTGCCTATCTGGGCATGCTACTAAAGTGCTGGAGTGATTCCTGCCACACCCACTGATGAAACTGCAAATTTTTCCCGTCTGCCCACCCAAGTGATCTCACTGCTGTCCCAGTGACCACACTTCTGGTTTCACCTGTCCTGGGTTGGAAGGTAAGTTAACCTATTGCATGCCGGGTGGGGTAGTGAGTCTGGATAGGTTGGCAAAGAAGGGTCGTGGGTGCAGATCAGGCACGGGACTACCCAACCAAACCTGTGCAGGACTCGTGTGTTATGCATTGGAAGGGTTCAAGTTGTGTAAAGGAAAAAATAAAGATCATTCATCAACAGAAAGATTATCAGGATATATAGATAGCTATAAAAGATATGTTTTTATGATTTTGGAATCTCAACTTTCGTGTACAGAAGGTCTACAGTAATGTTTAGGAAAGAAAGAAAAGATGTTAGACATAAGGCTGAAAGAATAATGCTAAGTTAGAGTGAAACTTCATGCACATGCTTCCACTTCGGTCTATGCATTGCCTTTTCTTAAACTCTTCACAAAAACCGACCCTGTATGGTAGAGAGAAATGTACAGGTAATGGAACACTGCCTATTTATTGAGAAAGGGGTTATATCACTTAGATCTGTAAATTATACACATTGACTAAGCCTAGAAGGCAGATCAGAGGTGAGAAAAGCTTCCAGCTCTGCATTTCTGTCACATAACTGGAAGGTGATTGCTTTGGCTGGCTGTATAAAGCAGAGTTCTAAGAAATGAAAATCTAAAAATGATCCATTCATGTGATAAGGATGACTCAAAACAAAGCATTTCTCGGCTGTAGCATTTATCTGCACTAACAGTAAAGTTGTTTGAGAGTCACAAGTTCCATAAGCAGACATGTTACTCATCATTCCCAGTTCTGATTCTCGTCTTTATATTCTAAATACGGCAACACTGCAGCTAGATGTTTTGCCCTTTGAGATATTTTTCAATCAAAGGGTATAAATGAACAGGCTGACATCCTCCTTCTACTAAGATTCAACAAAAAAGGAAATTCAAGTCCGTCAAGTCAAAGAGATATCAGGCCATCTCTTATCAGAAGGCTGGTGATGCAGCTGAAATACCATCATTATGTGATACATGTCAGAGAGAATCCCTGACTCTCAGCACTGATCTTTCTGAAGTCTGGGCCTTGTTAAGTGCGTAAGAGGAGAGAAAACAGGGAGCAGAAGGAGAGAATTAAGACAGTGGGAATACACTTTTGAAGCGACACATGGAATAAAAGACTTTTACAAACCCCAGCAGCTGATTTAGCTCTTTATCGCTATTAGGGAGCTGTAGGATTCAGAAAAAAAAGCCTATCTTTCTGAAACAGGGTTTACTTGACTGCAGGGGTACTGTAAATATACAGTTTCAATGTAGGAGGAATGCACCTCTATTTTCACTATTTAAATTAGTAATAATGTGCCTCAAGTAGGGTTGCCACCTGGCCGGTATTTTTGATGGTTGATCCCAGTGTTATTAATAGGAAAATAATATAAATATATAGGAAGGCCGGTATTTTTTTTTCAAGAAAGGGTGGCAACCCTAGCATCAAGGGAATATGAAGTTCTGCAGCTTCCTTGGCTAGTGTGCATCCATTCCTACTTATTCAAAGTGGATTTAGTTCTGAATTGTACCAAGACAGATTGGGGGGGAATGTAAATAAAATAGCAAAGAGAAAAACATTGCACACCAATAAGAGTTAAAATCCACATCTCGCAATGTAATATTGTTCCTTAAACGGTTATTGCATTGTGAATCGTTATTGCGGATTATAATTGCGCACTCTTAAGAAATGCTTGAAGATGTCGTAATCTTTTGGAGCAAACATTGTGATTCAGAAAGAAGTTTTATTACATTGACAGCGCATTAGCGCAAAGTATAAAATTCGCAAACGGCCTTAGCTGACGGAAGTGATCGCTAAACAGTTTCCGGGTTCGCAAAAGGTATATTGCATTCGCGCAAAGCAAAATTTGTTCACACAAAGGCTTAACTTTTTGCATTGCGAATAGGTTTTGCGTTACCAACATATATTACATTCCCCTAATTGACTTGCTATATCTAACATGTCACAGCAATTTTTGGCCCCATTTGAGGGTTGTCAGACACACTTTCTTTGCTGCCTTAAAACATGCCTGACATTTTTGCAGAATAAACTCACTGGGGGTCATTTATAAACTTCACGCAGGGCAGATTGATTCGCAGAGTGAATAAATTTGCCATGCGCCTGGTTATATTTATAAAGCTGAATAAGAGTGTGCTAAGAGATTTGGAGCTTTTTAAATATGGCAAAAATCACAAATTGCGAACACTCTGCGCCACAACTTTGGTGGCGGAGAAAATATTCGCAAAACAGTTTCGCAAATTGCGAATTTAAGTTGCTTTTAACGCTACTTTTGCGCAAAACAACCTCGCAAAGTGCCTGTACTCACACAAAGACCTGTCTTGTTTGCGAAAAATTCATTCACAATGCGAATTCGCAAAAACCGGAAAGACGGGCACAGTAGTGCAATATTTTAGCGTTCAGGAAAAAGCATGGGCAAAACTACCATTTGCGAACAATTATGCGCTGCGTGAACTTTATAAATGACCCCCGTTAATCCTTATCCAGATCCCTAGCCTTAAAAGGGGTAAAAATTTAAAAATTGCAGAATAACTCAAGGATATTGAGAAGGATCCTCAGTCACTATGTAAATACCTGTCTTTTACTGAATATTTATGTTTGTCTTTTTTTATTTACCATGTGCACCAAAATATTGCCTAAAATGCATAAGTACAAATATACCACTCTCAGAGTAAGCAGATATAAAATTCCAGTACTGCACTTAAAAGTGTATGGATTATGTATGTAACCCATGTAGTGGCATGGAAAAAAGGAATATTGTTACAAATATCTACCATCTTTGTAATCCCAAGAGAGGAAACATATTTATACATTGAGCTCGGAGACTGAAATTTATGCAGATTAATAAGAATAGTCATTTGTTTCAAAATGGCAGAATGGACTATAGCTTTTCTACAAAGTTTGTCCCATTAGGTAGCTGTTGTTCACTTTGGACATACATAAAGTTGAAAATATGCAGCCTAGATGGGAAGTCTTGCATCTATTTTTCTAAGCAGCTTTCATATATTTTTAAGTCCTTTTATACAATTAAGCATTAATAAATAACCTCTAAGCAATGTTACAGACATGCTCACGTGTTGAGAAGTAGGCAGCTTAGCTTCCATTTACTTTAATGCTCAGCTCAGGGAGATCCTGCCAAGAATGGTCATTTTAATTTGGCTCGTTGGAAAAGAATTTACTTCCAAATTTAATTTAGGTATGGCTGAGGATACATACTGCATCTTAGCAATAAAAGGGATTTTGGAGTTTGGAAGAACTCCAAGGTGGAATTTCAGGTTTATAAAAGAACTTTACAAAATGATATTTCACAGGTGTGGGTTTTGTATTACAATTGTTTTATGCCTAATTATATACAGGTATGGAATCTATTATCCAGAATGCTTGGGACCTGGGGTTTTTCAGATAAAGCATCTTCTGTAATTTGGATCTCCATACGTTAAGGGGCTGATTTACTAAGGGTCGAATTTCAAAGTGGAAAATATTTAATCAAATATGGCCAAAGTAGCCCAAAATGAAATCAAATTTGAATTTTTGAAATTCGAATCTTCATTCGACCCTTAGTAAATCAGCCCCTAAGTCTACTATAAAATCACGTAAACATTAAATAAACCCAACAGGCCGGTTTTGCTTCCAATAAGGATTCACTGCATCTTAGTTTCGATCAAGGTATTATTTCATTATTACAGAGAAAATAGAAATCTTTTTTTTAAATTTGTATAATTTGTATTATTTGGATAAAATGTCTATAGGAGATAGTCTTCCAGTCATTCAGAGCTTTCTGAACAATGGATCCCACACCTGTATATTATATATTGTTTTCGGATTTGGTCCTTGCTGTTTCTTAGTCGAGCATAGATTGCTTAATTAAAAATAGCTCATAATCCTATTTATTTATTGAATTCCATGGAATGATATATGGACAGGGTCAGTATTGATTTCTGTCATAACACTGTATCAGATGTATATGACAGTACTACTGCAACAGTATAAATGTTGGCTCATAAATACCATAATCACATTAGTTTGCCATTGTGAGTGGTTCATCACTAAGCCCTAGTAAATGCAGTAAAAGCCCTTGGCTGTCCAACTTAAACCCATGTAGATGTTTGTCAATTGTGAAATAGACTATCACATAAATAAATTAGAATTTCTACATTAACTAGCAAAACTGTATGGACCTTCTATGAAGAAGCACCAATTACATTGCAGTATTGTAGCCATTACACTGCATACATAATTGAAAGAAAAAATATATTGCCAGTGCCGTGCAAATCCCTTTTAAATATGTTTTACAACTATTGAGATGTTAGTACCACATTTTGACTAAAACCTGTAAGCTAACGTTCCATGCCAAAGACCCTAATTTAACATGTTTCCTATACTGCCTATTGTGTATTTTTCAAACCCTCAGCAACAATGTGCAATTAAGTGCAACGGAGTGGAGGAACCATGTACATATTTACATTTGTATAAGAGACAGCCAAGTAGTTACATTGCTACATAACAATATTTACACATGGGAAACTAGAATACCATCAGATAGCATGAAGATCCAAATAAAGAAAGATCCATTATCTGAATACCCCCAGTCTCGAGCATTCTGGATAACAGGTCCCATACCTGTAAAATGCAGAACTTTTCATTTTTATCTGGAGCATCTTAGATAGACATCTTCTCCTTTGCAGGGGAATTCCTGCAGTATGTTACAGTATGTTGTACCTGAGCTAAAGTGCCTATGGAATATCATTGCTATACAAGTGGTAAATGCAAATATTTTCTTCCTCGTAAGTAACCTCAGTAGTAAGATATAGCACATTAATAGAATATGCTATTATAAATTTCTGTACAGAAAGAATAGTAGATGTGTAGCAATTCCTCTACAATGCGGTGCATTTCAAGTCAATCCATTGGCAAACTGTACTTCGGTTAGATGACAGCATAAGAAACATTAAAATGCCTGCATATTATGGATATACAGTGCCGTAATGAAACATGGTTTAATAAGATGAATTGCAGCATATTGATAGACTATTATGATGGGCTTGAAATTTACATTTGTATAAGAGACAGCCAAGTAGTTACATTGCTACATAACAATATTTACACATGGGAAACTAGAATACCATCAGATAGCTATGACTTAAATTATATAACAGACTGATCTGAATTAATGAATTGAAGGTCACCTTGCCATGCGGGTAAGCCAACAAGAAAACAAACAGAGATGTTCAAGTTAAAAAAAAAAAATGACCAATTGTCTTTGACTTTGACTTTTTGCAATATTCTCTCACGTGTTATCCAAGAAATGGGACCAAAATACAAAAGAAAGAAGGGTCCCAGAATATGTTTATAAAAAGGGCTATGAATATAAAGACAAAGCCCAGGTTTCAAATCTGTGCCAAGTATATACACTTTGGGAAGATTGTTTTTTTAATAATACATGTACTCAAGTTGGATGGAAAACACAGAATAACAAACAGAACCAGCGTCTGTATAAAACAGAAACACACTGACATCAAGTGGAAGAACCAGGTGTTGTTCTTAATAACACATGAAATGGAATTTTAAGAATTTTAGGCAGAAAGTCATAAAATCGGTCTAGAAGAAAAATGTAATGCAGCTCCAAATATACTGCTAGTACAGAAATGGCAATTTGATCATAAACTCAAAGGGAAAGAAACTGCAAGGCTACTTATAGAACTACACAAGTATACAAAAATCTATGGTCTGCATAAATCTTGGTTTCATGGATATGTACATACTATATATGCACACTTACTGGACTGATACTTCGACAAATGACAAATGAATAATGTCACAAACATTTCACAGCTTTTTACCTTGTTCAGGGGACCAGGAAAACATTCCGTAAAATCTGGAAAAATTAAAAAAATCAGGGAAATGTGTTAAAGTAACCTTTACTTCAAGTACTGAAAGGATAAAAGCACAGAAGTTCATTTTACTTTGAGATACATTTACTGTCTTAATAAGAAGGGTTAAGCATTGCAGCATTAATGTTACACTATGGGGGGCATGTGCAAGGCAGTCACACACACAACCTAAAGCAATAAGTGATTGGTGCAGGACTGTATAAGTCACATACACAACCTAAAGCAATAAGTGATTGGTGCAGGACTGTATAAGTCACATACACAACCTAAAGCATTAAGTGATTGGTGCAGGACTGTATAAGTCACATACACAACCTAAAGCAATAAGTGATTGGTGCAGGACTGTATAAGTCACATACACAACCTAAAGCAATAAGTGATTGGTGCAGGACTGTATAAGGGGCAAACTAATTGGAATTAACCATTTACAGGCAGAACCTTGGCAAAAAATACATCTAGTTAGTATTTAAACCTCTATTTCACAAATGATAACATTCAAAGAGGAACAAAAAGTAGTTTTTGGGTACATCAGGACAAACTTTTGATGTAAAATCTGGGAAACATTATTTAAAATAAGGGAGAAATAAAAAATGCAAAATACGGAACAACTTAAAATCAGTGTACTTTAAATCAAGGTTTCGCTGTATTTTAAAAATGCATGGATGTAATGCAAATTACACAAAATTGAGAATGTAGCCCTACTTTTTTTTTTTATACTGTTTAAACCAATGTGATTGCAGAGAGGAGTGCTATGCACAAATTTGTTAGTCTTATATTCATTTGAATATCATTTGATTACTGTTAATTGGAATGCTGCCCCTCAGTTTAAATGTGGTCCTGCTTTATAAGCTTACTTATGGGACTAGGGATTGAGCCACCAAATGTTCTCTTGGTAAGGAGAAGTTAATAGAAGGAGGCAATCCCAGTATAAGGCAAATTACTCTATAGAGAGAGATCTGTATAAGGTGTCCAGGTCTTGGTTTGGAAAGTGAGATAAATCACACCAAGGACCCACACCTTAAGTTTGTTAAAATTTCACTTAATGTCTCAACCAAAAAATACCTGGTAGACCTAATGAAAACCCCACCTTCCCTACCTACTTTCAACTGCATGAATTTTTAAATATCTCCAGGTTCAGACATGCTTTTTATTAAAAATTTTCTTGCCTTGCCATCTCTCCACCCCCAGCTGACCCAAGCATATCCAAGTAGTACCAAACTTACTTTGGCTCTAGGTTGCCAACTCACGCCTTTAATAGTGGCCACATATTGAATCCACATCGTGCATGGCTAGTTGGCAATTCATTCAGACACAAGATGCATGCTACATGGCTGCACTTAAATCAATTCAGACTGCAGCATACATGTTAATGAATTGCTAATTAGCCATGCAGCATGTGGATTCAATATGTGGCAACCTTATACAACCCCAAACCATTTAAATCCAATAAAGAATAGTTGTCTGCTAAAAAAAACATGGCCTGGATCAAGACAATTTACTGTGTTTGATTGAAATCAACTTTTAAAAAAGTAATAACTGATTAAGGTTGCCACCTGGCTGGTAATTTTAATTTTTCTTTTTTTCAAAGATGGAAACTTTGCAAGAGGGGTAAGGTCTTGATTAGTGATCGGCAACAAATTCCCGTGATTCGCTGCAGGCGAATAAATTCACGAAACGCCGGCGAAATTTCATCTGGCTAAAATTCGCTGGCATCTCGTTTGGACGCATACCCCCTCACCTGTGTGGGTCCCCCTTGGCCTACCTACCCCCCTCCCGGGCAAATGCCCCTAATTTGTTACTTACCCCTCTTTCCAGGTCCTCTCAAGTGGAGTTCACGGCAGCTATCTTCTACCGAGTGCTCTTCTTCCTGGATTCATTCTCATTTAACGTCAGGATCCCAGACGTCATTCTCATTTAACGTCAGGATCTCTGTGTGTTTCTCCCAGTTAGAGCTCAGAGAGACTGACCAGCCTGGGCTTAAAAGAATACTGATTAGTCACCTGAGGCTAATCAAACCCAGTTGGTCAGCCTTTAGCACCTCACTCTGCCACAGTATGGGTGACAGGTCCCCTTTAAATTCTGCTACTAGGATCCTTCTGCTCTCTCCTAAGAGGGAACCTGTCCAACCCCAACTAAAATCCTTCACTCCTCTGCTCCTCACTATATTTATTCTCTTGTCTCACTGTATGTTCCTGGCCATCTTCTCTGCTTCTCCACCCACAGCCAGGCCCGGACTGGCAATCTGTGGGTTCTGGCAAATGCCTGATGGGCTGCTGTAAGTTGCCATAGAAAGTGACTATTAAGTGGGCTGGTGGGGGCTGTTTGGACAGCTTTGTAGGAGTAATGGCAGGGCCTATTTTGAATCCCAGTCCAGTCCTGCCCACAGCCACCTCTCTAGTCTCAAAACTTTCTACCTTGCTGCTCCTTAAATCTGGAATTCCATCCCTGTTCTCTAAATCTCCTCAAGAAAAAACTAATAGGGGAATGTAATATACGTCGGGCGCGAATGCAATGTACCTTTTGAAAACCAGAATCTGTTTAGCGACCACTTCCGCCAGTGGAAGGCTGTTTGCGAATTTTATAGTTTGCGCTAATGCGCTGTCAATGTAATAACATTTCTTACTGAAAAACTTCTTACTGAAAAAGTCACAATGTTTGCTCCAAAAGATTACAACACCTTCAAGCACTTCTTAAGAGTGTGCAATTATAATCTGCAATGCACAATAACGATTCGCAATGCAATAAACGTTTAAAGAACAATATTACATTATGGATTTTAAAGGGAAACTGTCATGGGAAAGCATGTTTTTTTAAAAAACACATCAGTTAATAGTGCTGCTCCAGTAGACTTCTGCACTGAAATCCATTTCTCAAAAGAGCAAACAGATTTTTTATATTCAGTTTTAAAATCTGACATGGGGCTAGACATTTTGTCAATTTCCCAGCTGCCCCTGGTCATGTGACTTGTGCCAGCACTTTAGGAGGGAACTGCTTTCTGGCAGGCTGTTCTTTTTCCTTCTCAATGTAACTGAATAGTACGCAGTGGGACATGGGTTTTACTATTGAGTGCTGTTCTTAGATCTACCAGCAGCTGTTATCTTGTGTTAGGGAGCTGTTATCTGGTTACCTTCTCATTGTTCTGTTGTTGGGCTGCTGGGTGGGGGAAAGGGAGGGGGTGATATCACTCCAACTTGCAGTACAGTAGTAAAGAGTGATTGAAGTTTATCAGAGCACATGTCACATGACTTGGGGCAGCTGGGAAATTGACAATATGTCTAGCCCCATGTCAGATTTCAAAATGATATATAAAAAAATCGGTTTGCTCTTTTAAGAAATGAATTTCAATGCAGAATTCTAGTGGAACAACACTATTAACTGATGCATTTTGGGAAAAAAAAATTTTCCCATGACAGGATCCCAATGTTTTTCTCCTTGCGAATTTAATTGCATTCCCCCTAAGAGTCTACCTTTTGGAGCACTATAGTTTAATTCTGGCACCTATTGGACAATGCCTTTACCTTGTGCACCGTTTCCCCTCCCTACCATTTCATATGTGTTAGTCACCCACCCACTTAAACTGTAAGCTCTAAAGGGCAGGGACTTTCTTCCTACTGTGGGGCAAATTCACTAAGTGGTGAAAATGCGCTAGCAATGGCTTTGCCACAATTCGCTGCACTACGCCAGGCGAATTTTCGCCAGCCTGCCGCTAATTCACTAAAATGTGAATTTGCGTTCAGAGCGGCAACGTTAGCGAAGTTGTGCATTTATGCTAGCAATGCCTAATTTGCATACGGTGCAAACTTAAACATATAATAGAAGTATATGTTACAGCCACTACATTCCACTACACAAGCCCAGGAAACTTTTAATAAATAAAATAAAGTTGTCCTATTGCCCTACATGTGCCCCCTGTATAGTTGAGTTACCATATGTTAGGAAATGTAGGGGGGAAGGAGGGTAACCCCCCAAACAATTACACTATTTTTCAGACTATCACCCTAAAAAAAGTAAAAGACGCCAGTGTTTTTTGGGACATGGAAAAAATTTCAAGTTTTTTTTTTCAAACTCCTATCTACTGTATTGAACTTCGCCAGGTCTGACCTGGCGAAGTAAAGACTAGCGCAAGAGGTAACGTTCAGTAAAATGTTCATCTTAGTGAATTAGCGTAGTTATGTCCCTTTGTCAGTGCACAAGCTTTTATATATTGTACTTTTATGCATTGTATGACGCTGTGGCTCCTTAACAGTGTTTTACAAATAAAGTTATACATACATACTGTACATACAAGTGGGTTAAATAGGGCTGTATGGAAATTACAAATATGCAGGTTTCGATATACAATTTTTTAGACTTTCTAATTATGCAATTCCATAACGAATAATTATTCAAGAATTCTGCAACCCTGCTAACATCATTAGCATGTATTTATATAGTTCAGCAAGCTGCAAAGCACTTTATACAGGGTACATCCATCTTTATCAGCTCTCTGTAATCCTCTACTTCTTACAAGTATTTTGGACAGTTGGTTTATGTTCCAAATTGTCTCTGATGTTCTGAGCTGGCAGCCTGATGGTGGATACAGCAGCATGCATCAACAATATCTTGACACTTACCTATCAGTCATCTGCCAGTTCAGTGGCTACCCTGGGGCTATGATGGGGACCCGCTGCAGGGAGGTGAGTGATTATTGTTCCAATTAAACTCTGTATCTTAAATACTTGACATGTAATCCTGAGTATTAGTTCCTCAGCAGGTAATCCTTATAGCAAAGGACATGGCACTCTGAACATGACACTACCTAGAAGCCAACTACTACAGTACCTTTATATACAGCATACAACTTTGAATAGAATACAGTTTTGGCATAGACATTTTATTTAGGTATGGGGTCTGTTATCTGTAAACCTGTTATTCAGAAAGCTCCAAATTACGGGAAGGTTACCTTCCAATTTAATCAAATAATTCAAAATTGTTAAACATATTTTCTTTTTTGCTGTTATTTAGAAAAACACATAGTACTTAATCCACAATAAGATATTTAAATTCTTATTAATTCTTATTGGAGGCAAAACAGTGCGGTTGATTTAATGTTTAAATTATGTTTTGAAGACTTTTTGCCTGAAAACCCTGAATTTTTCAAATTATCGGGCTAATCCCCGCCCAAACCACAATATCTTTAGAATATGGGCATCTCCCATTGACCTATACAAGACCTCAAACAGGTCTCTGATGGCTGATTTTCAGATTCAGGCTTTTTGCAGCATCTGGATATAATAAGTCTAGAAAAATGCAGGTTTATTTACTAAGGGCTGAATTTGGAGGGTTAAAAAATTCAAGGAGTTTTAATGTAATTCGATTTTTCGAACGATTGAATATAAAAATTCAATCGATCGATAAAATCATTCGAATCAATCGATCAAAACCAATTTTTTAGAACAATCCTTTAGGAGCTTCCAGTAAGGAGTAATTATATCTCAGTTTGGATTAAGTTGCAACTTTTATAAAATTTGTATTATTTGGATAGAATGGATTCTATGGGAGACAGCCATCCGGTAATTCAAGGGTTTTCTGGAAAATGGGTTTCCAGATACCCGATCCCATACCTGTACTAAACTATAAAAGTAAATCTCAATTACAAACGTGCTTAAATAAGCACCCAGAGCAATTTGACAATTTTCACCAGCTAGTACATTGCTGATATCTGTGCCAGTCCTAGATGGTGAGTCACCATCAAGGCCGGTCAAGTACCAGCCACGTGACAATTGTATCCAGGGGTGAAGCTATTGGAACAGCCCAATTACTACAACCTCACTAAGCAAGCAGATATTTGTGTGTTTGTCAAGATTAATGGACAGGGGAAGGAGAGGGTCTATTTACACATAGGCTTCTCAGTGGACTGCTGAAAAGTAGTAGCACGGAATATACAAGAATGTATGCATCTGTAGGCTCATATAACTCTACCTTTCTGCACTAGACTGAAAAAAACATTGGGTATAAATTTGTTTGACAAAAGTCACTAACTTTATCTTTACTTGTCCTTTAAATAAAAACTCACTCATGGAACTCTGACTGTTATAAAATCCTACAAAACTTTAGTGGGTGTTTAATAGATTAGATTCAAACTAACTGCTTTGGGTAAAATGAAAGTACATTAAATGACTGTGAATACTGCGTACTAGTAACACAGAGAAGCTACCAGCAGGTGGAGCACAATGATAGCGTATTGAAGCAAAACACAAGAAAATAAACAAAAGGCTCTAACCTACGACTTTAATTGTCCTTTAACTAGAAACTTTCTCAGGGAACTATTGCTATAACAACCGTGTAGATTTTAACCTTATATCTGATGACAGCTCGTTCATTGCAATCAACCAACCTACAAATAACCATTCAGATTAAATAAGGTAGTAAAAAAGAACAAATCAGATGTTCTGGCCATTAATTGACAGCAGTAGTACGAAAGATCGATGTGGTTCGCAAAATGACGGGACAGTCCTACATGGTATGAAAATCGTAAGAATCCTTTGATTCGAACAACTTTTTCTTTGTGTCTATGGCCAGCTTAAAGGAGAAGTAAACCCTGCTACTTCTAAAGCTTTGGCTTCAACTGTGCATGGCCAAAAGCTTAAGTGTCGGCACTCACATCACGAAGAATTCAACGTTCCCAAACATGGCACCCCATGAGCTTCACTGTGCAACTCTGTTTATATAGGTCAGTATTGCTGCCTGGGTCACTTTTCCTAATAGAACCCTATGTGAAGAGGAAGCAGGGAGGGGGGCCAGTAGAGGTTGCGTATGGCAGCTTTTAGCAGTAAGGTGGTTTAATTCTCCTTTAAGGGGAGCGGTCCAATGTGATTGGCTTTGGAAGAAAAACAACAGAGCCTTTGGTGTATAAAGGAGAATATATTGGTATACTGTATGAAACTAGGCTTCCGCTTTGTCAAGGACTCTTTTTGGGTGAATAAGGATCTGCCATTGAAGAGATTATTCCCAGTCCTTGCCAGAGAGGAGACTTCACAGGCTAGAAGACTTCTCTGTTGCACAAATTAAGCAACTAATGAACCTTAAAAAATTAAAAAAGAAAATTGCATTTTATAATAAAGTATTGCTTGTAAAAAATGATTATATTGCGGATTCTAATTATGAATATTGCTTCTTACTGCTTTTCTTTAAAATTACCTAATGCTACCAGCTAAACATACATATATATTCAAAGATTTTGATGGTCCAGTGCAATTAAAGATTCACAGTTTATAAATTTCTTCGAGGGAACATCACACAATCTGGCCTCCTAAGAGGCTCTCCCAAACCTGGGGTTTTCTGGAAAAGGGATTATTTCTTTAATTAAGATCATTAGTACTAGAGTTCATGTGAATGCCAACATATCAAGATTGCAGAATAAGCAAGGGTCCAAGACAGATTGGGCACTATCTGAAAGGGTTTCCTCCCACACCTCAGGGTTTACTGGCACTTCATAAAATTGACCCTACTGTGTGTGATTATCATAGGGGTCTGTAGGCTCCACTGCAGCAGGGACTGATGTGAATGATATAAAAATCTGACTGAATGTGATCTTGAGATAATAATATAATTCCTTCATAAACCACACAGAACATTTCATCCCATATCCATGTTAAAGGAGACATATAGGATACTATAAGGTGCTGGTTTTACTTTTGTCTAAAAATGATTAGCTTTAAAAATAGCACCTTTGTTGAAGCTCCCTATAGATCTGCTATGGTCCCTCTCCAGGTTTCAAATGAGGGGTGGGCATGTCCTAACAGTCCCAGACAGAAGCAAAGTAGGCATGGGATAGGCACTCACAGCTTTGTAGTCACATACGCAATACAAGCTTCAGTTTCCTATCAAGTCAGCCTACTGTAGCTGCTGATTGGTTCCTTACCTACAGTGAAGTGTGCAGAGTGCAACTGGTTCCCCTGCACAGCCATGGAAAGAGGAAGCAGAATGTGGAACTGATGGGCAGGACTAGTAGGGTTTTTGCAGAAATTTTAAATAAATCAGCCCAAACACTACTTTTTAAAGAACATTGGTTTTATAGTTGAGAGTATAATATACTGGCATATTCGCCTTTAACTTGCCATGCAGTACTTCTCTTAGAGGGCACCCGTCACCCAAAAATAAAAAGCTGTATAATAAAAGTACTTATCATGATAAACATGAAACCCAGAATGTTTTTTCTCATTAAAATATCCCTACCTTTAATTAACTCTTTTAAACGTCTCAGCTGTCACTCACATGTTGCTGACTCCATCTCTATACCTTAGGAATAGGGGCAGGGAGGGCAATTGCTTTTACTTTGATTCTTCACTTCCTAGAGGTCACTGCACTCCCCACATTCCCGCTCCCTCCTCAACGTCAAATGATGAAGCCTGTGCATATTCTGTGCCCTATTCTGAAGCATAACCCAGATTTTGGCATGATGCAAAACTTGCCTTAACATGTGTCCACAAATTGGCACCTGCCTGCTTGATGTGATTATGAATTCCAAAACTAACACAAACAAGATTAAAGGGATCCTGAAATGGGAAAAAAAATGCATCAGTTTAAGGGGACCAGTCACCCAAAAGAAATATTCAAAATCCTATTTTATCAAATTGTCAAGAACGCTGCCCGGAGCCTTCCCGGAGCCTTCCCGGGAGCTCCGGGCAGCGCATCCTCCTTTGGCGGCGGCGGATCCAAGATGGCGGCACCCAGGGCCGCCACGTGGTTGCGGCGCCGGCTGTGACGTCATCCCGCCTGTCAAGCACGTTCCGGCGCCAAATTCAAAATAAAAGAACGCTGGAGAACCGGGTTCAATGCCCGAGTATAGCTCAATATTATATTGTGTTCCTGGGTCTCTCTGTCTTGCCTGTTACTCCTGTTATTGATCATCTGCCTGTTTCTGACCTTGAACCCTGCTGCCTGCCTACTTGAACCTTTGCCTGGACCTGACTTCTCTATTGGATTCCCCTGAACTGTACTTTGCCTGGACTCGCTGGAAAGAGACTTCCTCCTTGATCCTGACATTACCACCCCCCCCCCGTGGGTGCCGGAGGCCCCCGCTGACACAAATTAGTCAATCAAAATGAACTTTATTTACACTATGTAAGTTATTTGATTTTGTTTCCTTCAGTCTGGGAATTAAATTATATTGTATATTATATACAAAATTATAACAAGCTGGCAGGAGCCTTTTTGTTATTAAGGCAAGCCTTGCATCATCTCAAACTCTTCTTTGTGCACCAGAATGGGGGAACCAGTGTCCATCCCCATGCCCTGGCTACACAATTAAACAGTATAGAGAATGGGGGAATCTGTGGAGAGCAGTGACAGCTAGGAAGTGCTGAATGGAAAGTAATTGATTGACAGCTGATATTTTTAAATGAGCTTACAACAGCTATGAATGCTTTAATAAAAAATAGAAATTGGATTTCATGTTTAATAAATAGAAGGACTTTTATTATACAGATTTTTGTTATTGGGTGATAGGTCCACTTTAATAGTGCTGTTCCAGAAGAATTCTGCATTGAAATCCATTTCTCAAAAGAGCAAACAGATTTTTTATATTTCATTTTGAAATCTGACATGGGGCTAGACATATTGTCCATTTCCCAGCTGCCCCAAGTCATGTCACTTGTGAACTTCAATCACTCTTTACTGCTGTACTGCAAGTTGGAGTGATATCACCCCCTCCCTTTCCCCCACCCAGCAGCCTAACAACAGAACAATGGGAAGGTAACCGGATAACGGCTCCCTAACACAAGATAACAGCTGCCTGGTAGATCTAAGAACAGCACTCAATAGTAAAACCCATGTCCCACTGCATACTATTCAGTTAGACTGAGAAGGAAAAACAACAGCCTGCCAGAAAGCAGTTCCCTCCTAAAGTGCTGGCACAAGTCACATGACCGGGGCAGCTGGGAAATTGATAAAATGGCTAGCCCCATGTCAGATTTCAAAACTGAATATAAAAAAATCTGTTTGCTCTTTTGATAAATGGATTTCAGTGCAGAAGTCTACTGGAGCAGCACTATATATCCCATGACAGTTTCCCTTTAAAAGGGAATTTGGAACGATTTCTTAGGGTGACCGGTACCCACAAGAGTTGCACTTGAAATAGTTCACGCACCTCAAGTGTATTATTAAATAAATGTAGAAAAAAAAGCACTTGTTACCATTGCTAACTCAGAGAGCATCAGCATAGGTGTGCTCACATATCACCTATCAATGATTGCAGTGCACAGATGTTCTGATAGCAACAGCTACTGAGAATGTAAGAGTTTTGAAAACACTTAGGGGCGGATTTATCAAAATGTGAGAATAGAACTCACCCCAGAAAAACTCACCCAATGTTCTATTCATTTCTATGGTATTTTCAGAGTTTTATTGTGGGGAGTTCTTAATTCACACAGATTAATCTGCTGCTTAGTGGGTGAAAACTGTTTCGGGGGTCAATGTGCTATTGGGTGGATCGGCGGACACTCAAGCTGAACACCACCCATGTATTTTTGTCTGTGCCACAAACAGGCTAATATTTTTTGGTACCATTTTCTGCATTTAGCAGGTAACCCGCTATCTCCCTGCACACCTGCAAGTTCATTTCCCTGCATCTACCTCTATTTTAATTCTGTATTCTGCAGGTTTTTACATGAGTTGTTCATGCAATATATGTTTATAGAGACCTACATTGTTTCTTTTAACCCTTTTGCCGCCAGCCATTTTGTCCTAAATGCGAACATCTACTACCAAGCAGTTTTTAGACATTTTGTACCCTTTCCTGGTTTTTTTCAGGACAACCTGAGCTTTCAAAAATATGCTAGAATTTTGGGGTAATTCCACTCCTCTAAAAAGATATGGGCTTCTAAGGGGCAGATTTACTAAGGAGCAGATTTACTAAATTCGTGATTAGAATATTCGCGCGAATAGTCGCGAATAGTCTCAATTCAATCGTGCGACTATTCGAATATGCAAATTAAGTCTTTTCGACCATTGAATATAGAATATTCGGGCGCATCGAATACATCGAATAGATCGAATAAATATATATTCAAGAGCTTGACTATTCGCCAGTCGAAGAACCTGCCCTTTAAATTTTTATTCGACTGCCTACTTCGCCAGATTGAACCTACCGAATTGCAACAGAAGCCTATGGGAAGCCCCCATAGGGTTTTTTTTCTAAGTCTTTTCCCGAATTTCAATCGTACGATCGAACACTTCGAACATTCGATTCTGGCGAATATTCGAGAGGTTTTTCCTGCAACTATTCGATCGTACAATTCTGGCGAATAGTCGAATATGCGTTCAAAACTGGTGAATATTCCATTTGATTTTGGCGAATATTTGTTCGCCAAGTATTCGCCAGTCGAATTCGAGGGCTAAATGCCCCTTAATTTGCATATTCGAATAGTTGTACGATCTAATTGAGACTATTCGTGCGAATATTCTAATCCTTCACACGAATTTAGTAAATCTGCCCCTAAGTGTATGAAAAAAAAACAGTTTTGCTTGATACAAATGCATCAGAAACATAATTTATTTTATGAACGAGAACACAGCAGATTTAGAAAGTTCAGTGTGTCCCAAACATGCCAATACCAAATATATATTGTTTTATGGAGATTTCTCACTTTTATATTTTAAAATCTCTAAGCAGTACACTACCAAATTTCCAAAGCACCGCTCCACAAAACAACATACTTCTGATTTCAAGGTCAAACATTCCACGAACAGTAGGTTTACCCTAGAAAACTACCCGTTATATATTATAAAGAACAGATCCTGGAGAATAAAAAATGGGTAAATATATCTCTGTAGGCCAAACTACCAAGTTGCAATTCTATCCTAAATGTATCCTTTTTTATAGAAATTGGTGAATTTATTTAAAAATTACCTCAGAGCTTGCAATCTACAGCATCGTACCACTCACACATCATTAGGTACCAATGTATAACACCCTAAATATGATTGCCAGGCATCCATTCAACATTTTCATGCAATATGTATCGGTGTACCTAAGTATGTGGCATATAGAGACCCCAAAATGTAGACACCCCATGATCAGTAATGTTATGTATTTCCAGGTACTGCAAACTCAACACACTTTCCTCATTTTTAGAAGGGTGAAGCTAGAATAAAGTAAATTCACCCCCAAAAACCATAAATTTTCGGAAAGTACACATTCCCCCGAATTCAAAATGGGTATGCATGTCTTTCTACTCCAAAGCACCAATCTGCAAACCTTTCCTAAATTTTGCAATTTGGTGGCATTTCCAAAAATCACCTCAAAATTTCCACACTGCAGCATCATATTTCCACACATACTTTAGGTATCAAGATAAACCCCCCCAAATTTGAAAGCCTAAGGTCCTCTGAACAGTTTGATGCCAAATATGTATAGGTGTACCCAAGCACGTCATATAGAAGCCCCAAAGCAAAGACCCCCCTATGGTTTGTCATTTCAGGTACTGCAAAATCAACTAATTTACTTCATTTTGAGCAGGGCAAAGTTAGAAAACAGTAAGTTCACCCCCAAAATCCATACATTTTTGGAAAGTACACATTCCCCCAAATTCAAAACGGGTATGCATGTCTTTTTAGTCAAAAGTACCAAGCTGCAAACCTTTCCTAAATCTGGCAATTTAGTGACATTTCCAAAAATCACCTCAAAATTTCAACCCTGCAGCATCGTTTTTCCACACATACTTTTACAATGTTCTGGGCACAAGAGTCAAACAGGAAGTTTTCCTTTCAGTTTTGCCTGACAGTCTGTGACAATTTATGTTTAATTTTTAAAATTAATTAATATAGACCATTTGCTATTTAACTGCAATGACACCCATCCCTAAATATATGTCTATAGTTTAAATGTCTATATAGTTAATTTCAGTATTAAACTACGTCTTTACATTATTTTTAAGAGTATTGTAAATAAATTGAAAAATGATTTTGTTTTTTCTATCAAAGGTTGAGCACGAGTTTTAGGAAGAAGTGTTGTCCCTGAGAGGCCACTGGTGGCAATGTGATGGACCCTGTGGGCAGCTAAAAAAGAGAGCAACAAACAGGAAACCAGATAGTAAAGTGCACAAGCGTAAATGTGGTGGAAATTTAGTGAAGGTTGCAGAACCAGAGAAGCCACCTAAAAAACGAAAAAGAAGCTAAAGAAAAAACAGCCTAAGAATGGACTAATAACATGGATGAGAAACACCAGCATCCAATCACAATACCTCCCAGCTGTCCCTGTTAAGGTGACACACTATGAATTCAGGGACTCAGAGAATGAAAGTGACTTGCTAAAAACTGTGTGAAACTTGGGTGGATTAGGCCTGTGGCTTCCTGTTTGTCATGGAATCTTTTTGGGTGGATAAGGATCTACCATTGAAGAGATTATTCCCAGCCCTTGCCAGAGAGGAGACTGATTTCACAGGCTAGAAGACTTCACTGTTGCACAAATTAAGCAACTAATGAATCTCCCTGAACTCTCTGGGCTGATGGAGATCCAGTCTCACTGGAAGCACAACTAGCCACTCAGTCTGGAGGGGCTTTGTCTGTATTTTGTCAAGCCATGTATGGCCATCTTTGGTCATTACAGATATATTGTCACTTTGCTGTTTTTAATAAAATGAAGATGTATGAAATTACTCATATTAAAGTCCTTCTAAGGGTTAAAATAAAAAAAAGAATAAAAATCTGGTAAATCTGGTAAATGAAAATCACATTGCTGATTCTAATTATGAATATTGCATCTTATTGCTTTTCTTTAAAATAACGTATTTTAAAGAATTCAGTTCAATAAAGTATTAAGTTATTATATTGTAAATTTTAATTTAGGGGATTGCAACACATGCAGGCCACAGCATGTCCAGTTCATACTGCTTGCCGTATGGTAGCCTATAAGGACAGGGCTGGCCTCTACCAACCTATGCAGTGCTCTGCATCTTGCACCAGACTTTTCTATTGAGCATGAGGTACAGTCAAATACTCTATGGCCTTTCCCAGGATCTATATAAATGCCCCCTAATTTGTCTTGCACTGGTACCTAATAAAAACAACTAGAAATAATTTGTGCATGGCTTTGAGAGTTACTGTAGTTATATAATTTATCTGCTCCAAGGGGTCCTTAATAGAGATGGGCGAATTTCTCCCGTTTTGTGAAACGTCAAAAAACTTTGAAAGTTGGCGAGAAAGTTTTGACGCCGGTGTCAATTTGCGGGCATCAAAATGGACGCGGGCGTCAAGATTGACATTGGTGACCATTTACAGATGCCGACCAAATATTGACACAGGCGTCTACTTGTTCTGAGAATTTTCACAGCATTTTCGCAAATTTATTCGCCAGTGGCGAAACACAGAAATTCACCGCAAATTCATCCATCACTAGCCCTAAACTAAACTAAACCCTAAATATATATATATATATGTAACCCTTTCTTGGCTGTATTATAACCAAACCAACTAGCATGAGCAGAGCATTGGTTACACGCGACTCTCTTTTCTTCAGGTAGGGCTTTCGCTAAGTGGAAATACATGTGTGAGGTAGTTGAACTACAACTCAATACTGCATAGTGTGTAAAATAACAGGTGTTGGACGCCAGGGGTTCTTTGTAAACCAAAAGTAACAGTTTATTTACATAGAGCACCACAGGGTAATACCGATACTCACAAATCAGTGGATCATAAGCAGCATAGCAAATCAGAATAACCACAGGTACAGCAATAGGTTTTGCCCTCAGGTAGGATTTGTAGTAGGAGTTGGTAGGTTCACCAGCCAGGTTAGCAGTACCTCATGTGGTCCGGATCCCAACAGCAGATATGGGTAGATCAGGGGTTAAATAACTCTTCCTGCAGTCCCTGTACACTGAGGTCCCTTCACTACAGGCAAGGTAGAGCCTGGGGAGAGCTACTCCCTTCTATAGTCCTTGTTGGAGCTTGAGCTGCCCGTGCTATCTTCTCTCTCTAATCTCACCTCTCCTAGAGAGTGCTATGACAGAGCTAATCTATAGCTAACTAGTCCTCATTCACGGGGTCCCTGTATCCCCGACTTCACTAAAGGTGAT
Source organism: Xenopus borealis (assembly GCA_024363595.1). Taxonomy (NCBI): domain Eukaryota; kingdom Metazoa; phylum Chordata; class Amphibia; order Anura; family Pipidae; genus Xenopus; species Xenopus borealis. The sequence goes on along the minus strand of CM044433.1, from coordinate 80,400,656 downwards.
AGTACCTTTAGGGCCGAACGCTTCTGGGGCCTTGTTGACTCCCAGGCTCAGTGGATACACTGCCCAGATCGACTGCTGCAGGCCAAAGAGGAAGTGCCCCTCCCTGCAAGTACTTTTATTACAGCACTGCAGGGGGTGGTCACAACCTGTATCAATATTTTGTTACATGGGACTTAGCCCAGTAACAGGAAGAGAAGGTAAGGGGTAGGGAATGAAGCCATAAGGGCCATACTACTTATGGGTCCCTAAATATATATATGGCTAAAAATGCCATGTTTTATATGCTGAAGTTATTGCACCAGCCTAAAGTGTTCGCTTCTCAATAGCAGCGATGATCCAGGACTTCAAACTTGTCACAGGGGGTCACCATCTTGGAAAGTGTCTGCGACACGTGCTCAGTGGGCTCTGAGCAGTTGTTTTGAAGCTAAGCTTAGGGGTCGTTACTAATTATCAAGCAAAAAATGAAGCTGATCTGTAATAAAAGCTGATGCTGGTTTTACCACCAGCGATTTCTGTAATTTCCAACGGAGATGCATTTTCGGGATATTTGTTGCCCGCAGTTTTCCATAAATCTCATAGGCGACAAATATCCCTGTCCACCACTGCCCATAGCAAATAATTAATTTTTTTTTATTTTAATTTTCCTTTTCTCTGTAATAATAAGGCAGAACATTGTATTTGATCCCAACTAAAATATAATTAATCCTTACTGGAGGCAATATAATTCTATCAGTTATAATTATTCAGTTAATTGATTTTAAAGTGAGATCCAAATTACGGAAATATCTTTTATCCTGAAAACCTCAGTCAGAAAACCTGAGCATTCTGGATAACAGGTCCCATACCTGTAATAAGCTGCTTGTTATCACACAGCCTAAAGCTAACAATACATGGGCAGATTTGAAATTCCTGAAGTCAGTAGTTTATCTACCTATTTATTGGAACTCTGTAACTTCCTACCTGACAGATATCGGCTCAAACATCATCCAGATATTTATTGCATAGGTTGGCGAAATGCAGTTGGACAAGGATCACATCAGTTAATTGATGCTATCCTCTACCCATAAGCCTGCATAGACCTCCATCATGATCAGATCACCGGCCCAGGGGTAGGGTTGTCACCATTTTTCTTCACTAAAACTGGCCTTTGGGTCAGAAGCAGGGCATGATACCATGTAAAGGTGGGGTTATGTTGTATGGGGGTGGGAAATGAGAACGAGGGAGATGGGAAGGGAGGTATTTGGAGGACTTTATAAATTCACCGGAAAGTATATAACTGATATTGGTGCCAATCCTAACTGGGGCTAGGACGGTCAAATACTGGTCAGGTGGCAATTGTATGCAAGAGCAGGGCCAAGGGGTAGGAAGAGTAGGCACTTACCTAGGGCACATAGACGAGGGGGCTCCAGGCACGTACCTGCTCTGTGGCATATCCCTGGTCTGGTCCACTCAATCCCCAAATATGCTGTTTACTGCATGCGTCAACGCAGGCTGTGCATGCGCGCAAGCGTCAATATGCGCGGAAGCGCCGACTCACGTTTCCACTCACTCAACTGGCACCATGCCCAGACAGGGCCTGTGGCTGGCTTGGCCCGGCTCTATGCAAGAGTGTAGCGATTGCATACCTACCAACATTTTGGAAACAAAAACATTTTTGTGGCCATGCCCCCTAATTACCATGTTAATTTTACAAAATTTGGCAGGTTATGAAAGTTTGAGCATATTTCTGTGTTTTATTTTCAGTTTTTACAGTTTTGCTAATGAAGGTGAATTGCCCTTTAAAAGCTGTGAGTCTAAATTTTCCCTAGGGACCTGTTAGCTAAATTGTTACAATTACTTATTTGCTTATCTCAAAATTATTACAATAGTACCTTGTCTGCACCCTGTGGCTGTTCTGGGCTCTCCGCCAAAAGCCAATTAAGTTTGAAACGTATTTTTTTTTAGGGCAGAGATACACAGGCAGATTTGGGGAGATTAGTCACCCGGCGACAAATCTCCCCGAAGTTGTCTGTGTCTCTGCCCTTAGCTGTTCAGTGCAGAGAAATTTCGTGTACAAAAGTAGGGCTGCGGGTTGAGCTGTCAAAAGTGGAACAGTCACGCTGAAAACAGGACAGTTGGGAGGTATGCGATTGGAACAGCCCAATTTGACCCAGCATGTAGGTGGCTAAATTGGGAAAAAACCCTCTCACTTGGCAACCTCACTAAGCAAGCATATCTTTGTGTGTATGTCAAGATTAATGGACTGGGGTAGGGGAGGGCCTGTTTACACAGAGGCTTCTCAGTGGACTGCTGAAATGTATGCATCTGTAAACTCACATAACTAAAGTTTTCTCCACTCTCAGACCCATATACAAATGTGTCTGTTCCTCATTATTTGCAATGCTTTGTGTGAACACTATTCAACTGGTTATACCTGATTCATTTAGTAATCCATAAACACAAGCACAGGCACACCAAGGAGTGTTAAAATGCCCAATTTTTCACTTGTACAGATCAGTTTCATGGTGCAAGTGTACTTGGCTCCATTCTTCTAGTTGTGGGTTTTGTTGGCATATTTGGCCCAATGCATTAAATGTAGCATGCTTGATTGCAAAGGAGTGCTGTTTTTATCACCTGTCTTGAACAGGCATTAAGTGCAGGGCTCCAGACATCTCCAAAGGAATGCTTTGGAACTGACACCCGGATGAAAGACTGGTGCAAACTGCAATTTATGCAAAAGACATGGAACTTTGCTACTGTTTTTGCAAAGTTTTTCACATTGCCCCTTCTGAGTTCAGACTGAAGTATAGAATACATTGATCTTGCAACCTTCGACATGTGTACTTCTTCATACCATCACAAAGAGCAGTCCAACAGACCTACTCAGTCCTACAAGCCTTCTCTCAAGCTCACACAGACCAGTACAGCAGTTTCAAATATCCTAGCTCTAAATTTCCATCCTCCTTTCAACTAATTCCAATTTCATCATTGGCAAAGTTGTCCCTCTTGCAGGAGAAACTCATGTGGTTCTCAGATGCCTGTCATTCCTTGATCGCCCCCTCAGTTTACTTTACACAGTCACAACCCTTTCTCGTGCCTTCTCTTAGCCTACCCAAAAGCAGAATTAATCCATCCACTAGCGTTCTTAAAAGAACAGTAACATTTAAAATGAAAGTTTTAAATGAATGGCATTATAATGTTCTGTTGCCCTGCACTGGTAAACTTGGTGTGTTTGCTTCAGTTAGACTACTATAGTTTATATCAGGGGTCCCCAACCTTTTTTACCCGTGAGCCACATTCAAATGTAAAAATAGTTGGGGAGCAACACAAGCATGAAAAAGTCCCTGAGGTTGCCAAATAAGGGCTGTGATTGGCTATTTGGTAGCCCCTTTGGGACTGGCAGCCTACAGGAGGCTTTGCTTGGTACTATACTTAGTTTTTATGCAATTAAAACTTGCTTGCTCAAGCCTGGAATTCAAAAATAAGCACCTGCTATGAGGACAATGAGAGCAACATCCAAGGGGTTGGAGAGCAACATGTTGCTTGCGAGCTATAGGTTGGGGATCACTGGTTTATATAAACAAGCTTCTGTGTAGCCATGGGGGCAGCCATTTAGGATACACAGTAGATAACAGATAAATTCTGCAGAATACCATTGTATACTAAAGAGCTTATCTGTTATCTGATGTATAACCTATGCCTTTTCTTGTTTTAAAGCTTGGAATAGCTATCCTCATGGCTACTTGTTTAGAGGTAGTAGCGTTTCTGAAGCACACCAGTTGCGCCAGTGCACAACAACGCTACATTGTAGTTTCATTACTTTTTGGTGTTGCTGTTCCTTTAATGCCAGTCAGCCTCCATCACTCTGGACTCTACCCTCTTGTCCTATAGTTTAATGATCTGTCACCCATTTGGGAGCAGTACACCACACATTGGAGACACAACCCTTATCCTCTGTCGGTACCTTGCAATTGGATCAGTCTCTCCCAGCTGTCATTCTCTACCATAGTAGTAGTAACTACTGCAGTAGAATATCATCTGCACTGCCAACCCTAATATAGATGGATATAGTACTATAGTAGTAGGCTATGCCAGGCCAGTGTAGAAGGTTGAGCGCTTTTAAATGGCAAGGAAAGGCAAAGAAATAAAATCCCATTTTTACTTTCTTTAATGAAAAAGAAATCTATCTCCAATATACTTCAATTAAAATATATGTAACCATTTTTATAAGAAACCTGACTGTATGCAGTGAAATTCTCCCTTCATTTAGTGCTGTGGATAGGAATTGTCAGACGGTCCCTAACTTCTGGCAGGGAAACAATCATACCTATGAACAGCAGGGGGAGCTCCTGCCTTACTTACCAGCCATGCAGAACTCAAGCAGCTTTGTTTTTTGATCATTTATGATGATCCCTAAGAAGCCCAGACCACTCTGAGCATGTGTATGTAGTCTAGTCTTGCAAAGATGTATAACAAAGCTACAAGATGACAGCCCCCTGAGGCCAACTTTGAAAGCATAAATCATTTGTCATTTGTTTGATTAGGCTTGTGGTACAGTAAGTTCATATTTATGTTTAGTATACAAAATACAGCATTTCTAGCCTTATTCTATTTTACACTTTCCTTGCCCTTTAAATCCACATTTAAAATACACTATTTAATAAATATTTTACAAGCCATTTCGGTCTCCAAATGTTTGCTATACTAAAACCCTACACCTCCCATCCTGCTTACCTAAAACTTGTCTGCTATGGTAAATACACCCATGTTTGAGGAGATATACAGTTCATTTCAGGCCAGCTGAAGCGATGCAATACATATCTGTACACTTGTACACAAGTCTGTAAGTTAGCACTTGCAAGGGGATCCTTTTTTCTTATTATATACTTATGTATGGATAGTGTGTATAGTGTATACCAGTCCAACATGTTGCTCACCAAATTTGAATGTTGCTCTCAAAGCAGATGCTTATTTTTAAATTCCTGGCTTGGAGGCAAGTTTTGGTTGCATAAAAACCATATGCACAGCCAAACAGACCCTCCTGGGGCTACCAGTCCACATTGGGGATACCAATAACTAATCACAGCCTTTATTAGACTTTCTTAATGCTTGTGCTGATCACTAACTCATTTTATATTTCAATGTGGATGAGTGGTAAAAAAAGGTTGGGTACCTCTGGTAAACCTTCATGTCCATCATTTACAGCAGCTGAAAGCAGTTTAATCCAAAACTATAGTTCAGCAGCAATTAGGAATTGAAGATAATAGTTCACTTGCTATTCCTAACATCATTTCTAATTTTTCCAATTTCAAAACATCAGCTTTAACTGTGGGAACTGAAAGGTTAAAGTGAATGGAGCTTCACGTGATTTTTCTTCCCACAGACTGGGATAAGGGCCTATAAACATTTCCACTACAATGCCCTAGGGAGTATGATATAATTCTGCGTACATATGATCTGCATGTCTAGGATTTATGGAAGACTGTAAGACTGATTTCATGTGCTTGCCGACTCTGTCTTTGACCAGTGATTCATATCGCCTTGAGGAGCAATGACACACACAATTTATTTCCCCAGAGGTTACAGACTAGTAAACATGGTCATTTATGTATTTACATAAATGCTTCCAAAATAACAGGGAACATTTACAATAACTAATATGGAGTTAAAAAAACTAATTGTAAAAATGTATTGTTTTGCATGGCAGAATTAAAAAACACCCCTTTATCTATTTCACTAATATCAGTCATATTATGTCCTGTAGATTGCCCATAGCTATAGAATGCTTGGTGAATGTTACATGGGGTGCACATGTGACTTCCTTCCTTTATAGAAAGTCAGATGACACTGCCTGCAACTTCTCCACATCTGACAGTTGAAGGAAGTTTACAGCTTGGTGATCTTCCAGATCTTAATTGAGGAGAGGTTAAAATGCTATGCAGACTCCAACTTTAGTACTGACCAAGATACTGTGGCATTAACCATTTATATAACAACTGTATATAGCTGGTTAAGTAGGACAGTAACTGAAAGATCACCTTGAGCTTAGTGTAGCAGGCAATAACTATCATATAAGCCACATGGACGCTATGCATCAATAATGATTTAAATTATGTACCATTTTGAAATAACAAAAAGACTGTCACAAACAACACCCTTAATCCAGAACGATGCTAGGCTCCCTGGTCTCGGCTCTTGCTTCTGCCTCTAGCAGCCGCCTTACACCTCGGGAGGAGCCCTTGGCTAATCGGATGCCGCCAGGTATTAATAAGAGAGGATGCCAAGCAAGGGTTCTAGACCAACAAATGGGCACGATCATTAGCAAGGTTTTGGATGGAAGGTTCAGTTCAAGAATAGACAAATAAATATTTAAATATTCAAAATTCTCGCCATTGCGATGATGTCATGACGCAAGCACCACGTCATAACGCGGAAGTGTATGGCATAGAGTGATTGGCAGTGAAGGAGAAAGGATCAACAAGGTGGGCGTCCCCATCGGCCCACTAGACCACCAGAGTGAGTCCTCACAAAGACCAGGGCAAGCAGAAAAGAATATATGGATTTGGATGTGACTCTACCCTTTATGGGCAGGTAGCTAAATATCAGCAGTTTAAAACATACTTTGCACAGGCATGTGATTCGTTGTCAGAGATGCAGAATGCTCTCGGAAGGCAATCCAGAGCTGTCAACGCCTTCAACTTTTTCAGGAGTTATCAGATTTTATGCTTTTTCTTCCGTCACTCTCATACATTCCCCCAAATTCTGATGATTGTTGGAAATCTAACTTACGAAAAAGACCTCTTATCTTGAAAACCCCAGGCCCCAAGCATTCTGGATTACAGGTCCCATACCTGCACCAGCAAAGACAACATACAGATAATGAGAACAAATTAGCACTGGTCCACGTATAATAAAATACTCATGGTATGTTAAAAAACCATAAAAACTGCCATGTTAGGAACCGCTACATGTTTTTCATGGTCTTACAACTCCTGTGGTTTGAACCTTTTGAGAACAAAAATAAGTCATGACACATGACATCAAAATGTAGTTCATGTAAAAAAAAGTAAATATTTCAGGGGAATGAATAGCATGTGTACTGAAGTTTGTTTGAGATTCATGCTTAGATTATTTTATGCTAAGACCCATCAGCCTGGTCCGGTTGGACCCTCTAGCAGTGAAATGTTTTTTTCTGTTGTACCTTGTGTTTTCCATAGAATTTACAAAAGGATTTTGACAAAAGCAGCTTGAAGATTATCTATGTTTAATGGAGCGCAAAAGGCAGTTGAGTCATATCATGATGAGAATGAATCTCACCGCAAATTCTCCCCACCACTATTTTTATAAACTTAGCAATTATTCTTGCCTGTCCAACTTCAGTGACGTTAGCAGAAGCATGATTGGGAAAGATGGGAAGATATTTAGAGCAAAGTATGAATCATTCCAAGAAAGGCCTGGAAGGATTTCAAAACAATTTTCCTTAATAGTTATATAAGGAAAAAGAGGGAACCTCAAATGAGAAGGTTTAATTTCTCTTAAAGGGAGAATTATGCATAAAAAATACAGTGACAGAGGTTACAGGGGTTGTTCACATTTGAGTTAACTTTTAGTATAATGTAGAGAGTGATATTCTGAGACAATATGCGATTGGTTTTTATTTTTTATTGTTTGTGGTTTTATAGTTATTTAGCTTTTTATTCAGCAGCTGTCTAGTTTGCATTGTCAGCAGTGCAGGGTTGCTAGGGTACAAATTACCCTAGCAACCCTGCACTGATTTGAATAAGAGACTGGAATATGAATAGGAGAGGGACTGAAAAGAATGACAAGTAATAAAAAGTTGCAGTAACAACACATTTGTAGCCTTACAGAGCATTTGTTTTTAGATGGTGTCAGTGACCCCCATTTGAAAGCTGCACAGAAACAGAAGAAAATGGCAAATCATTAAAAAAACTATGAAAAATAAATAATGAAGACCAATTGAAAAGTTTCTTAGAATTGTCCCTTCTACAATATACTAAAAGTTAACTTGAAGGTGAACCACCCCTTTAAGACCTCTCTGACAGTCAGATGCATAGCCTAATAAGTGATTTGTGCATGACTCTATGAGATGCAGATTAATTGGACTTGACTATTTACAGACAAAACCATTGACAAAAAGAACAGATTAGTATCTTAAACCTCTTAATTGCACAAACAATGACATTCACAGTGGACAAAGATCTATTTTTGGGAGAATCATCATGACAATAAGGGAAAAATCTGGGAAAACATTATATAAACTTAGGGAAAAGCTCCCATTGAAATGCATAATAAATTGGTGGGACCAACAAAAATGGTGTAAAGTGCCGGCAAACAGTACAATAGAGGTATCACTGTATAGTGCAAAACTAATTATGGCCAACAATGTTTATGAGAAGGGCTCTCATTCCTAGAGTTAGACTTTATAGCTAGTGATTCATCATTCTGTTTTATACCCTTTATTACCTAAGCACTTATGCCTTTGCTCATAGTAATCAAACCCTTGGATTAGATTTTGAATAGAAGATATTCAGTTACAAAATATCTTGTATTTTCACCCACACAGGTTTTCAACTGCAAATTAATCAGCTCATATGGTTTCCACTACCACCTCTATGCTGACAATACTCAGATCTATCTCTCCTCTCCTGATCTCAACCCAGAACTCCTAACTCGCATCTCCTCCTACCTGTCTGCTATCTCTACTTGGATGTCACAACACTACCTTAAATTAAACCTCTCTAAAACGGAAATGGTTCTCGTTCCTCCAACTAACACCAGTAACATCCCTGAAGTATTCATCATAGTTAACAATTCCACTATCACCCCATCTCCCCAGGACGGTGCCTTGGGATTGTCCTAGATTCTGCCCTGAGATACACTCCTCACATCCAGTCACTTGTTAAGTCATGTCACTTCCACCTAAGGAACATATCCAAAAATTCACCCAAGATGCTGCCAAAGTTCTTATAAACTCTCGTCATATCGCGTCTAGACTATTGTAACTCTCTTTTAATTGGCCTTCCCCTCCAGAGACTGTCACCTCTCCAGTCCATAATGAACACTGCTGCTAGGCTTATACACCTCTTCCTCTGCCATGCCATTCTGCCAATCCCTGCACTGGCTTCCACTGCCCTTCAGAATTAAATTCAAATGAATGACCCTGACATTCAAAGCACTTCATAACTCTGCGCCACCCTACATCTCTGAATTAATCTCCATATACTCACCCAACCACTTACTACTCTCCTCAAGACTTTGCAAGGGCTGCACCTCTCCTCTGGAATTCTCTCCCACGGTCTGTCTGACTCTCTCCCACGGTCTGTCTGACTTTCTCCCAATCTTTCAGCTTTCAAGAAATCTCTTAAAACCCACTTTTTTAGAGAAGCCTACCCTCATTGTTAATTACCCAATGCAATACCGCTTACAGTACTCCCTCTCTCACCCACTTTACTCTGATCTTTCCCACTCCCACACCTTGTGTATCATTCCCTTCCCTATAGCTTTTTCTGTACAGGGCCTTCCTCACCTATTGTACCGGTATTTATTGTGATGTATGTAACTCCTTATGTTCTATGTATGTAATTCATGTGATTTAGCTGTATAATCACATTCACTTTACAGCGTTACAAAATAAGTTGGCGCTATAGAAATACATGTTAATAATTAATAATAATAACCATTACATTATGCTTTAATCATTATGATTTATATGTAGACAGGAATGTTTTGTACTAAAACATCCTTACATGCTTGCTTGCATGCTCGGCAAAGTAGTTTTTCTTCTCTATTACTTATACTGACTGCAAAGCCTGATCACTTATTTTATACATCACAAGCAAGCAGTGAGCACACCTAGGCACAGGAAGTGTACAAATGAGCACAACAGCTATTTGTTGCACATATACTACTACTGTAAAGCATACCATGCTTATGAGACTTGCAGTTTCTTATTTTGTCCCTCAGCAATGTAGCAACTAAAATAGTTTAAATTTTTTACCCTTTGTACTAGGGATGCACAAAATACAGTTTTCGGTTTGGTATGCAGCCTTTTCAGCATAATTCGGCCGAATACTTGTGTCTGGCCAAACCAAAACCTTAAAGGAGCAGGAACACTAAAAAATCTTATGTAAAAAATCGCCTCTATCCCTCTACAATAACACATCTGGATTTGAAACCCTACTGACCTTTAATATTTTACTCATAAATAATGAAATGAAAGCCCTCTCCCTGTTGTAATACTATGTTTTTTTTTGTTGCAATGGGGTATGACAAGCACTGAACCAGCTCTTTCAATTGCACTCCTGCTCGCGGACATTCTCACTGTTATTTTCTCTGGCTTCAGCATGTATTGTTCTCTCTCATCATGGGTTTGGTGTGTGCCAACGACTAGAAAAATTGCAGGTATATCTATTTGTAGTAGGTGACTACCTGCTACTTTTGAGCTAAGTAACAGCTCACTGCTCCCAGTGCTAGACAGCAGATGTGACAAGTACTCACATGTGAATTCAACTTTCTGTTGAATACTGTTATATATATTATATATAT
>CM044433.1:80361024-80388785 GCA_024363595.1 Xenopus borealis | reverse complement strand
ATACACTGGAGATTAGATCTATCTAGTCTCTGTCTGCGAAATTGGGGATTTTTGTACAACATTGTATTTCCTAATTCACTTTGTAACTGGCCTTTTCACTTACTGCTATAAACTAATCCATTCTCCCTAGAATAAAAGCTGTTTAATGGCTATGGCAAAAATGCACTGTGAATCCATAAAGGTCATGCATGGTGACCACCATTTTCATGACAGCAATTTTACATAGGGGATCCAAAATAGCATTGTTACTTCATCAAACTGTGTATAAATGTGCTGTACGGTATGCTATACAACATGGAAAGCAACCTTGATCTTTGTTTGTATTGGCTGCTTTAACTGGGAGTACTCAAACTGAAAGGAGACTGAAGAGGCATAATAGGTAACCATCAAAACCAAATAGAAACATAATAAAAAAAGAGAACTACATAAAGAATGTAGCAGAGAACCCATTAAGTTGGTTCAGAATTTAAGGTTGTGATATATTTATAATTAGAAGGTATCCTGCTTCTTTTATACAATAAACATGGCAGAGTAGCTGGCAGAGCCTAAGATGGTTGCAGCAATTATTTAAGTACCTTGTTTACCAAATCAACAAAAGCACTGAAATGTTTTCTGCATCATATAGAAAATGTAGATAGTCCTTGATAAAATGTCCCATATTTATACAAACATAGAAACTATTAACCTCAAAGTTAGGAACCTGGCTCTTTCCATAATTTGGATCACCATACCTTAAAAGAGGGCCTGTTACTGTCACGATCGGCACCCAGAATCCAGAACCAATGCTAGGCTCCCTGAGCTGTACACCTGTACTGTGTATCCTCTTTTGTATAGAATGTATTCATCTATACTTTTTTAAGGGCATTGTGCCTCTCTCAAAAAAAATGGCTTTTGTAAGACATTTATACCATATTTTAGTTGTTCATTTATTTGTTAAACAGTTGCAAAGAATTAACCCAGGCATCCCTAGCAAGACATTCTACATCCTTATTACCTTATAGTGAAAAAACATTTACAATAATTCATTCAGGAGAAGGTCCTTATCACAGGGTTGGTCTGGGCTTGCAGCACACCAGGAAAAAACCCTGCTGTCTGAGACTGTGCACTACTCCCTGATCTCCCCAAACCCTGATCATGGACTCATGGAGGGATAAGTTGCCCTTTCTTGCTCTGTTGTAAAAATAAGTTTAACTTATTTAATTCCCATGAAGGCATTAAAAAAATTTAGACATTTTAAAGAAAATTGACTCTTGATGATGTGATTATTTTAAAAGAAACTAAGGGGCAGATTTATCAAATTCACATGAAGGATTTGAAGTTTGATCGAATTTTCAAATGTTTTTGAAGACCACTTCGACCAGTGAATTTTGAAAATTCAATCAAATTGAATGATTCGAATAATTTGAATAAAAATCTTTTCCAATTTAGACTATTTGACAGTCGAATAACTTCCCCTTTAAATTTTTATACGACTGCCTAGTTTGCCAGATTAAAGCTACCTAATTGGGTTTCATTATTTTTGATCAAATAAAAAAATCCAATCGAATGGATAAAATCGTTAGAATTTTTCATTCCCCATGAATTCCCATGGTCGAATTCGAGGGTTTTTTTAACCCTCAGATTCGACCCTTAGTAAATCTGCCCTTTAGTCATGAAATGACTAATGCCTTGTAAAGTAATCCCCCAGGAATTTTTAGGGATATACTTTTATTTACAGCTGTCTTTGTTAAAGGCAAGACATTAACTATAAATCAACAGCTTCTATCAACAGAATAAAGCACCAGTTCTGTGCAAATACCAGTTACTACTGTATAAAGAGCTGAACGGTCATTTAAATAGATAGAGATGTCAAAATATTTATTGTGCAAAATAATAAAGTATCTGTTAAGATCTGGGAAGTTAGACCAAAAAAATGTTAATTAGCTGGTATGGCAATCATGGTTACAAGCACAAGCTTTTGTTTTTATTGCAAAAGTTGTAGCACAAGCTTTGAGGGACCAACCCCTTCCTTAGGTGAAATACACACACGTGAACATAGAACCCATTTTAAATACCTAACAACTCATCCTTTAACCCTATTATTTTAAAACCCTGGAGAATATTGCAATCGGATATGGAGTTGGGTAAGATCTTAGGGATAACCCCTTATTTTCATAAAGGCATGGGAAATCATTAGGATATATGTTTTCTAAGGCACTGGCATAGAGGAGGGGCAGACAATATTTGATTGACAGCTGATATTTTAAAAAGAGCTTACAACAGCTATGAATGCTTTAATAAAAAATAGAAAATGGATTTCATGCTTAATTTGAAAAGGACTTTTATTATACAGATTTTTGTGTCTGGGTGACAGGTCCACTTTAATTAAAATTCCATGTGAACTATCTTATAGATGGGCAATACTTGAACAGGTTAATTGAAAGGGAGGTGACAACCTGAGCCAACAGTTACTTAAAGGGGTTGTTTACCATTGAGATAACTTTTAGTAAGATGTAGAGAGTGATATTCTGAGACAATTTGTAATTGGTTTTCATTTTTTATTATTTGTGTTTTTTGAGTTATTTAGATTTTTATTCAGCAGCTTTTCAATTTGCATCTTAATCTGGTTAGGGTCCAAATTACCCTAGCAGAAGGCTAGGCTCTTGTAAGAGGCACCATTGGTTAACCATAATTTCTGAATGCTTCAATCTGTACCTGCATATTCAAACATATTGTCATGAGGTGAAGCATGCTGGAAACTGTAGTCCAATGCCATATGGATCAGGCCCTTATAGCCGCACTGCTCATTATGTGTTTCCTTCTCTTTCAAATCCTGTGAGTCAATGAATGAAAGAGGAAATCTCTAGTGAGGATTCTGTGTGCTCTGTCTACACACAACTTCCTGTTCTTTGTTCTTGCTGCAACTATTCCTGTGATCAAACATCTAAACAGCATTGTGTCCATATTGTCTCATGTTTAATTGCACTGGTCAAACGAACAAATGAGAATTTATCCACAAAAGTGTTTTTCAAATCAGATTCATTCAAACATTTGGCATTGGGGCATTTTATGAGGGTCCGTGCAGCTCCATAGACAGAGGACTGCACAGCCCAATGCAGTCTTTGCTCTTCTAAGATATGTTCCTGCCTTTCTTGTTGTAGCGTGCATGGGCCAATAAGATGCTGTCTATGTCAGGAGTCAACAGCCAATACTGATGAATTGCCCAGGGATGCAGACAAAATACCAAACCTGATCAGGCATTCTGGAAAAGTTTTATAGAGAGTTTAACTTCCTGGTAATGACACGTGAAGCACTTTCAAGCATTTTGGCTTTCAAGTGTTTTCTAGTTTATTGGACAGGGGACCTAATGCACTGCTCAGGAAGCTATAAAATGCCAAGCCAACACTGTGACATTATATTTCATGGTTTACATTTTTGTTATTCATTTGTTTTTCTAAGGACACAAAGGGGCAGATTAATCAAAGTGTGAGATTAGCGCTCACCACAGTAAAATTCTTGTGCTTTCTATTCATTCTTATGGGATTTTTAGAAGTTTATTTATCAAAAGCTGAACTCTAACTTTCACCCACTGATAAATACACTTCTGAAAATCCCATAGGAATAAGCAGATAGTGGATGAATGTTACTGTTGTGAGCTCTAATCTTACACTTTGATTAATCTGGCCAAAAATCACAGTGTTGCTGTACTAGGCTACCTACACACCAATAAAAAATAAAATGTGTTTGTTTTACCCCAGAAAGTGGTACCTTTAGATTTGTTATCTGTAAAGCTTTAAAATATTTAATTGACATTTTTATTTTTAAAAAAATTCTTAGGGGCAAATTTACTATTATTCCTCAAAAATAATTTGTTTCTATTCGATATTCGATTTGCATTTGATTTTCGATTGTTAATTGAATAGTTCTAGGCTACCTTTTATTTGATATTCGATCATTCGACGATCGAATACAAACCTATTCGATCAGTCGAATAAATCATTCAACTGAACGAAGAAATCATTTGATCATTCGAATGATTCGTACGATTCGAACGATCAAACACTTCGATCGTAGGAATCCTATTCGATCAGGACTTAGTCTCAGAAGCCTATGGGAGTGCTCCCATAGGCTTCTATTGCAATTCGGTAGGTCCAATCTGCCGAAGTAGGTAATCGCAGAAACTTAGCTGATCGAATGATTGAATATTCGTCCATTCGAATGTATTCGATCGTTCAACCATTCCCTATTCGATCCTCGAATATGCCAAAATTCACATATTCGACCAAAAGAAGAAATCCTACGTTTGAACTTCGATTCCTTCACGTGAATTTAGTACATCTGCCCCTTAGTGTTTGACTAGCTTTTTATGTAAGAAAAGACATTACATTGTACTATGATGTATACTAGAATTGCAGGAGGATATGATGATGGTAAAAAAAATTTTTAGTTTAAAGGGCAAGGAAAGTCAAAATTAGAATAAGGCTAGAAATGCTGTTATTTGTATACTAAACATAAACATGAACTTACTGCACCACAAGCCTAATCAAACAAATGATTTATGCTTTCAAAGTTGGCCACATGGGGCTGTCATCTTGTAACTTTGTTATACATCTTTGCAAGACTAGACTACATACACATGCTCAGTGTGGTCTGGGCTTCTTAGGGATCGTCATAAATAATCAAAGAACAAAGCTTCTTCAGTTCTACATGGCTGGTAAGTAAGGCAGGGGCTCCCCCTGCTGTTCATAAGTATGATTGTTTCCCTGCCAGAAGTTAGGGACCGTCTGACAATTCCTATCCACAGCACTAAATGAAAGGAGAATTTCACTGCATACAGTCAGGTTTCTTATAAAAACGGTACACATTTTTAAATTAAAGTATATTGGAAATGGGTTTCTTTTTCATTAAAGAAAGTAAAAATGGGATTTTATTTCTTTGCCTTTCCTTGCCCTTTAAATGCTTCTCAGCCTAACCGTAATGGTTTATGTTTAGTAGCCATAAGGAATGGTGCACTAAATACAAGAAAATCCTGCATCCAGGAAATAGTTTCCAAACTTGTACTACTCCCTAGTGTAACACTTTCACATGAAATATTACCACAGTATGGAAACCAAATAGAAGAAAATCACTAGCAACACACTGCATAAGTGCTCAAAGTGAAATTTAATTATTAGCCCACATCATACAATAGGCAACGTTACGGGCCCACCAGGCCCTTTATCAATCATACAATAGGCAATGTTTCGGGCCTACCAGGCCCTTTATCAAGCCTGATAAAGGGCCTGGTTGGCCTGTGACATTGCTTGTTGTTATGATTGATAAAGGGCCTGTTGGGCCTGTGACATTGCCTGTTGTTATGATTGATAAAGGGCCTGTTGGGCCTGTGGCATTGCCTATTGTATGATGTGGGCTAATAATTAAATTTCTCTTTGAGCACGTGGCACAACAGAAGTGTTTGTTCTTTGAGGTGAGGACTCCATAACAGTGACAATATGAAAAATAAAGACTCATTTTCAATTTCAGGTGTAAAAACTAAAACAAACATAATAATGCACCTATACACTTTTCTAAACACCACTTGGTAAAAGGCAATGTTCTAGTTCAGTCTACTTTGGTTAACTAAGATCAATTTGCAAAGTACAGGGTGCACAAGAACTTGGATGCCACTAGAGAGGGATGGGGGTAGGGTTGCCACCTGGCTGGTAAACATGATGGTTAATTCCAATGTTATTTATAGGGAAAAAAGATAAGTATATAGGAAGGATGGTATTTTTTTCCAGAAAAGGTGACAACCCTAGACGGGGGACCCTGAGTTGTGTGAAGGTCTGATAACATAACACAAAGGGGTGATTTTGCAAGCATAGTGGGCATTTTCTGGGCAAAATAGAATGGATCTGATTGGGGGCATGGTCAGGTGGGGAAAGTTGGGGAAAGGGGACTAAATTAGACCTGTTCACACAGTAATATGTGGGTCCATGAAACAGAATGCTAGGGAACCCTAGAATTAACACATGCCTTGAAGTGGTATTCTTGACATGGTTTCCATAGTGTGCAGTCTATACCCACATGCAGCAAATCACACAAGAAATGCTTGAACACAAGTTGAGGCCGAGAGCCCATAAGATGCGATTCCATACCTCCCAACATTTTGGAAATCAAAAGAGGGGAAAAAAAATTGTTGCGCGTAGCGTGGTGGCATTATAGGCCACGCCCACTTTGTGGTTACCACCCCCTAATTACCATGTTCATTTTACAAAATTTGGCAGGTTATGAAATTTTGAAAATATTTGTTTGTTTTTTTCAGTTATTATAGTTTTGGTGAATTGCTGTGAGTCTAACGTTTCCCAAGGGACCTCCTTATTTAAACTGTTACAATTACTTATTTTCTTATCTCAAAATTGTTACAAAGCATCTTATTTTGCACCTGTTAGCTGTTCTGGGCTCTCTGCCAAAATCCAATTAAGTTAGAAACCATGTTTCCTTTTCTGGCTGTTCAGTGCAGAGAAAAGAGGGACTTTCCAGTACAAATGAGGGACAGCAGGTTGAGCTGTCAAATGAGGGACTGTCCCTCTGAAAACGGGACAGTTGGGAGGTATGTCGGCAAAAAGACCAATGCAGGGCCAGATTTACATAACGGGCACCCCTAGGCCCAGTGCCATTCATCGCCCCCATACTCTGCTCTTTATTCGCAAATTTTCATCATTATGACCGGAGCAATGGGGAATGGAGCATGGGAAATTAAAAAAACTATTGTATCTCCTGTGTATCCCCAGTGTTTCTTAACCAATGTGGGTGTGGCTGGGCCATGCAGCTGTGCCCCCCCCCACCACCTAGCTCCATAGGGTATTTTAATTAGAGCCTGTAAAGCTTGATTGCGAGGGTGATATTCAGGGCTGCCATTGAGGGGGGGATATTGGGGGGCAAGTGTCCTGGGCCCGGGGCTGAAGGGGGGCCCGGCAGTGCTGCATTTTTCCAAGATTCAGGCCTCCTTAGGAGCACCGAGCCTGTGCGGCTCCTTCCGATGTTCCCGAACACTAAATGCGGAAGTGCCGAACAACGGAAAGACACAAAGTCACAAAGGATCCGACACTAGGGTTGCCACCTGGCCGGTATTTTACCGGCCTGGCCGGTATTTTTGATGGTTGATCCCAATGTTATTAATAGGAAAAAAAGTGAAATATATAGGAAGGCCGGTATTTTTCTCCAGAAAAGGTGGCAACCCTATCCGACACTAATATCCTGAAGCAGCGAAAATACCCAATGTCACGAAAGGAGCTCATGCAGTCCTGAAGCCACGAGTTGAATTCTACTGGCACCAATGTGAGTTGTTTTTTTTTTTTGTTTGTTTTTTTTTTTTGTTTGTTTTTTTTTAAGGGGGGCCCTAACCATCAATAGCTTTTTATAACTTGTGTGTGTGTGTGTGTGGGGGGGTACTTTTTTTAGCACTGATGTCTGTGTGGTCTTTTAACTTTGATGTGGATTGGGCGGGGTCAGGGGGGCTTGGGCGCCACGGTGGGGGGGGGGCCAAAAATTTTGTTGTACGGCCCCAGTGATTTCTTATTGCAGCCCTGGAGATATTACACCACGTTCTTCCCTGCTGCCTCTGGATTGTTTCATTGTGCTGCCCGTTTCCTATTGGACAGCAATGGCAAGTTAGGAGCCACTCAGTTCTGATACTGATAGCATTGTGTATAAAGCGCTGTGATTTTGATAATATCTAAAACAGTATATATCCTCTATACATTTATTCACCCTCTACTCAGCTTTATCCAACTTTCAGCCAATTAGCTGCTCTCCAGCAATCAAGGAGTTACAGCTTTGCCAGAGCCTTGAGCCAGGTACCAGGCTGGTCACTGTCGCTCCTCCAAGCTCCGCCTCTCTCCCGCGGCACAGCGCTGGGTGGGCGTGGCTTTCCTATGCAATTAAAGCGTACCTTAGGAATTAGGGCTAGTCCTGGGAGTTAGTCATTTCCTCTGTGAGTAAGTGATCGGTACTGCACTGTATCAGTCTGTTGTGAGCGTGCTTCTCTCTGCAGACTGCATCTGATCTGCCTCCGTGCTGCCTGCATTCCTGCATCTGTCTCTTGACTCTCTCAAGAAATTAAAGGTAAATCCTCAGCTTTCCTTTGTCATCATATATCTCAGTAATAGTGCCTTTTCTTTTGTTCTGCTTCAGTCAAGATTAAAACCCGAGGAGCACTTTTTTTACGCATGGGTAAAGTTGCCTTTATTTTTGTTTGCTGTAGTAACGCGGACTACTTCATTGCTTTGTGGTATCCATGTACTTCTATTGTTGGAAAGGAAGCTTCCCTGGCACTTAGCTTTTGTTTCCTGACATTCTAAAGCATCAAGTGTCAGCTTAAACGACACACTGGGTATTATTAGAAGTATCATCTGTCTGTGTATGTCTGTGTCTGACTCCTGTGCCCGACCATTGTTCTGTATTAATATGCTAGCATGTTATTTATTGCCCCTGTGCTGCTAAACTCAGCTGGCTATTTAAAACTAGTACCGAGGAACAGATTGAAAAACTGAGCAGTACATTTGTCAAAAATCTCTTATCTGTCCCAAATTAAATTTAATTAGGGTTTTAAACACAGTGTGTACTGGAGGCACTGGTAAATGGGGAGCTGTTCTGATTATCAGGGTCAATGATCTCTAAGTTTCCTGTTTAAAAGAAACATTTGTGGTGAATGTTAAACTGATAGTTAAGTTCTGTATGTACAATAAACAGCAGCTATAGGTGCTCAGATGTAGTTTATTTATATAATCTTTGTAGAATCTTTCTGTGTAAATATATACAGTGTATTTAAATATATATATAGTGTATTTAAATACACTGTATATATTTATATATATATATAGTTACATAGTTAAATTGGGTTGAAAAAAGGCAAAGTCCATCAAATTCAACCCCTCCAAATTAAAACCCAGCATACACACACACCCCTCCACTCTTTCAAACATATATACATATAAACCTTCAGCACATACATGTGCACCAACATATACCAACATTACTGTTTTTTTTCAACTATATTGGGTCTGCTCAGCTGTCAGTTGCAATAAACGTGCTTATTCCAATACATCCAGTACCAGATATAAAATGCTGTGCTACAAAATCAGAAGCACATTTACTTATAAATAGCAAGCTCTTGTGTTTGTACGAGTGCCACCTTCAGTGATTTAATTGTTTTATTGTAGGAAGAGTCCTATGATGAAAAGTATGCTGTAATAATTTTAAAACGTATATATACAATATATCTATATATATAGATATATATATCTATATATATATACACTGTTTTTAACTTGCAGTATTTTGGTTTAAAACTGCTGCTGGGGGATATGTTTACTGATACTTAATCAGACGAGCTCTGGAGACAAAAAATGTTAAGCAGGCAAACAAAACTATGTTTAAAATCAGTTAATATGTATGAATGGGATCAGCTGGTAAAGATGCTACTTGCCATGTTTTAGACTGAAGATATCTATAAGAATGTGTACTTTATTTGCATAAAAACTTAGATAGGGGGCGCTCTGTTCAATCCAAAGACAAACTGGCTGCCAAAATATACACTATAAAAATACGTTAATGATGTCATTGTTTCACTCTTGCGGCTGACATGTATAAACTCATAAGATTGGATGACAAAGTGAATTTTATAGATGGATCAGCCAATGTTGAGACATGGACTTCCTCTTCACGTGGTCTCTCTATACTCATTGTGAGCTTGAGACATATGTGCTGAATATGCAGAATCTTTGTATCTGATGTTATTCTATATTCAAGGCTTTAACCGTAACTGGAAAAACATTGTTTTATATTAATGAGATCACATGAAATCTCAGTGGTCGAACATGAAGGCAGACTTTGTGGCATTAAAACGCCCTTTCATGTCATTAGATATATATAATCCATTATATACATTACATTCAGCAAATGATTTCATTTGAGTGTGTGGACAAAGGAAGCAATCCATACAGAAGTAACTTTCATTGTTAAAGATTTGTATTTTTAAAACAAACCAAGCATACAAAGAACTTTGAAGAGGTAAATTGTGCTTAGTGGACCTGGTTGATACTGTTCACTATATGATCAAATACATTGCTTATATTAAAAGAATTGTACTGACATATCGTGACCAAAACCCTATAGCTTAGGGCAGCATGGTGGTGCGTGCAGTGGTTGGTATCCATGAATAGCAGTTTGGTCCATCCTTTGTAGTTGGTACTATATGCATAAAGAATGCTACTACTAAGGCACATTAGTCTGTCTACTAATAGTTAGAAAAGTTTAAAAAAATGATTTGCCCATTAGTGTTATTTTGCAGTAGTCTGTCACTTAGCACTTAGGAAAAAAGCATTTGCACATGGCATTTGTAACTGCCACTGTGTATATCCGGTTGAGCGACATACTCCAGGAAGGGTAAATACAGTCAAAAACGTTTGAGTTGAATCCTTATGGAAAATCCAACACTATTCCATAACTAGAGACTAGAGAAGTATATAAGACTAGGGGAATCATAGTGAAAGATGCTGTTTTTATTTGAAACCAGGTTTTTCTCAGAGTGACATGGCACAGTTTGAGGTCAAATTTAACAAAGCTGTCCTTCAGAGATCATCTTGTAAAAATGGTTGATTTGCATTTCACACTCACTGTGGCATCTCATTAATTATCAAAGGTGAGGAAAAGGGATTAAATGGTGGTGCGAAACACACCAGAAAGAATTCAGTACATATGACTTGTGATAGGTTGCTATGAGTTATTGGATCCAAGCAAATGTTCACCAGTGTCACTACATTATTCCTGTTTGTTTGATAATGGTGTGTATTAGATGATATAGTATCCAGTAGGAAAGTCAATGTATCTTAAAGGGGTAGTTCGCCTTCAAATTAACTTTTAGTATGTTGGAGAAGGGCCAATTCTAAGAAACTTTTCAATTGGTCTTCATTATTTATTTTTCATAGTTTTTTAATGATTTTCAATTTTCTTCTGTTTCTTTGCAGCTTTCAAATGGGGGTCACTGACACCATCTAAAAACAAATGCTCTGTAAGGCTACAAATATTTGGTTATTGCCACGTTTTATTACTTATTCTATTTATTCCCTCTCCTATTCATATTCCAGTCTCTTATTCAAATCAATGCAGGGTTGCTAGGGTAATTTGTACCCTAGAAACCAAATTGCTGACACTGCAAACTAGAGAGCTGCTGAATAAAAAGCTAAATAACTCAAAAACCACAAATAATAAAAAATGAAAACCAATTGCAAATTATCTCAGAATATCACTCTCTACATTATACTAAAAGTTAACTCAAATGTGAACCACCCCTTTAAATCAGAGAGGGCTGAACTATAATACACACCATTTTGCAAGCTCTGGATGTTATCGATGATGTCAGAAAATCAAGATCGCCAGCTATTCGTTGATTCCTTTCTGATGCATTGGAATTTGACTGGCAAAGTGAATAAGATGCTCCATTTGACCAACAATGAGACAAATTCCAGTCTTCTCTGCAGAGGTCACCTAAACAGAAATATTGAGATTCTAAAAACTATTTCCCAATCCCACTGGTATGGGAGTTAGAGGTCAGTGAAAGATGAGAAGCTTTCACCCTGCTGATAAGTTAAGAAATGTCAACCAAGGAGATTAAATAAGGGTTAGTAAGGGCATTGGGGGTCATGGACAGAAATACACATCAGTATTAAAGATGATGCCTATTTTCTTCCAGACCCCTTTAAGGTACAGCCCAGCTGTGAATTTGGTGTCTTTGTTATTATGGTTACATTTGTATGGCCTTAGCAACAAGATTGGAAAATATACTAAAGAAGTGAGTGATATCTGACTCATTCATGAGTAGAATTGGTCAGCTTTCTAGCACACAGATGTTTTTAGTTAGGATTCCAGTCAATCCCTCAGGCCCAGTGGTGTGTGCTCTGGCAATTCTTCTTAGTCCAGTGTTCAGTTATTAAAGCCTGTGCCACACACTTCCTGGCACAGGCAATTTCCTGTCCATGGTACAGTAGTCCAGATGATATTAGACAGAATTGCTTCTCTTCTTGAGTAAAACAATGCCAGTTTTATGTGTTAAACTTTACTCATTTAGTGGTTGGTAACATTTTTCATGGTCAAGTGTTTTTGGGGACACTGTTTTGTCGTAGTTTTTGTTTGAAATATTAATTCCAACATCCATAAACAATTGCTAATAATGCCAGGTTATAAATGAGGCTCTCTGTGCATTACTTATAGCTATATTTTATACTAAACATTTATAGTAAAAGGTATATAATACTTATACAGTTAAAGGAGAACTAAACATTGTATAGACACCTCCCAATGCTACATGGCCAAATCAAAGAAAAGTCATTGCCAATTGAAATAATAATATATATACTATAATTTCCTTCTGCTGCAGCAAGGCTTTCTCCTAGATTCTGGTTATGTAATAGCCTGCTTCCCATACTATCTCTGCTCTGTGGTCGCCGATTGGCAATTGTGTAGAACAAAAGTATCTTTGTTCCTTCCCAGTGTCATTGAAGTGAGGGGAAGAAGACAACATCTCACATCAACCTAAATTTATCAATACAGATACCCCTGTAGCCAGTTGAAATGGGCAGCACTCCAAGGTTTAATTAAAAAGCCTTTATTGTTAGTAGCAGGGCAAAATTCACAGCAAGGTTTGAGCCTAACATGGCTCTCACCTTGATAAAGAGCCGTGTTAGGCTAGAAATGTTGCAGTGAATGTTGCCCTGCTACTAACAATAAAGGCTTTTTGATTAAACTCATTTCAACTGGCTACAAGTGTTTCCGAGTGTGGAATAACACTTTGGGAGTAGGGTTGCCTTTCTTGAAAAAAAAATACCAGCCTTCCTATATATATTTATCTTTTTTCCCTATTAATAACATTGGGATAAACCATCAAAAATACCGGCCAGGCCGGTAATATACCGGCCAGGTGGCAACCCTATTTGGTAGTTGCACCCACAACAAACAAAGATTGAACAGCATGTGTGCTACTCAAATTCGATTGCGGATACAGATACCCCAGCCACTGTGATTATGTGGCAGAAAACGAATAATGTCATGTTAAATCAACGCTGAAAGTATCCCCTGAACTGATCTCCCCTTTATAGGGAGAAGTAAAGTCACTATTGATGGCAGCCAGGGAAAAAAGATTGTAGGTGGATTTAAAAAACATTTACTGCATCCTTTCTAATCCTCATCATCCCCAAGCAATTTGCCTGACATGGCCAGTGTCTGATATAGAGAATGTCCTATTCTTTGGAAAGGGATGCTGCTACATGTAAGGAAAGGCATGTTGACTGCTACAGTTCTCCTTAAAAGGACAGCAGGGGTCAAAATGTCATGTGTGCCACATGTCATGCAAAGAGGAAACAAAATCTTTAAAGTGGGATGCAGATGCAAAATTAGCAGATGCCTATAACTAAATGTCATTTGAGCTACATGAACTAACATTTTCATTGAGGATGTATGTTTCCATTTCACATAGTACCTAACAAACAAAACCACATTGTGTGTTAACTGAAGGCAGCCTCTGTTTATAAAACCATAGATAATATTAAAAACACTAGTAGAAGATATTACAGATTCCTAAAAGCTTGCTAGAAAAAATATTTAACAGATGTGCACATTTGCTACCCGTGCAGACAGTACAGGTAATTTGCAGATGTTTGTAGTTGGGCTGGTATAATGTAACCTGTACAGTATCTGGATCAGCCTGCATAAGCCACATTCTGACTGCTTCCATACAGGGCCCGATAGTTCACATTTTGTCTGTATCGAAGTTTGCCAGGGAGAAAAAAGGATTAGAAGCTTAAGGCCCCTATACACTGGCCAATAAAAGCTGCCAGCAGACGGAGTCGGCAGCTTATTGTCCCATGTGAGCGGCCATCCGACGGGCTTCCCCAATTGATATCTGGGTGAATCTCAGTCAGGCAGGTTAAATAATCCCATAGGATTGCGGTCGCATTTGTGTGTTGATGCGGTCCCGCAATCCAACCACCTGCATCAGATGCATTATGATCTGATCTTTGGGTCCTAGGGCCCATAATCAGATCCGCCCGATATTGCCCAACTCAATGTGGGCAAATCTGGGAGAGATCCGCTCGTTTGGCGACATCACCAAACTAGCAGATCTCTACGTCTATGGCCACCTTAATTCTGTAACACACAATTCTGTTGCATGATTGCCTGGTCTGCATTGAAATATATGCTACACAGTATTTGCCTACACACAATATGTCTTTTGACAGTAGGCACAGTCATCTGGAATTACAAAAAAATACAAGAGAGTTATTTTGCCTTCCTTTCATGGAAATTAACATAACTATAAAATCAATGCAATCACTTGTAACATGTTTTACATCATGACAGGATTTTAACCTTTTGGCATTGTTAACAGATCCTACTTCCCTCATCAGTCTAGGGCAGGCTCGGGCGCAAGCATGTAAAGAAAACAACTCGCAAAGCAAACAAATGACTTTTTTAAACCTACAGTAACTTCCCATACAGAGATAAAAGTGGCATACATGTACTACTTCTTCCAGTGCACCCAGTGTAAGGATGGCCATAGACATTACAATTACGATCTTTCTTGGAAAAGATTAAATACACACATGTAGAGCTGAATCGTCGGGTATACAGGTAGAAACAATAGAATTCTACCAGTATCTGATGATTCAGCACACACAATGGTCGATGTCAAAGGCACCCGGTCGAAATTTTCCATCCAGCCCGATCAACCAGCCATATGCCAAGTCTTCTTCGGATATTGGTCGGCTTGTTTTCCACCACACGCACCGAATATCGCACGAAAAGTTATTTCGTACGATATTATCTGTGCATCTATGGTCACCTTATGCTGCAGTCTTTAATTACCTGATGACTCATAAGGGCCAAATCATTAGAATCCAGCACAGGAAACTTCAAGAAACAGTCCCAAAGATGTTGGAAATCCCTCCTGGGTATTGGGCCATAATTAGGTGCCCAACCCCCCTTTTAAGACAGAGCAGAAAACACCTGAAGCTAGTTTCATACCTTGAAGGCAGATGTGACAGGAACCAACATTGGGCAGGAGGCAGGGTGGGAGCTATGAATGGGAAATGACACACATCACACCCAAAGTTAGCAGGCAACATCACTTTGTGGATTCATTTTGTCTTTCATAGATTGCATTCAGTCTCTGTAAAGTTGTGGCACTGTAACTGTTATATACTTGATAATTAATACTTCTACAACTGAAACCAGACAATGCTGCAAGCAACTGGCAAAGCTGTTTGCTTTTGCTGTATCGATGTATCACTTTGCTCTTTTTTCAGCACATTATATTATGTTCAAGTAACTCCTTGAAATTGCACAAATGTTATCACACAAAAGAAGAATGTCTTTTACAAAAACACACACATACAGGAAGTAGAGTTACATCATAGTGGCCCCATCCTTCCTGCATTGCCAGACCCCTTACTTCTCTAACTGCAGCCCTGTATATTAAGCCAGTGTAAGCTGTCCTATATGTTGTAGATTGTGTCTAGTTTTTGTGAACAAAGATTTTTGTGTTCTTTACCACTTTTTCTTTTGCTCGTGCTAAGTCCCTTCCTTCCAGCAACAGCACATAAAAATGTAGGGCAATCTTATAAATCTTTAATTTGGATGCACCCAATGGTTATGTACAATATACCTGATATTGAGGCATAAAATCCCTTGCACATTGTACTGGATGCACTTATGAAATGATACATAGTTGATGGGTGTAAATTTATATCTGGAGTATATATAAATATAGCCTTGACTACCTTTTTGAAGTTAATAATGTTGCCAGCACAACATGTGCTCCATTTACTAACTGGAGCAACGTATTGTTGGAAATAAAATAGACAATCGCGAGGATTTTTACCACTTTACATACTTTAATAAATGAGGTCAGTGACTTTTAAAGAAAGCATGTCCTGTAAATGGCTGGTATTAACTTTCATTATCAGGTTTACTATATATTATACTATATTATTACAGTATGGTCAAAGTAGCAGTTTTTGCTAGATCAAAGTGAGACACTGAATTTCTAGGTCATGTGAATAAAAAAAACTTATTTTGTTAGTTGTGCAATATGCTGTACTTTATGATATATATGTATTTTGTTCCATTCAATCTGTTTCTGAAATGACAGCTCCCAATAGCTAAGCCATTGTGGCTTCTGGGATTTGTATTTCTGATTCAGCATGCGGAACCACAAGTTGCAGATCATTGAATCTGATGCATTATTTTCTTACTGGAGAAATATGGCTTGTTCAAGGGAGCTTTCCAGGCATTTCAGTACACAGATGCTTTCTGGTCTTTCATGTCTAGTCAACATTCCTTTTGTGTAAATGTTATTTACAGCTCCCTCAGCTTTGACTAATGGGCTCTGAATTCACCACAGCCCCCAGCATCTTATCCGGAGTCAGCTGATTTGGCAGAGTGAACAGGGGTCCCCCACCGAGCCTGCTCAGCACGAGGTCTCCAGTGTGAAGGGTAGCCAACACAAGGAGCTATTTTTATATGCAGTGTCAGGGGGCCACATTCCTCTTTGTCAGGATCCAAAATTCTACTTTTAAAACCCCACAAGGGAAAATACGTTTTTGTCAGTCCTATATCAATGAATATGAAAGTGTGTGCGGTACATCATCCAGCCGACAGGTAAGCTTTCACCCCTCGTGTGTTGACAGTCACAGAATGGAACTTCCTGTCTGGATTCAAATGCATCAGTTCAGGGACAGCACAATCCAGTCACAATCTGGTCAAATAATCACCAAACATTAGGTTAAACTTTTTTTGGAACCAACAAGTTTATGATTTTTAATATTAGTTATTATAACTTTGTATTTACAAACAGTAGGAAGAGAGATGAGTTTGTTTGTAATGGAGGTTGGGGGGAGGGGTTGGCAGTGAGTGCAAAGCAAGTGGCATGCTGTTTTTAGCTTGCTTCATGCAGAAGTGAAATGGGACGTAACAAGAGGCATCACAGTGCCCTCCCTGTGAGCGGCAAAGCAGGATATTTGGGATGACATTGGCAGTATGTTCTGTGTTGTAGCCACTCAATTGCCCTCCAGTCAGACAGATATTTAAGTGACCAGGGCAATTTGATATTGCATATTGTATAAATTCACTGTACCTCAGTAATTGAGAATGGATTTCTTCTAAAGCTGTTCTTACAGGAACATACCAGCTTTATGATTTTGTTTTAAAACCTGCCTGATCAATATTCGGCCAATGTGGTGCAAAGTACAGAAAACAGATGCAAACCACCCTGTTTTTCCCTCCAGTCAGATAGTGGGTGCATTGTGCACAGAGCCTTGTAAGGCTTTCTGCCCTATGGCATTGCTCTAAGGGTAGGGACAGACAGGGAGATTCGGGGAGATTTTGTCGCCGAATTTCCTTCTCCCTGTCTGCCGCTAGTATACTGACAAAGCGCCAGCGCCTGTGCAGGCGCGGCGATTTCCGGAATCGCCCGAAGTTTCCTCACGAGGTATCTTCGGGCAATTCCGGAAATCGCCGCGTCTGCACAGGCGCTGGCGCTTTGTCCCTTTTACGATCGGCAGACAGGGAGAAGGAAATTCAGGGAGATTGTCGCCTGGCGTTTTTTAGCAGGCGACAAAATCTCCCCGAATCTCCCTGTCTGTCCCTACCCAAAAGCCCTATCCTTATCACCTACTTTATAGGCAGTAAGTACAGGGCTTTGTCCCTCTAATTTCCAGAGAATCTGACTACCGCCCACTATGTAAAGCAGAGGGACTTCAGGGCAAGTTCCAGAGTTCATCAACAATGTGAGGAGGGGTTGCATTTTACTGTGAGCCGAAGCAGGACCAGAAATAGGGGTAGGCAGAAGCGGCAACTGCATAGGGAGCAATAATAGAGGGGGCGCTAGGCTACACTTAGTACGCACCTTTCAGTCTTCCCCTTTCTTGCCCGGCCATGAGCCAAGGGATTTGGGAAATGGCTGATCAAATACCATGTCTTTCTGAAAGTTCAGATATCATTTAAGCTCAACTGAATTAACTCTGTCCATTAGGGCTTAATCTTGGAAGTGTAGCTGTCCCCTGTTGCTTCACTCTTGAGTCTGCCATCAAACCTCAAGTGGGACCTGAGGTGTTTTTAGAAGCAGTTTGTTCAAAAGCAGCAAATGAACGAGCAATAGAAAAGTGTCCACAGTTGAACACTCAGAATACCATATGGTTTGGCCTAAGTAGATGCACCTTTAGATTGGAACCAAAAAACACTTTGAAGGTCACTTCCTTCCTGCTACTATGCCTCCAACCTGACTGCTGTGTGATAAATAAATATGACCGACAGACCCTTGA
This sequence comes from Xenopus borealis, assembly GCA_024363595.1. Lineage (NCBI taxonomy): Eukaryota > Metazoa > Chordata > Amphibia > Anura > Pipidae > Xenopus > Xenopus borealis. The sequence goes on along the minus strand of CM044433.1, from coordinate 80,370,450 downwards.
GTACACTAGGTTTGCAAAGGTTGTGCTTGGTAAGACTGCTAGTGACTCATGTTTCTAAACAGATGGCAGGCTCCTGTCTGTGTAATCATCATCACAAAATGGAATGAGTAGCATGACCTGAAGGCAAACATGATTTGTTTGTAGATTGTAAAGTTACACTGCAAAATCATTATGGAATTTTGTATGGTAGAGTATTACATTATTGGCATGGCTGTGACAGAATAGTTCCTGTTAGAGATTGCAAGTATGTTCTTTTGGAGGAGAGTGATTATGACTGTTAATGAGTTTAAAATTAAGTCATTATTGATTGCATTAGTTTATTTTAGAGAAGGCGGCATAAAGGGTAATTCAGGCATGACTAAAAAATTGGATTTAATGAGGTACTTGCATAGGTTTCGTAATACGTTTCATAATGGTAACATCCCCCTCCCCAACATATGAAATAGTTTATAATTGCCCCACAACAAGAATTAGTTGGACAGCTATGCTGTAATGAATGTGTGAGTATTTTTACTTAGCACTACTTGTGTGTACACAGCCTTTTGTTGATCAGTATATTTTGTAAAGATGTATAGAGAACACTTGTACCACCCACATGCTGCAACTTGCACTGTTTCTAGCATAAATATTTGTATAATATTAAATGAAATCTAAAACTAGTAACCTGGACTTCAACCACCTTCATCCACTTAACTGCCCAGCACAGTAAAGATGGAAGAACTCTTCTCAGACTTATCTGCCAAACAGCAAATCTCAAAAAGCATTTACTGAACTTACACAATCTCAGTCACTCGTTCTTATCACTTCCAGTATTACATTCCCGAGTGCTCTGAAGTAATAATATAAACATAAGGTATACATGATTATACTTGTGCCTTATCTTCAATAGCTTTTGTTAAATAGAGAAGGTGTGCCTCATTCAAGAAAGTTAAATAATTACTCCTATTGTTTAAATGGGGAAATGCTTGTCTGCACTAATATATTACATGTGGTGACATATTTATAGCCATAAAATATGGGCTTTGTCTTTTTTTATATGAATGAATGTGATCTCAGAAAACATTTTCTCTTTGGACTGCCACATCACGTTCCTTGCAACTCATGCAGTCAAGGGACAGTTCTCTAACAAATACCGTCTATAGTTTTAATATCTATTTAAGAACAATGGCACATATGGTAGGTAACAAGCCAGGAAAAAAAAAAATCCTCTGTGGAAGCACACTGTGATTACATGCATGTTGGTAAAGTCCATAATTGTGTGAAAATGTTCAGTATTGCATTGTTTGCGGCAATTATTTTTTACTACATGTGGCAAAGTCCTACAAAGCCTAAATTTGAGTGAACTATGGATCTTTAAGCTAGCTATAGGTAAAATTTTCCTAGGAATCAAAATCTTGCCTGAAATATTGGAACACACAGATACCTAAATTCACATTCAGACCCCTCACCTAAAGAGCTGCTTGTTTGACGAGGTCCCTCTAACATGTTGATGTAGTCCTTAGCAACTATGGCATAGCTACTGGGATTTTCTAACCTGTCAGTTATCGGACAAATATAGGCTAGCAGGCTTTCACTTTCTTCAGGTTCTTCTTCCTTCGTGGCGTTTTGTCTTTGGCTCCATTTACAATTTCGGGTCTTCGGTTCTATTTGTGACTTCAGGTCTTCAGCTCTATTCACAACTTCGGATCTTCGGCTCTATTCACAACTTCAGATCCGCAGCTCCGTTCGCAACTTTGGGTCTTCTGCTTTGGATCTTCGGCAACGTTTTAAGGGGGGCCTGGCTTTTCCAGAAAGTGCAGACCAGCTGGACAGTTGTCCCCTTTGTGCCCCACCAATGGCAGCCCTGCTGATAATGGCAGCCCTGCAGATATATCCTTATGTCGACGCACAATTATTCATTGCAATCTTCTAACCATTCAGATTAAATAAAGTAGTACAAATAACAAATCAGATGTTCTGCCCATAAATTCAAAGACAGCAATCATGTAAAAGTTATGTCTGACAAATACTAGTGACAGTCACCCATTGATATTGTCAGAAAGGCAATACATGCAGTGATGTTATCATTAGCCAACAAAAATCTTCTAAACTGTCGACTAAATGACAGATCTCAACAACAGGTTTGGAGTATGATCCTGACTGATTTTCGCTGAAGCAGTAAAAGACGAGTGCCCTTAGTAAAACATATTCTGCATGGTGTTAGGGTGACCCACTGGCCATTTTCCAGCATGTATGGATTGCTTTGTGTCTGGATTTGCTTTGTGTCTGTCAGCAAAAATATACCCAAAATTGGCACAAGTGCAGGTTTTCTTATAGTCAAATTTTTCCATTAATGTGCATTTTTGACCTTTAAGTTTTATGCCTCTACAAGGTAGGTTAGAAGATCAGGGTGCACTACTTCTGTCATGTGTGTTGTTCTGGCTAAGCAATGAGTGAATTAAGTTTCCAGGTGTATCCTGTTTGCAGCAATCTGTGAAATTATTTCATCGCTATAGACGAGGACTTCCTTAAATAACATGAAATAACAGGTGGAAAGAGATTATTATCAATGACCTCAGGAAATACCTGACTACCACCCCACGTGCCCATGTCATATTAATATTTTTCTTTTATATGGGACACTGGCGGCCACCATTTGCAGTTTCTTGCATGGCTTCATGAACATTGTGATGTAACATGCAGTTAATATTATGTATAGTTATAGAAAATATTGTTCTTTTTTGACATGATATAATTCATGTTGCTATATTGAACAAACCACTATTTCATATGTAACCTTAACATAATAAATATCTGAATGAATAGCAAGAAAAAGTAGAGCGATTTAGTCAAGTTGTTAATGGAACAGTAGCACCAAAAAAAATTACCATCAAAGTAATTCAAATATAATGTACTTTTGCTCTACACTGGTTAAAAAACTAGTGTTTTTTTGCTTCAGAAAGACTACCATATTTTATATAAACAGGCTGCTGTGTAGCCATGGGGGCAGCTCTTCAAGCTGGAAAATAAGAGAAAATGCACAGGTTACATAGCACATAACAGATAAGCTCTGTCCAATACAATGGTGTTTTATCTGTTATTTGTTATATAACATGTGCAGACACAGCTTTTACCAGTGCATGCTAGTATATTATATGTTAATTACTTTAAAAAGCTTTTATATTTTGGTGTTACTGTCCCTTTAATATACTATTGCATTTTTCTTGTTAAGTACACAACATAAAAGGCATTTGTCAAAGTGCAAAAATATAAACATCATCCTTTGGCTATTCTAAACCAAAGTAAAACCACACAAAACAAAAACTATTGGAAAACCTTATATTAATTTATTAATTAAACCTGGCATATAGCTGTAGAATAGCTGTTAAATACAATCCAAAAATCAACTGAAGTATTGTTCTTAGAGACTGAATTGTTTCTGCCATATCCTCCTTCATAGAAGCTTTGAAATCTAATTTGATTATTTTCAGTGCTTTTATTTAAAGTTATTAGGAGTAGGAGTCGGAGTCAGTACATTATTGGCGACTCCAACTCCAGATACTCAAAATTGCTTCCAATTCCACTGCTGTGGTTTTCTGGATAAGGCATCTTTTCATAATTTGGATCTTCAAACCTAAGTCTGCTAGAAAATCATGTAACCATTAAATAAAACAAATAGGCTGGTTTTGCTTCCAATAAGGTTTAATTTTATCTTAAAGGGATACCGTCATGCGCTGAAATCCATTTCTCAAAAGAGCAAACAGATTTTTTAATATTCAGTTTTGAAATCTTACAGAGGACATTTTCAGGAGGTAGCTGCTTTCTGGAAGGCTGTTGTTTTTCCTTCTCAATGGAACGCAGTGGGACATTGGTGTTTACTATTGAGTGCTGTTCTTAGATCTACCAGGCAGCAGTTATCTTGTGTTAGGGAGCTGTTATCTGGTTACCTTCCGATTGTTCTGTTGTTAGGCTGCTGGGTGGGGGGGGGGCAAGGGACGATTAGAGTAAAGAGTGATTGGAGTTTATCAGAGCACAAGTCACATGACTTGGGGCAGCTGGGAAATTGACAATGTGTCTAGCCCCATGTCAAATTTCAAAATGAAATATAAAAAAATGTGTTTGCTCTTTTGAGAAATGGATCTCAATGGAGAATTTTGCTGGAGCAGCACTATTAACTGATGCATTTTGAAGAAAAAAAGTTTTTTTCCCCATGACAGTATCCCTTTAATTGGGATCAAATACAAGGTACTGTTTTATTATTACAGAGAAAAAGGTAATCATTTTTAAAAATTTGCAATAAACATTGTTTTTCAAATAGTAGCAATTATGCCCATAGCATGCTATAGCTTAGGCACAGTTTATACTGTCCTTAATGTTTTTCCAGTCAGTCCAATTCATTTGCAAATTAATAGTGGAAAATCGAGAACCTATGTGTTCACATTTCTCATTGCTGTTAACACATATAGGTGGATCAAAATATTTACAACACCCTATTATCACAAATTCATGTTATTATATTGATTTATTAATGTATAATGTTATTTTCTCCATTATGTTTTAGGAGGATAATATGCATGATATACTACTATTTGACAAATGAAGCTATTTAATTACTTGGCAATCAGACCTATTATTACTTTAATTAGAACATTGCTAATGTAAGGTTGGTTTTATTAAAGAAAAGTAAAAATGAATGTTCTTTTATGTGTGTCCTCTTGTACAAAACATTTTCCACCTTCTCTCTCTCTCTCTTTAATGGGTGTGTCAAGTGGTAATAGAGAGATCTGCTCTGACTTTGTAATGGCAAAGAAGCTCAAATCAGTAGGTTCACTGCACGGCCCTCCAAGTGGTGGCACTTTACGAATGCAAAGCTATGTCTCCATGTCAGCAAACATAAAATAATTGATGAACCCATTTATTTAGCTACATTACTTTATATGTACTTTTAGTTCATTACTTTAATTTTCTACCTTCCTTATTCTTCAGAACAATGTGGGACAAGGCACTAAGGCAGTGCCCATGCTTTACTAATGCAGGGCCTACTTTTAGCGGTGATGTCCCACGATGATCTACAGCCTTAAAAACATTCTATTCTGTGGAAAATTCTACTGAAATATTGACTTATGAGAAAATGTATAGTGCTATATTTAACAATCAAATATTTCTTATGTAACCTTAACATAATACTTATCTGAATGAAAAGTATGAAATAGGAGGGTAATATAGACAAGCTGTTTGTTGACAATGACTTGAGATCTACTGATCACCAGCTTAAGGTCTACTGGTAGATCCCAATCTACCTTTTGGGCACCCCTGCACTAAGGTCATGTCACAGTGGAATATTGGTAGCATCATCACCCACATTCAAAGTGAATAGGAAGTGCTCCAGTTGTGCCTTGTCCCGCCTACTGGCATTTTCAAGTGATTGTGCCTATCCCTAGAACGTAAGAAGGATTTGTAGATTTGTAGCTGTAGCGTTTCATCCCACTCCCTCAGAGCTGTAAATCACTGGGTCACTGAAAGCTACAACTCTCCCTGTTATTTTATTGCATTGAATGAATTTACATTCAGAGTGAAATCCCTCAAACACTGCATTCTAATATGTAAACTGAGAGCAGCCCCTGGGTACAGTGCTTATTTTGTCTTTTTCAATAAACTGTCCTGATTACAGTAGGAAGGAAGGAGAGGTAGTAGGGATAAAACAACAATGTTCCAGGTTTTCATTTTAACCTGAAGTCCAATTTATTATGTTCAACATTGCCAATTTTAAAAGATACAAAGTATACCATGTAATTAGGCCAGGCTGGCAAATTGTGGATTCTGGCAAATGACAGAGGGGCTGCTTAAAATTCCATAAACAATATCTATTCATTGGGCCTGTGTAGAGCTCTTTGGGCTTCTGTATACTGTTTTTAATCCTAGTGCACACCTGAATAAAATGCCCTCTGCCACTAGGGAAAAATAAAAACCTAGTATTAACTGCTCCAGTGGGGTGCTTTATCACCTGGGGCAATAGAGAATTTTGGTATTTTGCCTGCCATGCTGTAAGGTAGGCCAAACAATTGAAACCCATTGTTCTCTATCACAGACTCTTGAAAGATCTGTGGGCCATTTTCCTTCCAATGCTCATCTTTTTAAGACTCATTGGTGACTAGGGATGCACCAAATCCAGGATTCGGTTTGGGATTTGGCCAGGATTCAATGTAATGGGTTCAATGGGGAGCATTCTTTAGTAATGATCTAGCCATCCCTTATCCTAACATTGTTGTATTTTACCCCTACATTTAGGCTAAGGCCAGACGGGGAGATTCGGGGGCATTTTGTCGCCTGGCGACTTCTCGCCGCGACTTGTAGCCCCCGAACCTCCCCGAATAGCCACTTACCTAAGCGCACCGGCGTTGCTTGAAAACGCCGGCGCGTATCCACACGGAGCGGCACGCTTTTTGAAATTGCTCCAAATTGCCTGGAGAGGCAATTTGGAGCAATTTCAAAAAGCGCGCCGCTCCGTGTGGAAATGCGCCGGCGTTTTCAAGCAACGCCGGTGCGCTTAGGTAAGTGGCTATTCGGGGAGGTTCGGGGGCTACAAGTCGCGGCGAGAAGTCGCCAGGCGACAAAATGCCCCCGAATCTCCCCGTCTGGCCTAGCCCTTAAAGCTGGCAACATGCAGTGCAATATAATGGACTTGCTTAGTTCTTATCTAATTTCAAATCATTCATTAAGAAAGGGCATGCACTTCAGTCACCAGACCTGCACAATTTAGCCATTCAAATATTTGTCCACTTTGCACACAGTCCTGAGACCATCAGATTCAGAGTATCATTTGCTAAGTAAATGACCTGAATAAGAAAGGCAAGAAGAATATCAACATATGCCCTATCAAGGCAATTGACTCAGAATAACACACTATGTAAATAATCTTAGTATGACTATAGAATTAGTCTTTATTGTAATTGTGCAGCTATCCAAAATGCATGTCAGTTTCTGGAGTGCAGCCAGTGTCCAGTGTCAGTTTCTGAAAAAATATTTGCGGGGGTGGGGGGGGGGCTGGTACAGACACATATCCCCAAGCCTGTAGCAGACTAATTAATAACAGCCACTGAATTTAAAGGAGTCTGTTATTTCAAAGGTAATGCAGAGGAAAACTATGAAAGTGAAACCTTTACCAACACACGTCCTTTTAATACACCTGTATGAGCGACAAAAAATCTTTCATATTATTTCCTTAATTTAGCTTCTTTTATTTAAAAAAAATAATCATGTCTGATAGGAATCCATCATTTCTAGTTTAAGACCGTATAATACTGATTTTTCAGTTTTACTCTTTGTATAGATGCGTTGAATCCAGGATCTGGTGCTGGACAAGCAAAGGCATAACATTTTTACAAAAGTTAACAGGTGGAGGTGCAAAATTAGACACATTTTTGTGTGCCCCTTACATACTAACAATGCGGTGCTTCAGCATAGGTACAAAGTACACAAGAGAGCTATGGTATTAACACATACATTTGGAGGGGTTACTTCCAAAATTACCTTAGCATATTGCTCCTACACACACAAATGGCTAATGCCATTATTGGCACTGAGCAGACCAGGGTGCCAGAAGTAGGGTTGCCACCTTTTGCCTGTAACTGAACTTGTAACTGATCGGTTGCTGATATAGGGCCGCATTTGTGATGTTGTTCGAATTAGAATATAATGGGTGATGCCCAAAATGCAGTTGTCAAGTGCACTGCAACCTTTTCCCATTTTCTACTTTAACTTGTATCACTCATGAAAGGTAACAGTATACCACAGCATCATTCATTTGCACAGCTGCAGTACTCCTTTTGGTTGACTGACTATGGAATTCAGGCACCATAAAAAAAGAAGTAAACATGCTTGTTTTAGTTAAGAATCGATTTACTTTAAAAGGCAGGAAAAACAATTTTCTCTTGAGGTAACTATGTTTTCTTTTTTTTTAGTTGTTAATGATTGAGAAGTCTCAAGGCAGTGATAAAAACATCTATGGTATTTATTTTTGGTGTCCTTTGTGATGAAAAAAGCATATGTTTCCTTGAATGTATGGCTATGTTCCTAGAGGGATATTTTGATCTTCCTTCATTGTCTGTCCTTCTTCCTCCACAGTGAGAGGATTTTGTTTTGTATATTCTTGGCTTTAATTGAAAGCAAATGGATCTTATTGTCAGCCCTTACTGAATTTACACCATGACTAATATTATTGGAAATGTTGTGGACCATGATAGACAATTGATTGTTTCTGACCTAGAGGTTGTTGTTTCTTCCTGTTCCAGAATGTTCTGCCTTCCTGTTCCCTTATAATCTGAATTACTAAGCAATGTTTTGTTTAGTTGTGAAGTAGCTTGTAATCTATGAATCAAACACTTCACAGGCAATAAGCAATGATTATATATAGATTCCTTCTAGCCATTTGTGGAGAATAGCAGGGCCAGGTAAAGCAGGGCAGTTCATACTAATGTGAACATTACCCCTGTGTTTATTCAGAGAAGGCTCACAATAATCAATATCTTCATTCTTTACTATATAATACAGTAGAATACTGTATAAGCTTTGCTATTTAGGTATTACTATTTCAGTTTTGCACACACCCAAGCATATATGCAATAAGCCAGTTAAATGTACCATTTGTATGACATATAGGGATACAGTATTATAGAGGATTCTCAGTCAATGCTTAAAACACATTTGACTTTTTAAGCAGAATTCAGCTCTCGTTAAAAGCTGAGCCTGCATATTTGGAGGTGGTCTTTCCCACCTCACATTACACATATGTGTGGTAGAGGGATCCACAAGCAATACATTACCTCACTCTGCAAAAATGCTTTGTTCTTTAGAAAGCAGAGACTGTCTGAGGTCTGTGGGCTGTGTTGTGTGGCTGGCTATGTGCTTTATTAGGATGGACCAATGGAGGCAAGAATTAAAGTGCGGCCAGATGTTCAGAATACAGCCGCCCTTGACTAAGTCACTTGCTCTGGTTGCTGGACCCAAAAGCACTTCTGTTGAATCTACTGCATTTTATTTTTTTTAGATTGGTGTTGAAATATGTACATATGCAGACCAGGTATGACATGTATTATCTATAAATGAAGGTCATTTCCCATAGAGCATATTTTAAGCAAATACTTTTTATTAATGATTTCTTTTTTCATTGTAATATTAGCGCAGTACCTTTTCACTAAGTAATCATAAAGCCATATTGGTGATGAAACTATCCTGTTTGTTCTAAATGGTTAGTAGATGTAAGGTACTGTATGGAGATCCAAATCATATAAAGGCCCCTTATCTGTAAAATCCCAGATCCAAGCATTCCAGATAATAGATCTTTTACCTGTACAGGTATAGGATCCGTTATCCAGAAACCCATTATAGAGAAAGCTCCAAATTATAGAATGGCCATCTCCCATAGACTCCATTATAATGAAATAATCC
>CM044433.1:80315098-80359545 GCA_024363595.1 Xenopus borealis | reverse complement strand
TATATATATATATATATATATATAGAGAGAGAGAGAGAGAGAGAGAGAGAGAGAGGCTGTTCTCCTTAACCACTCTGCAGAATTCTAATTATTGGGTTTATATTAAACATAGGTTTGCATTGCCCCCATATAAGGGAAAGGGAATAAATATAAAGTTGTTCAGGACTGTAATTGCATGGGCCACTTCCTGCTCTGGGATGTAGTCATTTTTAACTTGCAAAATAACAGCCTGACAAAATGGTTCTATGTTTGGGAATTGTTGTTCTAAAAATGATGTGCATTTTTTTCTCTGTTGGGTGGCCATGGTCTGTAATTAGGAGAATCTGTTGGATGATAGAAGCGCCTGGCTGTTGAGACTAGAACTGGAAAATCAAGACAATCTGCTGTATGAGTGGGTGATAAATATGGCTTTATCTTGTGGTTAATGATATCATAAGGTTCATCCCAACACAGCACAGACTAAACCCAAACCTTCTGCTCTCTGGAGACTTTTAACTGATTGCTTGCCAGCTTGGTTAAGACAATCTGTTTAATATTTTGTCTCCTGTACAACATAGGATAAGTTGTACTTAGATTTACTCACTAGGGAAATTTAATAAAAAGCAGTATGTTTAGCAACAGAAGAGTAAAACTTGATTCAGTTTTGTAACCCATTGCATGCAGGCATTTTGTTTAATTGTTAAAAAGTTTAGAGCGGACAAGGTGGACTGGTCTAATTTACCCATGAAGCCAGTTAGTGCTTGAAAACTGATATGTTTATTTTGAAGGCATACATTTACAGTTTTTGGGATTTTATGGTATACAACTCCCAGTATCCTTGTTTAGATGTTGCCCAACATAGCGCACCATTTGTTATAAATTATCGTACAGTATCTGGGGGGGCACTGTGTCTGTGATTTGCCATATACTTTGCAGGCTCTTCTGACAAAGAGAGACTTCGTAGGTCAGCTTTCTGAAAAATGTCATCAGCTATAGAGTGAAGCAGCTGGGGGGCTGAAATCTTGACATTTCCATTAATTCTAGTTAAGAAGCATTTGTCTTTCCTAATGAAAACCTGTTAGGTGTGCACCGTGATCATAGATACTTCTTTGTGGGTCATCAACAAAGTAACAAGACCATTGGTGGTGCTGTGATAAGCATGACTAGCAAAGCAGCCATCTGCCTTAAACTTACTAGATAGAAGTTGGCTCACATTCACTCACTGGGCAGTAGGTATGTGCACTCATTCCCTTCCAAGTCATGCACAGCAACTTCGTTGTGTGGCAGAAGATTGTTTCTTACAGCAAAAAAGATTAACTAGGAATATCTGGTAATATTGCAAATTTGCCTCCCATTTATACATTATATGGTTGAAAATGGTTGGGTATCTGTCTGTGCAATATTTTGCTCCAAAAATAGGGTTACTAACATGCAGCTATAACAGCCTGAACTCTTCTGAGATTGCTTTACAGTAGATGTTGAAACATGGTTGGTAGGCCTTCTTTCAGCCACAAGAGCATTAGTTCCCCACTGATTTTGGGTTTCACGAGTAGCTATTGTCATCCCTCAGGTGTTTCATTAAAGAACAGGGTTCTGTGGAGGCAACTCAATATCTTCCACTTGCATCTAAGCAAACTCATCCCGTTCAGAGGTCAGTGTGTGCCTAGGGCCATTATTGTGGTTAAACAGGAAAGTAGGAATCATGGAATATTCACAAATGTCACTGTACACTGTAGCCTCAAGCTTTGCTTTCAGTGGAACTAGGCTCCCTAGCCCAAACCATGCCAGATTGCACCAAACTGCGATTCCTCATCCAGGATACTTTACTGTTGGAAATATACATTCAGATTGGTAGTTCCCACTCTGCTCCAGCGTCCCATGGCTGTGTACGTTACACCACTTCAGTGCATGTAATGTTAGGCTTTCAGCCCTTTCCCATAAGAAACACATGCTCCAGATGAATAGTTCAAGTGCTGACATTCTAGAGACAATTTGGAAGTATGCAGTGAGTGTTCCAACAGTGGAAGTCATTTTTGACCGATGTATCTGTAACTGTATTCTTTTGGTAAAAATGTGTTTTGATTCTTTTGGCCATATAGTGTATACTATCTTTCTTTCTATGTAACTTTTCCTTTTTTTCCATGTGTCCGGCACATGCTGCTTGGGTGTGGTCACTTACAAACTAGCCACATCTTTGTTCCAGGCTTACTAAGGGTTCTGCAAAAGAAGGGTTATACTACCTGCCATAAATAATCCTGACAAGTGATACATCTGTTTCTAACATGCAATGCTTCTCTTAAGAACTCATTTAGTTCCTCTTCTCTCTGCAGTTATATTTTCCATCTCATAATCACAGTGTTTTTCTCAGTGACCTCATGCTAGAGAGATGAAATTCACTGCTTTTTACCATGTGTTCTGGCAACTTCCAACAGCAACCATATCATTAACTCTATGAGCAACAGGAAAATGCAGAGGTCAAAGCCAAAAATGTGACTTGCATTACAATTATTTATCCAGTATTATGTTATTTTGGAGTGATTTTGTGTTATGCAAGTGGTTCAAATTACTAATTTAAAGGGCAAATATTACACCAAAACCTTTTCAGCATGGGATTACACTAAATCAACATTTCGATTAAAGGTGCATTTTTAGAGCGTACTGACTCCCAACTTGTAATGAGTCTGCACTAAAGCTGAACTCAACCAGTGCTATGTGTTTGTGTCATCATGCACAAGTCCTAGAGTCTTGCACACATGCTTGTAGGTGAGAAAGCTAGTCAGCATTAGAGAGGCATCAAAGTTGTCTGTGTGAGTTTGTCCTTATCTGTGCATTTTTAAAATATAAACTAACATTTTGTGATATTGGTACCTGGAAAAACAGAGAAAAATTTGTGTATGTAGATGGACTAAAGACTCTCTACAGTTGTATTACATTTATAACAGTAATAATATTATTGATCAGTTAAAAGTATACATGTATTTTATTACATTGTCATCCCCTGGGATCCGGATTATGATTTTCATCACTCAGTCACAAGGCTGGGGACCAGGTGGACTTCCCTAGCCATTAGAAGTCGATCTAAACTCTTAGCTAAAATGTGCACTCTACCTTAAAACATGACAGTATACTGTATTAGACCTGACAGACTCCCAGATTTGTTGAGAGTCAATCATAGTTATACCCACTACAGAAAGGGGCACCTGTAATCACGACCAACAAGTAAAATGGGGACCCATTGAAAACTAAAATCCTTCTTGCATGTAAGACCACAACCCTAATCTACTCCTAGTGCTACGTATCACAGTCATCCAACACTCGCCACAAGTTTTTTCCCTTACTTTGTCTTGCAAATAATTTTTGCATCTTGGGTCCACCTCTACCATGGGGACCCTGACTACAGTACTCCTTGCCCCCCCCCCCCCCATGGCAGACACGACTACAGGGGATTGTCTTAGCTACACTACACAGATTTTGTTCTCTGGAAATTTACATCTATGATATTGCCATTTTAACAATATACTGCTTGTCATTCAGCTGCATGTAATAAAGAGTCCTGAGAAAGGGCAAGATTAAGCCCCGAAACGTTGCCTGTTTTTTTCTGACCGAATAAATACATCTTTTTCACTTTTGCAACAAAGAGATGCTTCAGTGATATCTTTTCTAATGACAAATGGGTAGGCCTGACAACTAAAGTCACATGGAGATTTGCAGCTGATACTTGTAGCTGGCTACAAATAGGTTTTACAGTATGTCATGCTTAAAGGACTTGCATAGTTTTCTCCCATAGGAAATAACAAAACCTATATTTAGCTGTATACAAGTAGCAGATTCACAGCTCCCTGTGGTACTTTAAAGGGCAGATGGACATTGTTTCCATTGTGAATGCAGTATTATAAATTTCTTAATTCTGTGCAGGCATTTAAGAGACTTTATACACTGTACTGGCAAATAGTGTATGTATTTAGAACAATGTATGTGTTGTAATTTTTTTTTATAAATAAAACAAGAGTGCTTCTGTGTCTGAAAGCCAATCTGCTCACAAGTTTTCTTCTTATAGCCATGCTAACATTCATCCATTTTTCCTTGGCTACATAAAGGCAGTTTCAGACCAAATGGATACCCCCCGAAATAAAAATACACAAATATGAATAGAAACAAGTTTAACTGTAATAGTAACACTGGATAGAAACAAGTTTCACTGTAATAATACCCAGAAATATGGTCTGAACAGAGGCATTTTCTCTTCAGCCCTCTACTCATATTAAGGCGGCCATAGACACTGATATTGTCATACAAAGCTAATTTCATATAATATTTGGTGTATGGTGTGTGAGACGAGACGACCAATATCAGCAGAAGACTTGGATATGATAAGTCACCTGAACATCGGCCATTGTTAGTACTCAATTGGCAGATACAAGTAGAATTCTGTATATCTGACTCTGGTGTGTAGCAAAACAAAAAATCGTTTTCTCATCTTTTCCAGAAAATATTGTAATTGAAACATTCATGGCCACCTTAACAGCTATTTACTGTGTATAGGTAAGAGTGCCTTGTGATATTCAGATTTAGGTAGTGGATACACAGTACCTTAATTCATAATTATGGAAAATCTATGGGGCAGATTTACTAAAGGGCATTACTTTGCCGATTTACTAATGAACGCAGGCGCCTAGCTTACTTTGCACTCTAACCCTAGTCGAATGTTAGCTCTGGCAAATGAGCGTAACTCTGCTAATTCACTAAGATGCTGATTTTATTGAACATTACCTCTTGCGCCAGACTTGCCTTCGCCACCTCAGACCAGGCGAAGTGCAATAGAGTAGATAGGAGTTTGTCACAAAATTTTTTTCAAAACACTAGCATCTTTTCATTTTTACATGGTGATAGGCTGCAAAAGGTCATAAACTTTTTTGGGGTACCCGGCTTCCCCCCTGCATGTAGGTCAATATAACAACTCTATTTTGTGTAATGTATTTGCTGTAACGTATATGTCCATTGAAGTTTAACTTCCTGCAAATTTGGCAAAGCTAGCGCAACTTCACTTTGCTTGATGAATTAATGCTAGCACAACTTCGCCAGCGTTTGCTGCCATGGACACAACTTCACATTTTAGTGAATTAGCGTTGTCCTGACAAAGTGTGGCGATGTGAGCAAAGGGGGTGCATAGTTGCACTCTTTAGTGAATTTGCCCCTATGTTTTGCACCTAAATATCTGGAATAATGTGCAAAGTACAGCAACGTACATAAGTTAAGGGCAAGCTAAACTCAGGGCTTCCTGGCCCTACTTACTTTGCTTGTCTGAATAAGTAGCAAGATAGCACTTTTTGCCCAGTTAAATAAATTAGACCTCTTATTTGATGTCCTAGGACCTAGATACTCCTATTATACACAAGTTAACATAAACATAAAGCTAAAGTGGGCCTAAACAAATACTGTATGACAAAGCGGAGCTGAACCTCAAAAAGAGTGATGACTTTTGAACTAAAAATTTTTTTTTCCAAAGAGCCAGAATATGCACCATTGTTTATAATTTTAGGGGTCAAGGTGTCCACAGTTTTATAAAGAACAGCAGCATTTCAAGTAAACAAAATGAAACATTAGGTGACCGAGTTCAGCGATGGGTCACTGACTGAACATACCTTCATAATAAGTATTCCTTACAGTGCAAAAGACCTGAAAGGCATTACAAACACCATGGGAGCTGGTCAAACAAAATAATCTGTAGCTAAAACAAGAAGCCTTGAGTGGCTCCAAGTAAAATACAGTGCTGGCAGTTCTGCAGGAGAGAAACATTGGGAGGCCAGCACTGGTAGCAGGGGATAGGAATTCTTTACTAAAGTACAGAATTTCTCTCTGCAGCTAAATGAAAGATTTCAGTTTGGTCTCCAAAGGACATTTTCCAGAGGGTGACACTGAATCTTCAGTAAGGTCAGAATGTAGCCTGAACAACCAAGATTAAGTTATTGTACTAGTAACAATAAAATAGCAGTAGTAGCACAAACACTTCAATGATAGGGAATGTATACCAACAGTAAAGTAAAGCTGCCTCACAATATCGATCATGCATTTCTCTTCTTCTTTAACAAATTTATTTGAATGTGTTAATTCATCAGAATGAGTCTGACTTCTTTGAGTTTGAACCTCCATTCTGTGGTAGGAGGTGTTAGAGCTCAGCGGCAGCATTGAATTAAAAAGACCCCAAAGTTAAAGGGGCATTAAGTTAAAATGAACACACTTCAAGTTAATAGAAACAAATTGGGAAAAAATCTTTTTCTCAGGGCAACAATCTTTATCATCATTTATTTATATAGCTATTTATTTAGTTACACATTACTTTAGAATAAATAACAATAACAAGCAGGGTCTTACAATAATGTAACAAACAAGGGTTACATAATAAAAGCAAGATTGGGGGCAACACCTCAGAGGAGCTTACAATCTAAATTATTTATTTCTCATGGAAAAATTGCAGAAATCCAAAGAAATTATACCAGAGAAACCATGGAAAAATTTAGGGAAGGATATAACTTGGAGACAACGTGAAATGATATATGGTGTAGCACAGAATTCCTTTGTGTCAGGACCTCCAGAGGGGTAATTGTGAAATATGATGGCAGGTACAGATTTTTCAGCTGCCAAATAGTATTATGTGAGCATTCATTGTGGTGGTGATTGACTTGTACTATTGTCTTCATTCCTGTGTAACTTAACTCCTTTCATTAAAGAATGTTAGAGTAAAAAAACAGTTGCAGCAGATACGTGTGCCGTATGCCTTTCTCATGCACATGTAATGAGACGTATCCCTTATACTAAGCCAATGATAAGTACATTTTTGAGCTGCATTTCTTGTTTCCATAGTGTCTTAACATATTCACATTGAAAAAAGCAATTCTTTGTAAAAGTCACTTTATTTTATTTTCCAGCACTGCAGAATATGTTGCCAGTTGTGTTCTGAATAATATAAGCGAACTATAGCATTTTGAAATATGGTGAAAGACTTTTCAAAGTAATGTTATAGGTTTTTGTTAAATGTTTTAATGAACGCATCTTCATTGAAATATAAAAAAAGAGTGTTAACTATTTAATATTATATTAAAATATTATTTTAGTGTTATATTATTTGTTGTTGTCTTTGTACTGACCTAGTTCCAGTATGTATATTCATGCAGCTCTACATGCAGACTTCTTACATAGAGCAGTTTAAAGCACTAAAAGAGTGGGGAGATTAAGTGACTTGCCCAAGGTGTTGACACAGGAAACTCAGGCCTCCCTCAGAGTTCAGTGAATTAGCCACTGATCCAACTCCTTCACCATAACAAATAGAGACTTATGGTTCTTAAGGATCAGTGTTGCCGCAGCTTAGTGTTACACCATCAGTTATTTGTTTTGAGCCAGTCTATTTGGTGGATTAGTTGTATTGACTTATCGTAACCTCTAGACAGGCTTTTACTGGAAGAGGGCCTAACTCAGCTGCTCACATATATGTTTTTGCTTAAGTCAAACTAAATAACTTTTCAGCGTGATTGACATTATTTGTAAATTGCCTTCGGGTCAAGCAATTGATCACTCTGTCACACACACACACATATATTTACGTATGTATATAGAGGAAGCAGATCCCTTAGCAGTGGGGGGCCCGGACTGCAGGGTCCTCTTCCTCTGTCATTCTAAAGAATCCCTCCCTCACCAGTCGGAGGGACTCCAGAGAGCAATGTTCCCTCTAAGGTGTGCGCTCCTGCCTGCACACAAAAATTTTGTATTAATTCTGACCTGAGCACACAGTTTTTTAAAACTTTGCAAACGAGTTTAAAATGTGTGCACAGAACAATTAGAGGGAACACTGCTGGAGAAGGAGAACACAGGGAGGCATCAGAGTGGGTGGCGGAGGGCAGGATAGGGCAGACGGTGGGTGGGGAGTAGGTAAGCAGGGGGTGAGTAGAGATTGCTGTGTACTGTGCCCTTCCAGTAAATTCTATTTGATGAGTAATGGATTAGGCCATCAATACAGTCCTCTTCCAGAAGGTTAGCAAAGGACTGACCCTTTAGAACTAATTCAGCTGCTACAGAGCACCCGAAAAAATGTCCAGCAACCTTTTATGCTTTACTGAACACTGGAAAATCTTGAATCCCATAGTGCACAATGATGAATGTATTTGTTCAGGTCATCAACTATGAGGATATTTGCCTAATCTATCCACCAAAGTGATATGCAGGGGCCATTGACTGCATCCACAGCTTCACTGCCCTGGACCAGTGGCATTATCCAGTCAGTACAACCAATATCTGAAAGAGTCCCAGCAGGTCCGGACTGAGAATTAAAATAGGCCCTGGCATTTCAGATACACAGAGGCCCAATCAGCCCACACAGAGGCCCAAACAGCCCCTACCAGCCCACTAAATATTGACTTTCTATGGGACCTTATAGCAGCCCCTCTGGCATTTGCCAGAACCCACAGATTGCCAGTCCGGTCCTGAGACCCAGTATGATGATAATCAAGGAGGTAATCATTTGAACCAAAACAGGGTTAGTAGGATGCCAAAGGCCAAGTTAACAGCCAGTGTCTGCCCATTTGTAAACATTTTAAATACTTGATTCCCCAATCGTAGCAGATCCCTTTAAATGTGTTGTGGCCTATGCCCATTGCCAAGGTTGTGGACTTTGGTTACATGATCATCCTATGCCTCCACACCCAAAATGTAAGCTGTATGGGTGCAATAAGAATATTGCAATTGTTTGCCCTTTCTTAGAAAACTGTGTGAAAGGTAACATTGTTGCTATTGTCTATCACTTTACACAGAATTACACAATGTCTTCAGCTTGTTCTGCATATGATCATTGCCTTATGATGGCAGCTTTACCATCTCATTACATAATTTTTACAACATCCTCCATTATTGCATCACAACTGGTGCAGTTGGTTTCTACTGTGGATGTGCATTGGTGACCCTTTAAACCCAAGAGCCTCAAACTGGCTCATCTCGTCTGACAGATGACCTTAGTCAGGTGATTAGCCTGAGGTCAGGAAATGCACAAGCTTTGTAGAGTCATAAGTGCAAGTTGGTCATCCCAAACCATGGCCAGCATGCTTGTTTCACAGGACAACCAGCTTTATAGTCTCCCCTTTGGTACTTGTGTTGCCATTTTAAGATTACTACCACCTGTCAAATTGTTATGACGAACAGATCTTTTGATTCAAAGCCAGACAAGTCACACCCTTAAACTGTACAAGGACACACCTATAATAATATATAAGAAGAAACATATTAAGCTTTATACAAAACAATTTAAGATTAGGGATTGGTTCGCCTTATCATGCTTTGTGCTAGTAACTTGACATAGTTTTCATGGTTTATGGCCTTGGTGTACAAAGGTATACAAACTGTGAGTAAGCATTGTTTCTTAAGAGATCTTTGTGTATTTAATTTTCCTGGTTAGTATATGTTGTATTTAGAAAACCCTACATACACTATGAATGATTGGGTTAGCCATTGAAACTCATTGTGAGTGGGTATTATCAATATGCTTGGATCAATGCTTGTGTTCCAATAATATAGTTCCAATAGTCAAAACCTGTTTTGGGATCAAAAATATAAAATCCAGGAACATTTAAAAATTTTAAAATGCAAGAAAACTAACATAAACATGGGATTTTAATGAAAATATTGAATTATGTTGTAAAATGCTTGTGAAATCTGTGAAATGCCTCCTTTGAAAAGCATTTGAACCTGAAGGGAATGTTAAAAAAATGGAATTTGACTGTACTGTACAGTTTTTTTGTGCCCTGTAACAGATAGTAGTCAATTCATTTTTTAACAATAAAAGACACTTTTATCCTATAGACATCAGTTTGCCTTCAATAAAAACCTGTCTCTGTAAAACCCTTTCCCTATTTCTAGAGGCGCCAGACAGGTCTAATGATCTCTTTGGTGATGAATCATCTTTTGTACCCACACACATTAAACTGTGGCACTTAATTCAGTTAACGCAGATAAGAAAGTTAGAACATCAAGACAGAAAACATCTTCAGTTTTCTTTCCTCTAAATGTTATTTTTAATTGGGGGACAGGCAAAGAGGGGGGGGGTGAATTGAAATGCAAAGGAATCCTCCTGTTTTGTAATAACAATATTGGAGAAAAGGAATTGAATAAGTAAAATGTTGAGTTATAATGGATATATATCTGTTATAAATCAATAATTCACTTATATAATACATTGTATATTAAATATAGCAATCTTTATTATAGTGCATGACTTGTGCTGTCATATGATCTCAATGTCTGAGAGTCAGAACAGTCTGCTTAGTGCTTCCCACAGCGTTTACACTTGTTAGTTTTCCAGCAATTGACTAATTAGCCAAGCCGTTTAAACTCGTATTGTGTTGCCTGTGGCTTTCTACAGAACGTATTATGCAGAGCATGCTATATCAGTGACATAACCGTTCCAGCTGCACCATGACTTTTGGACTGCACAAAGTCTTCCCTGAAGGGTATATGTTTTTTAGCAAAGGGGACAAAAGATTGTAAGGTAATTTATCGCTTTTGAAAAACATCAAGGTGAAATTCATTGATTTGGCATTTTTTTTTCATGTAATGATTTGAAAGAATTCAAAAGTGGGAGGATAGAGAATTTGCAACCAAATATTGGTGTAAATGCATTAGTATATATATATATATATATATATATATATATATAATATATATATATATATATAACATGCTAGGATTATGTTAGGTATAGGGCAAAATATCAGTCCAGATATGTTCCAGTTTTGTGTTAGGAGTAGTTTGTTCCCCTTTAGTGCAGCTTTCTTTTCAATTGTTTCAGTCATTTTTAACAGTCTTTCTGTCTGTTGAGTGCCTGCTATAAACCTGGGTTTATAGGATTAGTCTGTGGAGTCCTTTGTCAAAGACAAGCTAGACAAGAAATAAGCATGGAGTGCATAGATATTATATGTAGCAGCTGATAAGCTAGTCAGATGATGTACTCTAATGTCACGCATCTGTCTGGAACTGGAAAGAATTCATTCCTGTCTTCAGCTGAAGAAATGCCCATCCAATTTACTTTCCTTTTAATGACAATTATATATATATATATATATATATATATATATATATATATATATATATATATATATATATATATATATATATATATACAACAAACAAAAAACCGCACACACAGGACTTTTGAGGTGCAAAAAAGTGAAAAAATTATTTTATTACAACGTTTCGGCTCCTGTACTCGAGCCTTCCTCAGGTGGTGTGTACAGTGCAAATAACCATCCCTATTTAAACACAAAATGGCGCCAAAATTATGACCTATGACGTCATGGGGTCAGTAGTGCATCATAGTGTAAAGTGTATAAAGGCCTTATAGCTAAAGGTTGCAGGACCTAAAGGACCAACATATCTTGTGTGCCATGAACTCTGTCAGGGCACGGTGCAAGTGCTCAACATTGGTAAGTGCTAGTAGTCTATGTGCCAATATACCCCTTCGTGTACTTGATGCTGTGAAAAAGGAAAAAATTCGGACCGCAACTTACCAGGAGGGGTGAGCGCAGCTGGCCGGCAGGGAAATAAACTTTAGCCTGTTTCGCAGGAGACGTGAACCCACATGATTCACCGTACGGCTCTCATCTCAGGACTATAGTAGCGCACGCTAATCCCCGGTACATGCCGGCTACCAGGTACCTCTCCATCTTGTTACGCCCACTTTTTCAATAGGCGGCGGTATATATATATAGTGTACTATTACAAGGTTATAAATAAAGGCAGCTATGAATAACACCTTTCTCAATTGTTGCAATCCTCTTGATTTCTTAAAACAGGTTAGAGCTTTAAAAGGGACTTGCTGAAGAGCAATACCCACTATTCACGAACACCACCTCAATTTGGTTGCAAACGAAAAGAATACATTTTTAGATTTTTATTATCACAGCAGCTGTTCTTTCATGCGTTGTGGCCAAAAATGCTATCTTTTGGTGAGTGAATGAGGTAAGAAAGCTTCATTCAGTTACATACCAATTATGTCATATCATTTTATTCCATTTATAACTATTACTATCTACTATATACTGTGTGTCATTTGGTTCACCCCCCCCCCCCCAAAGCTGTAGTCCCACTGATGTGGAATGTTAGAAATCATAGAAATCAATTATTATTTGCAGTTTGGCAACAGATGAAGGGCCATAGCACTTTGGTCAGGCTATAAAGTATATGGCATAGAATAAAAGGGAAAATTGATAAGGACCATGGTATATTGGTCTTAATGCAATTACATATTTTTGTCAGAAAATGAAAGAGTGGACCACAGCCAAGTATAATAAACAGTAAGGCTAATCCCCATTTTTAGTAAAAGGCACAAAGTTTGCCCAGGTGCAGTTACCCACAGCAACCAATTATATGATTGCTTTTAAACAGTTGACTAGTAAATGCAATCTGTTGATTGGTTGATAGGTATCTAGGCCCATAGTAAACTCTGCACCTTTTAAGAGACAACCCAGTTAGAAAACCCTCTAGCTGTACCAGTGTTTTAACACATTAGTATATTTTTTATGATTAGAAAAGCTCACAAGGTTGGCTACATGTACTGCATATACTATCTTGTTCCTGTATAGAATGAACTGAAAGTCCCTAAACTCACAATATGACCCAGAGGTAAATCACTGGTTAAAAGTAGTAACCTATTTTACTTGATGGTGGATTCATGACTTCCATCCATAGGAATGTATGGTAATTCCTGGAATGCATGGGATGTATTTCAGTAGACCAGGAGAAATAATAATTTGCCCTGTATATCTGCATTTAATTATAGCATTAAATTAAAAAGTGTGCTGTTTAACTTATGTAAAGGAACCTGTTATTTTTTATTGACTCAACTAACCTGCATTGAACCTCAAAGCAATGAAAAACTAGGTTAGGATGCTTAGCATATGTATGACATTATAAAAACAGCCATGTCCTTTTCCACCCACATAACTTCTGCCTTTGTGATCTGTCAGTGTGCACATGGAGAAGCAAATAACAGTCTACTTATGTCAGTTGTATAGGTAACAGTTTTAATATTGGTGCAAGGACACATTTAGGATAAGGAAACTATTCCTTGTATATAGTTTGGAACTTTACCTTAAAGGTAATGAAAGCTAAACATTTACCAGCGACCCTACCTTCCTTCCACTAAACTCTCCAAAGCCATCCCACATTAGCAGTGTCCCCCCTTACCTGTTCAAAAAACACATGGGCAGTGGGATTGTTTGGGTTTTTTTTGTGTTCATTAAGGCAGAATAATTAAAACAAATACTTCACTGTTTGTTCAAGGTTGCCCATCCTGCAAAAACTTTTTTTTTTTTTTTCTGAATTACCCCTTTGCATGAAAAGGAAAAATTACTCTATAGGCTTTATAATAGCAGCAGAAGAAAACACGTTAACAATATATTTATCCATTGGGTTTTCATATTGCTGGCAGATATTTTCTGCCGATTAAAGGGAGGAGGTTTTGTAGTTGGAACTGAATGTGATAAGAGATTTTGATGTTTGCACAACTGTTTGCATAGTAGATACCATTCTGTGGGAGACAGATTGCTTTCCCAACCCTTGTGTGAATTACTCAGCCAGCACTGATAGGGCTCCAGTGAATCAGGCCTGTGTTATTGAATGCTGCCTTCACTGTTTTGTTTCAGAAGGGCAAACAAAGGCTCTTTGAGACAGGTGCATAGGCTGTCTTTAGAAGCAGGAACTATATTAAACACATCATCATTGTTCCATGGTTCATGCAGTGTCTTTGCCAGAAGGTAAATGCCAGAACAAAACTGATTTACAAAGGACATCACTTACAGCCGATGATAAATATATGATGTAATTTACATTTGTGCCCAAAAATTGGTGACAATAGTGCTTGGGCAATCTGGTAATAGTTGTAAGGTCCGGCATCAGAGGGCACATGGCAGCTCAGTGCAGGCAATACATTTCGATGCGGCCAATGCCTGCCAGCACTCCTTAAGTTCTCATTTGCATTTTACTGAGATGAGAACACCTATTGTATGCTGTTCAACTTTCTATGTCAGGGATTAGCTGTTTGGGACATGTGACAGTTTACTTGGCAGGGTGCAGGTTGAGAATGACTTCCATTTGGCTTTGGAATTGCAAGGTGAAACACTAAGGACAAGAGAATGGAAAGTAATCTTTGAAATTATCGTTTGCTTGAAAATAAATTCATGCAGTCTAGATGTCCTTATATTTTAGTGTCAGGGATGCATTATATTAATATTGACATTGCAGCTTCATGGGTTTATTGACATTGCAGCTTCATGGGTTTAGCAGCTTCAGTGTTATCCCACACACACCCTCAACCTAGCTATGTACAATAACAGTATGTCTGATCTAGCTTTAGCACTGCTCTGAATTTGGTGGTTCTGGGCACACCAATGTGCATCTAATGAAGAATTTGTAACATGGTGCATATTCATTTGCACGGTGAGGAATGTACAGTAGAGTTAGACATGCACCATGCATTCCAACATGACAAGTAATTCACATAGAGGTATCGCCTTTAAAATTGTTTATCGTCCCATAGGTGTGAATACCTGCAGTTTACCAGAATACACTCTTTGCATACCACTATAATGTGTGTGCTGTACATTTTGTAAGTAGGAGAGAAATAATTAACTGACCATTGGCATTTTGCAAACAACCATGAACAAATTCCATGATTTAAACAGCCTTGAATCTAGAAATTGTAATACCTGGCTGCAGGTGAAGTTGTCAGCCAGTAAAAATGTTAAATGGCAACCCTTTTGAAATGAAAAATATTGACCCACTCTATCTTGTCAACATATAGAATGTCTCAATACCAATAATTAGTATAAAATTACAAAAGTTTATTACATCACTGAGTAAAAAAATAGATTACAGGTATACTGACCCCATATGATCCACCTAACGCATTTCACGCCCTCCGGGGCTTAATCATAGGTATATCTATCTGTAATTCCTAGATCCACACATTTAGAACCTGGATGATCCCACCCATTCTACATCTAAAACCAATCAGTGAATAGACTTTCTTATTGCTTGTACACTTGTTCAGGGTACTCAAGCTATGCCCTATAACATGTATATATAAACATAGTTTTTAACTTGTGGGTTACCTATTTTCATAGTTACAAAATGTAACCAAAAAAGTTTAAGTATAACATGTAACGTCAAAGTCAAAATTTAGCCCTAGGGGGAGTCTTTGCAAGTGAAAGATCTAAAAGACTTCCCTCCTGGCAATTAAACTCATTATATCACCTCCCCTCACTCCTAATCTTACTCTCTCTATGCCATGAACCGAAAAATATCTGATGTCACCACCACTGCTTTCAGAAAAATGCCTTGTAACATTACTCATCTTGGGTATTCGTTGTTTTTTTTATCTGACTTAAGTGCAGGCCTGGATTTATGGAGAGGCCACCTAGGCCCAGGCCTAGGGCAGCAGGATCTTCCCAACCACACCCACATTGGTTCAGAAATTTTAATTTCCCGTGTGCCAATTTCTATTGCTCCGTCCTGATGATGAAAATTTTAGCAAATAGTGGGGACAGTGGAGACAAACAACAACTCCCTTATCTTGTCTTTTAATTTTCTGCTTGTACAGCCAACTTATTGCTTTTGGCATTTAAAGCATGTCACCAAATAGATCACATACACGGTGTTGCAATTTATATAGTTTCTTATTTCAATTTCATTTCAACTATAGAAATGAAATGTACCAATACCTTGTACTTGACAGTAACTAAGCAGCATGAATCCATATTGGTGGCAAAACAATCCTAGTGGGTTTATTCAATGTTTACATTTTTTAGACTTAAGATACAGATGAAGCCACTTTGGATTGTGCATTTGACACAGAAAAACTTAACTAATCTATCCCATTTATCCCACTTAGCACAGAATATTGTGTCACAGCATCCCATCCAATTAAAGAGTTCACCATTGAAAACAATGGTGCTTTGGTATGCTAATGAAAAGGTTAAATGCATTAAATGAGTTAAGATAACTTTAGATAACACAGTTTCTTCATTTAACCCTGAGTCATGACGCATTTATCTCACAAATCCAAGTGGCTGCATCTGTACAAGGCCAAATTTTGCAGCAATCATTCAACCAATGTGTGCCATTCTTTGATGCTTGCCTCAAAAGCCACTCCTTACAATTGCGTATTTTGGAGCAGAGTGCCAGCTGATCCCCGCAAGGGAACCCTGGAGCTACTGTCACCTTGAAGTCCCAGGGTTCTTACAGCAGCCTGAGATGCAGATCTTAGTCTTGCAGAGTCTAGTTTAGAAGCAAAACTCTCCAGTTAGTCACAATTCATAAACATATATTTAGTGAAATGGAAGAGAGCCAGTTTAGAGAATATTTCACAAGCAAGCTACACAGGAAAGAGGAGAGAAAAGCTTTATGTATTCTTTATTTCATTTCTCATAAAAGTACAAAGTATTTTTTTAAACATTAAATAAACCCGACAGGATTGCCTTGCCACCAATATGGATTTATGCAACTTAGTTACTATCAAGTTCAGGGTACTGTTTATCATTGCAGAAAAAAAAAGATTTTTTTTTTAAAAATTAGAATTGGTGGCTTAAAAGGGACTCTAAGAAACGGTCTTCTGAAAACGTTCAGATCCCATACAGTTATATAATGGACGGAGACAGATTGTTGAAATGGGAAATCCAAAATGTGTTCAACAACTTTTACTTTAATGGGGAGTTAGTGTCCAGTACTGCTGCTGAGCTTCACTGAGTGCTAGCACCAGTCCCCAATGAATATAGCATGCAGGATTAACAATTCAGAATATTTTTCAGTGCTTGAATAAATCATTAGCATTGTTACAAGCAGCAGACGGCATACAATGTTACATCTTCTAAAAATAATAAATGATACATTTGCCCCATGTCTGGTCTGTGGGTTCAGAGATATTTAGCTTTTGATTCTCAGCTGTTGTGTGGTTTACAGATCAGCAACTAATGGGCCAGAGATGATCCCAGGTGGTTTACTATTGAGCACTTTTATCATCCCCACCACTGATTCTACATGCTCCTCACTCCTTACACTACTCCTCATAGTGTTAGAATTCCTGGGGCCAAGCACAAGAAGGCCCTGAGACTTCTCTGACATTACTACTTTGTACATAAGATTTATATTACTGGCAGTCTGCACAAAAAAAAAACCAAGACCAAATTCCACAAACCAAAATAGTTTATTTTCCTCATTAAGCAGATTATGCAGCCACTTGCTTACCCTGGAATACAAAGTCTGTCATTTATTGCACCAGAGTTGGCCTTCTTGTGGGTTTCTTTTATAACCTCCTTTAATGTTTATTGCTGCTTAGAAATGTGCTATTCTTTTTGCACCCTTTTGTTGAAAATGCATCACAAATGATTGCTAAGTTCCTGGAATTCCAACCCAAGATTCTCTTGAAAAAGTGACCCAGTGTTTATTTCTTTACAGGCTCTCCCTGGAGAAGACATGAGTGAACCATTTGATTGTGATAGCTGTAAGGAGTCCTTGTATGGACGCAAGTATATCCAGATGGAAGAGGGCCCTTACTGTATTCCTTGCTATGATTCCCTTTTTGCCAACACTTGTGATGAATGTAAAGAACTTATTGGCCATGACTGTCGGGTAGGTAAAGCTCAGAGGATATAACTTACTATTGTGTGCACATTCACATCACCTGAAAGAAAATTCTAATGATTACTGTATGTTTTTAGCTTATTGCATAAAACTTTTCACTGGTCAAAAAAATATCACATGTAAAAAAATATTTTGTTACTCATTTGACTGAAAAACAGGAAAAATATTGGTACATCCAGAATAACACAATTTTACACAGGCATGGCATGCTGATTTACAATAGTGTTTGGGTCAGTTTAGTTGTACCTAGCTATCAGTTAAGGGTAGTGCCACACAGGGTTGATTTCATTAATCCACTGCTGTCACCTTGATCATGTGTCTGCACCCAGATGCACTTCATGGGCCTGGGTGCAGACACATGGAGAGTATTTTGGCACAAAACTACAAACTCATGCCTTCCTGTGCCGAAATTCAATCCATGTGTATGCACCCAGCCAGACACAGTGGGGCTCATTTATCAATACTGGGCAAATTTGCCCATGGGCAGTTTCCTATAGCAACCAATCAGTGATTAGCTTTTTAAAGCCAGCTGCAAGTAGAACAATGAAAGCAGCAATTTGATTGGTTGCTACTGGTTACTGCCCATGGGCAAATTTGCCCAGTGTTGATAAATGACACCCAGTGTGTATGATATGCAGATCAAGAATCAGCTTTGTGTGGCACAACCCTTAGGATTTAAATGAGAAGAAAAGGCTAAAATTAAGTAAGCTTTAGAAGAAAGTTCTATATAAATACACCAGTAATTCCTCAAAGTTATGCTGCTTTGAGTCCTCTGTCAAAAGAAATACTGTGTTTCTGTCCTTCTATTGTGTATACATGGGTTTCTGTATCAGACTTCCTGCCTTCAGCTCTAGGGCTAGTGCTTGAGCATGCTCAGTTTGCCCCTCTCTGCCTCCCTCCTCCCCACCCTGCTGTATTCTGAGCCCAGAGCTATGAGTGAGCAGGGAGAGACTCAGGCAGAAAGTCATGTTACATCAAGCTAATATGGCAGCTGCGCTATCCTAAACAAACCGATAGAGATTCTAGAGCTGTTTACTCAGTAATGGTAAAGCATTCTTCAAAATAAATATAGTGTTATAGCTTACATTCAAGTGGCTAATCTATTGGCAGTAAACTTCTGTGGTAGTTTTCCTTCTTCTTTAAAGGGGACCTGTCACGCAAAGAAATTATTCCAAATTCTTTATTATCCTGTTAGCTGAGCAAAATAAACACTATATGTATTATATAAATGTTGTTTCCTTTTGTCTTGGAATTACACTATCACAGCAAACAGGCAGGAGCCATTTTGTGGACACTGTTATTAAGATAAATTTTGTATCACCCCAAAATCATATGTATGCACCAGAATGGGGAACATAATTCCCCTCTGCAGTGCCCTACATAATTATAGAGCCTGAGGAGGGAAGGGGCAATTTGAGAAGTGCAGTGCTTTGTAGGAAATGCTGAAGGCAAAGTGAAAGTAATTGACTGCCCCACCTCGATGCCTCAGACATAGAGGTGGGGCAGATACTATTTGATTGACAGCTCAGATATTTAAATATTTAACTTGCAAAGGACTTGAGTATTGAAATTTTGTTTTTCTTGCTTTCTTGTAACTGTTCCCAGTATTTACTCTTTGCCCAAAGTCTCTCTGATTGTGTTTGCACTTTATAGGAGTTGTATTATGAAGACCGCCATTACCATGAGCACTGCTTTCGATGCTTTCGATGTGACCATTCTCTGGCAGATGAGCCTTTCACATGCCAGGATGAGGAACTCCTATGTAATGACTGTTATTGCAATGAATTCTCCTCCAAGTGCATCAGTTGTGAGAAAACCGTCATGCCAGGTACAGTCTGAGTGGTAAATGTTTAATTTGTTGTTTTATTTTGACAAATTCCATATTGCATACTTTGCTTGTGATGGACCTCCTTAGTACTGACTGCTAAAACAGTTTATGAACAATCACCATCCTAGTTTGCTTTACCCTTGACAGTGACCATAGCCAACCATAAAGTGTGTCATACACATGATGGAGTTCAATGTAAAGTGGTTCCCTGTTTATTACTTTGCTTTGAAAAATAACAGGTATATATTTGCATTAATTAAACTATTTTCAAGGATGGGAAAACCCTATTAATTTTGTGTTGTAGATAATTTAGCTATTGTAATCCATTAATTTGTTTGGATTTGAACTTTATCCAGATGTATTATGTATACTAATCTTAAGTGCCTACGTTGGCAGCCAAACCCAGGCTCCCCTGATGTGCAATTACATTTCTTGCCAATCTGAGTCACTCGGTATCTCTCAGGTTATTGTACAGTCCATAGCCTTGCAAAACAATAAAGCACCATGCAAAAATAAACACGTTGTGGAAATACCGATCCCTAAATGGTCAAAGTCCGTAGGAAATAAACATGTTGCGTAAATTAATTATTTCAGACCCAAGGTACGTACCTGAGTGTGCTTATCAAAATATTCATTAGACATAGAAATGAATAAGTCTCTCGGGCTTCTGCTTTTCTCTGAAATTCTGCCTCGAGCTGTCAGACTTTGTCCTTCCCTCCAAACTTTCAAACGGTCCCTAAAGACCCCTTTAAAGGTCCTAAAAGGCCTTTAAAGGTCATTATTTAATATAAAGCACTGCATAACTTGTTAATGATGATAGTTCGATAGAAAAGGGTTAATTTAATAAGAACAAGTCTTAGGGTTCTTATTAAATTAACCCTTTTCTATCGAACTACCCTGAGGTGGGGGATATCAGGGTGATCCGATCGTGGGCCCTAGGGCCACCGTTAGTCAGTCTGAATCAAACTTTGTTTTCTTAGTTGGCTTTTTAAGAGCACTGAATCACTATAACCATAAAAATAGAATTCACAATTTTGGAAACTGTGGTTCTTATTAGATTCCAGTTTAAAGGAAAACTATACCCCGAAAATGAATTTTTCAGCAACAGATAGTATATATCAAATCAAGTGACATATTAAAGAATCTTACCTACCTGGTATATATATTTAAGTAAATATTGCCCCTTTACATCTCTTGTCTTGAACCACCATTTCATGATGGTCTGTGTGCTGCCTCAGAGATCACCTGACCAGAAATATTTCAACTCTAACTGTAAAGGGAAGAAGTGTTGAAGCAAAATACAGAACTCTGTCTGTTAATTGGCTCGTGCGACCTAACTTTATAGTTTGTTTGGTATGTTTGTGTGCACCGTTGGATCCTAGGATCCCAGGAGGCTGTCCTTATTTTTTAAAATGGCTATTTTCTATTTATGATTACCCAATGGCACATGCTACTAAAAAAGTGTATTATTATGAAAATGGTTTATTTACATGAAGCAGGGTTTTACATGTGAGTTCTTTTATGCAATATCTGTTTATAGAGACCTATATTGTTCGGGGGGTATAGTTTTCCTTTAACTGGTAATTTAATTTGTTTTTCAACTCTGATTTGTAAGAATTTG
Source organism: Xenopus borealis (assembly GCA_024363595.1). NCBI lineage: Eukaryota > Metazoa > Chordata > Amphibia > Anura > Pipidae > Xenopus > Xenopus borealis. Next base: position 80,338,441 of record CM044433.1, on the reverse strand, counting down.
GAGAAGTAATTTTGTTCCTTTTATCGTGGAACGGAATGTGCAAAATGGGGAAATCAATTGGAAGAGCACATTTCTTTTCAGACAAATATCATTGTTATTGTCAGGGGAGGGAAGTAGGGGCAAGCAACAGAGGGGAGGGAGGTAGGGAGGCGAGAGTGACAGAACAGTTGCTGGGGCAGTGAATCCGGACTGGGATATGCAGACGAATTTCGAACAGGCACCAGTCCAATGCCTCCACATCATTTCACCCTAGGCAGGTGCATCTTTTGCCTACCCCTAGTTCCAGCCCTGGTTACTGTTTCATGTTACTTCTACTTACATTGCTATTTTGGGAAAAATCAGACTGAAAATAATTACAGTGCACTGCTGTGACTAGGCATAATCATTAATCAAACTGTTGTTCTTTGGATAGTGGGATATTCCATAATCACCTGCATTCAAGAAAAGACACTTTTGAAACAGCAGAGATTATTTAACTTTTCAGAGACTTTAGCTTATTGCCATCACTTATCTGTGTGTCTTCTCTCCGCAAACCATCCATTGTAGAGGAAACATTTCTGGGCCTCCTTTTGGTACCTGCTTTTTTTGTTTATTTTTCTCTCATTAATTATATTAAGCTTCTATAGCGCGTATACAGTGCAAAGAGCACATTTCCTCAAAAGCTGCTCAGTTTAGCAAGCTTGAGCCTGCATCAGAATGAAGATGTCTGCCTCTGGAATGCATGTTTGTGTAAGAATTACGTTTCCAGTCTACTAAGAGCACATTATTTCATGTCTGCTGGTTCTTCACTTTAGCTGTTATAAAGGTTGCTGCATACCATTGCTGGATATTTTACTGCCTTTCAAGTTAAAGTCTTGTGAGAGAGTGCTCCTACATGCTGCACCATGTAAACCTCATTCATTTTATGATCTTTCTGGCTTCTCTTGTTTTATGATTCAGAAAAAAATTATCGGTATAAATGTACTATATTAATGTTTCTTGACTTTTATAGAATTATTATGTTGCCTTGGGTATAAAGAATATTACAAGGCAAAACTGGTAACTATTTCCTGTGTTGCTTCTTCTGTAGAAAATTAACTTAATAGAAAACATGGGAGTGCGGTAGCACCATTTTGTGCTGTTCCCATGTTACCCTTGCTTGGGCTTAGGGTCAGCACATTATCACTACACTTACGGGCCGATTTACTAAATTCATGTGAATAGGTCGAAGTTCGATCGAATTCGGATCGTAGGATTAATTCGATTGGTCGAATATGCAAATTAGGCTTTTTCGATCATCGAATAGCGAATGATCGAATAGATTTGAATGATCGAATATTCGATCATTGAAGGATTTAAAATGGAACCTTGGCAAACACTTTCATTCAGCTTTGCCAATAAGTATTCCTGTGTCGGTCTGCTAGGGTTTATCTTCCTCAAATCCATGGCAGAGCATATTTTTCTTCTATTCTCTGAAGAAGAATACGTGTACTAGTGTTATGTTTCTTTTTTGGTTTTTGGACTTCCCTTAAAAAGCCAAAGTCTTCCAGGGACAGAAGAAACTGGATTAAAGGCTTTTTTAAAGATAACTATTTGAATGATACTCTTCTCAGCTGGGTTTTTCCTAGAAAACAGATTTTATCCTTCAGGGAATCGCTAATACAGAGTTCTCTGTCAACAGAGACTCCAATGCTTTTTTATGCTTTATTTAATAAAACAGAAAATCTGTATACATATATTCAATTCTCAGTCTACTTTTTTTTTTTGTGGAGTATGGACTTCCATAGTGCAGCATGCTTCCATTCTCCTACTATAGACTCCTTCAGGTTCAACTCATACAGTGTATGGGCTTCTCCAGGGCTGGATATAGGGGGGCGCAGAATGTGCAGAAAGTCTGTGGCCACATTCTTAGGGGAAAAATATTGATTTATCAAAGGTCCCACTCTTTCAACCCCTATCAGCTTATAACTATAGCAGATGGTCTGCCTGAAGTATAAATGAGAAATATATATATATTATTTTTGAATGGGTCTTCTTTAAAAATTCTGGTCCCTTTGATATAGGTGGAGGACAGGACTGCAAGAAGCAAAACGATTATTTAAAATGAGCAGATTGGGCCAATGGAGCAAATATTAAGTGAAAAGGGTAGGGACTAAGGGGCAGGAAAGAAAGGGGTTAAGCAGGAAGTGAGGATTATGGGTGTACATGAACATCAGTTATATCAGTCCTGGCCCGGCTAGTATTTTACTTGCTAGGCTGGTGAAATACCAGCTAGGAGACAACCCTAGTTGAAACTGGAACTTTTAGCAACATTGTTGTGCAATAGCTTGCCTCCATGCACTTGTTTGGGGAAAATACCACCCTGCTTTAAAATGAGCCCTTTTAATATAGTTTTTCAAGAGTAGTGAAGAAAATGCTGAGACAGCTGGTTTCTGCAATTCTTTTTTTCCATTTTAGCATGTTTTCTCTGCTGTTAATTTGCACTGTGTGCTCCACCTAGTGGTAGAATACTCTAGTAATAAATATAATTATTTCCACTTGAAAGCTTGGGTTTTTATACATGTTTTATTAAATATATATATATATATATATATTATAGTTTTAATATATATGCAAATTATTATATATTGTAGTTGTATTAGTATAATATTATGTATAAGTGAATTAACATAACCCTAGGGACGATTTACTAATCGTTTTCACAAATCGTATTTTTTACGTTAGAATTTTGATTATAGTAATTACCGTCTAAAAGGTGTCTAAGTCATGTAGGTATCAGTTGGATTTGTCCTTTTCCAGTTGTAAAATCATTCCTAATTTAAGCTTTTAGATGTTTTGGGTTTTTTTCATTTGTGTTTGCTTAAAAAATTAGAGGATTTCTTGGTTTTTGTATTAGTATTTTATTAGTTATATGTTTTGGTTTGTTCATGCTTCTTGCATTAGGCTGTTATAATAAATAACTGGTATTTGTGGTTTTAGAAAAAACTAGTTTTACTATGGTTTCTAAAACCACCAGAATAAAAATATTGATAAATGGTCCTCCCAGTAATTTCTAGGTGTAAATTCAGATTGTCAGAAACAGTTTGAGGTAAGATATGGTTGTAGCTAACTTGTACACGAAGGAAGTGGAAAGGAGGGCCGTACTTACATTCCAGGGAACAACACAGCGTCACTGGTTCAGATATGTGGATGACACTTGGGTAAAAATCAAGTCCAATGAAGTGGCTGCCTTTACAGAACCTATTAACTCAGTGGACAATAACATCAAGTTCACAAGGGAAGATGTCCACGAGAACAAACTTGCCTTTTTGGACTGTTTGATATGCATCCAAGAGGGGGTTACTTGAAAATGAAAGTATACAGGAAACCCACTCATATGGATCAGTATCTGTTGTTCGATTCCCACCATCCACTGGAACACAAACTGGGTGTTATTAGAACTCTGCACCACAGGGCGGAATGTGTGGCAACTGATACAGAATCCAAAGACTCTGAAAGTGTGTGACTACCCAGACTGGACCTTTGTGAAAACAGCAGCAACTAAGCCCAACAGGAAGAACAAAAGAAATACCCGCCTGGAGATACATAGTAGGCGAAACATAGTCATCCCATATGTAGCTGGAGTGTCAGAGAAACTCAGGTGGATTTTCAACAAACACCATGTCCCTGTGTTTTTCAAACCTAGCAACACACTGAGACAAAACTGGTACACCCAAAGGATTCAACACCAAAAGAAAAACAAAGCAAAGTGGTATGCCGAGTGCAGTGTACTGAGGAGTGCACAGATCTATACATTGGGGAGACAAAACAACTGCTCACCAAGCAATGTCTCAGCATAGGAGGGGGAACTCTACAGGGCAAGACTCGGCTGTCTTTCTACACCTCAAAGACAAGGGACACTCCTTTGAAGATAGCAAGGTACATATCTTGGATAAAGAAGGCAGATGGTTTGAACGATGCATGAAAGAGGCGATTCATGTTAAGGTGAAGAAACCATCCCTGAATAGAGGTGGGGGCCTTCGACACACCTGTCTGCTACATACAATGCTGTTCTCACATCTGTACCCCAGCGGTTTCAGAACTCTTCACACATCCATTCATGCAAAGCTCACAAGTAACACCTGTGTCTAGGAGTTGCATGACACATTGGTAATCCTATCAACACAGAATCAACACCTCTGTAAACTTCAGATGTCACCTCTCTGAAGAGTTACAATGTGCCATTGTGATTGGATTAGTGGAAGAGTTTATATGCCGAGAACTTCCAATACCTGTCAGTTGAACTGAAGAAGCTGCTAGGATGAGTAGTGAAATGTCTTCAATGATTACTCAGCAAGTCCAGTTTTTTTTAGAATTACTTATATTAGATAACACATCAGGTAAAGAGAATAGTGAGTCAGGCCACAGGTTGATTAATACAAATTGGTTCTCAGGTTTTCCTATATCATGTTATTCATTAGCAATGACTTCCGTGTGTAGAGGCTGTCTGGGAGTAAGGGGTGACTATTGACAAGCACCTAACTGTTATGATTGTATCCCGTTTTTTTGCCATATATGGGTTCCAAATATACCTTGTGCAGATTTTTTAAAATCCATCTCCTTCCTTATATTTTATATGTAAACATGTCTTCCTAACAGGCTTGACTGAATACTAAAACAGACAAATGTTTTTCTTGCAGGCTCTCGCAAATTAGAATACAATGGGCAGACCTGGCATGAACACTGTTTTATTTGTAACAGCTGCCAGCAACCGATTGGATCCCGTTCTTTCATCCCAGAAAACCAGAACCATTACTGCATTCCTTGTTATGAGAGCAAGCTAGCCCCACGCTGCACACACTGCAAAAAGGTAAGTAGTGTTATTTCCTATAATGGAACTGTCTGTGATACCTGAACATGTATAATGTTATAACACTCCGTGCTTTTCTCCCAGAGTCCAGGGACATTTATCCTTTCTATTTTAATGGGAATGGCATATCACATGCTTATATACTAAATAACACCACAAAAAAACCACAGTCTTTATTTATTTTAGTTGTTTGCTGAAGTCAGTGTGCTTAGGTGGTAAACAGATTGTTTGCCTTTTTTAACCCACAATGTGTTTCTTAATTTTGCTATGCAGTCTCTTACCAAAGGAGGGGTTACTTATCGAGATGAGCCATGGCACAAGGAATGTTTTGTCTGCACCGGATGTAAAACCCAGCTGGCTGGCCAGCAGTTCACTTCCCAGGATGAAAAGCCATACTGCATCAAATGTTTTGGGAACCTTTATGCCAAGAAATGTGCAGGGTGCACTAAACCTATCACAGGTACTTTGTTAAGAAAATGGCTGTCATGTTAAAGGGTATAGTCCAAAGGTGGAGTTGAGGTCGAAAGGCAGGGCAATGCTTATCTATCAGCTTGTAAATATTATGCTAAGTGTAGAGGCAAACAGGGAGATTAGTCGCCCTGGCAACAAATCTCTTTTTTGGGGTGTCAATCTTCCCGAACCTCCTTTCCCTGCCTGCAAAAATGAAAAATCACCACCGGGACGGCACTCGCGGCGTTTTGCTTTCCGAAGTCGCCCAAAGTTTCCTCATGAGGCAACTTCAGAAAAATTAAGCGCTGCGAGTGATATCCCGCTGCCAATTTTAAATTTTTGCCAGTGGGAAAGGCAGTTCGGGGAGGCTGTCGCCCCGAAGAAGAGGAGATTTGTCGTTGGGGCGACTAATCTGCCCGTGTGCCTGAAGCCTTATTGAACTTCAATCCACTCTCCCTTCCAACCCCCCCACAAGGCAAGCTGCAAAATTTTGGAGCCACAATCATATTATCTGAAGATCTCAAAGTCTCAAATCTACTTTGTAGTTCCATTCTCTAAATGGGATTGTTGTACATCAGGTGCTGCCAATAATTAATCTCTCAACAACCACCTATGTTATAAATACCCTTAGGGCCCTTACACACGGACGTTTTTTGGCTGCGTTCAGCCGCAGGGGAGCGCAGGTCTAGACGCACCTCATTCTTTTCAATGAGGTTGTACCCACGAGACGCATGTAAGCACCGGACGCAGGTTCAGACACAGCATGTTGCGCCTGAATCTGCGTTCGGTGCCTAAACGCGTCTCGTGGGTACAACACCATTCAAACTAATGGAGTGCGTCTAGATCTGCGCTCCCCTGCGGCTGAACGCAGCCAAATGGAACGCAGGGGAGCACAGGTAAGAAACGCTAGTGTGTAAGGGCCCTTACCAAAAAAAAATGGGATATCACTGGGAATGTAGCCATTCAGAAACAGTCCAAGGCTGGGGCCATATGAGGCTTTAATAAAGGGGATGTTCACTTTTCTACTAAACAGTATGTCCTTCCTTTTTGGCAAAATAATTCTTATGCAGGCCTGGATTTGTGGAGAGGCTACCGGGGCCCGGGCCTAGGGCGGCAGGATTTTAGGGGGCGGCATGCTGCCCAACCACAAGCACATTGGTTCAGAAATTTAAATTTCACTTGTGCCAATTGCCATTGCTCCGTCCTGATGATTTAAATTTGAGCAAATAAAAGGGAGGGGACAGGGGCGACAAACAACTCGGGCCTAGGGGCTCCCCCAAGGTAAATCCGGCCCTGTTCTTATGAAAAACACTTTTTGCTGCCTTGTCTCCTGGCTGAATGTAGCTAACCTTAACATCAAAGTCAATGACCCCCCCCTTCTCCATTCGTACTAGTTTTTTTTTTATGGCATTGGGACAGTATGGGCACATGTTAAAAAGGTGAACATCACCTTTAAAGGAACAGTAGCATCAAAAAAGTGTTTTTAAGTACTAAAAATATAATGCAGTGTTGCCCTGCAGTGGTAAAACGGGTTTGTTTGCTTCAGAAACACTTCTATTGTATATATAAAAAAGCTGCTGTGTAGCAATGGGGGCAGCCATTCGGTTACACAGCAGATAAGCTCTGTAGAACATAATGGTGTTATCTGTTATCCACTATTTAACCTTTTTTCAGTTTCTGCCATTGCTACACTGCAGCTTGTTTATATGAACTATAGTAGTGTTTTTGAAGCAAACAGATCAGTTTTATCAGTGCAGGGCAAGAGTACGTGATATTTTCATTATTTTAAAACACTATCATTTTGTGGTGATACTGTTCCTTTAAGTCCCACATCAGAAAGTTGCTCTCTACTGTTACCATATTATTGCAGAATACAGCAGATGGACAAATGGCTGCTGAGACAGAATCTCCCTGTGACCATTGCCCCCTTTCTCAATTGCACGCAGCAGTCCAGATATAAATTGAAGACATTTTCTTTCAGGAATCATAAAATACTCATTCTGTTTTATGCAATTTTTTCCCCTAGGTTTCGGGGGAGCTAAGTATGTCTCCTTCGAAGAGAGACACTGGCATCACAGCTGCTTCAATTGTTCCCGTTGCTCTACTTCCCTGGTGGGGAAGGGTTTTATCCCAGACAATGAGGACATTCTTTGCCGTGCATGTAACAGTGATTTATAATCTAATAGAGCCTGCTGCCGAGGTGTGCCATTTCTCTGCCAGAGGCCTGCAGCCCTTTGTGGAGCAATGTGTTACAGGCTTCTTGTGAAACAAATTGCAAGATGCAAAAAAACAAACAAACATGTATTTCCTATATAACAGGCTTTTAGAATTTGCACAGTGATTTTTATATCCATTTTTAAGGCTTTGCACTCCAGCAATGTGTGTCTGTTGACTGGAGCTAGTTGTAGGTTGTCTTGGGTTTTTTTTTGGAGAAATGGGTGATTATGCTGCAGAGTAATCACCTGAAAATACTCTGTAATTTAATTTACTTCCTCCGGCTTTTTTCATTTTGATTAATTGCACTTTGGAATCAAGCAATGTTAATTGTTAGGAATAGGAGTTCTATGCCACCACTGAAAAAAGCCCAGAAAGGTGCATAGCAAAGTTACAGTATACTGCTTCCAGGCACAATTTGTCCAATTGCAAGTGCTTTTATTTACAAAAAAAAAAAATTACTGTTTACGCTAAAATGACGTTATTTGTTTGTTAGGCCTACATGTATGAATGACAATGTTATATACCTTTCAAATATAATTTCAGAAAACTATTTCATTCACTTCATTTCAGAATGCTGGGAGCTGACTGTAAAAATCTTTAGAAAGTCAAAAAAAGGTTCTCTTAAAGGAACAGTAACACCAAAAAACCAAAAAAAAACCCCGCAAATATAACTGTACTGGCATGCTGCACTTGTAAAACTGGTGTGTTTGCTTCAGAAAGACTATTATATTTTATATAAAGAAGCTGCTGTGTAGCCGTTGTGGCAGCCATTTAAAGCTGAAACATTAGAAAAGGCACAGGATACACAGCAGATAACAGATAATCTCTTTACTATACAGTGGGATTCCACTGTGTATCCGGTGCTTGAATGGCTGCCCCCATAGCTACAAAGCAGCTTGTTTATATAAACTATAGTAGTCTTTTTGAAGCAAACATACCAGTTTTACCAGTGCAGGGCAACAATACATTATATTATCATTCCTTTAAAAAAAAAAATTTTGATGTTACTTTAAAGATTGGAAGCTTCTGTATATACCTATGAATGTGACATGCTAGCTTACATATAGACAGTATATTATTAAGCCCAGGTGTTGATTACAAATATTTTATGTATTCTTTTGTATGTGCTGGTGCCATTAGAGGTTTGTATACACCCCTGGCATTTGGTCTCCCCTGCAATATTTTCTCCTTTTAAACAAATCATTGAAACTGACTTGAACTAAACAGAAATATGAGGTTATTTTCAAGTACCTTTCTCATTTTATCGAAACATTTTTTAGGTTGCGCGCCACCCAACAGTCACAATTTAGGGGTGAAAATAGAACGTATTATAGTTCACCAGAGGGGACCTCACTATTCAAATATTTTACAGCATCTATATAACACCTGTGGTCAATATGCATCTAAAATGCAACAGACAACTGGTCGAGCAATGCTATTTGCTTAAATAAGTAAAATAGCAATAGAACTGTGATATTCCCCTCTGGTAAACTGTTGAACTTTCTGATTACTATAGCCCTTTTGTCCATGCATCTAATCTGCTAATAGAAAACCTTCAACCCAGCCCTGGGGGTATGATACAGAGAAGTATTATTTAAGTCCTATGATCAGCTGCTCATTGACCACCTTCAGCTACTGCCCTCTATCTTGAGACTGAAAGATTTTCTTACGTACACACTGACATTCTGACAATAAAATATGGTCACTGGTGGTGAAATGTCTCTGCGCTTTACCCACTTTATCCACTTATCTTGCATTAAAGGGATACTGTCATGGGAAAACATGTTTTTTTTCAAAACACATCAGTCAATAGTGCTGTTACAGTAGATTTCTGCACTGCAATCCATTTCTCAAAAGAGCAAACAGATTTTTTTATATTCAGTTTTGAAATCTGACATGGGGCTAGCCATTTTGTCAATTTCCCAGCTGCCCCTGGTCATGTGACTTGTGCCAGCACTTTAGAAGGGAACTGCTTTCTGGCAGGCTGTTGTTTTTCCTTCTCAATGTAACTGAATAGAATGCAGTGGGACATTGGTTTTTACTACTGAGTGCTGTTCTTAGATCTACAAGGCAGCTGTTATCTTGTGTTAGGGAGCTGCTATCTGGTTACCTTCTCATTGTTCTGTTGTTAGGCTGCTGGGTGGGGGAAAGGGAGGGGGTGATATCACTCCAACTTGCAGTACAGCAGTAAAGAGTGAGCACATGACTTGGGGCAGCTGGGAAATTGACAATATGTCTAGCCCCATGTCAGATTTCAAAATGAAATATAAAATAATCTGTTTGCACTTTTGAGAAATGGATTTCAGGGCAGAATTCTGCTGGAGCAGCACTATTAACTGATGCATTTAAAAAAAAAAAAAACATTTTCCCATGACAGGATCCCTTTAAAGAAAGCGACTGGGCCCTTCATTTGATTTTCCATGGCCCAGTGCTTAACCTGTTGTGCCTGTGATCAAGGGCATTCAGTCAGGCACTGCAGTGATTGTAAGAGTTAAGTATTTCGCCCCTTTGGTTTTTGTGTGTGAAAACTATGACTTGGAAGGATCTTAGCTTATTCATCTTTATTTATCTTTTTATATAAATCTATATATATATATATACATATTAAATATATAATATTATATACATGCACATATGCAATTCACATATGATTCCTATTAAAGCTCACAAACCTCCACTGAAATGGGAAAAAAAAGAAAAATGACGCTGTAAATAGAATAATTAAAAATAGTTGCACAATACTGTAGCTAGGTGAAGTTCACCTTAAAGGACATGTAAAGCCTACATTTTCCTGCAATGCATATAAATTGGGCATATCTTCCCCACTCAAGCCACATCATTTGTAATGCATACACCCCCTTAATTTGCCAGCACCATCTCATTTTCCAAAACAAATAGCAGCTATCACCTGGCGGCCATTTTCCCTCTGACACATCATCAGTAACATTGAGACATGTATGCTGTTAAGTTCATACAATGCAGAATGCAGCTTTACACAGGTACTGCATACTTTGATAAAAGGTTCTGCTATGGTTGAGCACTGTAATGTTAAGCTGAGCTCATGAGAGGTAGTTAGGAGAAAAAAAATAGAATCAGACAGCTGGAGTTTCTATAGGACCCAGCAATGCTATCTCTTCATTGGCTGTTAGACTGGAGGGTGTGTTTATTAATCTGAGTTTAGAAGTACTGAGTATGTTTATGAGCCAACAGCCAAAGCAAATTCCTGGGGGAGGGGGCTGAGTGGGTTAAAGGAAGAGAAGTATTTCTAAGTGATTAAGGAGATGCTGCAGCCGTACTGTTAACCTTTAAACAACCAGAGTGACGGGTATCTAAAGATTTCAAAGAGGCTGTTCACTGATTACACTTTTGTGGAGGGGGTTTACATGTCCTCTAAAAGGAAAATATGGTCTTAAGTTGATCAGAAACTGAAAGATCCTCTACCATTGTAGTATTGCAGGTCTTCGCCAGCAGAATTATCAGGCCCGCCATGGATAACTGGATCAGCCCAAACTGACTTGCCAACTGGATGGCCAAACTGGACATTACATCCCCTTGTTTGATTATTTGCAATCAAGGGGATCTTATGTCCAGTTTTGCCACCCAGTTGGCAAGTGAAATTGGGCTAATCCAGTCACCCATGGTGGGTTTGCTAATCCAGTTGGGAGAGGACAACATCTTTATGTGGTCTGTACCGAACAGGACATATATTAGCTTTATTAGTAGCAAGAAATTTGCTGCAGACCAGGTTGCTTATATACATGACTGCTAGGATTTGCACTGTTGATGCAGTGCCTTCTGCTGTATATGTAATTTATACCTAGGATTTATCTTTTACATAGACAGTGGAGTCTGTAGACTTGACTGTAGATTTGTGTACACAGGAAAACATTATTTTCCCATTTTCATTAAAAGATTCTAAATAAAAGTTTAACAACATTGCTGATCAGGTTCTCACAGTAACAGTCCAACCACTGGCTCCCTGTACTTTACACCCAAATCAAAGATAACCCCTGCCATTGTAAAGACACACCTGAAATTCTCAGACAGACAGACTGCGGGCAGAGCAGGAGTAACATTTTGGGGCATGGACAGGATACACCCACGTTAGTGTATTTCCAAGGGGAACGTTGACATCACAAAATTTAAAGAGGAAGCCCAAATAGATGTGTGTTGCGGCTAGGGTGCACGTGATAACTACAAAGATAGTGTCATACACTATCTTGTCTCCATGACCTGTGTCTTGGGAAGAGTTGGCATTCTGAAATACCGTAATCTCAGTGTAAAATCATGATGAACAGAAACATCTGTTATGTACAAGAGGGAGACAACAACTGTTGTTGGACATAGGAATTAAGCAGCTATGTGCCCCATCTGTTGTTTAACTGTCATGCTCATGCTATTTGCTCCATGTGTGGATCTGTTGACCAACCATTTGTGCAAGTGATGAACTGTCTGGTCAATCATCATCTCCTTTTTAGTGTACATGGACAATAAAAATCTAACTCCGGCCTCTCCCATGACAGTGTGCAGTCCTGGTTCAAAGGAATTAAGAAGGACCTTATAGAAATAACCAATTGTGTGGGCAGATTTCATTCAATCAGAGCTTATAATCAGTGGGTCAAAGTCGGGATCATACAGGGATCCACAATGATGCTGGGAGTTGCATGTTCAACAGCAGCTAAAACTCTGCATTGATTCAGTTCTACAGCATTACTATTTTTGTTTGCTTCTATGCTTGCAGTCAGACATCTATCACCAGGAAGACATGGTATAATAGCTCCTTACACATTACATTGCTGTTTTAACAGCAAGAGCTTCAGGCCCCTGCTACAGTTAAGGTTACAAATCCCTTTTCCCACACACATATACTGTATGCATGCTTAATTTTACTCCTACGCTATTCTGATTTATTATGAAGAAATGTTGTTTGAAGACTTTGATGCGGGCATATCAGAGCATTTGAAATAAAATGTTAACGTTATCTTTTTTTTTTCCCTTCTGTATAATGTTTGCATTGGATATCTTGTTAATGTTTCTTGAAATCTTGGATAATAAAAATGATTTCAGTGGAGCTTTGCTTGTGCTGTGCTCTATATGTTCTGAGGGCATGTAGTGTGTCTGTACTGTCATAATCTCGTGTTCTGGACAAAATACAAAACAGCATTGATATGATTTTCCAGCTCACTCCCTTCTGTACCTTCTCATTTAGCTGTTGGTAATATCTACTCACTGTTCTGCAGTTCCACACTAAGTGCAAATAGAATTTCTATACATTGTACAGGTATGGGACCTGTTATCCAGAATGCTTGGAACCTGGGGTTTTTCCCGATAAGGGATCTTTCCATGATTTGGAGATGTCTACTAAAAATGACATCAATATGATTGTTTTGCCTCCAATAATGATTAATTATAGTTGGGATCAAGTTACAAGGTGCTGTTTTATTAATACAGAGTAAATGGAAACCATTTTTAAAAATGTAAATTATTTGATTATAATGGTGTCTATGGGAGATGGTCTTCCTGAGCTTTCTGGATTTGTGGTTTCCTGATAATGGATCCCATACCTGTATTAGCCAAAAGTGGCACACATGGTGGATCCCTCTTTAGAGAAACCCCAGTGTTCATCTGATTCTGCCTTCTGCTGTTCACTTTGCTTGCCTACCACTGTGTGCACGTACATACACACAGAGTAGTCCAGCTGACCCACTTCAATTAAAGAAGTAAATATAATCTTGGAGCTCAGGATAGCCAGGTTTATATATTTATAAAAAAAAAAACTTAGTGCTACGCATGACCTATTGGGAATGTATATAAATATTTGATTGCACTGGTGTTGCACACAGATACTGTTCTTCAGGTTCTAAAAAACACAACGGAAAGAGATAAATTGTATTTAGTTGCTCCTTGTAGCACCTGGTATACAATCATGTGTCACGACTAGGCAGCCAAGGTTTTTCAATGTACAAATTGAGATTATTGTGCTAAATCCATGATTCTGTGAGAATAGGGCTCAGATCCACCAATGAATCATCTGTTTGCTTGTAATTAGTGGGTGTGTATAAAAGGTCAATGACATTCTGGACTCCTGACAGACCCTTGCATCTTTCATCCAGTGCTGCACTGATGTTTTTTGGATTTTAAGTCATGGGGAAAGCAAAAGAATTGTCAAAGGATCTGCGGAAAAAGGTAGTTGAACTCTATAAAACAGGAAAAGGATATATGAAAATATCAAAGGGATTGAGAATGCCAATCAGCAGTGTTCAAACTCTAATTAAGAAGTGGAAAATTAGGGGTTCTGTTGAAACCAAACCATAGTCAGGTAGACCAACTAAAATTTCAGCCACAACTGCCAGAAAAATTGTTCATGATGCAAGAAAAAGTCCACAAACAACTTCAGGTGAAATACAAAAAATACTGGAGGAAAATTTGCACTCGTCAGCCTGGAAGCTGCGCATGGGACTTACTTGGACATTCCAACATGACAATGATCCAAAACACAAGGCCAAGTCAACCTGTCATTGGCTACAGCAAAATAAAGTGAAGGTTCTGGAGTGTCCATCTCAGTCTCCTGACCTCAATATCATTGAGCCACTCTGGGGAGACCTCAAACGTGCAATTCATGCAAGACAGCCCAAGAATTTGCCAGGAAGAATGGGCAGCTTTACCTTTGTCTGAGAAGATAAAGAGCCTCATCCACGACTACCACAAAAGACTTCAAGCTGTCATTGATGTTAAAGGGGGCAATACACAGTATTAAGAACTGGGGTCCATTAGGGTAGTTTGTAGTGATTATGATTTAAAGTGGACCCGTCACCCAGACACAAAAATCTGTATAATAAAAATCCTTTTCAAATTAAACATGGAATCCAATTTCAAATTTTTATTAAAGCATTCATAGCTGTTTTAAGCTCATTTTAAAATCTCAGCTGTCAATCAAATATTGTCTGCCACTCCTCTATGCCTTAGGCATAGAGGCGTGGCAGATAATTACTTTCACTTTCCATTCAGCACTTCCTAGATGTCACAGCTCCCCACACATTCCCCCAGTTCTCCTAACCATTTAATTGTGTAGCCAGGACATGGGGATAGACATCGGGTCCCCCATTCTGGTGCACAAACAAGGTTCTGAGATGATGCAAAATGGCTCCTGCCTGCTTGCTAGAATTATGAATTCCCAGACTGAAGAAAACACGATTAAAATAATTTATATAGTGTAATTAATTTTCATTTTGCTTGACTAATGTGATAAAATAGGATTTTGATTTTTTTTTTTGGGTGACGGGTCCACTTTAAAAAGAGTAAATACAGTTGTATGACAATAAATGGCTTCAGCCAACAACTAACCATGAGTGAAAGAAAAGTTGTGTTATCATTCATATTAACAGAGTAAGTTAGGCTGAAAAAAGACACATCCATCAAGTTCAACCTTTTAACTTTTTTTTATAAACTGCCTAACTGCTAGTTGATCCAGAGGAAGGCAAAAAAACGCATCCTAAGCCTCTCCAATTTGCCTCAGAGGAGGAAAAAATTCCTTCCTGACCCCAAAATGGCAATCTGACTGGTCCCTGGATCAACTTGTATAATGAGCTATCTTCCATAACCCTGTATTCCCTCACTTGCTAAAAAGCCATCAAACCACTTTGTAAAGCTATCTAATATATCAGCCTGTACAACTCATTCAGGGAGAGAATTCCACATCTTCACAGCTATATTTAGGCGGAATCTCTTTTCATCTAATCGGAATGGGTGACCTCGTGTCAGCTGGAAAGACCTACTGGTGAATAAAGCATTAGAGAGATTATTATATGATATTCTCTGAAAAATGATTAAGAAATCATAAATTCTGGCAGGGTATGTAAACTTATAAGCACACCTGTACCTAATTCATTTTAAATAAATGACTGGGTAACAAGGCTGACTCCCATATTTTATCTGACTCTGTTGAGAAAGAATTTAAGGAACACTGATCCATATACAGGTATGGAACCTGTTATCCAGAATGCTTGGGACACGAGGTTTTCCAGAAGGATCTTTACGTAATTTGGATCTTCATTCCTTAAGTGTACTAAAAATTCATTTAAACATTAATTATAACCAATAGACTTTTTGCTTCATATTTTAGCTGGAATCAAGTACAAGACAATGTTTTATTATAGAGAAAAAGGAAATCATTTTTTTTTTTAAATTGGATTATCTGCATAAAATGAGAGACAGTGTTTCTGTAATTTGGAGCTTTCTGCATAATAGGTTTCCGGATAATGGATACCATACCTGTGTATATATATATATATATATATATTCATTTTTCACCTGCTGAACAGCACTGTGTGGCCTACAATGTAGCACATTGCCTGATCAAGAAAGTATGGCACTATTACAATACAATAGGAAGGCATTTTTAGATGTTGTGTTGCCTGCCCAATAGGTTATTTCAAGCTGGCAAAAAAAGCTGCATGTGGCTAGTTTGGTCTTTGGCAGATATTGGTAGTGATCAAGATACTACTACCCATTGCTACCTATGTACCATGTCCCATAGACAACCTTATTTATTTAACGATCACATAATTTTTTTTAGCAGACTTAAGGTATGGAGAAATTACATCTGGCAAACCCCAATGCTGAAGCATTCTGAATAATAGGTCCTATAACCACCTTCATTTAGAAACCTAAATCAACCAGTTACACTTATAGTTGCTCACTCCCAACAACTCTGGGATGTAGCTTACAATGAAATAATCTTTAACCATGCACATTTTATATTTTGTTTTACAGCCTTTAAGTTTTGCCAAATGCGCCAACAGAAATAGGTTATGGGATAATATACTCATACAGTGTTAAATGTATCTGAGTGTGGGCTGATTTATACATTTCCTTTATGTGAACATGCATATTTTGGCCCAAAAGTAAAACAGGGTTTATTCTGGCATTTAACCAAAAAGTGAAAAATCTCCATTATTTATGGGGTTGAATTCTTTGGCTGTTAGAGAGGCCAGCAAAGCAGCAGAATAGGAGTTAAGGAAAGCTCTGTGTAACACTGAAGAGCTTATTACAAACAGACTGCAGGGTGCCCCTGAAATGCATTGGGAGCTCTGTGATTTTAGCCAAAAAAGGAAATGAAACAGAATTTGTTAAGGGCTGAGTTAGGAGTGGGGGAGGGAACCAGGGACACATCTGGATTTTATCCTTGTCATAGATACTCAGCTTTGTGTCTCCAAAGTAGAAGAAGGCTCACAATTACTTGCCCAAAGACCTTGTTGAATTGAAAACACCATGTTAACTCTTTCATTGACAAAAGTGAGGGTTGTACAATTGTAAATGCAGCAATAGAAGCTGTGTTTTTCTATTATTGCATGCCCCACCAGCTGGAATGTACATTGCAGCTATACATTCCCCTGCTGTGCAAGGAAGTCTCCATCATGCCACAAGTGATGGACTGTTTCTCCGCTGTTCCAAATGAAAGTACTGTAATCTCCATAACATTGCTCTATCAACATATTCCACAGCACTCTTACATAGGTTACACATTAATGCCATCAGGCCCTGACCCAGTGGAGCTTACAATCGAAGGTCTCTGTCAGATTATAGTCAGTTTTATCGGCAGCCAATTAACCTGTCCATATGTTTTTGGAGGGTGGGAGGATACCGGAGCTCCAGGAATTATTTTATAGTTTTCTGATACACAGCCGACTTATAGCAGTGCCAGGGGAAAGAAAAGATCCACTATAAATATATTCTGACATGATAACGAGAGCCCTTTCTGCACCACGATATACTATGGGGCAAGAGTGCAACTTTGACAGCGTCCGTTTCGCAGCCTTTGTAACACTTTGCCAGATGAGAATTCGCTCAAACGCTAATTCAATAAAGTGCAAAGTTGTGTCCAGGGAGCCGAACAGTGGCGAAGTTGCGCTATCACTACTTCGTTAAGCAAAGCGAAGTTGAGCTAGCGTTGCCTAATTTGAATACGGCGGGAAGTTAAAGTTCAATGGACGTATATGTTGCAGCAAATACATTACATTACACAAGCCTGGGAAACCTTAATAAAATAACATAAAGTTGTTATATTGCCCTACACATGTGCCCATTGTATAGTTTATGTTCCATATGTTAGGAAATGTAGGGGGGAAGCCGGGAACAACATTTTTTTTCGATCTTCTGCAGCCTATTACCCTGTAAATATGAAAAGACGCTAGCGTTTTTTCAACTTTTTTTGGATGAACTCCTATCTACTCTATTACACTTCGCCTGGTCGGAGGTGGCAAAGCAAGTGGCGAAAGAGGCAACGTTCAGTAATATCCACATCTTAGTGAACTGGTGTAGTTACGCTAGCATAACTCTCCTTCGTTAGTGAAGGGTTGCCTACATGCGTTAGTAAATAGGCAAAGTAACGAAATGACGTCACACTGGCTAGCTTTAGTCCTTTAGTGAGTCTGCCCCTATATGTCTGCTGTGTCAACTGACTTCAAAAAATGTGACCAGGCATCTAAATAGCATGGGTTTAATTGGCTCCTGATAAAACTAGTGTGTGTGTGTGTGACAGGGATTAGACTGTAAGCTCCACTGGAGCAGGGACTGATGTGAATCATGTATAACTTCCGTAACAGTGCTGCCAATATGTTGGTACTATATAAATAAATTCTAATCATAATAACTACAGTTTATACACTTCCTCAGAATGGATGACTAACTTGCTTTCTCGCTGAACTGGCAATACAGCCCCTTGAAACTGGCACAGGCGCATGTTTACAGCCAGACTCCTGTGAGTGACTGGGAATAAGACACTTTTCCCAACCAGGCAATCTGTATTACTGACAAGAGAGCCTATCCTTCCTAAAACTTCTAGGAGCAGAATAAAGATTTTGCAGGGGGAAATTTAACCCTAAATGTTTGAATGAAGAAACGATACAAAGGAGTTAACTTGGTAAAACAGTAAAAAAAATCAAGTATGAGAAGAAATTTGATCTAGTTTTAAACAGCTTTACCATTACACGAAAAAAAAAAAAACCTCTGTAGTTTATGAGAGCCGGAAATCCCATGGGGAATTACGTCAGCTAAAGATGAAATCAGTAAGTTGCAGAGCAAATGATTCATTCACTAGATTGGGTAAAAGGCAGGGAGGTGAACAGACATTCAGTATGTGCTAGAAGACTGATGGGAGATAGACATAATGTACTTGCTATTCAGATTTCACAAAGTACAGGCATGTGTTTTAAATTATATCTTTATGTATTGCAGCAAAAAGTTATTGATATTCACACACAGGTAGTCTCTATGTTATGTACAAGATAAAGAATCTGTCCCGTTTCATTTCGCAGAAAAATTTGCAAAACTGCTAAAAAAACTTGCAAAAAAAAGTTTTTACAGGCATGATCATTTTTCTCGCTCCAAATGCATTAAAGTCAATGCAAGTGTCTTCTGGCAACTTTTTTTGTCTCTGTAATTTTTTTTGTCCAAATCCATTCAAGTCAATGTTTGTTTTTTCTTATGTTGACCTTTTTGTCCAAATGCATTAAAGTCCATGGTTGTTTTTCTTATGATGACGTTTTTATGCCTCGGCAACAATATTATCTCGTCAAATTTTTGCTGCAGTTCCGCGAAAAAAATTTGCAGATGGTGAAATGGTGGAATTTTTCTGTCAATCCATGGCTGGCGAAAAAATGTGCTCATCACTAGTCTGTAGGTTTGTTCCTAAGCTGAATTTGTTTGTAAGTTGGATCAGGTACATTTATCTATTAAATGCAACTTAAATAGATGTTTGTCTTAGCATAGTATTTAGTGTTACCTTTCTGTGCATATTTATTTGCATCTTTTCTGTGCTCTGCAGTAGACAACACACACCAGAGGGTGTAGGGGCAGGTGGTTTATTAAAGCTAAATTCTAAAAGTCAAACAAACCACCGTACACTATGGTAATAGCCTCTGTTTGTAAGTGCAAGTTGTATGTTTGTAACCCCAGACTCCCTGCCTATCCACCAAGGCATACATAAAGAACAGTAAGCTTTTACTGCACACAAATACTGTGTTGGCATTTTCACTGCAGCTATTCACAGGTAGAGAAAACAAGAACATTGACCTGAGCCTAAAAACGCCAGTATTGAGTTCTTAAGGAAGGAATTTGTACTTAATTGTTATGTAGCAATTCTGTTGGCTTTGCTTGTTGTGCCACTTACTTCACATCTTATTAAAAGTGAAGCCTTCTATGAAATACTCATAGTAATGACACATTAAAAAGATACTCCACTGAGAATCTTCCAATACTACACAAAATGGCCCAAATGGGGCTATGCATCTCTTTTTTTTTTTGAGAATTACTTGCCATGTCTCAGAGACCTGAAGTCAGCTCTGTAAGTATCTAATAATGAGACCATCCTTCTTCGCTCAGTGACTGTCCAATAGGAACAATGGCACACAGTAAGATTGGTTGCCAGCAGTTCAATTTGCACTGCTCACTGTGGTAGCACAAATATAACCATGGGCATCAAAACTTACCGGGGGTCATTTATCAACACTGGGCAAATTTGCACATGGGCAGTAACCCATGGCAACCATCAGATTGCTGCATATATTGTTCTACTTGCAGCTGGCTTCAAAAAGCTAATCACTGATTGGTTGCTACAGGTAACTGCCCATGGGCAAATTTTCCCACTGTTGATAAATGGACCCCCATGTGCTATTTCCCTAAGAGAGAATTTTTGGGCACCAATCAGAAGCTACTGTCAAAACCACTGCTCTTAACCTGGGTGGAGGGGAGAGAAGTTTGAACATTTTAAACTCTGACAACTACAAATGCTCAGACAACAAAGCGTTCAAAATCACCCTGTTGTAAAAAAAATTTAGTATGAGATTTATCTCATGTAAATAAAAAGCTCTCTAAATATCCTCCTTCATGCAGAAGTCTGATTTTGATTGAGAGTTCCAGTACATTTGTGTTTTTTTCCCTTTATTAGACAATATATTATTATCTTTCAAAATAATAAACTCCTACACAAAGCTGCATGAAAATTGGGATATTACTGAGACGGGGATAACTTATTTCAGTTAGATTAAGCTTATATTACATTTTCATTGTTGCAACAGTTCCCCTTTGAAGTTACCAGGGGAAGCTTTTGATACTGTGCCTTATGCTGAAAGAAAAACCTTACTCTGTGGATCGTTGAGCAATTTTGAAAAATCACCTTTCTGTATTTATTATTTTATTAGAATTTAATAAATCATAATTATCAAATAAAAGTAATGTTATCTGACCAATCAGCATTTGAGCCAAATGCCCAGAAATTGTTCTTATTGGACAGCGGACATTCTGTCAATACTGTGCATGTATGGCCACATTTCTGTTGACAAATATCACACGTATTTCATTTTAATAGCTTTATACTTACAAATAAATATTTCCAAAAGAGTCTTTTAAATTTCATATTAGTGATTCTGCTGGATCTCTGGATAAATGTGGCAGTAATTTTCTGATCTAATTAGACATGTACACACCTCTCAGTTTCTCCTTTGTTTAAAAGACAGCTTCTACCAGAACACATAAACAATAAAGTTAACAAGTCCTGCCTTTGTGCTGAGAAAGGTCAACTTGCCTTTAGATGTGTGATCAGCTATCTCTGTATATCCCCCACAATAATTTTCTCTTTTGGCACTCATTACCCTTCTGTCACCCTGCACCAAATATGGTCAGTTAGGTTGAAATGCTTAGGCACTTTGGATTAGGCCCAGACCAAAGCCTTTAACTTTTTAACTCTGTAGTTTTTTTTTTTTTTTGTAAAAACAGATTATACATTTGGCTCTCAGCTTTACTGGAATGATTCCAATAAGTTTAGTAACAGGCACAGTAATAAACTGTAAATTCTCTCCATGAAGCATTGTGTTCCTTAACATAGTTTAAAGATATGTGTTAAGTATTAAAATAACAGATGGGGCGGATGCCTATGTACCTCCATCCACAGATATCACTCGATCCAAGGCACATGCTACTAGTCTCTGAAAAGAATTACGGAGGCCTGCGTGCAACTTCAAAAAATATGGAGTAATTGTAGGCTTTGCACTTTCCTCATTGTGTTGCGCTTAGTAATCAACCCCTTTTTTTTTTTCTTCTAGGCTTATTTAAAGATAGTATGGAAAAAGCCCTACAGCCATTACAATGTTACTCACTACTGAAGAATTTATCCTTGCCTATTAAGTGCAACAGGTGGGTGGGGAATGGTTTGCTGTGTCCCTCCAAAGATTATGCCATTGTAAGAAACATCTGAAGAAGAAATTATCAGGCATTTTTACTAATTGGAGAAAATATTTTAAAATGTGAGGATTTTGGCATACATGGGTTATCTAGCACAATCACATTGAAAAAAGACCAAAGTCCACCAAGTTCAAACCCTCTAAATGAAACCCAGCGTCCATACATACACACACTGACCCCTCCAGACCCTCACATAAATTATATATATATATATATATATATATATATATATCCATTAATAAATGATGAACATCATTAACAAATACAGTTTTCACAAGAACTATTGTAGGGGGCAGGTAAATCAGTCTCCCAGTAATATTTAACAGGCAGCCCCTTACTGTTATAGACTACTAAACTGGGTCCTGAAACACAGTTAGATAGGGAACCTGGTTCCTTATCCTGCCATTAGCTATACACCCTGTAGTTCAGCCAGTGCCCAGCAGATAGCACTGTGCTAAAGTATATAGTCCTGAGCAGCCATGTTCTCAGGGTCCATTTTGTTAAGCCCTACTAATATAGGGCTTGTACGAAACTAATTTTTGTACAAAATTCGGTGCGTGTATGGTGGGAAATGAGCCGACCAATATCGTCAGAAGATTTAGATATCGGTCGGCTAGTTGATTGGGCTGGATGGAAAATTTTGATCGGATGCCTTTGAAGACACCTTAACATCGGCCATTGTTAGTGCTGAATAGTCAGATACAAGTAGAATTCTATTGTTTCTACCTGTATATCTGACAAGTCAACTCTATACGTGTGTGTTGAAACAAACGATCTTTCTTGGAAAGATCTTTTCCGAGAAAGATCATAATTGTTACGTCTATGGCCAGCATTGAAGTGACAGATTGTTGTTGAGGGAATACAAATAGTTAAGTGTATTCCCACAGCAATAGTCAGGCTATTTAGCTGAGCAGCTGAAGCTCCGACAATGAGTGCGAGTGGGATTAAGATCCCAGGTATGCATAGCCCAGATGAGGGACTAAGTGTACAGATTTAGGGATGTAGAAATTACCCTTGGTTCCACTTAGGGAAAAGGCTGAAAAGCTGGGTGTACTTTCATGTGTATGTTCTCTTCCCTATGGGGACTAATAATGACCACTGGTACTTGTGAGTTTAAGCCTATCCACTGTTGTTCTATGTTCGTGTTTGCTCTTTATGTACACTCCTTTATGGATTACTCTGTTGCAATAATTAATTAAGATCTCATCCAGAGCAAAGTATTGGGGTAAAGCTAATAGCTAGAGAACAGTGCCAATCATTTACTATAGAGTTACACTATTAATAGAAAGGTTGTTTACTTTCTAATCTCCCCCACTTTTATCATGTAAATATATGAACAAACTATACAGTGGCAGAATACCATGGCATGACAAGGGGACTCCTCAATTGACCCTTCGCCTTTAGCTATCCAATTGAACCCCATTGTTACATACCATAATGAAACACCAGGAGCCAGAAAATGGTGAAAATGGCCACAGCATTTATTCACATTTTATCAAATAAATAGGACCTTGCCAGCCTCACCCCAAGTGAAGAGATCGCTACTATGTTCTGCCGCTCCTCACTTGAGATCAGTACTATGTCATTATATCCACCACTGAGTATTAGGC
>CM044433.1:80297846-80308144 GCA_024363595.1 Xenopus borealis | reverse complement strand
TAAAAACGCCAGGCGACAGAATCTCCCCGAATCTCCCTGTCTGTCCCCAGCCTTAAGAGAAATTTTCAGTTCCAACTCTGAGCTGCAGGCAAAGCAAACAACTGCTGATCATGTCTCCCCTCATTTGTTTCTCACAGCTTTTCCCTGCCAGCAGACACGTGCAAGGTCAAGCTTGAATCATTTTCCCTTCTCTTTTGTTCACTAGGTTCTTTGTAAGTTATCTTGAAA
This sequence comes from Xenopus borealis, assembly GCA_024363595.1. Lineage (NCBI taxonomy): Eukaryota > Metazoa > Chordata > Amphibia > Anura > Pipidae > Xenopus > Xenopus borealis. The sequence goes on along the minus strand of CM044433.1, from coordinate 80,307,916 downwards.
ACTAAACAGTGTATAGTTCATTTTTATTTCATCTTCAGATGGGTTTACATCACTGTCTGTTTTCAGTGCATTGCAGTCAAAGAAGAATTGCCAACCCTAGGTGAATATCATTGTGTGGGCACCAATGCCATCTCAGACACTTTAAAATCACTAGAACATACCCAATGGTTAGTTTTGCTATTAAAAATGGTCTAAGGGAAAATGATTTTGTTTTTCCTTCAACTCCCTTCTCATTCCAAAACTCAAAATACCTAAAAGACCACATGAATATTTGTATAATAGATGGGTCATTCTATGCTGAAGCTGAAGATGCACTGCCAGACAAAGGTCCTGTAGGGACCCATAGAGTTAATAATGCCTCTATGGCTTTAATACCCTATATCTTTTCCCTAGTTACTGGACATAAGCTCATGTATCTAGTTTAAGTATTTGTTCAACTACCTTGCCTGATGGGAGTCACTATTCTATCCTGTTTCAGCTGTTGTGTGGCATTGTGTATGCCTTGTACTTCTGTAAGTAAACCCTGGGCTCATTTGTCTTGTACAAATAAACAGTTATTCGTTTAGTTTATCACAAGAATCTCCTGGCACCCATTATTTCTACTGGTGTAGCAAAGTAGCTTGAGAGTTTTGTAGTTAAACTATTCAACCTGGGAAATCTTCCATGTAGCGAAGGCCCTAGCCTGAAGTTTTTTGAGTCACATGTAACCCATGCTCTAACAATTAGCTGGACAATAACTCTTTTTTGGTCTGCCTAGTCAGATTAGCGTTCCAGTCCCTTGTAAGGCTTCACCTTGTGTATGCAGTGCAGTTTTGGGCCCCAGGCTTTAAAGGGCAAGGAAAGACAAAGAAATAAAATGCCATTTTTACTTTCTTTAATGAAAAAGAAATATATATCCAATATACTTTAATTAAAAAATGTGTACCTTTTTTTAAGAAACCTGACTGTATGTTCTCCCTTCATTTAGTTCTGTGGATAGGAATTGTCAGACGGTCCCTAACTTCTGGCAGGGAAACAATCATACTTATGAACAGCAGGGGGAGTCCCTGCCTTACTTACCAGCCATGCAGAACTCAAGCAACTTTGTTTTTTGATCATTTATGACGACCCCTAACAAGCCCAGACCACACTGTGAGCATGTGTATGTAGTCTAGTCTTGCAAAGATGTATAACAAAGTTACAAGATGACAGCCCCCCGTGGCCAACTTTGAAAGCAAAAATCATTTGTTTGATTAGGCTTGTGGTGCAGTAAGTTCATGTTTATGTTTAGTATACAAAATACAGCATTTCTAGCCTTATTCTGTTTTACACTTTCCTTGCCCTTTAAAGGAATTTTTCATCTTTGAGCTAACTTTTAGTATGATGTAGAGAGTGATATTTTGAGATGATTTGAAATTGGTTGCTTTTTTTATTATTTATGTTTTTTGAGTTACTTAGCTTTTTATCCAACAGTTCTCCAATTTGCACGTTCACTAAACTGGTTGAAAGAAAAAGAAAGCAAATCATTAAAAGAAAAACTATAAAAAATAGATATTAAAGACCTATTCAAAAGTTGCTTTGAACTGGTCATTCTTTAACATGTTAAAAGTTAACTTAAAGGCAAACCACCCCATTTAAGAAGGATATAAATGAGCTGGAGAGAGTGCACAAACATGCAGCTAAACTAGTTAATGGATTGGAAGAATTAAACTATGATGAAAGACTCAATTAACTGATATGTAATTATGAATGTGGTGAGAAATCTGGGGAATTTGGCAAATGTTAGTAATAATTAGTGGCATGGAAGATAAAACGCAAAAGCCCATGACTAAACTAGAGCTGGCAACCAATGCCAAAGTAAAGGCAGTGACAGAAATTTGCAGAACAGTGGTGCTGCAATTATTGCTGAACTACAAAGCATGCACAAATTTATCAAGGGTTAAAACTAGGGATTCGGTTCGGGATTCGGCCAGGATTCGGCCTTTATCAGCAGGATTCAGATTCGGCCGAATCCTTCTGCCTGGCCAAACCGAATCCTAATTTGCATATGCAAATTAGGGCCAGGGAGCTAAATCACGTGACTTTTTGGCACAAAACAAGGAAGTAAAAAATGTTTTCCCCTTCCCATTCATAATTTGCATATGCAAATTAGGGTTCGGATTCGGTTCGGTATTCGGCCAAATCTTTCCGGAAGGATTCGGGGGTTCAGCCGAATCCAAAATAGTGGATTCGGTGCATCCCTACTTAAAACAAAGGGTTATGTAATAAAAGACCCTAAGTTTGCCATGAGCATTGCACAACCCCTCTTTTTCCTTCTATTTTCTACTTGATCTTCTCTTTTGGCCCTTGTGGAGGTACACAGACTGGACATTAGGGGGTATAAACATGGGGCCCTATGTGCCTGCCGACTCTTACCAGCTTTCAAATGGGGGTCATCTAAAAAGCAAATTCAAAGTCTACAAATGTTATTGTATTGTTAATGTATTGCTAATGTATTGCTAATTTTTATAGCTATTCATATTCAAGTGTCTTATTCATATAAAGGAATGGTTGCTAGAGTCCCAATGACCAGATTGATGAAATAGTATTGTGGGAAGCTTATAAATAATTTGAAAACACAAAAAATAAAAAATGTTACTCAGAATGTTACTCTCTACATCATACTAAATGTTAAATTAAAGGTGAACAACCCCTTTAATTACCCTTAATCCCTGATGTAATTCAAGATGCAGAATTTGCTAATCACCTGTTTAAAAGCAAACGCCTTGTTGGTTACTGTCTATGTCAGGGGTTCCCAACCTTTTTCCAACCGTGAGCAACATTCAGATGTAAAAAAGTTGGGGAGCAACACAGGTATGAAAAATATTGGATGGTGCCAAATAAGGGTTGTGATTGACTATTGCTGGCCCCTATGTGGACTGGCAGAGTACAGGAGCCTCTGTTTGGTAGGAAAGATGTTTTTTATACAACCAAAACTTGCCTCCAAGCCTGGAATTTAAAAATAAGCACCTACTCTGAGGCCACTGGGAGCAACATCCAAGGGGTTCACGAGCTACTGGTTGGGGATCACTGGTCTATGTGTTCTTCTGTGCCTTCTATTACATCTGGGAAATTAATCAATATGTGTGATCAGTACTTCAAACTTCAGTCCTCTCTTTTATGTCCATATCCATATTCTTACTGCACTGAATACAGTATTTGGCTAGGTATTCGGACATTTTCAGCAGGATTCTGATTCGGCCAAATTCTTGTGCCTGGCCGAACCGAATCCTTAAAATCATGTGACTTTTCGTCACAAAATAAGGAAGTAAAAAATGTTTAGTTGCGCACTTCACGAGTTTCCTCTCCCTCACTGTTTTGCATATACAAATTAGGGTTCAGATTCAGTTCTGACAAATCTTTCACAGTGGATTAGTGGATTCGGTGCATCCCTAGCATTCAGTCAGCATGATAGCACATTGGTTGGCCTCTGTGCACCTTTCAGCGCTAAGGTCAAAATTACATGTAGAACAATAGGCTCAAGTCTGTGTCTATGGCAGGGAAATTAGAATATAAGCCCTTTGGGTGCAGCTGGACTGGTGTGAATGATGTGTTGCTGCTCTATAAATAAAGTATTATTATAACGAGCATCTCAGGGCAAAAACCCAACATATTTGCTCCTTAATTTTTTTCCTCTTTTAGTTCCTAATTTTATTTTCATGCTTAGGTTGTGTAGAAAATACAGGTCTATTAATATATAGGGGTAATTTACCCCCTACTGTAGTTTATAAAGATATTATAAGTCACAGAAGAGTTGTGACCATATAAATGGTCACATAACTAATACAGGTCATATAACTCCGAGGTAACTTCTGATATCTTTATAAATTTCAGTAGGGGGTACATTATGCATTATAATCTACAGTGAAATGTCGGGAGGGGGGCAGTTGTCCAATTTGGGCACGCCGGCTTAAAATTCGGACGTGCAACGTCAAATTCAGAAGCGCGGCATCAAATTCGACGGCAGGGAACCCCTGTTATAAACGGCAGCGTTCTGACGTCAGAACCTGCCGTTAATAAAGATATAATTTACAGTCTATTCCCATAGGGAAATGACCAGACTGTAGGTATGTATATGCTAGCATTTATTTGTCATTCGCTGACTGCATAGTTAGTTCTTTTCATGTTAGCCTATTTCTTCTGGTAAGCTGACTGTTCCAGTCAAAGAACCCTAGGTAACTGCAAGGCCTATTATAAATACACTTGATTGTAAGCTTGTGCATTTTTAAAGGGAAACTGTCATGGGAAAACATGTTTTTTTCAAAATGCATCAGTTAATAGTGCTGCACCAGTAGACTTCTGCAATGAAATCCATTTCTCAAAAGAGCAAACTGTTTTTGTTTATAATCAGCTTTGAAATCTGACATGGGGCAAAACATTTTGTCAATTTCCCAGCTGCCCCAAGTCATGTGACTTGTGCCAGCATTTTAGGAGGGAACTGCTTTTTGGCAGGCTGTTGTTTTTCCTTCTCAATGTAACTGAATAAAATGCAGTGGTACATGGGTTTTTACTATTGAGTGCTGTTCTTAGATCTACCAGGCAGCTATTATCTTGTGTTAGGGAGCTGGGGGAAAGGGAGGGGTGATATCACTCCAACTTGCAGTACAGCAGTAAAGAGTGGCTGAAGTTAATCAGAGCACGTCACGTGACTTGGGGCAGCTGGGAAATTAACAAAATGTCTAGCCCCATGTCAGATTTCAAAATGAAATCTGTTTGCACTTTTGAGAAATGTATTTCAATGCAGAATTCTGCTGGAGCAGCACTATTAACTGATGCATTTTGAAAAAACATTTCCCATGACAGGATCCCTCTAAGGATTCACTAATGCAAGTGCCCAGAATATAGGTGTAGGTGCAACATTCTTGTACAGGAATAGAACCTGTTATCCAGAATGCTCAGGACCTGGGGTTTTCTATATTAGGGGTCTTTCAATAATTTGGATCTACATGCCTTAAGTCTACTTAAAAGTAATTTAAATATTAAATAAACCCAATAGGTTGGTTTTGCCTCTGATAAGGCTTAAATATATCTTAGTTGGGATAAAGTACAGGGTACAGTTTTATTATTACAGAGAAAAGGGAAATCATTTTTTAAAATTTTAATTATTTGATTAAAATGGGAGAGAACCTTCCCATAATTCAGAGCATTCTGTATAATGGTTTTCAGGATAACAGATTCTATACCTGTAACATAAGTAATCAAGATAGGCTAAACATGAACAATAGATGCAAGATGCAGAAAAATGTGTATAGATCTAAGTACCTTTTAAGCTTTTTAGTTTGTGATTTTGCCTTCATACTTCCACAAGCCCTATAGTCTTATTTATAGGACCAGCAAGACTTGGCTGTAAGATAAAAACATCTCTGTCTTTCCAAAATCATTATTACACTTATTTTACCTCTTGTCCTTTTCTATTTTCCATACACAGCTACTGGAATTTAGTACAGGGCAACAATGGAATTTGTGGGGGATTTCTCAGTAAAGACATTATTTCAGAGCAAACAAAGAAACATTTATTATCTAAGTTCAGCTCAAAATAATAGTATTTACCAGCCAAAAATTTCATATCCAGAGGCAAAGTAATTCCAAAATGATTCTCGTAATTTGTCAGTACATCGTCAGAAATAGTTTTAAAAGTTAGGCATATTGAAAAAGACTTGTTTGATATCCAACCCATATAACTACAAACAACTGCCTATCTAAAATGATGCTCAACTTCTTCTACCAGAAAATAAAAAGTTAACATTTTAGTCCATTACATTACACCAACTATACAGAGATTTCACAAAGAAATTCATGCTCTGTACTCAGTCTAGTTCTCTTCCGCTGAGATCTAAATTGGAAGCAACACCATTTTGACCAATTAGTATAATAGTGGATAATTATATAATAATAATGGGGCATAGAAACATGTGTGGGTCTGACTGGGTGGACCCAAACCAGCCGACACACATTTAGACCAAAACCTGTCGACACTACCTAACCCTTAGTTGCTTCAACAAACCTGTGCTAAAATCCCTCCCCTGTGTTGCCCCTCCTCCCCCCTGGCCTACCTCCCCGCCCCAGGCAAATGCCCCAAGTTGCTACTTGCCCCTTGGCGCAGGTCCTTTCCACGGAGTTCACTGGCGCCATTTTCTCCCATGCAGTCCCAGCCTGAAAGTCACAAAAGAAATCGGAAAACTTTTTGACTTTCAGCACATGTGCAGTAGAGCTGAACCGGCAAATGCATCTTACTGCGCATGTGCCAGAAGTCTCTGATGGATCCAGGAAGAAGAGTGCACGGGAGAAGATGGCGCCTGTGAACTCCATGGACAGGACCTGCACTGAGGGGCAAGTAGCAATTTAGGGGCATTTGCCGGGGGGGGGGCAACACAGGGGAGGGGGAGGGATTTTCATCACTGAGTAGTGTGGTTATCTTGAAGTTTTAGAAATACCTATATTAGATATATTATGACCTGGATGAATGAAAAACTTCATAGTCGCAATTTCCAATATTTAATTTTTTTGCGGTTTTACCGGAATTGATTACATTTTGGATATTTTTCTTATGATGTGGTATGGTTGTCACTTTATATTGTCAGCCACAGCAATATTTATTTTCTGGGTGAAACGAATAATTTACATTCCACTATGTTTTCTACATTACCTTTGAGACTTAGGCTAATGATGCCGTAAGCTCTCTGCTAGGAGTAAGCATGGTTTCACAAACAGTATAGGCTCACCATTATTAATATAAAGGTAGAAACATTCCTTTATAACTTTGTAAAGGGCTACACCTGTTAGAATGGAGAACACATAAAAATTTGTATGCACTGATCAAAGAGTAGAAAACTGAGAAAGGAGTAGGAGGGTAAACAATCAAGGTACCACTTGAATTAACACAAAATTTCTTTTTTTAACTTGAACACAATTCAGATACACAAGTGATCAAAAACACTAAATGGCATGCTCTTGCAACTCTTTCTACTCTTGCTTTCCCAGGTCTTTGTAAATTACCCCTTTGTTGTTTTAACTGTCAGCTGAGTAGACTCCCCTGGTCTATGACCCAAATATAAATATAACCCCAAAGTTATACAAAGAAAAGAGTTGCTACCTCCATGGTATTTTATTGGGCTCCCTGGTTAAAAATGATACCTGATACCAAGGATACAAACAATGGAAAACCGTTTTTTTTTTTTCCGTAAAAGGAATCCTAACTATGGTAAACAGCTGTGTACCTGTGTACATAGTACTTGAATACATTTCCACTTTCTCATTTAGTACATTTGAGAAAGCATGAACATCATTATCATAGCTTGCACCAAATAAGACCAATAAGATCCAATAAGAGTGAAAGCAGGCTGTACTTGGGAATCTGATCAGCCTACTACCTTATCTGTGCTTTACAGACCAGTGGGTGAGGTTCCGTCTCTATGTTATTCCAAGTATATGAAAATTTCAGGAGCGATCCTGGGATGCCTTCCCAGAATCCCTTGTGCTTTGCATATGAATGTGTGTATCTTCACAACCAAAATGCTTTTCTAGTGAATCCTAATAGGAGTGAACAGCTACACCTAGTGGATGAACTAGAAAGATGTTCCATAATGTACACAGATGACTGTATCATAATCTTTGTCAGGGCTTTCCAACTGGCAGCCCACATCCCACCCTTGTGTGGCCCCCCCAACTACCAGCTGTGTCTGCTTACCATGTGTAACATTTAAATGGTATCACTATAGAGAGTAACTGGTCCCTGCATTGTTTAAATCTCAAATTTACACTAATTCCCTGTATTGTTCTCACCTGTGATCCCCCTGCATTGCTAACACCTATGACACCTCTATTTTTCAGACACTTAAAGCCCTGTACTGTTCACACCTGAGACCCAGACTGAAACTGCCCACATTGTTCACACTTTATACAAAATGTTAATGGGGCACCAGTGGTCCTGATGGGTTTCTCAGTCTCCTACTCTATTCTGCCTTCACTATGCTCCCTGTGTGTGCCCTGCTCTGCCTGTGTGTGCCCTGCTCTGCCTGTGTGTGCCCTACTCTGCCTGTGTGTGCCCTGCTCTTCCTGTGTGTGGCAAACTCTGCCTGTGTGTGACATACTCTGCCTATGTGTGCCCTGCTCTGCCTGTGTGTGCCCAGCTCTGCTTGTGTGTGTGTGCCCTACTCTGCCTGTGTGTGCCCTGCTCTGCCTGTGTGTGCCCTGCTCTGCTTGTGTGTGTGTGCCCTACTCTGCCTGTGTGTGTCCTGCTCTGCCTGTGTGTGACATATTCTGCCTGTGTGTGCCTTGCTCTGTCAGTGTGCGCCCTGCTCTGCCTGTGTGTGACATACTCTGCCAGTGTGTGCCCTGCCTGTGTGTTGACATACTCTGCCTGTGTGTCCCTTGCTCTGCCTGTGGAACATAAGCCTGGTATTTGTTATGGGGGTTTATAAGCATTTGAAAATAAATTATTGTTAGGGGCCCCTAAGGTGTTTAATCATGTGCTGTGGGTCTGTGTTATCCACAGGGGAAGGGGAGGCATATGGATTTAAGGGTATGCATAATATGACAATGTTTTACACATATGAGCAGTGAGCACCAAGCATTTGGTTTTTTGGTGTGCTACCACCAGTAATGTGGACATGGTCTTCTGGTAATATGAGTGTGGTTTAAAGTAGGTGTGGTTTAAAAACAGGGACTGGTCAACACTGGCTTCCATTATAGACCCTTCACTATGTAGGCCAGAAAAATTTCGGCCCTCAGTACCACAGCAATTGGACAGCACTGATCTATGTGATCATATTGCCTACAAAAGATGTAATTACTAAATTCAATGTTTTAAAATATGTCAATGTGTTAAAATGTGATTGTTTTTGTTTCCAGTAAAGAGCATTATATACTTCCACCAGCCAATATCAAAAAGCTCTTATACCTGCACTAAAGAAAGAACAAACAGAACTGTGACGAGCTACAGAAGGGCCAGAATTTGGCCTTGTGTCCCCACAGGAATGTGCCTCTTCTGCCAACCACTAGTCAAGCTTTGTTCTGAAGAAATACATAGGTCTAAATATCTCCAGCATTGCACCAGCCTAAAGTTGCAGTATCTCAATAGAAACAATGATCCAGGACTGCAAACTTGTCACAGGGGGAAACATCTTGGAAAGTGTCTGCAACACTCACATGCTCAGTGGGCTCTGAGCAGTTGTTGAAAAGCTAAGCTTAGGGAGCCTCACTAATCATAAAATAAGTTGGTCTGTACTATAAGCTGATGTTATATGGCTGATTATTAAATTCTGATGATAGTTGCACTGCTTTCTATGCTGCCATGTCGTTATCTGAATTACTTCAATACTTATATTGTGACATTAATATTCTATGTGTACAGTATATTTTGAGTCTGTCCCTAAGCTCAGTAAGTGACAGCGGCACAGAACATGTGCAGTGAATCAGCAGAAAAGAAGATGGGGAGCTACTGGGGCATCTTTGGAGAAACAGATCTTTACTGCTAAAGGTGCAGAAGCTCAAAACATTGTGCAACATTTCAAGCCTACTTCTTTATTTAAGCTTTACTTCTTCTTTAATCTTGTAGGGGCCCATAGCTTTAAATCCCTACACTTCCTTATATCCGTAGTATATTATAAGATAATATAAGAAATAATTATATCTATTTACTGGCATATGTAAAATGTGATGAGGTACCACAGTTCCAAGCAAGTTTGGAGAAGCCACACACCACACAAAACCTGGCAATTTCTTTGTCCTGGTGCCCAGCGATAGAGGAATAAACCACCTCACATCTGAGTCAAGAAAAATTCAGTGTCACACAGGAATTGTAGTAGCAGGGCAAGCCCTTGCAGTTTTTTAATGCAATGGTGCAACGTTTTGGGGACACACCCCCTTTGTCAAGCATGAGTGGCAGAGCTAGCTATACACTGACATATTTTGTGTGGTTGCTAACCAAGTGATCCTTTGGTTATTCGGGTGGTGGGTTAATCTGATATAATTGTTTGGCCTCCAGGCAAACAGAAACCTATGCAGGCCCATTGGGAGAGAACCACGGCAATGGCCTAATGCAATCCCAACCT
>CM044433.1:80243960-80294941 GCA_024363595.1 Xenopus borealis | reverse complement strand
TATATTGATAATGGGTTGAGTACAGAGGACCTCTTGTATTTGTCTATATGTATTTTGTGGACACAGTCTCATTGCATCCCCGCCTAATGGTTTTAAAAATTAGTGGTGAGCACAACTTTCCCTTGTTTGTTATAGTTCGTATAGGAGCAGTGACCAGCTCCATGTTGTAGCTCCCACCCCTTCCCAACTATAGTCAGGCGATCCCACTGGTGTCTATGCCATACATAGTGTATATACATATACACTTATAAAGGGGATTATTCATTAAAGGATTTGTGTTTTGAGGGGCATAAACATGAAGAATTTTAGCAAAAACACAAAAGCGTAGGAGGAAGATGTAGGCAGGATTGACCCAAAGGAAATGTAATTGAGATATTCACCTTAGGCCCAACCCCTGATTGTGCCCAAATCAAGTTTGTTAAGTATGTTGGCATATGTTCAAATGTGTTTCAATACTGGAGGAGGTTCACTAATAAATAAGCACTAAAATAAGAACATTTTTGTTTGGTATTCTGTGCAAGTGTGGGTGAGGTAATGTTATTCAATTTATCCATTTCTACATTCATATTATTGGCATGTCTGGCATTAATGGAGTGCTATTTTACTGGCATTTCTAGGTTTAATGGAGTGCTCATTTGCCATTTTTAAAGTGATCTTACCTGTCTGGGGTTAATTATCAGTCATTTCTGTAGTAATTATACTGGCACATCTGGGATTAATGTGTCCATTATCCATTTTATTTAGTAATTATACTGACGTGTCTGGGGTTAATATGCTCAGTATCCAATTTATGTAAGTATTATACTGGGTTAATAAGCTGATTTTCCACTTTGTATGGTAGTTATATTGGCAGATCTAAGGTAATTGTTGTTGTTATCAATTTTCTGCAGTCATTTTACTGGCACATCCCAAACATGTTTTCTCAGGTATAAGCAAGATGTCCAACTGATGTCTGCTGATTATTCATTAAATCATATGACAAAGGTTACGGTAAAAAAAAAAAAAAGATTATACTGTCTTACACAAAGGTTCTTGAAGTCTGGTTGCTAAGCAAGTGACCATTGCCAAATTTGGTTATTCGGGTGGTGGGTTAATCTGATCTAATTGTTTGGCCTCCAGGCAAACGGAAACCTATGCAGGCCCATTGGGAGAGAACCACGGCAATGGCCTAATGCAATCCCAACCTCAAGGAATTTTTCAAATCTGCCCAGTAGATAGGCCAATTATTTGCCAAATATATTGGCTGATCTAAGGTAATTGTTGTTGTTATCAATTTTCTGCAGTCATACTGGCAAATCTCAAACATGTTTTCTCATGTATAATTTTAGCAAGATGTCTAACTTATGCCATGTAGTTTTCCACATATTCCATGCAGTCTGCTGATTATTCATTAAATCATATGACAAAGGTTACGGTAAAAAAAAAAAAGATTATGCTGTCTTACACAAAGGTTCTTGTTGGCACATCTGTGGCCAAAAAATAACCTTTGAATGGCTTCATAAAACCCTGGAGTCTGAAAAGGACAACACACACTTGTTACAGTCCTGAAACAGATACCCTGCGGAACGAGGGTAGGCTTTTCAGGTCCAGTTATAGATGTGGGCCTGCGGGGTCGTGGGTCGGGTCGTAGGTCACTTCTTGCTGCAGCTCTCTCCCAGCAGCGCGCTTCTGTCCCTCCTGGCTATCGGGCACTTTGATGATGCCACTTCCGGTTTGCAGCAACATCACGTCCGGTTTGATGGCAGTCCTCTGTTTATGGTTCTGGTTGCGGGTAAGGCAATTGCAGGTCGGGTAGCGGATCAAATCAGGTAAATATGCGGGTTTTAGTCGGCTCCAGGTCTTATAAATTGGTTCTGTGCAGGACTCTAACACTTGTGTTAACAATAGCCTCTCTTTACATCAGTTGTTTCCAGGCCGTAGTGCTCAGTTTGCGGTTAGGGCAAATTTGCTTTGCTAGATACAACTGAAAGCCCAGTTTTTGTAAATATGTGTGTTATTTAACTTTTTTGCATTTTAATCTTTGTTTATTTTTCACAGATTATAACTGACTGGAGCTGAAGTATGGCAAGAATAAAGATGGAAACATCCAGCTGGTAAGTTATAGTTCCTCACATCTGCACTGTATAACTAGCACACAAAATCAATTGGGCAAATATACAAACACTGGGTGTGCCGCTACCATAAAGGCATTTCTAGGGGTTTATTCCTCTGCCTACTCTTTGAGCACAATTCACTTCAGTGATAACCTGTCAATAAAATCCCTTTGCTACTACCAGTTTAACATAACAATACAAACATCAGATCAGTGCTTGGATGAATAAAACAAGGCAGAATTGAATGTGTATATATATAATGCATTTAGGAGTGTTCAAACCTGCAGCTCAAATGCGTAAATGCATAAGGAAACCCCTGTGTGTAAGAACCTTATCTAACTCATTTTAATAAGAGCTGCCTGTGGTAATGTTCCATTCATTTCTTTTTAATGCATTATCCAAATGCCTTGTTAATCAACATCTGATATCCCTCTGAACAACTGCTATAATCCAGGGTGTTGGTAATGTTTATGTAAATCATCAACATAATGCTTTAAAGGGCATGTGACCCGAAAAATAAAATATGCCTAATGAAACAAAATTATATTTGATACTAATAATTCTGACATGTGCAAGGCATTGTAGGATTCTTGGATGGAGGAAGGTTGACTTCTATGATATTGTTAAAAGAGGGGCCTTGATGTGGCACATGAGATTACATATTTTGTCTGAAATGTGATTTAAAACCTCAGTTTTTGTAAACTATATTTAATAGGACCCATTTAGTTAAGCTCCGGATAACTGTGTATATCTTTACACCTACCCCTGGTCGTAAGGACCAGAGAGCTAATAGTAAACCACACTCCAATCCATATTATAGCCAAAAGTTCTGGTTTGATATATATCTTTAATGTTTATGTTTGTTATCTTGTTTTTTGTTTTTTTTTTTTTACTTTCCAGTACTGAATCACTAGGTTATATGCATAAATACATGTAAACTATTACTTATTGTGGTGATAAAAGTATACCCAAGCTGAACTAAGCTAAGACAATATAGATATTGTATAAACGTGTACGCATGGATGTGGTATTTTTGTAATGTATGCACAAAAATTTCTTTATTTTGTTATGTGAAAATAATGAAAATAATAAAAAAAATAATTTGGCAAAAAAAAAAAAAAAAACTGTGTATATCTTGTAATATATGTAGCAGCTGGTCAACTCCAGAGTGTAAGTTAGTCTGATTACTGTAAAAAATAGCAGCTGGTCACCTCTGCAGCGTGAGTTAGACTGAGCCTCATGGTTTTGTGTAAACATTATAGCTAAATATTGCCAAAGTAAAAGATTTATCAAATCTTGTCCCCTCCTCCATCAGCTGACTCTTCCCACACCATTCATTACTGTCAAAAGTACCCCTATCTTTGTACCTGCTATTAAAATACAAGTATAGGACATGTTATCCAGAATGCTTGGGACCTGGGATTTTCCAAATAACTGTTCTTTCCATAACTAGGATAATTGGAAAATCATGCAAACATTAAGTGGCATATTTACAAAATTCATGTGAATAATTCAAATTTCGATCGAATTTAATATAAATTTTAATTTGAATCTTCAAATAGGCAAATTAGGCAAATTCGACCATTGAATATTCAAATTCGAATGATTCGAATAAAATTTTATTCGAATATTCGATGGTCGAATAACTTCCCCTTTAAATTTTTATTCGACCACCTACTTCGCCAGGATCAAGCTACCGAATTGGGAATCATCAGTTTAGATCGAATCGAATTGCGGTAAAATTCTTCGAATTCGATAGTCGAATTCAAAAGATTTTACTTCCCCACTATTCCCATGGGCGAATTTCGAATTTTTTTTTAATTCGAAATTCGACCATTAGTAAATCTGCCCCTAAATCTACCATATAAGATGGTTTTACTTCCAATAAGGATTAATTATATCTTATTTTGGATCTATTTGAAAGTATTTGTTTTATTAATATAGAGAAAAAAGGAAATCGTTTTTAAAATATTGGATTATATGGATAATATGGAGTCTATAGGAGTTTGCCTTTAGTTTTCTGGATAATGGGTTTCCAGATAAGGGATCGTATACCTGTACATAGTTGTACAGAAGGTTTGGCACATGCCATTTTGTGCTGCTATAGATCCTCTTCTGTGAGATCAAGGTCACTATGCAGGTTGAAGCTTATACAGTTGAAGCCAATCCAGACCTAGTTTCAACTGTACATGCTACAGCCGGTGAAATCTACCAGAAGAGGATCAGCAGGGGCCAATGGAGGAGGCCTGGGGTAGGGGCAAGAGTTTGTCTCCTATAAATATAACTATAGGGGACCCATTCATCATCAGAGCCATGAGAAACAAAATGGAGCACGTCAATACATCAAAAGGGCCTTGAAATGTTTGTTTGTACTGGGTGCCAGAGGAAAAGTGCATTTCTAGTGTGTCATTTTCTAGAAACTCAAATCCTCAGACTGTTCATTAGTTGTACATCTTATCACCCCCTGCTATGACAGCACAACACCTAAGCACAAATATTTTGAACCATTTGGTTAACAACTTTAGTTTAGCTTATTTAGAAATTCTAATACAGGTATGGGATCCACCATCCAGAAGCCCATTATGGGGGTACCTGGAAAGTCGTACCACATGTGTGTTCTAGTGAAGTGATTTAATGTGCATGTGTATGCACCACACACACATACACATGCTATATGCTTTCCTGTACATGCACATTGGGGCTTGTGGATGGGTGTGCTGAGGTCTGGTGACTAGGGCAGCCAGACCAATAGAGAGCACTTGATGGGTCCTTACAGTGAGGTTTTCAGTGGACCCAGAAACCCCAGTCTGGCACTGTGCCAAATTCCCACTCTACATCTTACTTAAAGGGCAAGGAAAGTGTAAAATAGAATAAGGCTAGAAATACTGTATTTTGTATACTAAACATAAACATGAACTTACTGCACCACAAGCCTAATCAAACAAATGATTTATGCTTTCAAAGTTGGCCACAGGGGGCTGTCATCTTGTAACTTTGTTATACATCTTTGCAAGACTAGACTACATACACATGCTCAGTGTGGTCTGGGCATCTTAGGGATTGTCATAAATGATCAAAAACAAAGCTGCTTAAGTTCTGCATGGCTGTTAAGTAAGGAAGGGGCTCCCCCTGCTGTTCATAAGTATGGTTGTTTCCCTGCAAGAAGTTAGGGACCGTCTGACAATTCCTATCCACAGCACTAAAGAAAGGGAAAATTTCACTGCATACAGTCAGGTTTCTTATAAAAACGGTACACATATTTTAATTAAGGTATATTGGAAATAGATTTCTTTTTCATTAAAGAAAGTTAAAATAGTTTTTTTTTTTTTTTTGCCTTTCCTTGCCCTTTAAAAGCTGAATAGAAGCTAATACCACAGTCTAGTGAAAAGAAAGATTGTAGGCTTTTATAATCACACAAAGGACCTACTTGATATTAAAACCCATGGCTTGGGAATGTGATGTTGGACTGGCAGGTGTCTACATAAATTTAGCCATGCAGTGTAGTTTTTAAAAGCGTAATTCCACTTTCTTGTCTATTTTTATATGCATATAAAAGCTGAAATCCCTCACTTATAGCTCAATCTTAGAAAAGTTTGTTGGCCAGGTCTATTTAATCTTGTTCAGTTTGAGTGAAAAAGCACCCAACACAAAAAAATCAACAAGAAATTAGTCAGGACAGTGGGAAGCTAAGGAGCTCAGGAGGCAGAAAAAGTATGCTTAGCAACAGACTGTCCTCATATCATTTACACTATTTTCAAATAATATGATGTAAAGCAGGAACAAATCAAACAGAATGAACATAGAGCAAGCCCATCATTTATGTATAGTCTGGGACACGTCTGGATACTAAATGTAAGTAGGAAGGCACACTGGTTAATGGTATTTACTGATGTTGTCACTGGGATGTGTTCCTTTTGAGAAAAAAATATGGAGGAAAAGGAGGTAAGTGGAAAGTGAAAGAATAAGAATGGGATGAGGTCCTAAAAGAAGCATTTTCATAGACCTCTGTTAAGATCCCCTCCAGGCAAGGGATCTTTTTTTTTTTAATTCAGATTTAATTCACATTCACATGATACATTTTATTAGTTTCAGTTACTCTGTCATGGCTACCAGGCTAATTAAAACCATGGCCCTTATTCCCTTTGCTGCCTAGGAAGGTGTAATCTTAAAATAGCACTTTGCTAAGAGGACCCCCCAATATACTATAGATATTTATGAAGGTAACCATGCGTACACAAACTTGATTAGCTAATTTGGTTATTTTTAACCTTCCTGGCCAAGCATAGCGGCACCATAGCTACACCCCCATGCATTCACATAAGAAGAAATTAAAGATTCTTAGAAAGTTTGCTGTACTAACTGGCAATGACTTGTTGTTAAAAGGAAAGTGAAATAGGGATACAGAATAGTATCTCCAATATGATATTCCTATCCTCAGAGCTGAAAGAATACAATTATTTTCTTGGATGGTTTCCATTTCTCTTGTTTGTTGAAGAAAAGGGATACCCTGTTTGTGTCTTACACTGTTCAGAAGGTTAGAAATAATCCTACAACTATTTGTTTTGCCACTAATGGGCCCCAATACACAGAGGCCAAGCATGCCAAGTTGCAGACTGGCCCCAGTAAATTGTAATGCTGGCAAAATCACTCATATCTGAGATCCTGCTTCTTATCTAGCCACCAAAAGCTGAGAAATAATATTTGTCATTCGCTCTGCAGAATAAGATGATCCCATATGTGCAGACTCAAAGGCCACTTAGGCGGTTATTAGATTATTTGAAGATGTTGATTTGTATAATCTAATAATTGGCACATTCTACAAAAGAGATGGGCATTCCTATGACTTGGTTTCTGGAAATACACTGCTAGACTGAGGCAAGGAGATATCTGCAAAGAATTTGCAAAGGAAACAGACTCCCTTCCATTAATAGAGGTGCTTTGTACATTGCCTACATTTTTCTAAAACAAATCTACAGTATAATGTTAAAAGTCTGAATGACTATGTATTTCATTAGTTGTTTATAGGATCTGTTTAGTTTGACATGATTTCCTGAATCTATTCCTTATTTCAGCTCAGAAAAGTATTTGGTGAGTTTGAGTCAGTCTATGTCTATGATTTAAAGGATGCTTCTGGAATTCTATTTGCTTTTTTGTGTTCATCTGATAAAAAGGAGGGTTTGTCTTTAATTTACAGCTCACTGTTGGCTTAGTACAAATGTACTTTAATCAGCTGTTAAGAGTTTCCCAGCTTAGCCATAATGGTCTGTTGACCGCAGAAAACTGTTTGGTGGCTTATCCTTCTCTGTTGAGATGCCCCCTTCATGTAGTTTTGAAAGAGTTTTCTCTTCCCAACAACCACATACTTAACATCTTCTTTATGTAGGACACTTGACTTCTTTTGTCATCTATTAAACTTGTTCAGCCATGAACTTTCATCAGTAAATCTATATCCTTTCTACAAGTTTGTTGCGTAACTGAATAATGATGGTTCCTTTCCCATAAGGAAGAACTAATTTCCTAAGCAATACCACTCTACCATTCCCCAGCTTTAGTGCTACCTGCCCTCTGTTAGTGTATCCCAGTTGTATTTACTATACTGTAAAGGTTTCCCTTTCTGCCTTTAGTGCCTTGTGGGGGTAATAGTGGTTAGAGGGTGAACACTATTGTTTATTCTGCTCACATCAACTTCTAGGGGTTGATGATTTTTTTTAAATATGGTGAAACATTACTATATAGCATTTATTACACCTTAATATGCCCTTTTGAAAGTAGAGAGTTACCAGCAATGCTGGAAGTGGTTTAACAAGCTCATATATCCAATTATTTTTGGTACTTAACTGTTGATTGAAAAAAGCTGCTATACCTACAATAGTAAAATATATCCAGTCACTTGTTAAGTCATGTCACTTCCACCTAAGGAACATATCCAAAATACGATTATTTATCACCCAAGACGCTGCCAAAATTCTTATTCACTCTCTTATCATATCGCGTCTAGACTATTGTAACTCTCTCTTAATTGACCTTACCCTCCAGAATCTCTCACCTCTCCAGTCCATAATGAACACTGCTGCTAGGCTTATACACCTCAGCAACCGCTGAGTGTATAAGCCATACCTCTGCCATACCATTCTGCCAATCCCTGCACTGGCTTCCACTGCCCTTCAGAATTAAATTCAAATTAATGACCCTGACATTCAAAGCACTTCATAACTCTGCCCCTCCCTACATCTCTGAACTAATCTCCATTTACTCACCCAACTGCCTACTACGCTCCTCTACTGACCTGCTACTCAACTCTTCTCTCATTACCTCCTCACATGCTCGCATTCAAGACTTTGCAAGAGCTGCACCCCTCCTCTGGAATTCTCTCCCACGGTCTGTCCGACTTTCTCCCAATCTTTCAGCTTTCAAGAAATCTCTAAAAATCCACTTTTTTAGTGAAGCCTACCCTCACTGTTAACCACTCAATGCAATACCGCTTACATTACTACATTTCTCACCCACTTTACTCTGATCTTGCCCACTCCCACACCTTGTGTATCATTCCCTTCCCGTTAGCTTTTTCTGTACAGGGCCTTATGTTCTATGTATGTAATTCATGTGATTTAGTTGTATAATCACATTCAATTTACAGCGCTACGCAACAGGTTGGCGCTATAGAAATACATGTTAATAATAATAATAATACTTCTGTACCAATTCGTCGCCAAAAATGGAAGTAGTGGTGGTGTATGTTATAGGTTGATCATACAACAAATATCCAAAAACTATTAGGAGTTAATAAAATATAGTCTGGGTTAAATCTTCCCCTTACATTTCCAACTATCCTTTTCAAAAAATGAAAAGTAAATTTAATCAGTCTGAATAGTACTGAATGTATAGCATGTCAAAAACTATATTTGATAGAATAAACAGTTATAAAATCTGTGCAAGTTTTATTTCAACTTTTGAAGCTTTTGTCTTTGAATTGATACAATCATTGCTTCACTTGTGTACATTCAAATAAATAATCTCACAAAGAATTTGTTTTATTAAACAGCATTTTGAAAATGATTTCACTCTACCAGCAGAAGTACTTAGCTACTTGTCTCTACTCTGCCTCAGTGCTATCACTTGTCAGGAAGAGTTTCCTGCTCAAGTGTTTTATAATTAGCAACTGCTTATTTGGTTAACCAACCATCCTTGTTTAACTTGTCATTGTTATGCTTTCCAGTCTATTCTCAACCAGCCTGTAAACCTTAGAACATAGAGAGATTAAGGGAGACATGTTCTGGAGACATGTTTTCCGTCCTGCCTTCACATAGAAGAGATGATGCAAAGTACAGCACAGAGACTATATTTATTATGCTGTGTAAAAAACAGCGGGATAATACACCATACATCGCCAAGCTTCACCATGTAAAAATGGCGTAACATTTTTTTTAGACTGACTTCCTTTGGAAGCAATGTAAAATTATGGTGGCAGATCTGGTGTTTACATGGTGTAAAATTACACACAGACCAGAGTCTATGAAAACATATTTGGCTGTTGCACCATTTGCCAATTTAGTTGCCAATTTTACACTGGGTAGCAGTACAGTCTTGTGTGGATGAATGACTTATCAATTCCTCACTAACAGAGGACAAATCAGTGCTTCACAATACAGCTTTGAATGCATTAGGAGACATGTAAAGAAGTTAGTTAGTTGAGAGGTTTGTATTTTATAGAAGTGGCACACCTGCCCTACGTAAAAGGTTAATGATTTTGCTCAGGGGTTGCTTCAGGAGAAATCAGCAGCCACTAGTGTTTTTAAATGTACTTATTTTTATAGGATCCCCTGCATGCCAGGTACGGGACATGTTGGTCCAAATAACACTTCCTATCAGTTGACTATATTCCATGCTAAAAGTGATGCTTGGTCTGGCACATAAGTTATTATGGGGTTATGTAATAAAAGTTGTTCTGCCATTATTTAAGGGAATAATAACTTATTCATTCCACCAACCTTTCCAAGTGCTTGTGTGCAAGAGAGTGACTTATTCGATACCGACCATATTGATTGTGTGTATAAATTAGTGGCAGGGGCCTTAGATTATACATTCCACTGAGACAGGGACTGGTGGGAATGATGTATAATCTCTGTACAGAGCTGTGGAATATATCGGCACTGTATAAAGCAATTCACCAGATTTTCCAAATCAAAGACCAGTGTGGCAATGCCACCTTGTGGCTCATAAATTAAATGCATATTTACTGTTAAGTTAAAAAAAATTCTGCCTTATTACAGCTTTCAACAAAAAAAGGCTC
Source organism: Xenopus borealis (assembly GCA_024363595.1). Taxonomy (NCBI): domain Eukaryota; kingdom Metazoa; phylum Chordata; class Amphibia; order Anura; family Pipidae; genus Xenopus; species Xenopus borealis. Next base: position 80,284,558 of record CM044433.1, on the reverse strand, counting down.
AAGGTTTAATGTTGCTTCACAGCACAAGGATCTTGAGTTTGATTCTGGAACAGCAAGGAGTCTGTATGATAAACAAATGTCTTAAGTTGGCCATACACGGGCCGATAAAAGCTGCCGACAGAGCAAGTCGGCAGCTTATTGGCCCGTGTATGGGGCCCTCCGATGGGCTTTACCAATCGATATCTGGCTGAAAGTCATCCAGATGTCAATCGGGTGGGACTAAAAATCCCGTCCGTTGATGCGGTCCCCCGATCGGACCACCCGTTGCAGATCGTTATGATCTGAAAGTTGGGCCCTAGGGACCACGATCGGATCAGCCCGATATCTCCCACCTCAAGGTGGGCATATGGGGGAGAGATCCGCTCGTTTGGCAACATCGTCAAACGAGCGGATCTCTCCGTGTGTGTCCACCTTTAGATGCCACAATCATACACTTCTGAAGAAAACTAGGAAGCCTTTGTTGAGATTCCAGCTTACCCACTTCCTTCATTCATTTTGATGCTTATTAGTCTTACCATGAAAATACAGAAGTTGCCAACATGATTTTTCTATCATAGGATCCCTCAATGTAAATAAGCATCACATTTTCTAGGCCAGAAGTATCACTAACAAATTAAACATATTATAAACTGATAAATAGCAGATAAAGGACTTTCAGCTCTTTATTGTAATATAATGCAAATGAAGTCTTACTTCTGCCATTGAATGACAAAATAGGCTTACCTACTGGTTTGTCCCCTTGACAATAATCAGATCACATTAGGGTCATCTAGCCTGGCCCAGACATATCATTCCAAAGTCGATTTGTTAATGGTACATTCTCTACTTGGATTAGAGGGCTCGGTTTTGGGTCCACTTTTATTTAACTTGTTCAGTAATGACTTAGGGGAGGGCATTGTAAGTAATTGTAACCCTTTCTTGGCTGTATTAAAACCAAACCAACTAGCATGAGCAGAGCATTGGTTACACACGACTCTCTTTTCATCAGGTAGGGCTTTCGCTAAGTGGAAATACACGTGTGAGGTAGTGGAACTACAACCCAATACTGCATAGTGTGTAAAATAACAGGTGTTGGATGCCAGGGGTTCTTTGTAAACCAAAAGTAACAGAGTTTATTTACATAGAGCACCACAGGGTAACAATGATACTCACAAATCAGTGGATCATAAGTAGCATAGCAAATCAGAATAGCCACAGGTACAGCATTAGGTATTGCCCTCAGGTAGGATCTGTATTAGGAGTTGGTAAGTTCACCAGCCAGGTTAGCAGTACCTCATGTGGTCCGGATCCCAACAGCAGATATGAGTAGATCAGGGGTTAAATAACTCTTCCTGCAGTCCCTGTACACTGAGGTCCCTTCACTACAGGCAAGGTAGAGCCTGGGGGAGAGCTACTCCCTTCTATCCTCCTTGTTGGAGCTTGAGCTGCCCGTGCTATCTTCCCTCTCTAATCTCACCTCTCCTAGAGAGTGCTATGACAGAGCTAATCTATAGCTAACTAGTCCTCATTCACGGGGTCCCTGTATCCCCGACTTCACTAAAGGTGGTAGTACCTTTAGGGCCTTGTTATCACTGGGGCCTTAACTCCAGGCTCAATGGATCTTCTGATCAGTATAACTGCTGCAGGCCAGAGAGGAAGTGCCCCTCCCTGCAAGTACTTTTATTACAGCACTGCAGGGGGTGGTCACAACCTGTATCAATATTTTGTTACATGGGACTTAGCCCAGTAACAGGAAGGTAAGGGGTAGGGAATGAAGCCATAAGGGCCATACTACTTATGGGTCCCTACATAATGTTTCAGTGTTTTCAGATGACACAGAACTATCCAGTCCAATTAATTCCACCCAGGATGTGGCATATAGTAGGAAAACATTCTAGACTCACACTTTTCACCTAAATAGGGAGTAATTTACTAAGTAGCACAAGTGCTTATTGCAATAATGCACATAAGTAAAACCCTACTTTATTAAGTTTTGGTGCTAGTGCATGGAAAAGCAATAAGTGCAGGATGCAGCAGCAGTGCAAGGAAGCCCTGTACATTACAAAATTAGACATAAGGTATAAAGCTTTCAATACTGTCCAAGTTTTATGGTATCTCTCAGGCTATGGGCAAACTTGTGGGTCTGTTCCTTTTGCATTGTTCTTAGTACAGTTGGACATTTATTCTGGTACAGTTTTCTACTGTCTCTCTGTACAGGCTATGAGGATACTGAGAGGGCTGTTCCTACTGAATTGTACTTAGTACCAGGTAATACTTATGCTTCTGTAGTATGTATATGCAGTGCCGCCATTAGAAATCACTGGGCCCGCACAACAAAATTGTCGGGACCCTCTGAGTCCCGCCCTGGCCCTCAAGCTCCACCCCTGATCCCGCCCACTTCACGTCAAAGTTAAAAGACCACACAGGCATCAGCGCTAAAAAAGTAAACCCCCCACACACACACACATATTGATGGTCAGGGCTCCTTTTAAAAAAAACATTGGTGCCATAAAAGTTTTTTTATTGGTGCCAGGGCCGTCCTTACAAGTTAAAAAAAATTAGGGCCCCAAAAAATATCTTTTAAAAAACCATTGGCGTCAGGGCCCCCTTACAAGTTTAAAAATTGGGGCCAAAAAAAATGTTTTTTAAAAAAATTGGTGGCAGGGGCCTATAGAGTATTAATATAAAATGATGGTGGCCAGGGGATTAAAACAAAACCCACATTGGTGTCAGTTGAACTTGTGGCTTCAGGACTTCAGTGCCGGCTCCTTTCGTGACATTGGGTATTTTCACCACTTCAGTACTTCGACTGTTCGGCACTTCAGAAGGCGCTCGTAAGTGGGGCCCGTCTCTTCGAAAAGTACAGCAGTGTCGGGCTCCCCTTCAGGCCCAGGACACTTGTCCCCCCTGTTCCCCCCTGATGGCGGCCCTGTATGTATACATTCATATCAATACACAGGAGTTTCGGTCTTTGCAAAGTCATCCGAGCCTTAAAGTGATACTGACTAAAAAATTACTTTTTAAAATATGAATGTGCATTAAAAGTTACTCTAAAGGTCATGTTGATCGTTTTTTTTTCCTGAGAGGTCTGCTTTTGTAAGTAATTGTTAGTTCCTAAACCTGACTGTTTTGTCAACCTGACTGTCCCATCTCAGCCTGCCAGTTAAAGTTTCTAATACTTAATGACTCCTGCTGCACAAGTATGGCAGTACCCTTATAGATTAACACAGGGAGTCAGACAGGTAAAGGAAAAGCATCAGCTCCCAGACCCAGGGCCCATAGAACAAGGCCCTCAGCCCAAGTCCAGCGGGGGGACACAGATGAGTCGGCAAGCGGCGTGTTGCTTCGGCATCCCCTCATGCTGCATCGAACCCAGCATCCAGGCCCCCCAGAGGCGCAGTGAGGAATCATCCGGTGGCGCCGGACTCCACTTCTGGCCCCAGCAACGCCGAGTGTGAAGACCCCGGGGAGGCCTGAGCATCCACCTCCCAGCAAGCCCCCAGGAGCTGTGCCGAATCCGGGCGCGCAAGGAGCAGTGAGTGGGCCTGAAGCAGGATGCAGTCCTTCCCCGATGACGACAAGCGCCATAATGAAGTTGGAGGAGGCGCGCAGCGCAATGACATCACAGCGCAAGATGGCCACCACATGCGCTCCAGCGTTTGTTCCAACGTGCATTCCAGCACGTTTTCAGCGCAAGGAAGCAGCACAGAGCCCCTACATTGATGGCAGGATACTCACAGGGACAGTAGGAACTCAGCCCCCAACCACCCCATGGCCATCGGGTGGCCGACAGATGCCCAGAGCGCCCATTGGGTCCAGAAGCACCTCACAGCACCGACTGTTGTGAGTATATGAATGATGTTTGGGTCTGGGGGGGATAGCGGCATTAGTAATATGCTGCACTTGATTTTAGAGGTTACAGGAACGGCATAGCCCCCCACTCGATCCTAGTTGGGAACCTATGGACAGGGTTTCGTCCGTGGTGGCTTGCATGTATTTCATGCACCGGGACATCCATCAATTATGTGAGTCAGCCCCCTTGGGTATACATATAGTAAAAGAAGTGAAAGAAAAAATTTGGGCTGCCCAGTTTATCGACATCTTTTCTCTCCTCCCCCCTGAGAAAGATGCCACCGATAAACCTTTTAGGAGGGCAGGGGATACAGAGGATAAAACAAAACTTCCCATACCCAAAACCATGGGTAATTGGTTTCTAGGTTTCACCACCTATGCCAGTGTCATTTGTGAATAATTCCCAGAGCAAGGGGGACCTTTATTTTCATATTTACGTATAAAATATACAGCGGTAATTGTTGGTTGTGATACGACGAACAATTCCGCTGTACGATGGCAGCCAGAGCGCATATGCGCTGGGACTGTCAGGACATGAATTTGTGGCACTTAATAATGACCCCCAACAGACCGGCCCAGTCCTTTCCGAGGAACCGCCCTGCCCATCCCCCAGGGCACAGCGCAGGAATGGCGGCTGCCTCTCTCTCAGTAAAAAAAGGGCTCTGCTGGCTATATAATGAAAGCCATTGCTGATGGTATGCAACCTGCCGTTTCCGGCACGAATGCTCTTTTTGTGGAGGGATGCACCCCGCAGTTAGTTGCTTAAGAAGAAGGCAGCAGCCACAAAGCCCGCTCTACCCACTGCTCCAAAGGACGACGACCCCAGTGAACGTCCAAAGGATGGAGCCGTGGTTAAAGCGGTATCCCAATAAAAGGGAAGCCCTCATTATCCATGATGGTTTCCTCAGGGGGTTTTGGATTTCATTTATACCTTCCAACGAATCAAGTTGGGCGGATAACCTCAAGTCTGTCGAGGATAGCGAGCACACGGTGTGGGAAAAACTAAAAAAAGAATTAGAAATGGGCCGTATGGCGGGCCCTTTCCTCGAACCCCCCTTCCACAACCTCAGGGTCTCGCCACTGGGTTTGGTCCCCAAGAAAGAGGCAGGGAAGTTCCATTTGATACATAATCTGTCTTTCCGGTGAATTCGGTGAATCGACAGGATAGACAGTGAGGCATCAAAGGTGCAGTACACTTCCTTTGATGCAGCATTGGACCTGGTAAGGGGGGCGGGAAGGGGTGCACTTATGGCAAAATCCAACATTGAGTCGGCTTTCCGCCTGCTCCCAGTACATCTGGATTGTTTTCACCTCCTGGGGTGTGCCCTAGGTGGGGTGTATTTTGTCAACATGTGCCTTCCCATGGGGTGCTCGATATCCTGTTATTATTTTGAGCTGTTCAGCACTTTCCTTGAATGGATTGTCAGGCAGGTATCAGGCCAAAAAACGCTGCTACATTACTTGATTTCATGTTTGTGGGCCCCAATAGCGACCAATGTGCAAATCTATTGAATTTGTTCCGTGAACTCATGGCTTTTATTGGAGTCCCCGTTTCTGAAGAAAAAACGGAGGGTCCTGTAACAGTCATTACGTTCCTGGGTATACAAATTGACACCGACAGGATGATTTTCCAGCAACCGAGAGACAAGCTTGAGACCTTGAGTTTACTGGTGGACAGAGCCATCACAGCCAGTAAGCTTACACTCAAACAGGTGCAGACACTACTGGGTCAACTAGTTTTTGCCTGCAAGGTAATGCCCATGGGCAGAGTTTTTTTGCAGGAGGTTATCCATGGCCACAGTAGGTATAAAATCCCCTCACCATTACATTCACATATCAAGACAGCACAGGAAGGACCTGGCTTTGTGGCAGTCCTTCTTAGCCGAGTACAATGGCCGGACATGTTGGCAAGCCGCGGAGGTATCCAGCCCAGAGTTAGAACTTTTCACCGATGCGGCAGGCAGTGTAGGGCTAGGGGCCTATTTCCGTGGGCAATGGTGCGCAGAAAAATGGCCTGGGCGAGTTCAGATCTGGTAAAGAACTTGACATTCTTGGAGCTCTTGCCGTTGCTTGTAGCAGTGTTCCTATGGGGTGAAAGTTTAAAGGATGGACGGGTTACCTTCTGGTGCGACAACCAGAGCGTAGTACATGTAATTAACAGGCAAACTACGTCTTCCCCTCCAGTATTAGAACTGTTGAGGGCACTAATGCTGTCTACGTAAAAATATTTGGTTCCGAGCAAGACATGTACCAGGCGTAAGCAATTGCTTTTTTGACTCTCTGTCCCGATTTCAGTTCACGGAGTTTTGTAACCTGGCTCCACACACAGAAGAGAGGGGGCAGTCAGTGCCATCACACTTTGCTTCCAGGAGTTTGTAGATCTCATTGCCAGGTCTCTTGCACTGGCCACCTGGCGAGCTAACAACAGAGTCTGGGCGGAATGGCTGACAGTAGCAGATGGGGAAAAGGGTATACGGAGCCATAAAGAGAGGATTTTGCCAACTTACGGTCCCTTAAGGTAGCGGGGACTTCGGGCAGGACGATGGAAAGGAATCTATCAGCTTTGTCCTTTCTTTTTCAGTTGTTCCACTGGAAGGATTTAACAAAGGAATTTTTGGTAAAAAAATTGGTGAAAGGTTGTAAAAGTATATATTGGGCAAGAGACACTCGACGACCAGTTTCATTTTCTATGTTGTTCCAATTAATCAAGATATTGCCCAGTATTTGTTCTTCAGGTTATGAGTCAAGTTTATTGAGTTTTGCATTTTCTGTAGCCTTTTTTGGTGCAATGCGTTTGGGGGAGCTAGTTTCCCCCTCCAGGAAGAAGCCAGGTGGGTTAATTTTTGGGGATGTGCAGGTCAATGATAGATCCCTTGCCATAGTATTGAGGAGGTCCAAGACAGACCAAAGGGGCAGGGGCCGAATCATTTCTCTGTTTGCAACAAAACACAGGGTGTGCCCGGTCAGGCTAGCACAACAGTACTTGGGCATCAGGGCCCACATTGCAGGTCCGCTATTTATACATGAAGACAGGTCCCCACTCACGCGCTATCAATTCGTTGCCATTTTCAGGAAAGCCCTGAGGGCATTGGGCAAGGACGCAGCTACCTTTTGTTCACACTCTTTCCGCATAGGGGCAGCAACGGAAGCAGGCAGGCACGGGTTTGGCGAAGAATAGATCAAGCGTATAGGCAGGTGGGAGTCAGGCAGGTACAAACTCTATTTACGCCCTCATTTGTTTTAATCTTCTTTTCAGGTTCAACAAGGACCACCGTTTGGATTTTGGGGCATTCATTCGTCCATTGGGCAGCAGACAGGCCCGCTATCCGCCCCTACACCAGGCAACTGGACTTACCTGTCAACATGGCTACAGTTAGTTGGAGGGGTATACCCGGTCTCACATGGTCACAGGTAGTCCCAGAATTCATGCACATACTGAGGAGCACAGCGGGCCCCAAGGTGGTAGTCATCCATGCAGGGGGAAATGATTTGGGGGTACGCAGGAATGTGGATCTCATACACACCATCAAACATGACTTGTTGCGCTGTTCCGCATACCAAAAGTCTTGGCGCTATGCCATTGAGAGGTGCAGGAGAAAGTTAAACATGGCTGTCTCGACATTTGTGAGGAGAATGGGGGGAGTAGTGGTAAGGCATAGCGAGATGGAAAGTGATGGCCCACGGCTGCTTATGAAGGATGTGGTACATTTGAATCCTATAGGGCTTGATAACTTCAACATGAACATTCAAACAGGCATTGAGACAGCGCTGTCGGTGTTGGGGCACCGATCTGAATAGGTGTGGGTCAGATCGGTTGTGGCGGGTCACAACCCCTGACAGCGAATGTTTTGATATTTGGTGAGTTAAGCAGCATGGCCTGCTGCCAATGGCCGGGGGGCCATCTGCAGGAGACTCCTGTTAAAAAGTGGTTGTTTTCGTGCTTGCCGGGCCACCCACCAATTGGCATATTTTGTTATACGGGTATGTTAAAAAGTTAATAAAGCTGTGGCCGCTAATTTTCCACCTCAGCATGTGTAATGTCTTTATTTCAAGTGGCCACAGTGTTGCTCCCTCCTCATCTGGCCATTTGGCAGCCATGTCCTTTTCCGTTTTTCAGTTGGTCATCATTTTTTAAATAGTCTTTTATTTATTATATGCAAAGGCATATAATAAATAAAAGACTATTTAAAAAATGATGACCATCCTTCAGTTTGGGGTCAATGTGCTACCTCCAGCCACTCTCTACATGGCTGCATTCTTCTTGGTATCACTGAGGGCAAGTATGTCTCTTAGTCTGGAATAAATACTCCGTTCATGGTTCCAGATCATTTCACTTCTATGAAGGGAAGTAATATTATAAAGGGCTTGTCTTTGGTGTTCTGGTTTAAGGGATGAACTGATGTCTTGTGTCTGTATGCAATGTATCAGTGCAGCTGTGAATGGACAAGCAAGAATATACACCCTTATTCTCTACCCTAAGAGCTACAGTACTGTTTTACTGTAAGCCATAGCAACCAATTAACATCAATCCATGGCTGATTGGTTGCTGTGGGTTACTGTATTAGTGCAGATTTATATAAGATTCATAGGAAAATGTTGCACAATATGTTGGGGAAATATTAATAAAGAATTAGAGAGGTGTAACACTTTATCCCAAGGCCTCTTGGCAAATTATATCTCCTGATCACACCTCATACCTTTTATGGTGCCTTGCAGAGTCCCCTCTCTCTCTCTGAACTCCGACAATTGGGGGAACATTTAATAAGGGTGGAAGTGAATTTTCAAATAAAATTAGACTTTTTAAAATTCAAATTTTGCAGTAATTTTGGGTTACTTCAACTATTGGATAGCCCAGAATTTGTTTTGAATTGAAAAAATTCAAAATTTGAAGTACTGGCCCTTTAAATTCGAAGTTGACAATTGGGGGACCTCTTGGAAAAATTTTAAGTTGACTATTGGGGGACCACTTGGAAGCTTTCCTTGAATTGGAAACTTGAAATATTTTTTCTAAAAATCATTCAAATCGTTAGATTGGAAGGATGCAATCATTTGATTTTAATTTGAACTAATTTAATTCGATCAATCATCATTTTTGATTGAAAACGACCCCGCAAAAAAATTGGATCGTCAAATTTTTTTTTTAATTCGAAATTCAACCAATAGTAAATCTGCCCCTTAGTTTTGTTATCCTAACTATAGGATAGTGTCTGTAATGCAATTATCCCAAAAGTTAGGAAAGTGTCTCTTAAGGAACACGTTTAAAATCCAAAAAACTTTATTTCCAACAGGTATCATTGGTATAATATACTTCCTGGCATATGACACATTTCATGCCTAGTTTTGGCACTTCATTAGAGGTGGGGTCAGTAACTACTCTATGCATTATATAGTAACATCAATAAATGAAAATACACTTATTTACAAGTTACAAATGATGTCCTTTTCAAGCAAATCTTATCTCCTAATATTTAATATAGCCATTAGGGAGGAAGAACATTCTGGCAGCACACAGAAGTCCTCCAGCTGCATCAGATTATCCACAGTGCTCTCCAATTGATGTCTCAAATGCCCCCACCATTCCCCTAGATCAGGGGTCCCCAACTACTGGTCCACGGACAGTCCTGAACTGAGCCACCGAACCTAGGCCCCAGTTAAGGGCGCACCCAGATTGGACGCCGGCATCAGAAAGCCCATAGTGCACCTACAATACATGCATATCAGAGGTTATTATTATGTATATAGAGGCATCACCTCCTGTAGCAATTTGATACAGATATGGGATCTTTTATCCAGAATGCTTGGGACCTGGGGGTTTTCCTTAATTTGAATTGCCATATTTACGTCTGCTAAAAGGTTATTTATATATTTACCTCCAATAACGATTCATTATATCTTAGTTAGGATTAAGTACAAGGTACTGTTTTATTATTACAGAGAATTTTTTAGTAGCTCCGACCCAGTTTTAAATATATTCAAAACTAACCTTTTCACCACAGAAGCAATGGGTAGCTTGGGTTTGATAAATAAACTCTGATAGAGATCGAAAGACACAAATGGGTATATTTATCAAAAATCTAATTTTTTAGGTTTTAGAGGTGTTTTTTCTACTTCGAATCAACTCACAAATATCTGCTCATCTAAATAAAAAATTTTAATTGCATACAATTGCGGAAAAAAACTCGAATACCTCAAATTTGCGAGTTCAGAGGCTCAAAAAAAACTTGAATCTGTGACATCATAAGCTCAAAAAGTTCAAACTTGTGAATTTACAAGCTCAAAAAAACACAAAAAAAACTCTCAAATTAAAAAAAGTCTTGAATTTTGCCTAGGACAACAGCCATTGACTTCTAAATAAGCTCATAAGCTTTTAGATGGCAACATTTTCCCTTCGAGTTTTTTTGTGCTTAATAAATACCAGACATTTGGATTTTTGAAAATATAACTTGTGAGTGTTTTTCAAATAAAATCGAATTGTGGCAAAAATTCAAACATTGCTAAACCACCCCCTTAAAGTGATAGTAACACATATTCAGATTTTTTTTTTGGACTTGTTTCATTACTTTATATTTATTCTCATGAAAAGTAAAATGAGATTCCATACACACACAACAAATGTCCCCTGCAGTTGTCTCGCTGGTATAAAAATGGAAGACTCCTTGATTTTACTGATCATTCATTTTCAGATCAAGATCCATACAAAAATATTCTTCTTCTCCTGTGAATCCATAATTCAGTGTAATGCCCCTTCACAGACTGGTGAGACAGAGGGCAGCTGCTACTAATTTTGTCAAGTGTCATGCAAAATCTTTACACGTAACTTAAATGAAATACGCTACAAAGATTTACTCTGAATAATCTGTGAAAGCAAGTGAAAGGTTATTACAGGTTTTGGATCTGTTATTTGGAAACCTGTTATCCAGTAAGTTCCGAATTACAGGAAGGCCTTCTCCCAGGCTCCATTTTAAACGAATAATTTAAACTTTTAAAAATTATTACCTTTTTCTATGTAATAATAAAACAGTACCTTGTACTTGATCCCAACTAAGATATAATGAATCCTTGTTGGAGGTAAAACCACTCTATTGGGTTTAATGTGTACATAATTTTTAGTGGCATTAATGTACGGAGATCCAAATTACACTGGAAAATCTGGAAAACTTCAGGTCCCAAGCATTCTGGATAACAGGTCCCATACCTGTAACATACAGTCATTCTGCCAACACTTAAGACAGAAAACAATATAAAACCAGATATACACATTCATACATGATGTACTTTCTATTGATCCTGTCCACTTCTGCGTGCAAATAAAATAAAATTCAGTTAAATATATCGAAGATAAATGGTGATAAAAAAAATTGCTGGAAGATAAATACAGAAGAGAAAAGTCACATGCAGAATTAAAATTTTGGCGTCCCTACAGGTCACATATTTAAGTAAATCTATGCATACTGGGCATCAAACTGTGCATTAGAAGGAAATACCAAAATGGAAACAGCAAAATGGTTTTGCTTTAAAGTGGGTGAAACCTGTAAGGATTGGTGTGTGAGGCTTACTATAACAATGGGTGTGGCTTATGGTTGTGGGAGGGGCTTGTTTTAGCATGCTGCACCATGCTCACCAGCATTCCAATTCAAGCACTGTGTATGAATTTTATATTTTGTATTACCATAACTTCAAAAGATGACTGAGTCTCATATATTGAATGTTTAGGGATTATGTACATTGTTGCGGTTATTAGGGGGTAGGCAAAACAGAAACTTTCAGCTGCAAAAAATACTCCTTTTTAAAAAAATAAAAACTGGATAAGAATACAAACATCTCACGTCAGTGCAAATGAGTCATTTTCAGATTTTGGCAGCTGACTTTATGCTTTTAATGGTTCATTTAGCTTTCAGTAAAGACTTTCTTGAAACAGAAAAAAAAACACCTTTGCTGTAAGTTTTAGTCAATAGTTTTAATCTAAATAGAACTTGTTCTAAGTCCCAGTTGTCTTCATAAATTCAAACTTATTATTGCTTTCTGTATCTATTTTCAGAGAACACATAACATAAAATAAGGTGCAGTCAATGGCAACAAAGAACAAGTTTATGTTTAATCCCTACATTAATCTGTCTTTGAGAGGTACAAGAAATGGTATGTATGGGAAATTAGTTCTACACCTATACCGGTTTAACACCATGCTCTGACTACGAAGCAAATGCAGTACAGATTTAACATCAGGGTTGTATTTAGGTCCGATGCTGCCCTAGGCATCGGACCTAAAGTCAGCGTGCCGTGCGAGTGACGTCACTTCCGCTCACCAAGCTTGCCCCATAATGGAAGTGACGTCACACGCACGGCGTCACTTCAGCGCTGACTCGGGCCCTCTACCCCTCACCCCCAAAGCTCCGTCACCGGATTTCAACAGGAAAACCGTGGCGTGGGGAATGAGGGAATTTTAATTTTTTTTTTTTAAATGCAGCACTAGTTAAGGCTTTATGTAGCAAATGTTACATAGCATCATTAAACAAACCAAACTGTATTGTTTTGCCTCCAATAAGGATTAATCATGTCTAAATGATGACATGTTTAGTAGGAGATGATCCAAATTTTCCTACTAATAATAAAGTCTGTTTCTGAAAATGTGAACTCATAAGAGAAAGCAGATTGGCCAACATGCATGAATAGCACTCCAGTAATACGTAAATGTTTTAGGTGCCCTGACAACAGGTGTTTGTATCTATATTATACAGTATATGTATTTCAATTAATTGGATGCTATTGTTCACAAAGCAATGCAGATGACTTGAACTAATCTTTAACTTACAAAAGCAGAAGTTAATTATATTGAGCAGCAGTGTTTATTAGAATATTTTACCGAGGACTAATGCACTTATAATAAGTAACTAAACTTCACCTACATGGAACAGCATTAAAGCAATTAGAATGAGTACATACGGATGTATGTATTCAGGTTCTGTCAAGTTTGAATACATACATGTCAATATATGTAGGCCTATTGCTTTGAGTACATTTTATAATTAACAAATGGAATGCAATATGGTAAAGGTATGGGGCCTGTTATCCAGAATGCTCAGGACCAGGAGCTTCCATCATTTGGATCACCATACTTTGTCTACAAATAAATCATAAAATAAACCCAAAAGTATTGTTTTGCCTCCAATAAGGATTAATTATGTCTAAATGATTCAAATAAAATGTAGTCTATGGAAGGTGGCCTACTTGTAATTCAGAGCTTCCTGTACAGCGGATCCCATACTTATCAGAAATTTAAAACATACATTTTTTAAACTCTTCATTTTACTATAAAAGTCAAGAGTAATTTCTCTGCAGGCTAGGAGGAGATTAGGGTAGAGGTAGCCTCTTCCTAAATGTACACATTACCAAAATGTTGTTGAATTAATAATATAAAATTATTCCTTAACAGCCTGTTGGCATGGGGAGTTGGGGACCATGTTTATAGGTGTGAGAACTTATATTGATGCGTGTTCATCTCTATATTTTGATCATATAAAATGGTGTGTAGTTCTACTGTATATGCTAAAAATAGACAAAATGCAGAAATAAAGATTCTGAAGAGTCTTTATGCAATATGTTGGATACATCACTATACTTAGGAAATAATTGAATGGCCACTATGAAACTAATAGCACTACTGTTCACTTTCTTATAACACATGACACAATAAAGCCTACATAAGGAAGAAATGTAATGATATGGCCATCAAGTTCAGCACCCTGTTTTCATTGGGCACAATTTAATAATCTAACAAATTAACCTGCTTTAATTGCCAATTTGTAGCCAGCAGCCCTCCTCTATATAAAATGCAGCATGTAGAGGTTCTGTGAAAGTTGCCCTGAAGGTATATAAATGTCTTATTGGTTTGGATAATTCATAAAAAGATAACTGTCCTCCTTCATAATCCAGATATATTCCAAAATGTAAAGTTGATGATTCAGTTTTTATTACTTCATGTTCATCATCATGATCTGCTAGAAATTCTTTATCCACCCAGCTTAAACACCAAGACTTGTTATTGCTTCCAAGGTATGACATGTCACCTTTCCGCTCTAGACTATTGTATGCCACACCTAAATACCAGTCCCCTGCATTCCCACTTTTTACTTCCCAGTAATGCTGTCCGGAAGAGAATTTCTTTGTGCTAAACACTTGTTGAGTCATAAACCTCTCTGGATGATGGGGCCTTGAATGTTTTTCCTTGGAGTAAGAAGCCTTTCTTAAATCAGGTGAAAGAGCAATGTTCAGGTCAGCTGTGTCCACATTCAGAATCATATCAGATGCATCTTCCACAAAAAAACCTCTGGATCGTTTCAGTTTTGGAATAACATCAGAGAGTCTGGAGACATTTTTCTGCAATGCCACTGCAATGCTAACTTCGTCCAAGTCATCAATATTAGTATCAGAATGTTTTTTTCCAAGGTCAGTGTTGATGGCAGGTTGGTTTAGTAGGGTTAATGGGTCTGTCATACCACAGAGCTTCTCAACGTGACACTGTTTTGCCTGCAGATCTGCTGTTTCCATTTCTAACTTGTGGATTAAGTTGTTCAAGGAGAAGGAAAGCTGTTCTTCCTGTCTAGTAACTTCATTCATAACATTATGTTCTAAGGTCACTATCTCTTCCATTATGTCTTTAAACAGTGCAGCCACCCTTTCTTTTATTTCAGTTGCTTTTCCTTGTACCCTCTTTTCACGTTCCTGTAGTTTCCGTAGTCTTTTCTCAGTTTCCCTTCTATGTAAACGTATTTTCTTAAGAAAATCAGACAATGTTGTTCTCTTTTTCTGAAATGCCTCTTTCATAGTCTCCATCCTGTGTCCTTGGTGTTTACAATTTCTGGTGCAGCTCACACAAATACATGCAGAATCCTCACAGCAAAAATACTGTAAGAGTTCATTATGGATTTGACATTTATTTTCTTCCATAGAATCATAGGGTTCAGTTGGTTTCTTTGACTTACTGTGGGTCTTCAGATCATGCTGATATGTTTGCCCAACAAGCCCAGGTGACATGATGCAGTCTTTTGGATCTTCCTCTTTTTGCTGGGAGGAAAGGTAATGTTCCACATTATTACACAACTTCAGGTTTTTCTGCAGTAAAGGGCGCTGCTTAAATTCAGCTCTGCATTCAGGACAGATGTAAATTCCAGATTTCCTCTGATGGTCAAGACTGGAAGAAATGCATTCATTACAGAAAAGATGAGCACATGGTAGCATCACGGGATCTCTATAGACGCTCAGGCATATAGCGCAGCAAAGTTTATCGCTCAGACTAGCAGATGCCATCTTCAGCATTAGTGACGGGACATAAGAATGTCAGACTTTTTATTTGTCATGAAGGGTGTGGATTGCTTTAGTTGTAAGTCATCTGTAACCCTCTTAACTATATGTCAATAGACTCTTTTTATAGTAGTGCTGCAAACCACAAATATATTTTCACATATAGTGATCTTTCAAATTGTGCCTATGGGTTTTATTGTTGGGCATTAATGTTAGTATCTTGAAGACAAACATCAAAATTAACCACCTAAGCAATATAATGAAGGCATTTCACTAGTCTTTTTCTAAGTTCGAAACTTTCGTGCTTCATAAAGCGTAAATGAGAAAATATGCTTACGCAATGTAATATGTTTGCTGACATATAGGTTTTTTCCCAATACATAAAAATTATCCAGCAAAAAACTTGAATGCTTTTTTGTCATTATAAAATACCATGGTCAAGTACAAACGGCTGCAGGTGATTGCTTGGATGAATGACTGGTCCGGGGCACAGCCCAATAGCCTGGAATGCTAGGGAAGCTACTAGCACCTAAACATACTTCTAGCGCTTCTGCATACTTGTGCCAAGCAACATTGCACCTGCCTGGTCACTCACAAGAGCTCTATGGAGAATTCCTCCAATGAAAAGCTTTTGCTGAAAGAAAAATCAATAAAAATGAAATTGCTTTGTGGGGGCATTGGTGCTTCATGTTATTGAACTTCATATATATATGTGTATGTCCTAGAAAAAGTAATTTAAGTGTTAAACCCCATTGTAGACTTGAACCTCTTTGTAAAAACTAGAAATGCCTTTATGACATACAAAAACATGTACAGCTCAAGGGAAACCCCACCAAAACTGTTGCACAGTCAACCAAATTATGATTATGAATTATGTATAGAGGACTTAATAGCCTTGATGAAAACTATAACGGCCTTGATGAAACTGTATGTAACTGTTGAATTATGGTTAAGCGCTAAACTAAAATCCCTATTGGAGGCAAACCTAGCCAACTGGGTAATGCTTATAAAAAGCATGTTATGGTCTTCGAGATTTCTTTTATATTAAAATCTTTTTTGGGATCAGGATTATTGTTAGGATTATCTTGTAAAACCAATGCATATGTTAGAACAGGGGTCCCCAATCCTTTTATCCAGCAAGCCACATTCAAATGTAAAAAGAGTTGGGGAGCAACACAAGTATAAAAAATTTCCTGGGGATCCCAAATAATGGCTGTGATTGGCTATTTCATAGCTGTTATGTGGACTGGGAGTCTACAGGAGGTTCTGTTTGGCAGTACACCTGTTTTCTATACAACCAAAACTTGCCTCCAAGCCAGGAAGTCAAAAATAAGCAACTGCTTTGAGGCCACTGGGAGCAACATTAAAGGGATTGGTGAGCAGCATGTTACTCGCGAGCCACCGGTTGGGGATCACTGGGTTAGAATATGCTTCTGCAGATGCAAGGAGGTACCATCCAATGAAAAATATATTTTTTGAATGTTTCCTATATTTCATCATCAAATATTCAAAATCTGTCTTTGTGAAGATCATGAAGATCAAAGAGCGCTAAAAGCCTATACATGCATAAAATGAATTTATATAAGTAGCTACATTGTGAAGATTTGAATTAATCCACCAAGCCACGCAACTGAAATTAATTAGGTTGAATGCAGAAAGCATCAGCTACTGCATAAACATGGTTACAGAGTTACGAAATATGTTGGCGCTATAGAAATACATGTTAATAATAATAATAATAACTCCTGCAAGAGGGTTTAGGTCTAGCTAGAAAAATAGATTGGAAGGGTTACTGGATAAGTAAAATTAAATTATAGGTATTGGACCTGTTATACAGAATGCTTGGGACCTGGGGTTTTCTGGTTAACCAATCTTTCCTTAATTTGGATCTTCCTGTCTTAAAGGGATACTGTCATGGGAAAACATTATTTTCCCAAAATACAAAATTCCAAAATGCCACTCTGAAATTCTGAACTGAAATCCTGAACTGAAATCTGTTTTTCAAAAGAGCAAACAGAATTTATTATTAATTTTGAAATCTGATATGGGGCTAGACATGTTGATAGCTTCCTGCTTCCCAGAAGCCCTTAGTTATACCACGCCTCCCTTTCTCCCCCACCAGCCTATCAACAGAACAGTGGGAAGGTAACAGGATAACAGTTCCCTGGTAGATGAGAATAATACTCACTTGGAAAAATCCAAGTCCCATTGCGACCTTTCTGTTACATTGAGAAAGAGAAATAATAGCTTCTCTGAAAGCAATTCCAGAGCACTGGCTCTTTCTGAAATCATAGGATCAGGCACAGTGGCCTGAGATGGCTGCATTCAAACCAATATTACAACTAAAAAATACACTTGTTGGTTCAGGAAAAATTTTTTTATATGGTAAGTGAATTATTTGCAGTGTAATCACAGTGTAATTTAAAAATAAAAACTACATCATATACATATTAAATAAACCCAGTTGGCTAGATTTGCCTCCAATAGGGATTACTTATATCTTAGTTTGGATCAAGTACATGGTTTTATTATTACACAGAAAAGGGAAATTGTTTTTTAAAATTTGGATGACTTGGATAAAATGGAGTCAGTGGGAGACAGCCTTCCTCTAATTCTGAGCTTTCTGCTTAATGGATTTACGGATAACGGATCCCATAACCTGCATTAAGATTAAATTATGCACTTCATGCATAATTTATACAAAAATACTTGTGATGCATTTGCATACTATTACATTGGGTCTCCTTCATGGGACCCTTAGAGTCTTACCAAGGTTGGGTGGCTAGGAGATTGTATTTGGCCAGGCATGTAGGGTCAAATAACATGGCAATAAGGGTGCTATAAGAGAGGGGATTTGGATGAATTTGGGTGTAATTGGAGTACTAACTCTTCTGGTCTCCATGTTGAAGCTTCATTCTGTTCTTATAACAAGGCCTGTACTGCCAATCTGTGGGTTCTGGCAAATGCCAGAGGGGCTACTGTAAATTCAGACACTCACTATTTTAGTGGGTGGTGAAGGCCCATTTTGACTCCCTGCTACTAACTTCCTTCAGCCTCATCTTTTATACCTAGTTACCTATTGTAGAATTATACCATCTACATATAACCATCTACAAAATATGATTTCAATGCACTGTAATTAGTATTTGGTTTTACTGAAATAAAAACTATCTCTCACTCTCTCTCTCTGGACAACACCCTTTATCAAGTGCACAAAGACCGTTACCATGTGTTCCTACTTATACCTGAAGTGACCTTAAACCCAATTAAATCATTCTGGGTAATTATTTAGAGTACAACTCAATAAACCCATAGCAATTCTGCATAGCTATTTAAGGTGAAATTATATCAATACACATTTAAAAGATAACACTAAGTGGCTAATAAAATACAGTGTGACACAGTATTACAAATAAAATCCAGTAGGAGTCGATCTTAAGTAGTCCAAAAAGTCCAAATTACTTAGTAATCTGAAAAAATGCACTGGACAATTGCAGGTCAAACATGGAAAAGCCTCAAATAATTTTTCAGTACAGGAAGATTGTGTTTGACAAAGTAAATTAGTAAGTCATAAACAAGCCACCATATTTTACACCTCATTGTAGAATGGGCCAATATTTCTCAATAGTGCCTTCTATTCTACAGCTTTTTTTTTTGGTCAAAACTACCAACAAACTGCAATCTGTAATCATTACATGTACATGGCTTGGGTTAAAGCATAGGTGGAGGATGATTTTTTTTGTTTGGGGAGGCTAGTTAAAGGGACATTCTCTACTCTTGGTTTCATAGTCAAACTGCACACAAATTCACCTTAGTAGAATAGAATAAAAGTAGAATAAATGCAGCATCTGCCTCAGAATACTGCAGTGCCAATGGCATGTGTATTACTCCTTAAACACGGGGCAGAATTTATGCCACCTATAATGTCACCTGAACACACTGCAGGATAAATACAGTGACAGTGAGATGGATAATGCCCTAAGATATGGCAGAATAAATACAGTGCCATTTCCTTGTATAATACCAACTGGTATAGCCAGCAATACTGGGCCTCAACCAAAATCTTATTAAAACTCCAAGGGGCAAAGTGGCCATCGCTAGAGTAAATTTGCCAGAGATCAAATCCAAATGAAGATCGCCAAAAGAATACGTTGCTAAAAAAGGTTTGTGCCCTTTTATCAGGTGAATTTTCCCTCAGGTGAACAATTGTTACTCTGCAATTTCACTAATGTGCGAATCTTACAGAACGTTACCCCTTTTGCCAGTGTTTCCTTCACCTGGTGAATCAACAATGTAGACCTGGTGAACTGATAAGCTACATCCTCCTAAATCTTATGTCAGTGACATCATATCCTGTATAAAAATGTTTGTTTTAACTGTTTTTAACCATTTTAGGGGCATGCCCCATTTGTTTTAGGGGTGGTGGAAGCTCTTAATATGTAAGAGTTTATTCTTTTTCCAATATAGCCCAGTTACTAAATTATCAATCAGTTTGATGTTAACATCAAGAAAGTTGAGCTTACTTGCCGAGGTCTCAAAAGTGAATTTAACCGTTAGGTGGAAATTATTGGTTTAATTTATAATTTGTTCAAATTTATTTAGGGGACCCTCTCATATAATTAGCATATCATTCACACCTCTTAAATAATGGCTGATATGTGGTGAAAACGTCTCATTGAGAAATAGTTTCTTCTCTAACCCATAAACAAATAAATTAACTAGGGATGTCGCAACCACAGAACCCATAGACATTTGTTTGTCTTGTGGATTTATACACTCATTACTGGTGGGGGGCAATTTCTGCTCACACACCTTATAAGCAGGTTAAACTACAGCTGATGTCACTGTAACTGTCTTACTGCTGAAGAAGGTTGAACAAAGCTGTCCCCTTCATAAACAGCACCTGAGAACCTAAAGAGCAGGGGGAGTGAACTGTTGAATACTGCTGCATATTACTAGGGTCAGACTGGGGGGCCACTGGATTTTTTTCCAGGTGTCCCATCGGCTCCAGTTTGACCGTGCATATTACAATTACATTCTATTAAATCTAAACCTAATGTAGGGAATAGGACTTTTCACTGGGGGGCCCTGGTGCCCACCGTGGGCTTCTGATTCAGGGCTCCCTGCCCCAAACCACCTTCAGATACCTGCCCCTCTCCACTTGCATGCTGGCACCTGTATTTTTACTGCAGCCAACGTAGAGAAGGGAGGTCAGCCGCAGGAACTGCGGACTTGGACAGGGAGCGGGTCTGGGCCCATGAAAGCCAGGAGTCCCACCGGCCCAGTCTGACCCTGCATATTACAATTACATTCTATTGAATCTAAAGTTAATGTAGGGATTAGGACTGTTATAGATTATGGGATACTTTAGCAATGGCTCAGATGTGAGTGCTAGATCCCTACGAGGTGCAGAATCAATCCCCAACACTTCATCTGGGTCACTGTTGTGCTCTGTACCTTGCTCTGGATTAATAATCTGGTGCACCTGTGTAGAGTGCAGCCCTTGCAGACTCATTTGCTGGCTTGGCCTTATTTTGACATAAAAATCTATAAATCGATAGGCAGGTAGACAAATAAATATTAGTTTAATATTAGTTTTAAAACAGGTTCTGCTAAATCAGTTGCTCACTACAGAAATAGTTCAGGTATTAGAGTGCACCCACATGCATATCCAAATGCTTGATTTACATAATAAGGTATACTCCCTTTGGTTAGTTTCAACAACCAGTCTCAAAATGTTGATTATACCTTATTAAATAAAGCAGCTATTCTACGTAAATTCACCAAAATACCCTATATACATGTTATATATACTTTGATTGACCTTGTACAGTCCAATAATAAAATCTGTTCTTTTTCACTTAAAGGAAAACTATACCCCGAAAATGAATTTTTGAGCAACAGATAGTTTATATCAAATCAAGTGACATATTAAAGAATCTTATCAAACTGGAATATATATTTATGTAAAGGGAAGAAGTGTTGAAGTAAAAGACAGAACTCTGTCTGTTAATTGGCTCATGTGACCTAACTTTATAGTTTGTTTGGTATGTTTGTGTGCACCGTTGGATCCTAGGATCCCAGGAGGCTGTCCTTATTTTTTAAAATGGCTATTTTCTATTTATGATTACCCAATGACACATGCTACTAAAAAAGTATATTATTATGAAAATGGTTTATTTACATGAAGCAGGGTTTTACATATGAGTTGTTTTATGCAATATATGTTTATAGAGACCTACATTGTTCGAGGGGTATAGTTTTCCTTTAACAAATTAGAAACCCCAGGATTTCTGACTAATAATACTTTTAGGAACAATCAAAAATAGAGAGAAAAGAGAACCCCCCTTGATATCTATAGAGTAAACCGTGATTTTAAGTAAAACAATTTAAGTCAATGGTCCTTCCAGACCAGTCAATAAATATAAAGTGCTAGTGCCAAACAATTTTCATTAATTTACTTCCTATTGGACGAATTATTAAGTGCTAAGTGCCAATATAATTTATATATAATTGTGAACCAACTAGTAAAAATTATTAAATTCTAATTTCATTTAAATTAATAAAGAATTCATTTCCGAAAATTCATCATTAAAATTCCAATTAATTATTCTAAATTATTATAATTTACGTAACTCCTTATTATAAATTAATTATTGAAGTAATTGGTTAACCTGGATTATAGTATAAATGAAAAGGAAATTAATAGAGTGGTGGAGAAGTCCCGTAAGAGCTATCTATTATTTGGCTATCTCTGGGAATTTTTGACAAAACTTTTATCGAAAATTCGAATGTGAATTTACCATTCGAACCATAATAAATCTGACACTTAGGGGCAGATTTATCAAGGGTCGAAGTGAAAATTAGAATTTTGAAATTAAAATTTTCAAGGTTTTTTTTAGTGAAATTCAACTAGGGAATAGTTCATTTGGTTTGAGTTTTTAAATAAATTCTAATTCAATTTTCCAAATTTATCATGTACTGTGCCTTCAAGAATTCAAATTAGACTATTTGGCATTCCAGGTACACACAAACCCAAATAGTCCCACCACCAGCCTACTAAATAATGACTGTCTACTATGGCATCTTACAGCAATCCCACTGGCTGACAGAACTATTGGGTCCTAAAGCTGGCCATAGGCACAAAGATCCATTCGTACGAATCCACGATTTCGGACAGTGTGTGGAAATTTCCGGTATTTTTTGTCCCATGGAGTTCAGTTGTTTGGATAAAACATTTCTGTTGGCTGACGATAATATCTCTGCATGTATTGCTGACTATGTCGCTCTGAGCTTCCCAGAGAATTTATCAGGCATACTTTCGCACTATTGCTGTGACAGGGAGGACTTCGGCTAGTTTGTTCTCTTTGCTACTTTATTTTATTTGTATGGTTAGTAGGGTTGCCACCTTTACTTGAAAAAAATACAGGCCTTCCTATATATTTATCTTTTTTTTCCTACTAATAACATTGGAATCAACCGTCAAATATACCGGCCAGGCCGGTAAAATACTACCCTAATGGTTAGTGGCAGGTCGGAAAAGGGCACTGACTAGGGTTCCCACCTTTTCTTGAAGAAAATAACGGCCTTCCTATGTAATTATCTTTTTTTTCCTATTAACATTGCGATCAACCATCAAAAATACCGGCCAGGTGGCAACCCTAGCACTGACCAATTGTTCGTCCGATATTCTGCTTGTGTATGGCCAGCTTAAGGCTTCCTATTGCCCACTGGGACATTCAACAAATGTTTTTAGCACATTCTTAGTGTTGCCACCTTTTCTTCAAAAAAATTCCGGCCTTCCTATAGATTTACCTTTTTTTCCTATTAATAACATTGGGATCAACAATCAAAGATACCCGCCAGGTGGCAACTCTACAATGTTCTGTGTATGTTTAGTCCCTGCAAACAAATCACACAGGCCCACGGAACTCCCCAATCGAAGTGCATTTCATATAGAATCTTTATCAAGACTGGCTACATTTACAAGATGGAGTCATCGTACTACCTTTAAAAATCTGAGAACTGTTTTGTTTTTTTTTTTTATTGCATTTGCTAGGTAAAAAATATTTGTGAAAAACGCGAGAAAAAAACTCTGTCCCCCAAAGCTGACATTTAATTTATTATAAAAATTCGATTTGTTGAAACTGAAAAATGATTTTAGTTTCTACCCACCCAAATCAGTCTAAGCACTAAGCAAAGTTGCAGCAGCTGTACTACACCACCACACGACGAGCGGAAAACGTGCCCTAAATAAAAGCATCAACCCCATAGTGGAACTGGAAGAACCCGTGCATGGCTTTGCAGTAATCGGTCACGCAAAAGATGAGCTTTTTTATTTTAGTTATTTAGACAAAAGCCTCACGCTCACGCAAATTAATAGAGGTTAACCTATGCCCCAAAGCGAATCACGTTACTCAGACAACCCAGAAATAACAGGATGTTGTTTCCCTGTGTATCTTCCTCCACTTCCTGCACCCGGAACGCTTTAGCGGAGGTCGGAACCTTTATGTTTCACATTACTTCCGTTCTGGTGGCCTTTCCAAGATGGAGACGATTTTGGAACAGCAGCGGCGCTGCCAGGAGGAGAAGGAAAGGCTCATGGATGTGATGAGCAAAGAGATGATGTTCAAAAAACCCACGGTAGGGTCATGGGTTGTTGCAGAGTTCTGGATAGAAAGTCTGGATGGTTACGGGGAAGTGTTTACTTGATGGGCATTGTATGAATTACTGCAAACCCGGGATTGACTCTTATAGTTAGGTTATAGCTGTGTGTGGTGGAGCTTAAAGGGATACTGTCCTGGGAAAAGTTTTTTTGCAAAATGCTTCAAATAGTGCTACTCCACTGAAATCCACTACTACTGCACTGAAATCCATTTCTCAAAAGAGCAAAGAAATTTTTCATATTCAGTTTTGAAATCTGACATGGGGCTAGTCATTTTGTCAAAGTCCCAGCTGCCCCTGGTTATGTGACTTGTGCCAGCACTTAAGGAGGGAACTGCTTTCTGGCAGGCTGTTGATTTTCCTACTCAATGTAACTGAAGGAGTCACAGGGGGACATGGGTTATTACTATTGAGTGCTGTTCTTAGATCTACCAGGCAGCTGTTATCTTGTGTTAGGGAGCTGTTATATCATTACCTTCCCATTGTTCTTTTGTTAGGCTGCTGGGGGGAAAAGGGGAGGGGTGATCTCACTCCAACTTGCAGTACAGAAGTAAAGCATGATTGAAGTTGATCAGCGCACAAGTCACATGACTTGGGGCAGCTGGGAAATTGACAATATGTCTAGCCCCATGTCAGATTTCAAAATGAAATATTAAAAAATGTGTTTGCTCTTTTGAGAAATGGATTTCAATGCAGAATTCTGCTGGAGCATCACTATTAACTGATAAGTTATGAATATATTTTTTTTTTCCTATGACCGTATCCTTTTTAATGATCCTGTTCTTAACTGTCAGTGGTTGCGTGTCACGGTAACGCAGGTGTGGAGAGAACTGTATGGAACAGGACTTCCGGTTACAGGATAACTAGCAGTTCAATACATGTGGATGAAAATGTAAGACGTGCGTTATGTCTTTGTTTCTATTAGACAACTAGACTTTACTTCAAAGCTGCTGTTTTTGAATTGCACCTCCCCACCATTAACCTGAATAGTGGCTTTAAGTGATCAATTTTCCGGCCCAAGTTTGCTAGGTTCCCTCATAGCTTATATTGGTAAAAACGCAGGAAATGTTGCTAAAAATCATTTAGTCACAGTTTCAGGAATCTTTCCCCTCTGACTGACTTTAAGCATGTGTTTCCAGGATTATTAGGGGGGGTGGTTTGCAAATGTGTGCTCACATGAAAGCATAACTGGCATTCAGGCCCACTGTAAGGGTACCACAGACCTAGCCCAAAGAAATATCCAGATCACACCCAAAATGTATGCTTTGTGATGTGGACAGACATGGAGGGTTAGACCTTAACTGCTATAAATCTCCTATCTGTAGGTACATAAGCTCAATAAATGTTCAATAAAAATAGGTTGAAAGGGCACCTCATGCCTCCTTTATTAAAGGGATATACATATTCAATATATTTACAATAAGTTGCGCCAAAATCTATGTAAAAGCATAGGATTTTACCTTTCTGTTTTTAAATATTTATCCTATATGTGTCTGAGCATGGTCACTAAAGAGCTTCATTTTGAAGTGTTATTATTGATCCTTTTAATGCTACAGCTGAGATCTTTGTATTGTGTTGGCACTGTCTGCATGGGATTTGTAGTTCACTGCATACGTAACACTGGACTGTCTTAATGCATACCATTCTTTTTTGCTCTAGTCACGGGAACAAATAAATTCAGACCATAGAGCCAGAGCTATGTTAGACGTAAGTATTCATTTCTCTTGATTTCTTTGTATGGGATATGTCCAATAACATGATAAAATTGTGGGCTAGTTACTGAAACATTTAATTTTTTTTTACAGCAATACATGTATGTGTGTTCAAATCTAAGGGATTTATATGAAGATAAAGATGGGTAAGTAAAATATTACTTAATTATTTACAGTAATTATTGTTGTTTTGCTTATTACAGTTGCATAGAGCTTCCCTGTATATCCCAATGGACAAGTTACATTTTTAGTTTTTGCTAACCTACTATGGTTTTTGGAGATTCTGTACCCTTTATTGAGCCTTTAATGTCCATTAAAGGGGACCCTTCACCCAAAAGAAATATTCAAAATCCTATTTTATCACATTAGTCAAGCAAAATGAACTTTATTACACTATATAATTTATTTGATTCTTGTTTCCTTCAGTCTGGGAATTCAAAATTATAGCAAACAGGCAGGAGCCATTTTGTGGACACGGTTATTAAAGCGAGCATTATATCATCTTAGAATCTTGTTTGTGCACCAGAATGGGGGACCCAATGTCCATCCCTATGCCCTGGCTACACTATTAAACAGTGAAGAGAATGGGGGAATTTATGGAGACATCTAAATGTGCAATGTGGAAGGTGCAGTTACATCTAGGAAGTGCTAAATGGAAAGTGAAAGTAATTGTCTGCCCCGCCTCTATGCCACTGACAGCTGATATTTTTAAATGAGCTTACAGCAGCTATGAATGCTTTAATAAAAAATAGAAATTGGATTTCATGTTTAATTTGAAAAGGACTTTTATTATACAGATATTTGTCTGGGTGACCGGTCCACTTTAAAGCCCTTTCTTTGTAAGGATATGTGTTTTTAAAGGGAAGTGGTTTAGTATATTCATTGAAATTTACTTTTTTTTCTATGTTTTCCTCATCCTACAGTTTATTTTGCTAGATCCCATTTAATATACTGTAATGGGTGACGCTGGAAATAAGAATTTACAATGTCTTTATTTCCTATCACCTTACACACCATCATTTATAGCATACCCTCAACCCTTTTATACACAGATGAAAGCTTATTAAATAGATTTTGCAAACTGTTATGCTTTTTTATTAAGCGTTTGATGATATGCTATCTTAATTGGCTATTAGACTGGAAGGTGTGTTTAATAATCTGAGTTGTGAAGAACTGCGCATGCTCAAGAGCCAACAGCCAAATGAAATTCCAGAGGAAGGGGCTCAGTGGGCTAGAGGAGTAGAAGGAATATAAAGTGATTAAGGCGATGCTGCCGCCTTACTGTTAACCTCTGAAATCTCTAAATACCTGCCAATCTGATTGTTCAAAGTACTTCAGGCAGCGGTAAAAACATTTTTGTGTAATAAAAGTTATTTGAATTTTTACCGCTGCCTGAAGTCCCGTGGTTTTGATGGATTGATGTCTTCCCTTGCTGAGGTTTCAGGTGCTGCACCCTGTCAAGCGGAAGGTTCGGGCATGAGTACCTGAACCAAGTCACTTATTTATTTAGCTGTAAAGGAGTTCTATTTTACGAAAGCCTGTTTATTTAAATATTTTTAAAGTTTGCATTGAAGTCTTGACTTTACTAATTGGCATCAAAGTTGGAGCGCTGCATTTTTGTTTGGTCTTCGTCAAAGGTATTTAGTGATTCAATTTTTGTGTGGGGGTTTACATGTCCTTTAAAGGAAAACTAACTCCCACACACACATGCAGTGGGGGCAATGATGGGGGCTTTTGTTGGGGGGTGGGCTAATTCTCCTTTAAGCTTTGTGTATTTGACTATTGCTAACCCCCTTTTGGCAAAACCTGCAATCTAGCCCTGCATCTTGGTGTAGATTGTAGTTTTAGATTTGGGATCAAAGCATGTCTCCCAAAGGATCATTTGCCGTCTTAGTCAGGCTGTAAATCTGATGCAGGGCAGATTTTACAAATATTGGTGCTACATTGCACCAGTGCAGTTGCCAAGAGTCTGTTAGAAGGTGAAAATAAAGATATGATTTGCTGCTATGGCTATAACTACACTGGCGCAGTTTTGCACCTTTGTTGCCAAAAACACAAAAAATTCATTCTGCAGCTACTCTCTATCCAAAAGTGCATCAGTGTTGTTGGATAAGTCCATTAAATTACTGCCGTATAAAGGAATACACATCTCTGTAATAGGCGTGTTTACACAATCATTGTTTATTTATTTGGCCCTCCAAGAGGTTTTAACTGCCCCCAGCAAGGCCAAGTCTTGTATGGCTTTAATTGGCCACCAGACACCTGAAAAACTTGCCATGTATAAGCATTCTTGGACAACAGAAACAAAATAAATGTTTGTTGGTTAGAAACAGTGATGGTTTCAAACTGTTTAGAAAATCTTTTTTTTTTTTGTACAGATTGCGCAAGGAAGAACTCGCTGCAATTTCTGGTCCAAATGAGTTTGGCGAATTCTACAATAGACTGAAGTTGTTTAAAGATTTTCATCGAAAATATCCAAATGAGGTAGCTTACAAACCGTTATTGAGATTTTGTGCCAGCCTGTATAGCTTGAAATATGTAAAGATATTTGGGATATTGTTAATAGAAGGTGTTTATTCAATGGCTTTATTTTGTACTGTTTATTTTGTTGTCACTGTTATACTTGTTAAAGGGTAGTTCACCTTTGTTAACTTTTGGTATGCTACAGAATGGCCAATTCTTAGCAGCATTTCAGTTGGTCCTTATTAATCTTTTTTGAGTTATTTGCTGCCCTCTTCTGACTCTCCAGCTTTCAGGTCACTGAGCTCATCTAAAAACAAGTGCTCTGTAAGCTTACAAATGTATTGCTACTTTACTCATCTTTCTATTCAGGGCCTTTCCTATTCATATTCCAGTCTCTTATTCAAATTAGTGCATGGTTGATAAGGTTATTTGGTCCCTAGCAACCGGACTACTGAAATTGCAAACTGGAGAGCTGCGAAAACAAAGCTACATAACTTAAATGGATCCTGTCATGGTAAAAAATTTTATTTTTCAAAATACATCAGTTAATAGTGCTGTTCCAGAAGAATTCTGAAATCTAGACATGTTGTCAATTTCTCAGCTGCCCCAAGTCATGTGACTTGTGCTCTGATAAACTTCAATCACTCTTTACAATTTTACTGCAAGTTGGAGTGATATCTCTCCCTCCCTTTCCCCCACCTAGCTGCCTCAAAAAGAACAATGGGAAGGTGAACAAATAACAGCTCCCTAACACAAGATAACAGCTACCTGGTAGATCTAAGAAAAGCACTCAATAGTAAAACCCATGTCCCACTGCATACTATTCAGTTACATTGAGAAGGAAAAACAACAGCCTGCCAGAAAGCAGTTCCCTCCTAAAGTGCTGGCACAAGTCACATGAAATATAAAAAAATCTGTTTCCTCTTTTGAGAAATGGATTTCAATGCAGAATTCTTCTGGAACAGCACTATTAACTGATACATTTTGAAAAAAATTTTTTTCCCATGACAGGATCCCTTTAAGAGCAGGAAGTGATGTCAGGACAAAAAAAAGTAAAAGTCTAAAGAATAGCCAGAAAAGCTGATATAAATCAATAGAAAACAGTATTATTGAAGTGTTTGGATTGCATAATGGTGAAAAGCAATGTACTTTGTGAATGAGAACAGCAGTGGATGTGAGTATAAGATTTTGGGCTTCGCATCAATTTCTTGACAAAGAACTATATCAGGGTGACTGGAAGGACACTTGAAATAGGTAAGATTTGTGTTTAAAAGGTGTATTCTTTGAGTAATTTCTTATTTTTTTTCCCCCAACAAGATTTGTGTTCCGATGTCTGTGGAGTTTGATGAACTTTTGAAGGCAAGGGAAAATCCTAGTGAGGAAGCACAAAGTAAGTCATGTATTACCCATATAAACATCGCTTATGGTGAAACTCGCTAAATTAACATTCTCACTAAAGTAGCATCTCTGTATTTAGGAACATGGTTTTCTATTCTATTAGGTTTTCCTTTTCACATTACACAAATTACAGCTATTAACAAATATTTATAAAGCTCCATCATATGCTTTAGTGCTGTTCAATAAATGGGAGATGCTGTGATTATATGAAATTGACCATTTGGACACTAGATGGAGCCTCTAGAAAGAAAAATCTAATCTTTATCAAGTATGCACTTAAGCGTGATGGAGGCCTTTCTCTCAATGCATAATAACATAGTAAGTTAGGTTGAAAAAAAGACGCATGTCCATCAAGTTCAAACTTTTTTTTTTTTTTTTTAATCTGCCTAACTGCTAGTTGATCCAGAGGAAGGCAAAACACCCCATCTGAAGCCTCTCCCATTTGCCTCAGAGGGGGAAAACATTTCTTCCTGACTCCAAGATGGCAATCGGATCAACTTGTACTATGAGCTATCTTCCATAACCCTGTATTCCCTCACTTGCTATAAAACCATCCAACCCCTTCTTAAAGCTATCTAATGTATCAGCCTGTACAACTGATTCAGGGAGAGAATTCCACATCTTCACAGCTCTCACTGTAAAAAAAAAAACCTCTTCCTAATATTTGGTGGAACCTGTTTTCTTCTAATCCGAATGGGTGACCTTGTGTCAGCTGGAAAGAGCTTGTTTATGTTTGCCTTTTTCTTAATTCAGGATATTTCTTGTGTGGTTATGCAGAGCTGGTTACTGATTTTTATTTACAAGTATGTTTTTTACTTCTGCTTTTACTATATTTATATAAGCCAACATTTTAACTTTCTGTTCAAATTTTTGTGTACCTTGCAGATTTGGTGGACTTTACAGATGAAGAGGGCTATGGCAGGTATATGGATCTCCATGACTGCTACCTGAAATATATTAACCTCAAGTCTTCAGAGGTAAGTATTCAACAAAGACTTCTCTGCGTATTACAATCTCAAAATGAGGATTCTATACAGATAAAAAAAAAAATCACATTCTGTATAATTCAATTGCTTAAATGTGAATCTAAATGTGCTACTCTGGCTTGATAAGATTCAGTTTGCAGCCTAAAATGATCTATTTGTTTAACGTAGACCGCTTTATTTTTATACATATGATAACTTCATTAGCATATTATAATTCAACATCCCTTCACCTCTCCTAAACTGTTTGTGTGAATGGATTCTGTATGACCCCCCACAAAAATCTGGAGACCAAGGTGAGTACTGAATCTTCCTGCATACGTGTTTGTTACTGAGTGAAATTCAGTTACGTTTTACTGGAACTAATGTTACACTTACAAGATCGAAGATGATTTTATTTCAATGCCACAAAATAGTATTCACTAGTTGTCACTGTCTAATCAAATAGTTTTTTCTCAGAAACTAGATTACATCACATACCTGGAAACATTTGACCAGCTTTTTGACATTCCAAAGGAGAGAAAAAATGCAGAATACAAAAGGTTTGTACAAAAAATAACAAACCTATTGTAACTATTTGTCAAAATACATCTATCATACTCTCTATTAATCAGTGGTGTAAACCTAAACTTTGTAGAAAGACATACACATTAAATTGTAGCTTTAGTTAAGATAATTATCTATCTGTCTTAGGGAGAGGTCACGTGGCATTTTTACATTGTGGTTTTAAAATTAAGCTCTATTTAAAATAACGGAATACGCGCTATAGCCATTCCCACTGCACGCTTGTAAGGAAACATCCACCATTGAACACCAGTATTTGCGTTTTTTATACAGAAATGCCAATACCCCAAGGAAACTCCATATTACTGAACTCTGTGGGATCTGAAGGTTTGGAGATTCACTTTGCTGTTTTTTCAATATGGTGGCCAAACACTTGCAAGATGGATTTGCAGTGGTGTATCCTGATGACGTCATTACATTGCGTATTGACTATCAGTATGGCTTTATTTTGATTATAAATTGCTTTTCCGCTTGGCTTTTTCTCACTCAAGTTTACTAAAGTTTTTATGAGTGGAATTGTAGTGACCGAGAAAAACTTAAATGCGTGCTGGGAAAAAAAACAACTGGCTGAAAAAACGCATATTATCATGTGTGCGTGGTTTCATTGGAGTATGGATGCACTTTTTGCACTTTTTCGGACGCCACGTGTAACTTGCCCTTATATAGGTTTGCTTTTGTAGGATACAAAATTGCCAATTCCTAAGATAGTTTTACATTTATTTCCAGTTACCAGGCCCTGGGAAAACACGGGATATATGTTAAAATGTTATTGTCGCTGCAGTTTGGACATGTGTGTGTTCTAATTACTTTTAAAGGGGTTGTTCACCTTTGAGTTAACTTTTAGTATAATGTAGAGAGTGATATTCTGAGACAATTTGCAATTGGTTTTCATTTTTTATTGTTTGTGGTTTTTCAGTTATTTAGTTTTTTATTCAGCAGCTCTCTAGTTTGCAGTGTCAGCAATTTGGTTTCTAGGGTACAAATGACCCTAGCAACCCTGCATTGATTTGAATAAGAGACTGGAATATGAATAGGAGATGGATTGAATAGAATTATAAGTAATAAAGAGTGGCAATAACAAGACATTTGTAGCCTTACAGAGCATTTGTTTTTAGATGGTGTCAGTGACCCCCATTTGAAAGCTGCAAAGAAACCGAAGAAAATTGCAAATCATTAAAAAACTATGAAAAATAAATAATGAAGACCAATTGAAAAGTTTCTTAGAATTGGCCCTTCTACAATATACTAAAAGTTAACTTGAAGGTGAACCACCCATTTAAAGACAAAATCCCTGTTTCCTGTTATTGCAATGATGCAGATTTTACATTTGTAAAGTTTTTAATTTGGTTACCAAATAAATGGAATTGGCACTATTATTCTACAGATATTTGGAAGTACTTCTTGAATACCTTCAGGACTATACAGATAGGGTGAAGCCTTTGCAGGATCAGAATGAGCTCTTTGGGAAAATACAGATTGAGTTTGAAAAGAAGTGGGATGCTGGAGCATTTCCTGGTTGGCCGGTAAGCTTGTCCTGGTAAAGTAGTGGTGTTTTCAAAATATACATGGTAATATTTGCAATATTCCAATTTCTGTAAAACAGACTTTGGCTGGGGATCTTTACAGCCATAACTTCTATTTCGGTTACATGTTTAAACTTTGTGCATCAGAACAGTGAAAAGTTAGGTAAAGGTGATTTCCATAAAAAAATCTGCTGTTTTATGCAATAAACTGTCATTTTAGTGACTTTTCAATCTGCATTAATTCCATTGTCTGTAGTTTGAAAGTTATTTGTGTTTGTAATTATTAAAAACAGTGTATTTTTATGCACTGCAAGCTATGATTCTTGAAACAGCAGAAGCAAATATTTAGCAGAATTATATAACATTGTACATCAGCTTCATTGTAGAGTCCAAACCACAGACATTCATCAAATAGGGAATCACCCAAAAAAAAAACATTTGCACACTATTTTGTGTGGAATTATTGCCAATGGGCTATGCTGTAACACTTAGATATAATGATGTTTTTCCTAGAAAGAGACTAGCAGTGCACTCACCCATTCTGGAGCTCACCTGGACCTCTCAGCCTTCTCTTCTTGGGAGGTAAGTATACTTGTACTATATTCATAAGAAAAGAAGTGTTCATTGCAGCACATATGGCTGCTACTAGTCGGTGCATGGAGACTACTACTGATGTCAAAATGTGTGGTGGTTGATGTTTGCAGATGAGACTGTTCATTGCATGCATACAAAAACCCATGTCTATAATTATAAAAGTACAACCCATTAACTGCTTATGAGTTTTAATTTCACTTACAATAATGGTTTACTAACTAGTATCAAACAATAACTGAACTAGAGTATCTTCAAAGTGTTTTATAGAGCATGTTTCATAGTATATTTGAAGATAACATTTTTACTTCGCATTGCTTCCTAAATTTTAATAACATACAAATTTACTGCATTCACCAAAGAGCTGTGTTTAGTAGAAGATGTTAATAATTTAGGTTTTTGTAGCATAATCCACGCCATATTTCAACACACTGGTTTCAAATGAATTTCCTTGTTGCAGGAGTTGGCCTCTCTTGGTCTTGACAGATTAAAATCTGCTCTGATGGCTTTGGGCCTTAAATGTGGAGGGTAAGTGATCTTGAAGCTTCCTAAAACAGAAAAATGTCCATAGACGCATAAAAATATCAACCCTTTACTGAATGTAAGTTGCACATGTACATTAAGTTTATGTAGTGTGCCTTAAATCCATAGATTTATGAGAGTTTGACATTTTAGTATTACAAGATCAAATCAAATTTGTAGCTGGTATACATTCATATGTAAACTAGTACAACATATGTCTAATTGTTTTGCAATCACTGTCTAATATACAAGGGCATAGCTTAAAGGAAAAGTAACACTAAAAATGATAAATTAAAAAATCCATTCTACGTCCCTCTAAAAATACCTCTAACCTGCATCTGAAGTGCTTTATGTGAAAATACCATAATTTTTTTTTAATTTTTAAGTTTCTTTTTTAACGTTAGTCTTCCTTTAAAATGGATCCAACATATGATCTTATAGATCAAATCTTTATGTTCAGTCAATGTATCTGTCAATATTTATTGTGTTGCCTCTTTAGGACACTGGAAGAAAGAGCGCAGAGACTTTTCAGCACAAAAGGCAAATCGTTGGAGTCTCTAGATCCATCTTTGTTTGCAAAGAATCCTAAAGCAAAAGGAACTCGCAGGTAAAAAATAAAGTGTGCATCGATGCAGTCAGCTGTAGTTTGCATTTGATCTCCAATAATTCCTTGAGATAGAGTTAGAACCTCTTATTTTGGGTTTTACAGAAATGCTTTGTGTATAGCACGAGGCAAGGATATACAGTGAAAGAATCCTCTTGACTGAAAATGATTTTAAAATTGTGTAAATGCATGAGTACTTTTTTAAATAACTTCTCAACAGCTGTCCCACATCTTTTTGCAAATTGATATATAGACATAAATAAAATCTGCAAATCATTTTTTCTGTAGGATTTAAGTAGAAGACTTCTGCAGACCCCACCATATGCACATGTGCCTCCTTTTTATAACTGTAAACATAACTCCAGTATTGAATACTTTAAATATATCAGATATCAAAATATGAAAATTCCCAGGTTCTGCACCTTTACATGTATTGTTAAAGGGATACTGTCATGGGAAAAAAATACTTTGTTTGTTTTGTTTTTTTTTTCATCAATTAATACTGCTGCATCCATTTCTCAAAAGAGCAAACAGATTTTCTTATTTTATTTTCTGACATGGGGTTTGACATATTGTCAATTTCCCAGCTGCCCCAAGTCTGTGACTTGTGCTCTGATAAACTTCAATCACTCTTTACTGCTGACTGCAAGTTGGAGTTATATCACCCCCCTCCCTTTCTCTTGTCCCCCCCAGCAGTCTAACAACAGAACAACGGGAAAGTAACCTGTAACTGCTCCCTAACACAAGATAACAGCTGCCTGGTATATCTAAGAACAGCACTCAATAGTAAAACCCATGTCCCACTCCATACTATTCAGTTATATTGAGAAGGAAAAACAGCCTGCCAGAAAGCCGTTCCATCTTAAAGTGCTGGCACAAGTCACATGACCAGGTGCAGCTGGGAAATTCACAAAATGGCTAGCCCCATGTCAGATTTCAAAATTGAATATAAAAAAATCTGTTTGCTCTTTTGAGAAATGTATTTCAGTGCAGAAGTCTACTGGAGCAGCACTATTAACTGATACGTTTTGAAAAAGCCATGTTTTCCCATGACAGTATCCCTATAACAACCCAAAAATCAACTGTGTTCTCTTTAAAATGTGAGTTACCAGATTGAACCTCTGTAGTAGGAAAATGTCATGACTCAATTTTTCATTCAAAGGCAGCATTCTGTTGGAAAAAACATGCACTATAGAGAATAGTATCCAGGAAGGAGGCTTTCGGTAGCACTTACACTGACAAAGAGCATAAACTCCTCTGAAAACGTGTAACAAATGAATTGTGAAAAGCTGCTTGTAATTTACATAAGTAAAAAGTATACATGTAAAGTGTGTTTTTGGATCTACAATGCCTTTATCCATTGATTTTTAAAATGGCTCTCACTATCTCTTTAATTATTGCTCATATCTTTAACTGCCAAGCACCTAAAAAATCATAAACTACCAAAACAAGCTCTATTCCAAATACAATTATTTAAAAAATGAAGTCCTATGTATGATTGTTGCATAGTGATTGATTAAATGTAATGATGCACTTTTCCTCAGAGACACGGAGAAGAACAAAGATATTGCATTTCTTGAAGCTCAGGTGTACGAATATGTTGAAATTCTAGGGGTGAGTTTTCAGTTATGTTTTTTTTTTGTCAATACTGTAAGTAAACCATGATAATTATGTATAATAATCCTTAGATCCTAGCACACAGGTCCCCTTTCAGGCCCTCCTAAATGTTTTTTTTGACTGCTTGCATACTAGAAAATGTACTATGGTGACTGTTTCTACAGATCAACTTGTTAAGCTTATCTGCTGAAGAAGGACATTACAGACAATATGGATAAAGTACTTCCAGTGTTGGACTGGGTTGGCGGTCCTTGGAAGCTGGAAGTGGCTCCATGGCATCCCTCCCTGGGGAAGGGGGTTGTGGCTTGGTGGTAGGGGGACAGAGGGCACTGGATGCCAAGTACTTCAAGCACTGTTCTTATACAAAGTGTTTTGAAAGTAGGGATGGCTGGTAAATGCAAAGCTAGGCTTAAACATTTGTTTTTAGTTATACCACTCAATAAACAAGCATACTTTCTGATCTTCAGGAACAGAGACATCTGACTCACGAGAATGTGCAGCGCAAACAAGCCCGTACAGGTGAGGAGAGGGAAGAAGATGAAGAAGAACAGATCAGTGAAAGTGAGAGTGATGATGAGGATAATGAGATTATTTACAACCCAAAGAACCTTCCTCTTGGATGGGATGGCAAGGTAAGCGTCTTGTTAGGAATGACCATGTTCTACAAGTTGCATTGAGTTAAAATACAGCTTTGAACAGAAACATATTTTTATGTCCAGTAGTTTTTTTCTTTGTAAAGTTTTCAGACTATTCTGATACATGAAGCACCTACAATATTTTCAAATGTGTAATTATATATTCAGTATGAGTGACCTACCCTAGAACAATAAAACTAGTTCTTTGATGGATTTTGGGTTAAACTGTTATAGTCATTTAGAAGAAAGGAAACCTAAATAAGACGTTAATTACAAGAAACAGCAGCGGTTTCATCCTTTGAGGCCCTGGCAAATCAGTTACATAGAGGTATACCTTCTATATATACCCTAACACCCCCTATGAAAACGGTTACCAAAATTTTCCAAAAAAAACTGTAGCCTCCACATACAAGACGTCAAATCTCTTATCGCATCTCTTCCAGATGTCCGTGTGTGCGCTGCAGCTGGTATAAAACACCTGGGTGACTTGGTGAGTGCAGGGGAGCTCAAGCAGTTTCCACAACTGAAAGAGGAATATGGGTTACAAAATCATGTTTTTCAGATTTCTCCAATTAAGACATTAATTTTCTGCCCAATTCCTGGAAGGTGCCCTGAATATTACCCAATTAACCCTAGAAGGCTATCTGCGGAGAACAGATCTCTCCAAACCTTAAGCTGGTTGTATGCCATATTGGTACAAGATAGCTTCGATCCCATCAAACATATCTGCAGTAAATGGGCCCAAGACTTTCCATCCTTTGAGGAAAGAACCTGGGAAGACATTCTTGAGCAAATACCAGAAACCAACATATCAGTTAGGGACCGATACATACACACTAAGTTTTTGAATAGAGTGTACCTTACTCCACATAGGCTGGCACAGTTATATCAACGATACCCTGACCTGTGTTTCAAATGCAATGTGGATAGTGGTACCTATATGCATGTATTCTGGGAGTGCCCCAAGATCCAACAATACTTACATTTATTAACGTTTCTCTGGGACTCCCAGCCATACTGACACCAGAATTCTGTCTGTTGGGCTATGTCGAGGGACTCACTCTCACATCCAGTGACAGATTGTGCCTACAGAAACTTTTGCATTATGCAAAGAAAGCTATCTTGCTCACGTGGAAAGCCCTGGAACCTCCTACCCTAACATTCTGGATAAAAATCATTAATGACATAAACTGACGTACATCACGCATGGATGCCCAGAGCAAAGATCTGGGGCAGGTGGCTTACAGAAAAGTAAACTAATATGACGACGTAAGACTCTGGAATAATAGAAACTTCTAGCCAGCTTCTTTTTACTATATCAGACAACAGTGATAACTCCAGCACACGTATCTTGCTCAAGGCAATCCCTTGAGCAAGATACGTGTGCTTGAGTTATCACTGTTGTCTGAATTTGTGGAGGGGCAGTCCTCCTATACCCCAGGCACCCTACCTACTTTAATTTAGAGGCCAGGTGAGCATGTGCAACTGTTTGTCTTTTTACTATATGCCATAACATAAAGGAAATGCCCACTCTCTTATCTATCTTTCTCTCACCTTCCTTTCTCATTAATTGTTATGTTTATAAAACCAATAAAGACCATCTTTAAAAAAAAGTTGTTAATTACAATACTGAGTTTTGAAAGTTAATAATAAATAAGATGAATGCTTAACTTTAAATTATGGATTTGGTTTCATTTCTTTTATTTTCAAAATAAACATGCGACTCTCATCCTCTCACACAGTATGGGACAGGAATGGATCTTTTTTGCTAATTGCACCAGTTTTTTAGACTTGTTATTGCACCGTTATGGAACTGCGGTGGGAATGTAGCCCATATATCTGTGTTTACCTAAACATAAGGTCGCCAGATAGGTATGATATGTGGAGTTGACTAAGTTGTAGTGAGTCAGACATGGCACTTTGGAGAAGTCGGTGTTCAAGATGTTTGGAAGTGACCCAAGTAGTTTTCACTTTAATTCATATATTCATAATTTAATTTTGCAGCCTATACCTTATTGGTTATACAAACTGCATGGCCTGAATATCAACTACAACTGTGAGATTTGTGGAAACTTCACCTACAGAGGGCCCAAAGCTTTCCAGAGGCATTTTGCGGTAAGGTTTTTCATCTGTTTTGGTTTTCGACAAACTGCTGTTGCACAAAACTGTATAGATATTAGATTTATTATGTAACTCTATACCTCATTTGTGGGGATACTTTCAGTTTCCCTATTCTGTTCTCTTTCCCTCTATCTTCCCTTTGGCTACCCCATTTCTCATCAACTTCCATTTCTTTGCTACACTTGAGCTTATTTTTGTTGCTTTCCTTAAACTTAAACTCTTACCCCAAAATGAATAAGCAACAGATATTTTAGACCATATCCAGTAGCATATTAAAGAATCTTGCCAAATTGAGATAAATATATTTAGTAAATATTGCCCTTTTACCTTGAACCACCATTTTTTTGATGGTCTCTGTGCTTCCTCAGAGATCACCTGACCAGAAACAATACAGCTCTATCTGTAACATGAAGAAATGTGGGAGGAAAAGACGGAACCTTGTTCATTAATTGGCTCATGACCTTACATAAATAGTTTGGTTGTGTGAACCGTGAATCCTAGGATCCCAGGGGGCATCTCTTAGTTCTTAAAATGGCAATTTTCTATTAGGATTACCCAATGGCACATACTACTATAAAAGATATTTTTATGAAAATGGTTTATTTACATGAAGCAGGGTTTTATTATTAACATGTATTTCTATAGTGCCAACATATTTCCTAGCGCTGTAAAGTGAATGTGATTATACAACTCAATCACATGAATTACATACATAGAACATGAGTTACATACATCACAATAAATACCAGTACAGAAGGTGAGGAAGGCTCTGTGCAGAAAAGCTTACAATCTAAAGTGAAGGGAATGATACACAAGGTGTGGGAGTGGGCAAGATCAGAGTTACGTGGGTTAGATATGTGGTATTGCATTGGGTAGTTAAGAGTGAGAGAAGGCTTCTCTAAGTGCGTTTTAAAAGATTTCTTCAAAGCCGAAAGGTTGGGAGAAAGTTGGACAGACCGTGGGAGAGAATTCCAGAGGAGGGGTGCAGCACCTGCAAAGTCTTGAATGCAAGCATGTTAGGAGGTAATGAGAGAAGAGTTGATTAGCTGGTCAGTAGTGGAGTGTAGTTAGCAGTTGGGTGAGTATATAGAGATGAGTTCAGAGATATAGGGAGGGGCAGAGTCGTGAAGTGCTTTGAATGTCAGGGTCATTCATTTGAATGGCATGGCAGAGGAAGAGCGGTTGCTGAGGTTTATAAGCCTAGCGGCAGTGTTCATTATGGCCTGGAGAGGCGACCGTCTCTGGAGGGGAAGGCCGATTAAAAGAGAGTTACAATAGTCTAGAGGTGATATGACGAGAGAGGGAATAAAAATTTTGGCAGCATCTTGGGTGATAAATGATCGTATTTTTGACATGATTTAACAAGTGACTGGATGTGAGAAGTGTTTTACAGGGCAGAATCTAGGATAACCTCAAGGTACGAGACCTGGGGAGATGGGGTGATACTGGAATTGTAGGAGGAGACACAAGTTCTGGGTTGAGCTCAGGAGAGGAGAGATAGATCTGAGTATCGTCCGCATAGAGGTGGTAGTGGAAACCATAGGAGCGGATTAATTTGCAGAGGGAGTAAGAATATAGGGGAAGTAATAAGGGTCCCAGGACAGCCTTGAGGAACCCCAACAGAGAAAGGTAGGGGAGAAGATGCTACTCCGTTGTAAGAGACACTGAAGGAACGATTTGTGAGGGAAGAAGAGAACCAGGACAGGGCTGTGTCATGAAGGCCAAACAAATGGAAGGACTGGAGGTGGAGAGGGTGATCTACAGTGTCAAATGCAGCTGAGAGATCAAGCAGTATTAGTAGTGAGAAATTTTTGTTGGCCAGATTGTAGGGTGTCTAGCAGGTTATTGTCAGAGAGGAATGAGGTTAGTCGGTTGTAGACTAGGTGCTCAAGTAGTTTAGAGCTGAAATGTAGCAGAGAGATAGGTTGGAGGGATCAAGAGAGGGTTTATTCAGAATGGGGGTGACGAGCATGTTTTAATTGAGACTGAAATAGTCCAGTTGAGAGCGAGTCCAGTTGGGGAATAGTGATCATAACATGGTCTCCTTTGAGATTTTGTTGCAGAGGCAACTC
>CM044433.1:80230249-80241196 GCA_024363595.1 Xenopus borealis | reverse complement strand
GGGGTTGAACTTGATGGACTCTGTCTTTTTTCAACCCAATTTAACTATGTAACTATGAGAGATTAAATAGATTAGTTAATGCTTTGATTAAAAAAGGATTGGTATTGTGGAGAAGTTTTGAAGGAATAGGATCAAGCGGGCAGGTGGTAAGGTGAGAAGAGGCCAAAAGTTTTGAGATTTCCTCATCAGTTACAGGGGTGAAGAAGCACTGGAAAGTGTGGAGGGAGGTTGGTGGAAGCCTAGGGGGGTGGAGTAGTGTAATATCCCTTCTTATAGTGTCCGTTTTCTTTTTGGAGTGCTCAGCAATTTCTTGAGCAGAAACAGATGGAGGGGTGGAGAAGGGGAAAGGAGAGTGTTAAAGGTGGAGAAAAGTTGTGCCAGAAAAGGATGGTGTTATAGGAACACAGGCAGATTTGTAGATCCAAAAGTCTGATTCTGAGCAGGATTTGTGCCAGTGACGCTCAAGTGCACTTGAGTGTCTTTGGAGTGCTTTAGTATGAGCAGTGGGCCATGGTTGAAGTGGTTTGGGTCTAACACGTTTAGTTTTTACAGGAGCAAGCTCATTCAGGGCGGTGGTGAGTGTGCTATAGTAGACAAAGGCAGCCACATAAGGACAAGAGATAGTTGAGATATTAGAGTGAAGAAAGTCAAAGGAAGAAGAGAGATGCAAAACATCCAGAGCTTGCAAGTCACAGTAGGTATGTGTTTGGGGAATAGCAGGGGGTGAGGAGGGAGTTAGTGAGAGTTGAAAATTGAGCATATTGTGATCAGAGAGGGTAAACCATGAGTTATTAAAATTGATGGTTGAACAGAGTCTGGAAAATATTACATCCAGATTACCATTGGTGTCAGAGGGGGAGTCTGAGCACAAGGATAAGCCTAGAGAGGAGGTTAGCAAAAGAAGTTTAGAGACTGAAGGGCTGTTAATGTTGTTAACGGGTATATTAGTCACCTAATATGATGGATGGGGTGTTGGATGAAAGAAAGGAAGCCTGACAGCACAATTGTCCAAAAATTGTGCGGTTGGTCCAGGTGGTCGATATATTACAGCATTGCAGAGTGAAACAGGAGAAAAGAGCCAAATGCAGTGAACCTCAAATGAGGAGAATGTTGGGGAAGGAACAGGTGGAAGAACTTTAAAAGTACAGCGGGGAGAGAGAAGCAAACCTACCCCACCCACACGTCTGTTTCCAGGCCTGGGAGTATGAGTAAGGTGTAGGCTCCCATTGGACAGGGCAGCAGGTGAGGCAGTGTCAGTGGGAGAAAGCCAGGTTTCTGTAAGTGCAAGTAGGTTAAATGAGTTGGTAATGAAGTGGTTGTGTATAGCGGTAAGTTTGTTGCAAACAGATCTGGCATTCCGGAGAGCACAGGAAAGATTAACTGGGTTTTTGGGTATAGGAATAAGATTTCTGTAATGTTGGAATTTGCACCGAAGAGAAGGAACCCATGGCCGTGATATAACTGGGATAGGGTAGGTGCCCAGGTTTGGGGAAATGTCCCCAGCTTCCAGCAATAGAAAGGAGAGCGAGAATAAGTGAGAGCGGGATTTGTAACTTCTTAATGTATACAAGGAAGAGGAGTTTCCTGGATTAGCTAAACAGAGTACTTTATATACTTTGTGTGTGGAGAGGGAAGAAGAGGAAATTAGAGCGACTAAGATTTCTATAGAATTGTGATTTGATGGGGGATGTAATACAAAATGTTTTATGAAGCATGAGAGTGATAGGAGGAGAAAAGCATTTTTGGAGTAAGAAGTTACAAACTAGCAGGTACAAATAATATCTGTTTTCTTCTTATTCCAGCTGGTTTGCTGTTGTTTGCAGGGGAATCCAGTTCCTTTTGCCTTGTCAATGTCTTGTCCAACTGCCTTGTATAACCATTTCTAAGCACTTGTGAAACATTAGCACTTGGGAAATGTTAGCAATTGTGTCATGCCCCCAGACATGAGTGCCATCCCCAATTCTGGGCCTGAATTAATATGTAGCTGTTTGGGAAAAAAACAGACCCTGATTGACTAATCAATTAACAAGCTATCAAATGGTTTTCCAGACACCAGAGCCAAGTTTGGGGCTATAAAAATATCTCTTGTTCATGCGGAGTGGATACAGATTTTTTTTGTGTTTGAGATATTTATCAGAAGCACTAAAGCAGAGTAGGCCTAACAAACAAAGTTATTGGGGTTAACAAATACTAGCAGTGTATGGATAAGCAGAATTACCAGAGTAAACAGTTGCAATAGAATGGTGTCTAAAGCAGTGTATGGATAAGCAGAATTACCTGTAGGAATGAGAAGAGATAGCATTTAGTTCCATGGAACTGCTCTATATAACTGCCATTTCTAAGCACTTGTGAAATATTAGCACTTAGGAAAAGTTAGCAATCGTACCATGCCCCCATACGTTTTTAGGCATTATAATCTACAGGGACCTACATTTTTAGGGGGTATAGTTTTCCTTTAAGTTCTCATTTTTCTGCTCACCACATGCTATGTTCTTGCTTTTCCTTCACTCTGTTCTCCACTGCATTATTATTTGATGTACCAGCAGGTAAATATCTGGTTTAGTAATGTAGTTGCGTAGCACATAGGCCAAATAGGCACATATCTTTCAGCTCACTAGTTTGCTGGAATGTGAGAACTTTAAAACCATTTGTGTGGCAGTGAAGAATTACTTACTGGAAAGGCAAATTTGCTTTCTGGACAAAGCCCATATGGAGGGACAGGTAAGTGACACTTCTGGTCCAAGGAATGATCATGTTTGTTTTTCATTTTCTGTAATGTCACAAAACTTCATTATTAAAAAGTCTTCAGAGACTGACAGAATTCTCATTTTCTGCATTTCCCTTTATTCCACCTCTGTAAATATAAAAGCTCATAGGCGTGCCACCATTACCAAAATGGCAATATTAATAACTACTTCAACATATTTATAATGCTTTGAGAATCAATTTTAGTTGGTCTTTCCTACCATGT
Organism: Xenopus borealis; assembly: GCA_024363595.1. Taxonomy (NCBI): domain Eukaryota; kingdom Metazoa; phylum Chordata; class Amphibia; order Anura; family Pipidae; genus Xenopus; species Xenopus borealis. Next base: position 80,238,225 of record CM044433.1, on the reverse strand, counting down.
ACAGTCTTTTGTCATCAAATTGAACCATTTTGCTAAATATATGATCACCTTTAATTGTAAAAGTTGTTTCTCTGCTAGCGACAATACAAATAATTATTTTATCAGAAAGTAATCTAAAAGCAGCGCATGAATTATTCAGTGTTTTCATTTCAATCTAGGTATAAAACATTAATGTTTAGACATGAACAATGTGCTCTGCCACGTGAGACCAACATGTACTGCAGAACTTTTCTCTTCAGCAGTTACAGACTGAAAAGCAAAAAAAAAACCTTTGTATATATGTCAATGATTGTATGTGACAGACCATAACTGGTTTCTTTAGTGAAAAGGAGGCAGAATGAAAGTGCTGCTAGGCATCAAGCACTTTGGTAAAGAACAGAATTAACATCTGTTTTACAGAAAAAATCTATAACCAGATTAGTTTGGTGGTTTATTCTCCACTAGGTAATGCAGGTGATTCACTATAGTTTACATGAGCCATTACATAGATGCTGTATATGACACTATTTTTTTTACCAGAGGAAGATGGTATTCAAGCATATATTGTTTATGAATTATTCTAAGCTAGTCCAGGAATGATTGGGGGGCATATACATCTATTTTATGGCTTGGTGAAATGCAGCATTTAATACAATATTTTTCCTTGTGTGTCTGACTCCCTACTGACTACTGAATTTTTTTTCTCCAATCCATAGGAATGGCGTCATGCTCATGGCATGAGATGTCTGGGCATTCCGAATACTGCGCACTTTGCTAATGTAACACAGATCGAGGATGCTGTGTCCTGTAAGTCTAGCATTTTCTCATCTGGTTATAGTCCTACATATTTCATTTCATCAGTCATTTGGCGGTTTTTATTTCTTCAATATAATACCTTGCAGTCTAAAATTTGAATTATCACCCAATCTTTAGGTGTGGCTGACTTTAATATCTAGAATAGATGCTATTTATCTATTGCCAAAAGTCCTATACCATAAAAAATAACCATAATCTGCCCGTCCGCACCCCACTTAAGCAGCTCTGCCCACCTTGGCATGTCACTTTTACACCTTGGAACGGACATGTGCCTGTTGTACTACCTATTGTGCAAAGTTCAGTGTAAAAAATAAAAACTGGGTAAATAGAAACATTTTTTATTTTGCACATACTATGTAATATGGTTAGCCACATATTTAATGTATAAAGGCTTGAGTGACTGGATGTTGAACAGAACAAAACACTACTTCATGCTTTTCAGCTTTTTCACATGGGACATAACTGTTCAGTGAGTTTGTAATTGATCCTCAGCATTCTTCTCCGATTCAAAAGCAGTTATGACCCATTTGGCCCTCCGTCAAGTCACTGATTAATTACTTTCTGGTAACCAATCAGTGGAAACCAAGAGAGCTGTAAAGCAGGAAGTAGTGTTTTGGCTATTGCTTTAGACATCCAACAACTCCAGCTTTTATAGATTCCATTTTTGCCTAATTAACTATATTGAAAATATTTTTATGTGCCCAATTTTTATACTGAACAATTCCTTTTAACAGCGTTCGATTTGGTGCACCTTGTTAATTGCGAGCTAGGCTCGGCCGGCCCAGTTCAGGACTATCAGTGGCCGGCGGTTGGGGTCCCCTGATTTAAAACACTACCTGGATGCCGCTATTCAGCTTGAATTCATCTTATAATATTGTGATTTCAAGTAAAGGCTTAGCTTTACTTAGTTGTTGATGCAAAACATATTCCTTGTATTAGTCAGGAAGTAATTTGCCTAGAACTAAGCAATTCTGCATATGTAATATTCTGTTTTTTTTCTTATAGTATGGTCTAAACTGAAGCTCCAGAAGTCCTCTGAAAGATGGCAGCCTGACACAGAGGTGAGGAACTGGTTAGCACTGATTTGACACACAACCTCTCTTATTTGCAGCATTGTATAGTAAAGCAGAATGGTAAAGTAGCAATTTCTCTTACTAATGAATCAAAGGTTAAGTAAGATAAGTAGTAATGTTTTCTGCCTATAGTTCCTTTCAGTTAGTAATTTTAGAAAGTAATTTACTGCAAATCAAGTCTGCTGGGATTTACCAAAGTTCATGCAATTCCCCTTGAGCATATAATCTGGTAATATGCAACAGTTATTATATGCAGATGTGCAAAGCCTGTTGTTCTCCACTCTCATGGAAATGTAACGCAATAAATGGATAGCAAAAAAATACTTAAAGGAAAACTATACCCCCAAAATGAATCCTTGAGCAACATAGTTTATATCAAATTAAGCAGAAGCAGGGTGGGAGGGGCTGAATAGTGGGAGACGAGACAAAAGCCTATGGCTGTGCTGGCTGAGAACTTTAGCCTAGGCAGACTAGAATGTTAAATCTGTTTTGAAATGACCAAACAAATTTGAATTTTTCTTGCAAAGTAGTAGTTACCTATATACGTTGGTTGTGTTTTACTTGGATATAGCATTGGCAATACTGTCATGTATAAAAAGTATGGGATGTGTCCCCCCCTCCTTTTGGAACCTCTCAGAGTAGGTGGAGGAATATGCACTAAAAGTTTTCTGTTAGAAACCCCAGTGAAAAGGTCCTGGACTAGCAGGTCCCAGCAGATGGTGTGTTCCAAGGTGGGATGTTTCAGTACAAGTTTGACAACCTGTGAAAGAATATTAATGGGAATTTAAGTATAGCTGCACAAAAAGCATATGATAGTCAGGCATATTTAATAGGGATGCACCGAATCCAGAATTCGGTTCGGGATTCGGCCTTTTTCAGCAGGATTCGGATTCGGACTAATCCTTCTGCCTGGCCGAACCAAATCCTAATTTGCATATGCAAATATGACTTTGGTACAAAACAAGGAAGTACATTTTCCCCCCTTCCCACCCATAATTTGCATATGCAAATCGGGGTTCGGCCGAATCTTTGCAAAATAGTGGATTCGGTGCATCCCTAATATTTAATGAGCAGATACCTCTATTCAAGGGTAAGTTTGGTAAATTCCTGGGACTCCAGCAAATAGACTAAGGATAGAAGTGTGGTTCCTTGGTATTCAGGTGGTTCCCTGTAATGGCTGGCGTTAATAACTTTGTGTGAGTACTGTAATCAAGAAGTCATTTTGGGTATATATCTACAGTGTTTAAATTAGGGATGCACCGAATCCAGGATTCGTCCTTTATCAGCAGGATTTGGATTCGGCCGAATCCTTCTGCCTGGCCGAACCGAATCCTAATTTGCATATGCAAATTAGGGCCAGGGAGCTAAATCACGTGACTTTGTGGCACAAAACAAGGAAGTAAAAAATGTTTTCCCCTTCCCACCCATAATTTGCATATGCAAATTAGGGTTTGGATTCGGTTCGGTATTCGGCCGAAGGATTCGGGGGTTCGGCCGAATCCAAAATAGTGGATTCGGTGCATCCCTAGTTTAAATTAATCTATTTTATCCTTTGTATGCGAGTTTAGGGCAATGTATTAACACTGCAGTTTTAACACCTTCAAAAAGTGGAGATTTTACGTAAGTGCAGGGGCACATGGGCAAATTCAGGGAGATTTAGTCACCTGGAGACTAATCACCTCTTCTTCTGGGCAACAATCTCTCCGAACTGCCCTCCCCCTGCCTTCAGCCTGCTAAAATGAAAAATTGCCTATGGCAATGCCTCAAGAGGAAACTTCAGAAATCGAAGTGCCGTGAGTGAATTTTCTGCTCTTCTCACATTCTAGCATGGGGAACACAGTTCGGGGAGATTGTAGCCCAGAAGAAGAGGCAATTAGTCGCCAGGCGACTAAATCTGCCAGTGTTACCGTACCCTAAAGGGGAACGATTGCGAAAATGAAAATCTAAAACTTTTAAAAACTGCTTAATTAAGAAACTTTCTAAATACAACCAAGTATAAATTCTTCATTCAAGAGTTGGGTGTCAAATAAATGATCCAATATATTTCTCCTTTTGCTGAGATGTATTTGTGCTCACTCTATTACAATCACCAGACATCATGTCTCTCTTCACGCAGAATGTGTTCAGATTTTGTTTTGTACTGGAATCATTTATTTGAGTGAGCTCTAATACATCTGCTAGAAAAGGGAGCTCCGCTATAAGATATATTGGCTCGTTCATCTGACACCCAATGCTGCATTTGGACAGAATGAGGAAAAACAGATGCTGAGAGAGGAATAGTGATTATTTCAGAAACTGTAAGAATTTGTAATTGATTGTGTTTCGAAAGTTTCTTACTTCAGTATGAGGAAGCTTATATTAAATTTTCATTTTCACGATAGTTCCCCTTCAATAAACTGTGTTTTATTAAAGTCTAGTATAGGCCTGACACCTCAATTGAATTGTGTTCTTTCTTTTACTTGAATAGGAGGAATATGAAGATTCCAGTGGGAATGTTGTAAATAAGAAGACCTACGAAGATTTAAAGCGTCAAGGACTTCTGTAGCCAATGACATTTTGTATCTAACTGCCCCATTATGGTTCTGGATTTTCATGTTTGTTAATGTGACATTTCTACTTGAGGAGTTGTAAAATGTTTCAGCTTTTCCAGAATGTAATTGTCCTTTTTTTAATTAAAAAAATTGCAAAATTTTCAGTGCATTAGAGTTTGTAATGTTGTTTATTTATTTAAAGGTTTGATATTTAATTTACAGAGTTCTGGAACTTTTTAAGAGGGACACGGAGTCAAGAACTATCATTTGCCATTCCATTTTACATTTCTATTTGCTAGCACCATCTAGATATTGGTTTCCTTTTTTTTCTCTCTGGTGCTGCAAGAAAACCAATAGCACTTTCCTCTTTAGGGTTCCAGCCTATCCCATCTCATGGTTGGGCAGCTAGCATTTAGGCAGACCTGATAGGGAACTATGTTTTCTGTCACTATGAAGTCGTAGATTTGGCTACCCACATACTACTGTGTCTGTGTTAGGATATGTCCACCTCTTGTGTAATGTGCCTTTTTAGCTCATATTTAATGGGGTTGTTCACCTTTTAGTTAACTTTTCGTATGAGGTAGGGCGGAAGAGGATTCCCCATTTTTTCGTTTGAGCATTATTCAGATGTGAAAATAGGGAGCTATGCAAGCATGAAAAGTTTTGCTGGATATTGCAAAATAAGTGTTGTGGCCATTTGATAGCCTACACATTTCCTAGCTGGACTTCTTTTCAATGTTGATATTGCATGTACTTGGAATTTGACCAAAACATATGGAAAATTCTTTGTGAGTGATCAGCTTTAATCATGGTAGTTGAGTACATGATTTGTAGATCAATGGGGAAATCAAGAAACACAGCCTCCTCATGTGCTACAGCAAATACAGCTTTCTACTTATTCATAAATTATCCTCAGTTTTTTTTTTTCTGTCCTTCATAAACTCTTGGGGAGGAAGAGAGGGGTGATATCACTCCAACTTGCAGTAAAGAGTGACTGAAGTTTATCAGAGCACAAGTCACGTGACTGGGGCAGCTGGGAAACTCACAATATGTCTAGCCCCATGTAAGATTTCAAAATTAAATTAGAAAACAAATCGGTTTGCTCTTTTGAGAACTGGATTTCAGTGCAGGATTCTGCTGGAGTAGCACTATTAACACATGACAGTATCCCTTTAACTGAAATCCATTTAAATTCATGACTGTTATAGGGACAGGGTGTACCAAAAAGTGAGGAGCGTTTGGACATTATATTGAATTATAAATGTTATAAAGTCCTTTTCAAATTAAATATGAAACCTAAATTATTTTAGCTGTTAAAGGAGAATTCAACCCCTACCTGTAAAAAAAACTCTCCCCTGTGTAGGCAGCCAACCCGCCGCCACCGCCGCACCCCCCCCCCCCCCCCCCCCCCCCCCCCCCAGCAAATGCCCCTAACTTGTTACTTACCCCACTTTCCAGGTCTTGTCCAGCAGAGTCCACAGGCTCCATCTTTCCTGATTGTTGTTCTTCCTGGAGTCATCGGCGTCTTCTGACGCATGCGCAGTAGGAGGCATTTGCCAGTGCTAATCTACTGCACATGCGCCGAAAGTCACAAAGTTTCCTGAAAAAAGATATAGGAAGCTTTGTGAAATTCGCTCCGTACCTGCAGATTTCTCCAACTGCGCATGCGTCCAAAAGTCCCGAACTTTCCACATCTGAAAGGATTTTTGAAGGTAGGGGTTGAATTCTCCTTTACAGCAGCCACACCTGTTCTAAACACATATAAAAGTCTTAGCTGCCAATCATATAATGCTTGCCCCTCCTCTAAGCCTTAGGCATAGGCACGGGGCAGCTAATTAGTTTCACTTTCCATTCTGTGCCTTTTAGATGTCTGTCCCCTCATCACATTCACCCTCCCTAATCATCATCTAATTGTGCAGCCAATGCAGGGACACGGGCATCAGGTGCAGCAATCTGGTGCATAAACATGATTTTGGGATGATGCAAAGCTTTTCTTAATAACAGTGTCCACAAAATGCTACCTGCCTGCTTACTGTGATTGTGAATCCCAAGACTAAAAGAAACCAGATTTAAACAATTTAAAGGAAAACTATACCCCCAAAATGAATACTTGAGCAACAGGTAGTTTATATCATATTAAATGGCATATTAAATAATCTTACCAAACTGGAATATATATTTAAGTAAATATTGCCCTTTTACATCTCTTTCCTTGGAACACCATTTCGTGATGGTCTGTGTGCTGCCTCAGAGATCACCTGACCAGAAATATTTCAACTCTAACTGTAACAGGAAGAAGTGTGGAAGCAAAAGACACAACTCTGTCTGTGAATTGGCTCATGTGACCTAACTTTATAGTTTGTTTGGTATGTTTGTGTGCACCGTTCAATCCCAATGGCACATGCTACTAAAAAAGTATATTATGAAAATGGTTTATTTACATGAAGCAGGGTTTTACTTATGAGTAGTTTAATGCAATATCTTTTTATAGAGACCTGCATTGTCCAGGGGGTATAGCTTTCCTTTAAGTAGTGAAAGTGAAGTTTTTTTTTTTTTTTTGCTTGACTAACATCATATAATAGGGTTTGGGATTATTATTTTTTTAGGGTGACAGGTTCCCAAATAGGAGAAATCATGATCAAAGATCAAAGTTAGACTGTATTGTTCTGAAGATGTCCATTTCGAATAATCTGGATGTCACTGCATCTGACAAGCAATTGGCTGTACACATCCATGTCTGTGTACCTGTTCCAGCAATCGATACTATGATTGAGTTGTTGCGTTGTTGCAGGTTACTAAACTGCCATCTGTTCAGCTAAGAACATAGACACTCGGCCTCTTACGATTTCTGTGAATGTACACATATAATCACTGTAGCCTTATGTCTTCATTGCATTTCCTTCCCTGCTTAGGGTCTCCATATACAACTGAGTATTTCACTGACCCTTTTTTTGGAGCTAATTGTTCAAGCTCTTTGTCACATGGAATGTAAAAAAAAAAAAAAAAACCCTGTTCTTTTCTCTGCAACAGCCAAAAATAACCAATTGTCAGTAGCTTTGAAAATTCCTTCTGAAATATAACATTGTGGGCTTCTTCTCTGCACATCAAAGCTACTGGCAGGAAATTTCTGCTGCTTTTCTCCTTTGTTCTGGTCACCAGTTATTTTGCACTCACAGAAACATCCTTTTCCCTTGAACAAAAGAGGGTGCGCCGTTCTACTTCTCTCCATGAAAAGCACTTGCGTAAAAATGTTCCTGGGACAACAATGAATGTCTGCTTGCAAAATAGGTTAGACTGATCGCACTTGCACTTAGGGTAAAGAAATAATGTAATTATTGAACTGAGAGTAACAGGGCTTCCCCCAAAAGTTCTCAAATTCGTGTCATTTTATAGGTTTTTTTTTTCAACCTAGTCTAAACTCACATTTAAAAAAAAAAAAGCAGGAATGTCTACTTATTTATTGAAAGATCTGAATTAAAAGCACAAAAGAATAAAAACAGAGAACGCATTCCGATCAGCTGCATATAAATTCAGGCCTAGTATTGGGGATGGCACTCGTGTCTGGGGGCATGGCACG
>CM044433.1:80192642-80218440 GCA_024363595.1 Xenopus borealis | reverse complement strand
AAAAAAAAAAAAAAAAAAAGTCCTATTTGTTAGTTATACATGTATCTATTTCATGTAATTAACCTGCATTTTCTGTGAATCTAAACAGGCTTGATTGTTTTCCCTATTACTTTACTGTGGAACACTAATAACAAAGAAACCTTTTTTTGTTGGGTTTTTTTTTTTGTGTATTGTTGAAGCAAATGTTCTCCCCGGGGGCACAATTCAGGCTGTGGGAAGAACATGAATTTCACATGAGGAGTATTATTCAGCATCCCTGAAGGGTGGAGCTGCTGGGGACACAGAGCAAGTGAGAGGTGATCAGTAACTTTGCTCCATGCAACCTCTGATCTTCCAGCAGCAGCAGCAGTAGCAGCACGGTTTCTTGGAAAGCACTGATCCCACACGTGAGTTATAAGCTGGATTTCTTTGCCTATTTGTCTAAATACAATGTGCAACAGCAAAGAATGTTTAGCTTGACAGATAGGTATCAAAGTAAATGCATAGCTACTCATTACTTGAATGAACTGCTGAGAGTGTACAAAAAACAACAGAACGTGGCAGTGGAGCTACATAGCTTGACTTTTTTTAAGTATATATAATGGATTGATGACAGTATTCAAAGAATTCATTGAAATGATTATGTGTGCGCCAAACTAGAATAAGGGGTATTAAAGGTCTTGTTTGGTGCATAGCAATTGTGCTAGGATAATGTCAAAAATGGAAAAATAATGATAGTGTGCATCGGTTCACATTATTTCTACAGTGATTAGTATCTACTTTGCCATACAGTGATATGCTTGGGGTGATTTCAAATCAGGTGCTTCTGTAAGAAATTGTACTCTTTTAACATAAATATAGAACGTATGAGGATTTAATCTCATTTAATTGCTGTGTTATGAGCTGATATATTACTAACACTAATTTGTACCTAATGATAACTAAGCTAGCATCCAGTATGGTGGCAAATCCATCTATTAAGTACTTTAGTTTTTAAAAAGTATGACGTTCTGCATTATGCAGAAGTACGCTAATTTGGAAAAACCCAGGTCCCAAGAATTTTAGATAATAGATCCTATGCCTGTAACTGTATTGTGTTTTGCAATGCTGTGTATCCAGAGAGATTTGACTAAATTTTCAGTGCATTTGCAAAAGCCATTTTTAAAAGGTAGTATTTTTTCTTTGTTTTTGGTTCTGGTTAGAAATATTTTTATAGAATTACCCTGAGTATTTCTCTTGCAATGCACGCTATTCCATGATAAACTGAGGTTTTACTGCTTACTATATAATACCTTAAATGTGCAACCAAAGAGAGAATTATCGATTGTAGCTTACTAAATGGGTAGGGTTCATCTTTGCACTTTTGAATTTATTTTCAGCCATTTTAAAGATTTTAGCCATTTTATACTGCTGATATGTGCTTTGGTCTTAGCAGCTCTGTCTCATGGTGCAGATTTAATTAAATGTGCATGCAGCATCCCCATTGAGGAGCCGCTCTGTATGTTTTTCTGTTCTCCTATGCTGTTTATCCGTAGTATATATTAATTACAAAAAATATATTTTGTTTGCGAAGATATCACCAATACTTGCTGGACACAAAATTATTTTCACAGGGTACATATGTAATTGCGAGCCAAGAATAAGAACAAAGTCAAGTTTGTGCACAAAAGTATATTATAGTAGCATAAACTATAGTCACTGTATTTTGTCTCTCAAAATGTATAAAATCCATAATAGAACCAATGATGTGTAATTTTACTTACACAATTAATTATATTACAAAACAAAACAGATACTTTTGTAAATGACTGCAGTATGCCTAGCTACACGGACATCTAATATCTGACACTAATATCTAACTCTAATTTACTAGATGTACAGGGTGTTTTTAATTCCACAGAATCAATTACGTGAAAAGCTCTGTCTGTCCAATTGCTGAACTAATAAGAAGAAAGTATATAAACCAATAATAGGCAGTCTTTAATTGGAAACCATTTACTCTAGTGGCAAAATTGACCAAACCTATTACCGTTTTGCTAATTTCACCTCCTTAAGATCTGATAAACTCTTAATTGAAGAACCTCCAAATTTCCCAGTCCCCACTACTACCAGTTGGTGGGTCCAAGAAAGCGGGTAGAGGTGTGGGGGGGGCAAACAAGTGGTGGGGGGGAGGGGATGTGAGCAGGTACAGGGCTAAAGGGCCTTCAAATCTGGGCCTGTAACTACACATTGGTGAGGGAACCCTCTGTATAGTATAATATGCCAAACTAGTAAATTATAGTACCAATGTTAACTCAGTACATGTATGACACTTTTAAATCCAATACATAATGATCTTTCATAAGCTCATCCTAATGGAGCCCAACAATAATCTACAAATCTTATTAGGGTCACTACTGCAGTGGTGAAACTATATAAACTTGGTCAATGTCATATTGCATTTTAAAAATATTAAACCGCCAGTATACTTGGATAGAGCTTATGTTAAGTCCTCATATACTGTATTCCACTTGTAAATGTATGTCTCGCATACCCTCCCTACATCAGTTTCCCCAATCAGCTCTATGGGCTGCGTGTGCTCAGCTTCCAGCACTCCAACTGTAGTGAACCCAAAAGAAAAATGTTCCAGAGGGCACTCTGGATAAGTATAGAGAGGTATCTTTATTGTATCGTGGTGTTTAACATCATCGACTTACACATTTCGGGAACACATTCCCTTCAAAAGAATAGGAATAGCCATATAAATTCAAGTTATCATATTTATGGTTTGCATGCTAAACTGATAATCTGCTACAAAATACGTAGAAAGATTATTATATAAATTTTGTCAGTACAGCATTATATTTGTCATCCATTTGTTATAGTATCCAGTTAAGAACCAATAAAAAAAGTGGAAGAAAACCAGTAAATGCACTCCCACTGTTGCTTGTTATAACTACAGTATGCCTGCTTCTTCCTGGATCAATAATTTGGCTGATATTTCTATCGATTTTTTAGGGGAAAAACACTTTAGTGGAGCACAGTGTTGTATTTGTTGACATAATCAATTAGCTGTAATATCCTTTAGGTAACAAGTAATATTTTGTAATTTAAAATCTAGCAAAACAGAATTCAATATTAATTGTGTAGCTTGGCATACAGTAGTCATTTATATTGTACACAATCATGATTACAAACTGTGTATATACCCTGAAAGCAAATAATTTTGTATCCAAAAATATATTGGGGATATTTTTGCATAAACAATGCTTTTTTGTAAACACAATATACTGGAGACAAACAGCACTGTGCGGACAGCTGGAGGGAAGCAGCTGCTTCCCCCCATTTCAGCAACGGTTTCTAAATCCCAGTCAGATGCTTATTAGTATAATCAACTTGCAGCTATAAAGCACTTATATATTATATAGCCCTGCCCATATCCTAGAAGACCTTACTCAATGGAACTTATTTATCTCTTATTTATATTGTTTCAACACATTTACGCAGTACTTTACATACATTATACAGCAGTCCCTGCTCTTGTTGAGCTTACAATCTAAGATACCTATTACACACACTAGAGACAATTTTATCATGAGTCAATGGACCTGTCTGTCTTATGGAATGTGGGAGAAAAACCATGCAGATGGGAAGAACATACAAGCTCCTTGCACATAATGCCCAGGCTGGAAACAAACTCTGGAAATGAATGCTGCAAGGAACAAGTGCTACTTATTGAGCAACTGAGGGCATGAAACAAAATGATTTTCATAACATCAGTGGTAATATTTTGTAATATATTTGAATAACAGCATGCTGTAATGTAAGGTATCCCAGTCACAGCTCACTCTTCTACCTATAACAGCCACTTTTCGCTTCAGGAGGAGCCTCCACTACTTAGATGCCTCCAGGTCTTAACATGAAGTCCAAGGAGAGTGTTCTGTGCAGGCAAGGGAACTAAACATGTACAGAAGGGACTGGAAGCAGGTAGCGTAGTCATGGAACAAGCCAGGTCAGTACCAAACAGACAGACGAAAAACAGGAAGCAGAAGCTGAAGTCACAGGCCATAGTCAACACCAAACAGTAGAGTACAAAATCAGGATCAGAAAAATGATCAGTAACAGGCAGGGCAGTAACAGTAACAGGCAGGCAGTAACAGTACAGGTAGCAAAACAGCAAGGTCAGGGACAGGCAAGGGTCAAGGACAAAGATCAGACAATATAAGCACACCCAGAAACTATGGAAATAGACTTACTATGATTCTGCTTCCTGATTTCGTACCGTCTTTCTGTTTGGTATTGACTCAACTTGTTCCATGACTACGCTACCTGCTCCCGGGCCCTTCTATACATGTTCAATTCCCATGCCTGCCCAGAACTCTCTTCTTGGCCCTCACGTTAAGACCCAACGGCATCCGAGTAGAGTAGCGGAGGGCTCCTCCAGAAACGAAAGTTGGCAGTTATAGGCAGAAGAGTGAGTTGTGACCAGGACCTTGGTGTTGGTTCTAGGTTTGGGATACCCTATGTTCGGCCCCAGTAGCTCAGGAGAGCAGTGCAGGTATGGTTCAACAAGTAGACAAGAGTTTGATTCCCAGCATTTCTTGACACATGCCTAAAAGATGGAAGGGCCGCTACTGACAACTACTAACTAACTACTAACCAAGTAAAAGCAAAATTCTTTTGCTATGGCTACTGCACTGGTGCAATTTAGCACCATAGTAAATCAACCCGGAATATGCAGTGTTCTAGCCCTCTGGATTTTCTAACCTATGATGCAGTGTGTAATATGTATGTAGGGTAAAGCAATAATAATTGTAATAATCTGGTATGGCTGATTTTTCCTGAATCTCTATCTGCTATATACATGCATTCCCTTTTTTATTTACATCATGGGCTATGAGATACACAGTCTCAAAAAGGGGGATTGTGGGAGCACTCAAAAGGCTAAGTTAATGTATATTTAAGTATAATGGAAGTGCTACTTACAAAGCACATTCCCTGGGCCCCTGTCTCATAAATAATTCAGTATAAGTGCAAGTGCATATTGGTTAAAAACAAGGGTTATTTTGTACAAAGTTATGATAATAAAGTTGATAAGCCACAAATACCACATCAGGTAAACCTCATATGAAGGTCCCTAAATTGTTTAAATAGTATAAAAAGTATTTTATTTCTCTGTGTAAACAAGTTAGGGACCGCCATATGGGGTTTACCTTGACGTGGTATGGTGGCTTATCAACTTTATGATCATAATTTGTACAAAACAACCCCTGTTTTTGAATGATATGCACTTGCATTTATACTGATTTACTGATGAGACAGGGGCTCAGGGAATGTGCCTTGTAAGTAGCACTTCCATTATACTTAAATTTAGCCATTAGAGTGTTTCCACAATCCCCCTTTTTGCTATGCGATACACAGGACTGATTTTAATCTTTCGCTTACTGGGAATTTTTGCCAATGGCTAACACGTTCAAGACTGAGAATAGCAGTATAAGAACAGCCACTGAGTCTGCTCCCTCCTAGTTGGGCCACTGAATAGACTGCTTAAAGAAACAGCTTGAGGGAAATTGGAAGGACATCCCTGGCATATATGTTATCAATATGTTGCAATATAGCTGCCTGTAAATTTGTAATATGCTTAAAAATATCCCTCGGCCCATCCCCAATCCCCTGGAACTTAACTTTTTTTTCTCCTCCTTGAAATGTCCGTGATGCAACCCATCCCCTTTTATGGCATGACCATGACCCCTTTGGCATCACAATCCAGCCCTTTTTGTTCCCGCTCCCCACCAGCCGGTAAAAATATGAGAAAAGATGACAACCCTGCTCACCAACCACTTGGTTGTTGCTATCAGAGGCCTCGGAACAGGTGTTTATATTAGAATTCCAGGCTTTTGGTTATATAAAAACAGATTTACTGCAAAGTAGGTCCTCCTGTAGGAGGGCTATCAAATATCCAATTACAGTCTTTATTTGGCATCCACATGGACATTTTTCATGCTTGTGTTGCTCCTGAATTCTTTTTACATTTGAATGAGGCTCATGGCTAAAAAAGATTGGGGATCCCTGCTCTAGCACCTGGAGCAGAATGTCAAATTTAGCAAAGGAATGCAGACAATGTAAAAAAAAACATATACTTAGAAATAAATACATTACATTTTGCTTCTTTTTGGAAAGAACAAACAATCCTAAAGCTTAATTGTTCTTCACCTGTGATGAACAGTATGAAACCATCCACTTCTATTTTTTTAATAGGAGGCTGCATCTTTGAAACAGCAGATATAAAGTGTATTTTCATTGTTAGATTGCTGAAATTAGAAAACATTGGGTCCAAATGTTTAGACTGTAGAAGCAGAACATATTCTTTAGTGACACCCATAGGGTTGTTCCACTACAGTCTAATTTTCCATTTATTTGCTTAATTCCAGTTCTGTAACCTAGATACCTGGGTGGGATAGTTTTCCCCTGTTGGCCCATGGATCACAGTGAATAGGGAATCAGGTTAGATGTGTTTCCCACTGGAAAAAATGTATAAAATGTAGTAAAGTTTGGTGATACCTTTTATTGGCTAACTGAATAAGTAACAATTGCAAGCTTTCGAAGCACACAGGCCCCTTCATCAGCCAAAATACAAATCAACATTGAAAAGGCACATTATATATATACAAATAGATCAATGAAAAAGGGTTTATGGGCAATGAATTAGAGGTGATGCCCGAGGTGGTATGCTCTGTCAATGATTATTCTTGTATCCAATCTACCTCATATTGATGTACTCATACTACGTGAATAAAATCTCTGTTTTCTAAATAAACACTTGTTATCTGTCTAAGAATCTATGGCAAAAAGGCATACCTGCTGAGGGGGGCATTTACAGGTCTTTTTTTTCATTTCCTTCTTTCTTTCTCCCTTCTGTTTTCTCTTTCCTTATCTAACCTAGCTTTACTTTTTTACTCCTCCATATGTGCAAATACACATTTATAATGCTTCATTGTATGGGGACTTCCATATCTTTCCATGACAATCAAACACTGTGTGATGCACTATATTTTTTCTGTCTCTGTGCAAAGACTGTGTTTTGTTGGTCACTGTACCTGAAATAAAAAAGGAATCAACAATGTTCCCTGCTTCTACACACTAGGAGAACCCATCTGAGAAAGAGGGCCCAATGTTATGTGTTCACTAGAATTGGCTAAAATAAGGTTACAGTTCCATAACCAGAATATGTTAGTGGAACTCTACTTCAAACTTAGAACTGTAGACACCGACAAACTAGAAAGACCTTGTTTTTGCAGTTTGTTTATCTAAGATCCTGCTCTAAGGAGCAGGATACAGGACTAACTGTGGGGTTGGAGATCCCTACTGAGGGAAGAAGGCCATGAAGAAGCCTATGCTTGACACAAAAGCAAGGGGCATTGTGAATGTCTGGACAAGTTTGGAAGAATAGCTGTAACAAAGTTTCTCTACATTGCTTGTTCTCAATACCTAAAATAAGGGACATCAGAGACTTCTGTAGAAATCAAGGGGTGAAGGCCCTTGATAGAAATTACCTATTTGCAAATACTTTATGTATGGCAAAATCTTTTATAGTAGTGGCGGCCTGCCAAGACACTAGCTACTTGTTCCCTTAAAGGGGATCTCTCACCCAGACATAAAAATAATAAAAGTCCTTTTCAGATTAAAGATGAGACCAAAATTATTATTTTTTTAAAAACATCCATACTGGTTAGAAATGTAGTTAAAACTCTCAGCTGTCAATCATATATTACAAATACAAACAAAGGGGGTTGTGGGAGCACTCCTAGGGCTATGTAAAAAGTATATAGTCCCCTGTCTCATAAGTAATTCAGTATATAAGCAAATGTCATAGTATAAAGGTCTAGTGCCTCTCTGCATAATAGCATACATTTAAGTAGATTTTTCCTGAAGTAAATGACTCCTGAACCTTGGTTTAGTATAAGGGCTAGATCCTCCCCCGCCACTAGCTAGTGGCTTTTAAGAGAGAGTGATTGCCCAAACCAACGCCCAGTTTATACTATGACCAGAGGTAAATAAGTTAGGGACCACCGTTTGGGGTTTACCTTGACGTGGTATGGTGGCTTATCAACTTTATGATCATAACATTGTAACTAAAAACCCCTGTCTTTGTTAAAGGACATGTCAACCCTCTCCACAAAAATGTAATCAATGAATAGCCTCTTTAAAATCTTTAGATAACTGCCACTCTGGTTGTTAAAAGGTTAACAGTAAGGCTGCAGTATACCCTTAATCAGTTACAAATCCTTCTACTACACTAAACCACTCTGCCCCCTCCCTCAGGAATTTCCCTTGGCTCTTGGCTCAGGGAGCATGCTCAGTTCCTCTCAGCTCAGATTACAAACACACCCTCCAGACTAACAGCCAATGAAGAGAGAGCATTGCTCAGCTTAACAATTACAGTGCTCAAACCCCGCAGAACTTTTTTTTATCAAAGTATGTTGTGCCTGTGTAAACCTGCATTCTGCACTGCATGGACTTTACAGCATACTTCTTATTTCAGATGTCAATAGTACTGATAATGTATCAGAGGGAAAATGGCCGCCAGGTGAAAGCTGCTATGTGTTTTAGGAAAATGTGATGGCGCTGGCAAACAGAGGGGGTATATGCAGTACATATGATGCAGTTTGGGTGGGGAAGATACGCCCAACTTATATACATGGGAGGAAAATGTAGGCTTTACATGTCCTATTTGCTTATATACTGAAGAACTCTGTTGACTTTATTAAGGTTCCCTGGACATGGCTACTTATCGGTGTAATTGAAATGTATTTGATGCAACATGTAACATAAAGATGTCCATTCAACTTTAAATTTGCAAATTAACCTGAGTGCAAGACCTCTAGCAAATTTGTTTTAGGCAGAAATGAACACTAGCGCATCTTCACTTTGATTTGCTCGCATTGCCGAAGTAACGCTAGCGAAAATTTCCCAGTGCCCATTGGCCAGGAAGAAACTTTGCATTATAGAAAATTAGTATTGTCCAAGTGAATTTTCACCTGTTGCGATGGGTGTGAAGCGGACAATCGCGAATTTTCGCCGGTTAGTAAATCTGCCCTTATGTGAGAGAACAGTTACAAACACTTTTAGACACATTACAATGAATAATCACAAAATTCCCCCCAAATGACAAGGGGGCACTAAGGATAGTTTGATCATCGTTGAAAATTTTTACAACCACAATTTACAACCAAATTTTTATTTTGGCACCCTGGTGCTGTTAGCATGGCCAATACTAGGGGAAGGCAGAAGAGGCACCTGCCTAGGGTGCAATCATAAGGGGGCGCTTGGCAGGCACCTATTAAGTGTATTCCACCTACCCCTATTCCGTGTCCCCTACACTTCTGTAGTTCTCTCCTCCCTCCTCCGCCCCGTCACCTACTCCCCACCCACCGACCCTATCTTTCACTCTCCTCCCCTATCCATCACTCTCCTCCCCACTCCCCCCCTCCTTCCACCCCTTTTCTTCACTCCCCTCCCTCCTCCTCCCCTTCATCCCTCCCTCCTCCCCCCCATCTCCGTCACGCTCCTCCCTCATTTGGATGCGCACATTTTTTGCACACGCACATATGGTCAGGCGCACCCACACAGGGGGTAGGGAGCTGGCTGGGTTGCCTAGGGTCCCTGGTCGGCTTGGCCCGGCCCTGGCTGCTAGCTGTTTAAATAGACCACATTTTGGATGTACTGGCCTTAAGTTGCTAAATTCCTAGCTATGGAATTAATACAGCTAAACTGGTATGGATCATTTTACCCTGAATTGTAACAAACCCATCCATGGAACTTTAGAGTTTGCCCCTGAAAAAAAAAACCTGAAACTATCTGCATTTATAGAGGATGTTCATCTGCATTATTACCAGCCGTAGTAATAACTAATAAGTTGCTCTCAATTTTTATTACACACAAGCAATGCCTCTAGATGGGTTTTCCACTACTTTTTTTTAACTTAAAGGAGAACTAAACCCTAAAAATGTATATGACTAAAAATGACACATTTTATATACTGAAGGTATTGCACCAGCCAAGTTTCAGCTTCTCAATAGCAACAACGAACCACGATTTCAAATTTGTCACAGGGGGTCACCACCTTGGAAAGTGTCTATGACACTCACATGCTCTGAGCAACTGTTGAGAAGCTAAGCTTAGGGGTCATCACAAATTATCAAGCAGAAACTGAGGTTGGCCTGTAATATAAGCTGATACTACAGGTCTGATTATTGGATTATAATGCTAGTTGCACTGGTTTCTGTGCTGCCTTGTTGTAATTAATGTATTAATAACTAATCATCCATAAATTGTGAAATCTATATTCCATGTGTACTGAATATTTTGAGTTGTTCACTAAGCTCAGTAATGAACGCAGCATAACCTGAGCCATGAATCAGCAGAAAAGAAGATGGGGAGCTACTGGGGGCATCTTAAAGGAATAAGGCTAGAATAAGGCTAGAAATGCTGTATTTTGTATACTAAACATAAATATGTACTTACTGCAACACAAGCCTAATCAAACAAATGATTTATGCTTTCAAAGTTGGCCACAGGGGGCTGTCATCTTGTAACTTTGTTATACATCTTTGTAAGACTAGACTACATACACATGCTCAGTGTGGTCTGGGCTTCTTAGGGATCGTCATAAATGATCACAAAACAAAGCTGCTTGAGTTCTGCATGGCAGGTAAGTAAGGCAGGGGCTCCCCCTGCTGTTCATAAGTATGATTGTTTCCCTGCCATAAGTTAGGGACCGTCTGACAATTCCTATCCACAGAATTAAATGAAGGGAGAATTTCACTGCATATTGGAGATAGATTTCTTTTTCATTAAAGAAAGAAAAAATGGCATTTTATTTCTTTGCCTTTCCTTGCCCTTTAAGAGGCACAGATATATCCTCTTTCTGCTATTGGCTTACTACATTGATACTGCTGCAGGATGAATAGGGAGTGGCTTTAGACATGAAGCAATATGCAAACAAAACAAGTGAGAAAAGGTCATCCACTTAAACACAATAAACACAATAATACATTGCGTGCTTGGTAGTAATTGACAGAAATAAAACAAACATGGAAAAGGATATACCTCAGGACAGGCCTCCAAAAAAGCATCTGCCCATAGAAATATATATGGTACAGTGAATATCAGGATATGACTGGGAACGGGGGTAAGACAGTGCCATAAATAAAAGTATGTATTTGTAGTAAAAAAAAAAAAAAAAAAAAGAGAGAGAGAGAGCAAAACATGGATTAAACAACAAACTTACAATCAGTCTCTGTCATATTATCATATTTCTTTGTGTATACGGTGGGGACATATTCTGTAGCACTTTACAGAGAGTATACATCATTCACATCAGTCCCTGTCCCATACAGTAGGAGCCAATTAACTTGCCTGTATGTTTTTGGTGTGTGGGAGGAATCCAGAGGAAACCTACAGAGACATGGGGAGAACATACAAACTTCTTGCAGCTAGTGCCAAGTTGGAATCAAACATAAGACCCCAGGGCAAGACAGCAGTGACAGATAAGGACCTGAATATACTATATATAAGTTAACTATTATGCAAATAAACACCAAGCTAGTGCTGGACTATTGTGAAGGCAAAGGAAGGATGTGTACCCTTTCATGTATATGCATTGTAACTAAAATACATATTATGTTGTGTATCAAGTGCTTGAGCCCCAAAAGCTACATAGGGATGTTGGGAAGTAAAGCTGAACAACTGCATAAACCATAGAGGTTGAGCATCACTGATTTATGAAAATTTCCTTCTTCAAATATAGGGCACATTCTACTGTATTGCCAGTGGTGTCTTCTGTAACTTTGGCCATTTCTTTATCTAAGGTAAACTGATTTTTCACTTTCTTTTATTCATGTTTGTATCAGCTATGTAATCTGTATGTTCATGGTTTACACCAACTTAATGGTGCTTTGGAATATGTTGGTGCTTTATAAATATTTGTTAATAAAAATAATCATAATGATAATAATAAAATGCTTTATTTTACTCTCCTTATTTTAATTATCAATCAGTAAGCAGTACTTGCTTAGTATATATTAAACTCATTAAATCCTGATTCACTTGTTTATTATAAATGGTGAGGTACTTTTCTGATTCTGTCCCATGGGATTACTCATTTAATCTCTTGTTTTGTTTCTAATAGTGCTATGCAACCTGAAATAAAGTTAAGGGCACTAGAGCTTGTAGTTGGAAATAAAGTAGTGAGGGTGGTGGAAACACAGTGCTGCAGGGTTTTTTTCACACAACATGGTACGAGCAGTGGCTCATCATCAGAACTGAGAACCATGGAAATGGTCAGGCTCATTACAACAAATACTGGAAAAATCTGCATCCATAATAACCAATGAGTCAGGTAGAGGGAAAAAGGGAAACTGAGTTTTGGTATGTGGATTTAGTGAAGGACTAAATCTGGCCATAGACGTGCAGCTATATCTTCAATATTAGATGAACAATTGTGCGGTGTAATCTCCTGAACTGCCACTAATCATTCAGATCAAATAAAGTAGTTAAAGATCAGATCAGACAATGTTCTGCCCCTAACAACAATCATGCAAAAAAGTTATGTCCAACAAAGACTAGTGACAGTCCGATTGACTAAGCGACTTATTGCCATGGCACGAAAAGTGTCAGGTTCAAACAGTATGAAAACCATACAAAACAAAGTTTCATACAATCTATGGCCAGCTTAAAAGGATTCTGTCATGCTTTTTATGATGTATTTTTTATTTCTAAATTGCATTGTTTACACTGCAAATTATTCACTCTCAATATAAAATTTCATTCCTGAACCAGCAAGTGTATTTTTTTTATCATTTGTGGTTTTTGAGTTATTTAGCTTTTTAGTCAGCAGCTCTCCAGTTTTCAGCAATCTGGCTGCTAGTGTCCAAATTACCCTAGCAACCATGCACTGATTTGAATAAGAGACTGGAATATGAATAGGAGAGGCCTGAATAGAAAGAGGAGTAATAAAAAGTAGCAATAACAATACATTTGAAGCCTTACAGAGCTTTTGTTTTTAGATAGAGTTAGTGACCCCCATTTGAAATATGTGTAACCCTTTCTTGGCTAATATTAACCAAACCAACTAGCAATGGTAGAGCATTGGTTACACGCGACTCTTTCACTCTCAGGTAGGGCTTTCGCTAAGTGGAAAATCACGTGTGAGGTAGTTGAACTACAACTCGATACTGCATATAGTGTATAATAAAGGTTGTTGGACGCCAGGGGTTCTTTGTGCAAACAAGTAGAACAGTTTATTTACAAATAGATCCACAGGGTATTATATACTCACAGACAGTGGTATTATAGCAGCAATGCTTAGCACAGGTACAGCGTAGCTTATGCCCTCAGGTAGGGTACAAAGATGGGAGTTGTAGTTGCACCAACCAGGTTATCAATGCCCATGTGGTCCGGATCCCACCAGCAGGTTCAGGTGACTCAGGGTTAAATACTTTTCCTGCAGTCCCTATGTCTGAGGTCCCTTCACTTCAGGCAAGGTAGAGCCTGGGGGAGAGCTACTCCCTACTATCCTCCTTGATGGGGCTTTGAGCTGCCCTTTCTCTCTTTCCTCTCTATCTCACCTCTCCTAGAGAGTGCTATTACAGGAATATCCTCACTCTGACTATTCCTCATTCACGGGGCCCTGTTCCCCGACTTAATACTTGTAGTAGTACCTCTAAAGGTGTGCTGTCCCTTTAGGGTAGAGCGCCTCTGGGGCCCGGTTGGCACCCAGGCTCAATGGAGCACTGCCCCCCTCCTCTGCTGCAGGCCAAAGAGGAAGTGCCACTCCCTGCAAGTACTTTTATTTAGCACTGCAGGGGGGGTGGTCACTACCTATAACCAATAAGTGGATACATTATAGCTACCTGGACTTTAGTCCAATAGCAGGCAGCTAATGTAAGGGCAAGGGAAGAAGCCATAAGGGCCATGATACTTATGGGTCCCTACATATGGAAAGAAGGCAAATAATTCAAAAACTAAAAAATGAAGGCTTAAATTAAAAAGTTGCTTAATTAGCCATTCTATAACATACAAAAAATGCAAACACCCCTTTCATTATCCCCCTGTTCTTACAAAAGTTGTAAGTGATACATTTGTAATAGTTGAAAATGAAACATTTAAAGAATAAGGAATGGTAATGTGCTGTAAGTTGCCATTTTGTTAGACTAACTTTTTTTTTTAATTGCACCAGTCCAGGGATGTTTAATATCAAACCAAATCCTAATTTGCATATGCAAATGCACATTAGCGTCAGGAAAGGAAAAGATGGGAAAATATTTTTTACTTCCTTGTTTTGAGACAAAAAGTCACATGATTACCCTCCCGACACCTAATTTACATATGCAAATTAGGATTCAGATTCTGTTCAGCCATGCACAAGGATTCGTCCGAATCTGAATCCTGCTGAAAAAAGCGAATCTGGATTCAGTGCATCCCTACTAAATTCACTGTCCAGTTTTCACCATTTTCAAACAAATTTGTTAGCTCTTGGTTTATAAACTGCATATGGCCAGTGTTCCAAATTAGACTGAAAACTCTCATAATATTGACAGTAGGGATACACCAAATCCACTATTTTTGGATTCGGACGAACCCCTGAATCCTTCTCAAAAGATTTCAGCTGAATACCGAACTAAATCTGAATCCTAATTTGCATATTCAAATTAGGGATGAGAAGGGGAAACATTCTTCACTTCCTTGTTGTGTGCCAAAAAGTCATGCGATTTGCCTTCCTGCCCCTAATTTGCATATTCGGTTTGGCCAGGCAGAAGGATTCAGCCAAATCCTGCTGAAAAAGGCAGAATCCTGAACCAAATCCTGGATTTGTTGCATACCTAACTGACAGAGAAAGGAGAGGGTGATTTTAGATTTCCTGTTGGACCTGGTGTATAGTCCATAACTATATAGATCACTGATTTTAATAAGCTAGCAAAATTTCCCTGATACAACAGTATCAATTATCAGTCTGCATTCATTTATTTTAATTTAATCATTTGAGTTTGGAAACAGAGAACATGAGGGTCATTTGAAATATATCAAGGATAACATCATAGCAAAGGTCAATTCATGAGTAATGGCAGACAGGACAATGTTGAGCCTTTCTTCCCCTGAAAATGTCAAAACTGCATTGTCTGCAAAAACCCTTAGGGTAAATCATCACTTCATACAATATATGTGTATGTATGTATGTTACAAAAATGTGTTATTCTTTACAATTGTTTTTAACAGAACACAATCTATTTGAATGTATTTATACAAATTCATTGGCAATGAACTCTTTTGACAACATGTATTCTTCATTTACAGTGAAACAAGCGACTATTTCTCCTACACAGAGGTGTTATATTTTCTATGTATACCTTCACATGCATTCAGATTCTAGCCTACATACTATAAACCTCACTGACAAGCACAAGTGCAGGCATGCCAAATTGAATGCAAATCTGCATGTACTGCCTTTCAATAAAGGCACTCACTTCCATTACATGGCCATAATTCCAGGATTCAAGTAATTGAGCAACAAACTTGCACCCTGTGAATTGAACACAAAAATCCTTACTCTGTATATGCTAGGTGCTGAAGGTAAACCACTTGAATTGTGAAATTATTTAAAAATACTGAAGAAGCTATTTTTGTTATGATACTCCAGTTAGGCCCACCGTGAATCTAGGGTCAGATCTTAATTCTGTAATGGGAAAACATTTTTTTGTTTTTTTTCAAATGCACCAGTGCTGCTCCAGCAGAATTCAGTACTAAAATGTGTTTTTAAAAAAAGATTTCCTTATATTTAATGTTGAAGTCTGAAATGAGGCAAGCCATGTTAGTTTCCCAGGTGCCCTCAGTCATGTGACTTGTGCTCTGATAAACTTCAGTCACTTTTTACTGCTGCACCTGGAGTGATATCACCCCTCCCTTTCCCACAGCAGCCTATGAACAGAACCATGGAAATGTAACTAGAGGACAGCACCTTGACACCTGCATTGCTGAAAAAGCTCCTGGGCCCCACCTAGTGGCAGATATGAGAACAGCACTCAATAGTAAAAATCCAAGTCCAGCTAACTCAGCTTGTGACTTCTTCAGTTACACTGAGTAGGAGAAACAATAGCCTGTCTAAAAGCATTTCCACTGAGAAGTGCTGGCTCTTTCTGAAAGCACATGCCCCCTCCCATTCACCAAGCAGCCTATGAACAGAACAATGGGAATGCAGCGATAACTCCCTTACACAAGATAACCTCTCCCTGGTAGATATGAGAATATCACTCAATAGTAAACATCCAAGTCCCATTGTGACTCTTTGAGTTACATTGAGTAGGAAAAACAATAGCTCATCTCATCAATAGAAGGAAAGAAATGCTGTCTTTAATTTGACTGAGGGCTTAGAGTAGCACTACTTTGAGGGTTTACTGGTGTATTTATATAGACATTTCTGATAAAGCTTACTTAGTTTTAACCTTTCCTTCTCCTTTTATGTGTATGGCCAGTTTTACATATGGCAATTTGCTTGGTTTGCAATGACAGGATATTTTCAGGTGTTTTATCTCCCGTGCTGGAGGCAATTTCAAGTAGGCAAGAAAATGTCAAATGTGACATTACACTTATAAACAGAGAATATATTAGTCCTTATCTAATTGATAACCCTTGGTTTATATTTCAGTTGCCTGCCAAAACATCACAGCCTCAGTGAGAATGAAGCAAACACATTTCTCTCTGAAGTTAAACAGTACTTTTTCAATGCATTTCTTTTCTTACAAATTTATTAAATAAGGTAATTTGGATAATCACACAATTGACTACTGTTCCCTCATACTTTAAAATGGATTTAAGCCCTGTGTAAAACCATTCAACTGTGTCCCATTAATTCTAGAGTAGGTGGCCCAAACTTATTTACAGAGGAAAGATAATATTAAAGAATTGTTTTTACAATTGCTGTGTAATTTTAGTTTGTTCAAATTAGACTGCGCTAAAACATCAATGGGCTTAGTATAGAGCTGTTCTTGCTAGAATAAATGGCAGTGAAAGATGCACAAGGATATTTTATTGTGAATACAGACTATAATTTCACCAAGACTCCTCATAAATGTATTCATTTACAATAAATACAAAATAATAATAGTTTTAAAAGTTCCACATTTTGTGTGTATATATATATCTATATATATATATATATATATATATATATATATATATATATATATATATATATATATATATATAGTATAATTCCATATCCTATTTTATTTCCATCCATCAAGGGGATTAAACAATTTAAAACAAAAACTACTATATGCCCTGAATATATGACTCAGCCCTCTGCAATCCATAAAGTGACATGAGCATAGTACAGGTGACTGTTTCTTACTTCAAGTGATAAGTGCATCAATTTACAAAAGCGACTAGTGTCTTTAAAATTTTCATTTACAACATTTTATTGTAGAGCTGAGCTGAGGAAGAATTTTACACAATAGTGTTGTTCATTGTTGCCTCAACCAAATATTGCACAACTACAACAACATATTACCATATAACTGGGAAGGTGCAGTCTTTCTTAGGATTAGGATTGGATTTTTAAATAGGATACAATTATTGCAGGGTTGTGTTGTTCAACCCAAGTTGCTCTGATGGCAGGGTCCTTCCACCTTGCCATGTTGCTTCTTGCTGGTAAATATACAGTACAGCGCAGATAAAAGTTAAATGTGAAATAGTAAGTCCAGCATCTGCACAATAGTACTTTTCTGCCTGCACAGTACATGCTATGGTTGGAGGAACTAAGGTTAATGAGATTTTTCCACACAATGATCCCCGAGGACAGATATGTAATTGTTTGATTCATACTGCAGATTGCTTGGTGTCATGAATATGTGTTTTTAATTAACAAACAAGGTAGCACTATCTTACCTTTCCAACAGGGCAGCATCTTAGGTCTCTTGGGGGCCATTATTATTATGTGCGTTATTCGCCTCCAGTTACCATGGCAGTGTCACTAGGATGACAGACTGCCTCAGGAAAAACAAGGGAACAAGTCCATAGGGATAAAGTCTTGCTCTGAGTAAATAAGTCTATTGGTGTTCAATCATGGCATTTGTTCTGATATACAGTATGTTCCCAGATGGTCTGATTCATTTTGTGGAAAATGGCCCTTTTTTTATAACATTTTGGTGATAACACAACTGAAATGGATCTTGTTATCTTAAGAACGGGCAATGTTTATAATGTTACATATGCTATAAAATATTATAATTATATATTGTATTTAATATGTAGCTTTTGCCAATTGTTAGACCTCAATGGAAAAGTTTCCAGTAGATTTTTGGCCCTTTATGATATAGCTTTTTTTGCCAGACAAATATCCACTTGTAAAACTAAGGTGTCACGGTCGGCACCCAAACCAGAACGAATGCCAAGCACCCTGGTCACGGCTCGTGCTTCGCCAGTAGTGTGACCGCCTTTGGCTTCGGGAGGAGCCCTCAGCTACTCAGATGGCACCGAGAGGTGCAAGGCAGGGGTTCTGGCTAGCAAGGGGCACGACTGTAGTCAGAGTCTGGAAAGGCTGAAGGTCACCGTACAGGCAGGAATAGGCAGGTTCGTGGTCAGACAGGCCGGGTCGAGGCGGGCGGATAACAACGGAACGTCAGGCAGGCAAAGGGTCAAACCAGGTGATCAAGCAGAAAGGAAGAGACAAGATCAGAGTCGGTATCAGGCAGGAGTCAAACCAGGGAGACAAACGAGGGGTTAATCAGAATCGTAGTCGGGATCAGGCAAGGGGTCAGGTTCCAGAAGTCAGAATAGTCAAAACAGCCAGGCAGGGTCAAACACAGATAGTCAGGAACAGAGGCTTTGAAACACAGTACAAGGCACCAGGAAGTTAAACCTATAACGGGCACCAGGCTCTTCCAAAAATCACCTTAAATACCCCTTTTAATTTTTGAATTTGGCGCCATTGCGCGCTGACGTCATCACGTCAGCGCGCCTGTGTCTTTAAATAGATGCGGAAGTGCGCTGCGCACGCCTAGAGAAGCCGGCACCGGAGGGTAAAAGATGCGGCAGGCGTCCCCGCCGAGGGGGCGGCAGGCGTCCCTGCCGTACCCCCCACTAGACAACCACATAAGGCATCTCATTAGTGCTGTAAGGTACTATTCCATTAAAGGAAAATGATACCCTCAAAATGCCCAGGGGGGGGTAGACCGGGGGGAGGGGTTTTGTGCTTGGAGGGTAGACTTCTCCTTTAAAGACAGAACTATGTCTGTTAATTGGCTCATGTGACCTAATATGTATGGTTTGTTTGGTATGTTTGTGTGCACTGTGAATCATACAATCCCAGGGGACTTCCCTTATTTTTTAAAATGGCAGTTTTCTATTTATGATTACCCAATCCCACATACTACTAAAAAAATATATTATTATGAAAATGGTTTGTTTACATGAAGCAGGGTTTTACATATGAGCTATTTTGTGCAATATATTTTTATAGATACCTATATTATTTGAGGGGTATAGTTTTCCTCAAATATATTGTCAAATGTAGAGACATCGACATCGATAAAGTCTGTCAATGTCACAGGGTAAAAACAATGTCAGTGTTATAAAATGTCCACCTCCCATGCTACTGATATTAAGACGTGTAATTTCCTATGTCTAAAGTGCTATAACAGCTAGCAGTCTTCACTTACTGGATGATGCAGGGGCACTCTCATTTTTTCATTACACTGGTCTATGGGCACAAGCACATGCTGTTTGTGAGAAGTCTGGGCTGCGGTACTGCAATGCTATCTTAATAACAGAATGCTTTTTTTTTTCTTTTTTAGATTTATCTGGTTTGTATCACAGAATGGAAGATAGAAGTTGGAAGGTACATCTGCTTCCAGGTAAATGTAGGTCCAAACACATGTCAGGTCCCCTTTTTTGTCTAAAGAATAATACGTTATCTGCTGCCAGGCCTGGACTGTGGGTCTGTGGGTTCTGGCAAATGCAAGACCAGGGGCAGCTGGGAAATTGACAAAATGTCTAGCCCCATGTCAGATTTCAAAACGGAGTATAAAAAAAATCTGTTTGCTCTTTTGAGAAATGGATTTCAGTGCAGAAGTCTGCTGAAGCAGCACTATTAATTGACATGTTTTGAAAAAAAAAAAATGTTTTCCCATGACAGTATCCCTTTAACATCACGTGCATCTTACTGAACCACCTGCATTCATTGGTCTCCTTTTGTGTCTATTTCTCAGTGTGAAGTTGGATCCTGATTGGATTCACCTGGGTGTTTGCTCAGAAATCTGGCCTTGGCCCAACCACATTCATTCTTGTTTGTTCATTTCTGTCTATGTATATATCTTGTAGGCCTGTATTAAATCTTGCCTTGGATGACCCAGTAGATTTGTACACATAACTGGCCTTGTCCTGTATTCTGGCTACTCTCTTAGTTGCCCACTGACATTATTGTTCAGGGTTAATGTTGTGCCGACAGGTCTCAATATCCTCACATGACATGACAATTTCTAAATGGTTAATAACTGGGTTGCTGGTCTGGTGCTGGTCCACAAAAGTAGAAGTCATTCCTCTGTGGTTTGACAGTTATATAGATAATTACATGATTCCTGTGTAGACTGTATTAGTTGACAGTCTTTCAATTACTATATAGTCTAGCACCAGTTTAAAAAAATAATTTTCACAAAAAAAAAAAACTGTTTGTAGTTTGCAAAAGGTTCAATGGCAAAAAGTTGACCTGTGGCAGTTTTTCACAATAGTCCCAGTGGACTTATCTGTGTATGAACATTATGGGTTGAGTAATTGATGGCCACAGGGACATGATGGCAGAGACTATGTGGACTCCCAAAGGTGCAATACAGTAATTATAGGGATATGGCGATAGAAAGTATTAGGGGCACATTTCTTAAAATTGGAGAAAAACATCACTGGTGATGTTGACCATGACAACTAATTAGATATCTGCTTTTGTTTTAAAATATGTAGGGGATTGTTCAAATCTAATTGCTGATTGATTGCTAATTTCTTTTTAATGCACACTGAAACAGAATCCTAAAAAAGGAATATGGCTAGAAATGCTATGTTTTATGTACTGTACCAGGCAAGGGGTCCAGTAGCCATATAAGAGTAATTATCCATGCCTCCCAATTTGTCCATAGTAGCTGGCCATATTGCAATCTTGTTAGACAATGTTTTGGGTACCAATTCTGCACATGCTCAGCAAGCTATGGACTGGTGGTGAGAAAATGAGGGATAGTTCACCTTTTTTTTTTTTTACTATACAACATGCTAAAACTCTTATTCAAGCTCCAATCCAAGTACAAAAATGGACTTTCCAGCTTCAGCTTCTAATAATGTATGGTCAATCTCCAGCTACTTCAAAAGGATGTATTAGTGCCAAACACTAATTTAGCAGTGTCCTGATGTTTATGGTTTTTTTTGCAGCAGGCCTGTTATTATGGATTCTGCATTCTGCAATGGTACCAGAGGTTTTATCAACAGACACTAGCACTGCTTTGAGTTCTTTCACAGACTCTGCTATGACGATGTCACCTACTGGACCTAGCCCAAAATCTACTGATACTAGCCCAACACCAGCTGATACTTCAGAGAACCCTAGCACTATGTATAATGAAACAGGTATTGCTTTCCTATTTTCCTTAATGTAAGCAGACATGTAAAGGATGCTATCATGGCACAGCTTCCATTTTTTAAAAAAAAAGTTTTAACATTTGCGCTTAACATTTGAAACGTTTTATAGTTCTTGTAAGGGATATTTTGCCTAGATTTTGTGACCTGCTGTTCCTTGTTGTTCTCTTTTATTGTGACTTAGGAAAGTAGGACTGACAAAATAACTTCCCTTAGTATGTGTTTACATAAAGTCTAAAGAGGACATACATCTTCCCTAAGCATTACTCTTTTGTAACCCCAACTTTCAAAAAACTTATAAAATCATTTCCTTTTTCTCTGTGATAATAAAAAAAGTACCTTGTACTTGATCCTAACTAAGATATAATTAATCTTATTGGAAGCAAAACCACCTACTGGGTTTATTTAATGTTTACATGATTTGCTAGTAGACTTATGGTATGAAGTCCAAATTACACAATGATCCCCCATCCAGAAAACCCCAGGTCCCAAGCATTCTGGATAACAGGTCCCATACCTGTATACAAAGCCGTTTTAAGCTTTGAAGTCAAACAGCACTGTCATTCTCAGTGGTGTTTCTGAAATAAGGAAAGTTAGAACATTGCCTCAGGTGGTGCTTTACCAGGGATAATAAATACCCACCCATGGGCAATTTGATAGACAAATTTCTAGGTACAACTGGAAATCTTTAACTGTAAAGAGTGCAGTTGTTCTGCCTGCCATGAGAGTAAAGGAGGCAAGTGATTGGGGTGGATTGGTGCCCAGAGACTTATAATATATTATTTATTTTCCCTTGTAAGAGTTGTGTTGTGGACTTACATATTTATAGATTTTAAATAGTCAGATATCAGTATGCTGGTCACTATTAACATTTGTGCTACTAGATATTTTGGTGGAGAAAGGTGGGGTTAGTAGTTTTCAAGAAAGAGGTCCCCCGCTTCTTAATTCTGAAGGGGCTTATGACATAGCTGATTTGAACTAAGCTTGCTCTTGTTCAGTAGGTTTGTATATTAAGGGAACAGTTCAGTGTAAAAATAAAAACTGGGTAAATAAATAGGCTGTGCAAAATAAAACATGTTTTGTATATAGTTTGTTAGCCAAAAATGTAATATATAAAGGTTGGAGTGACTGGATGTCTAACATAATAGCCAGAACACTACAGCCTGCTTTGCAGCTCTATTAGTTTCCACACAGGGCCGCCATCAGAAATCACAGGGCCCCATACGACAAAATTTCCTGGGCCCCCTGCGCTGTGCCTACCATAAGCCACACCGACAGTTCCGCCCCCACCCCACAGGCCTGCCCCCAGTAATAAAAAAACACATTGTCCGCTTGGGTCCCCACATGTTAATAAAAAGATTGGTCCCCCCATAAAAGTAATATTGGTGGTCAGGGCCCCCCAAAAGTCAAGGCACCCTCATTAAAAAAAATTGGTGGCTAGGACACCACACTGTCAAAAAAAAAAGAAAAATTGTTGTCCAGGGCCCCCCACATTATAAAAACATTGGTGGCCAGGGCCCCCCGTAAACGTCCATGTAAAAAAGGGTTACCTTTAGGGGGGCCATGCCATGTTGCACTTACTTGATTAGAGTGGCCCACCTGCTGTCAGTGAGCTGCCAACTTCAGTGACAGAATTGTCTTCATTTATTGGTCACAAAATTTTAAAGCCCAGTAAAGCTACATGGCGTTTGGATGAGCTGATATCCAATCACTGAGCAGCTCAACCATGATTTAAACTCTGACCAATAAGGGAAAGTAATGGACAGAAGATACCTCCCCCTGTGCTCCCGCCGTCCCTTCTGAAGTCTGAAGCCATCAAGGGTACAGGGGGGAGAGTTGAACAGGCCCAGATGGTAAGTGGTGGCCCGGGTGCGCCACAATTAGCCGGGCCCCCCTTACCCTCCGGGCCCAGTACAACTCTCCCCCCTTGATGGCGGCCCTGTTTCCACTGACTGATTTCCAGGCAGTAACAAATAATTGACTTTAGGGGGGAGGGGCCATATGGGTCATAACTGTTGCTTTAGAATCTGAGCTGAATGCTAAGGATCAATGCAAACTCACTGAAGAGTTACTGTATGTCCCATGTGTCCCCCCCCCCTTTAGAGTCACTGACTACTGAGTAGTGTTCTGTTCTGTTATGTTAGACATCCAGTCACTCCATCTATGTAGCCAGTGTTTAGTTTTACACTGAACTGTTCATTTAAGCAGTCCCTGAAGATATGCAAAAGTGATCCAGGCATTTGCAGCTACATTATTCACTATAAACATTTGCATGTATAGCTTTCAGAAACCATTGAATACAAAATAATTGTAAATAAAATGCCATGTATTCTGCAATGCCCCAACCCTGTAAAGCCTGGTCTTTAACTATTGTGTTTTGATGTGTTTTCATATAGCTGTACCCACAATGCTAAATGAAAATTATACTTCAGACCCCACAACTGGACTGGTAAGTTTATTATTCTGAAAAGAAGCCCATTGCTATGCAATCATTGATTGGCCTGTGAGAACAGGCTTAAGTGGCTACAGGTTAGCAAAATAAATGCAAGAAAGCAGGTCTGCTAGTTCATCTTTTGGTTGTGAAAGAAGATGTGGAGAGGGACCAATGGCAAATTTCCCACTTTATTCTGCACTTACTTGGGAGCATGTAATGCAAGTAATGTTATATGTACAGGCTTTTGGCAGATGGTTTAGGCGGTGAAGACAATAGTTCAGACTGTCCACAGGGTTCAGGCTATCCATGTTGAAGCTTTGGGTAATATAGGTTTAATGATTGGTTCAATGAATGATGCTTGTGGCAGGCCAGGATTTTAGATGTTGGTAGGGGGCCCCCAATGACTGCCTGGAGGGCCCTTTATGTTGCAACCCTGGTGGCCCCACAATGCTTTAGTCTAACCCTGAACACCCCTGAGCAGAGAACTAAATAAGTACATTCCCCAATGGGGATAAATATCTGGCAGAGTTTTAACGGATAACATCATAGCACAACTTTTTGTGTTCTTGTGAATTGTTCAGAATACAAATAAAAAATGGGTAAATAGATAGGCTGTGCAAAATAAAAAATGTTTTTAATATTGTTACTTAGTCAAACATGAATGTATAAAGGCTGGAGTGACTGGATGTCTAACATAACAGCCACAACACTATGTCCTGCTTTGCAGCTCTCTTGGTCTTCAATTAGAGACTTGAGGGGGACACATGGGCCATACCTGCAAACTCAGTGAACAGTTATGTCCCACTTGGCTCCTCCTTCAAGTCGCTGACTAACTCAGAGTAAGAGAGCTGAAAAGCAGGAAGTTGTATTCTGTTCTGTTATGTTACACATCTGCTTACTCCACACTTTATTACAAGGGCCCAGGCCTAGGACAGCAAATTTTTAGGGGTGGCATGCTGCCCAGCTGGTCTATGGGGAGCACTGGGGATGCTCTTGCACCTGCGAGCAGTAGTGCGGGTGAGCACTAGGAACGCGGGCCCGGGCTCTACAACCGTGCAGCCTAGGGGCGCCCACCGGCAAATCTGGTGCTGGCACTACCTTGCCAAGGTGCAGTAACCTTTGGTTTGCTTTTAAACAGGTCACCAATAAATGCTAACTGCTGACTGGTAGATCTGTATGTTATAAGTTTGTCACATGACATGGGGCAGCTGGGAAACTTACAACATGTCTAGCCCCATGTCATATTTCAAAATGAAATATAAAAAAAAAATCTGTTTGCTCTTTTAAAAAATGTATTTCAATGCAGAATTCTGCAGGGAAACACTATTAACTGCATATTAATGCATTTTGGAAAAAAAACGTGTTTTCAGAATGACTGTATCCTTTTAATGCCCTGGTCTTGTGGTTTTGTACACATATATATCTTGGTTAGCAGCACTCCACTGAAGTCGGCAAAATACCCACTACTCACTAAAATTTTGTTATCGATAAGAATCCAGAGTAAGTGAGTGCACACTGGGAACCTTTCTGTAGGTTATTTTAAGAACATCATTTTATTATAATCTAGGACCTTGAAGGTCTTAGTTGTGGACCGAAACGTTGGCCTGTTTTAATTAACTTAATAAAATGATGTTCTTAGAATAACCTACAGAAAGGTTCCCAGTGTGCACTCAGTTACTCTGGATTCTTATATATATATATATTGCCATCGAGGGAGGTATATATATATATATA
>CM044433.1:80122965-80176505 GCA_024363595.1 Xenopus borealis | reverse complement strand
ATAGTATCTTTATAGCAGACATTGCTGTGCCAGGCTTCTGCATTTGGTTGGTATTGTAAGCTAAATTGCTCTAGTATACTTATAAATCACAATATTTAACTGTGGAACATTTACTGCTCTATCACGTCATACTATGTTCTGTTATTACAGCTATACCGTCATAGCAGCACTCATTATGAAGCCAGATGTAGCCAGCAATGCACTCCAGGTGGATGCTTACAAAATGGAGCACAAATGGATAACTGCACTATGTTTTGCTGCAATACATCAATGTGCCTCACTCTACAATACATTCAAAGTGCTGGTAAGGACACAAAACAAAAACATCTCAGCAGTCATTTACAAAGTTCAGGGCAGTGCAAAATACAGATACAATATACACCCCATTTGCACCCTGTACTGCAATGCACTTTTCTGAATTGTCACAGGTCTCTACTGCAAATTCGATGTAGAGATTTGCATTTACCCCATTAATACAGCACAGAATAGATGGCAATTAGGCATCCCACTTCTTACCCTCTACCCAACAGAGCCCTTTACTTACTAGTGGTAACTTATTACCTGTCCTATGGAAAGCTTGAAATACACGTGTAAAGAAAACTAACCTTGGTGGTCTAGTGGTGGTGCGGAGGTGACGCACTTCCTCATCTTAAAGGTGCAGGCGCGCTGGTGTATTGACGTCAGCAAGCAATGGCGCCAAAGTTTAAATATTTAATGGGGCCTTCTGCATACACACATTGCCTGTGATAAGAAGTGTTCCTGGTGCCTCTGCACTGTGCTTTAAAGGAAAACTATACCCCGAAAATGAATTTTTGAGCAACAGATAGTTTATATCAAATCCAGTGACATATTAAAGAATCTTACCTACCTGGTATATATATTTAAGTAAATATTGCCCTTTTACATCTCTTGCCTTGAACCACCATTTCATGATGGTCTGTGTGCTGCCTCAGAGATCACCTGACCAGAAATATTTCAACTCTAACTGTAAAGGGAAGAAGTGTGGAAGCAAAAGACACAACTTGGTATGTTTGTGTGCACCGTTGGATCCTAGGATCCCAGGAGGCTGTCCTTATTTTTTAAAATGGCACTTTTCTATTTATTATTACCCAATGGCACATTCTACTAAAAAAGTGTATTATTATGTAAATGGTTTATTTACATAAAGCAGGGTTTTACATATGAGTTGTTTTATGCAATATCTGTTTATAGAGACCTACATTGTTTGGGGGGTATAGTTCTCCTTTAAGCTTTTGATTGTTCCTGTTTATTGTGTTTGACCCTGCCTGGCTTTGACTACTCTGAAATCTGTATCCTGACCCTTGCCTGTCACTGATTCTGTCTCATCCTTATCCGATTGATCACCCGGTTTGACCTATTGCCTATCTGACAATTCTAGTTATCTGCCTGCCTCGACCCAGCCTGTCTGACTACTAACCTACCTTCTCCTGCCTGTACCGTGACCTTCGGCCTTAAAGACTTTCAATACAGTCGTGCCCCATTGCTGGCCAGAACTCTTGCCCTGTACCTCTCGTTTAAGTCCAGGTGGCATCTGAGTAGCTGAGTGAAGCACGAGCTGAGACCAGGGTGCTTGGCATTTGTTCTGGTGGTGGCTGACCATGACAACATGGCTGCATTGCTCAACAGCACTGCTCTATGCACATTTCCTAGTTTTATTCCAGGGCAAAGTACAGAGCACAACAATTTTGCTCTATACCTAGTTTCACTAGAGTCACTAAGTAAAGAGCACAGCCACAGACCAGGCATATGTGCTTTTTAAATGAAAATTTTACGCATAGTGCTATAGCAATTGAGCACTTGTGCCTGGGGTCATAGTAAATTGCCCTTCATGTATCCTATAACAGAGCTTTTTAATAAAGAGATAAGGGTTTCTATGCACTGTCCCAAGGGGTATTTATAGCTTAATTGTAGCCACACTTCCGAGTTACTTTTTTTTTTTTACATCATAACAGCATCATTAAATCCAGGAAATTGAACGACTATTGTTAAATTATGGGTTTGTGCAGGTTCAAGATATATTTGGATTTGGCTGAATATAAATTCCTCCAAAAAATATAAGCCTGAATAGCAAACATAATCTGTATTCTGCTGCATTCATGATGGGCTGGTGGGGAAGCACATTGGTGTCCCCCCTGCTGCCCTATAACTTGTGCAACAGGTCCCTGTACTTAGCAGCTGTCCTAAAGCAGGCAGTAAGGACATGCTGGCCTGTAGGGATGAGCTAATTTTTTTCGCAGAAGAAATTACACCCATACACTTCAATGTAAGAAACAAATGACCCATGTCAAAAATAATTTGTCGCCCATAGCCTTTAATGCATTTTGGCGAATTTTCACTGGCGGCAAATTTTTGGGGAAGCGAAACTGGTCAAATTTGCCCATCCCTACCCATCAGTGATGTGTTCAGCATCTTGCGCCAGAGTTTTAAAAAGGAGGAAACCCAGAATCTGGTGATGTTCCTTAGTTCAAGAATTCAGCCTGTCATTGCCAGCAAAGGGTTTTCAGCCAAGTATAGAAATGAACATTTTATTTTCAGTTTTTTTAATTTGTCCAATTACTTTTGAGCCCCTGAAATGAAGTGATTGTGTTAAAAAAAAGTCTTTACTTCCTCACATTTTTGTCACAAGTTTTTTCATTTAAAATTCATTGTGGTAATGTATAGAATCAAAATTCGAAAAAGTTGTCTCAGTCCAAATATATATATATATATATATATATATATATATATGCAGCGCTTGTAAGTGCAAGCAATTGGGATTTTCGTAACAAAGCCAGTGGGTGAGTTTTCTGGGGACAGTTTTCCCCTGGGACCAAGGTCCTGAAACAGGGACCAATGGGAACGCTACATATTCTTGTGTAATTTAGGCAGGACAAAACATTTGATGTCCCTGGATACGGATTAGTTAGAAGGTTCATAATTGTGGATGTTTCAGCATTATCAGTACTTTTCCTTTGTTTTAGGGCTTTACAATGTATATAATGATATATACCATTATCTCACAGGAGACTCTATGGGGGAAATTCACTAAAGCGCGAAACGTATAACTGTAGCACTAATTTGCCAGCGTGACATCAAATCGTAACTTTGCAAATTCACTAACACCGTCTCTGGCGAATTTTCGCTAGCGAGGTAGATAGACTAGCGCAACTTCGCACCCTTACGCCAGGCGAAGTTGCGCACTGATGAAGGATCAAATTACGCAAATTCACTAAGATTACCATTTTACTGAACGTTACCTCTTACGCTAGACGTTACTTCGCCAGGTCAGACCTGGCGAAGTTCAATACAATAGATAGGAGTTTGAAAAAAAAATTGGAAATTTTTTCTAAGTTCCAGAAAAAAACGCTGGCGTCTTTTACCTTTCTAGGGTGATAATCTGAAAAAGAGCGAAATTTTTTTTTGGGGGGTTACCCTCCTTACCCCCTACATTTCCTAACATAAGGCAACTCAACTATACAGGGGGCACATGTTTAGGGCAATAGGACAACTTTTTTTTTTTATTAAAGGTTTCCTGGGCTTGTGTAGTGCAATGTAGTGGCTGTAACATATACTTCTATTAGACTTTGAAATTCACGCCGTATTCAAATTAGGCATCGCTAGCGTAAATGTGCTTTGCCTGGCGAAGTAACACTAGCGCAACTATGTTACCATTCGATGACCTTAGCGCGTAACTTTGCACTTTGGTGAATTTGCGTAGCGCTGGCGAAAACATTGCCTGGCGAAGTGCGCGAATGTTAGTGAAGGCAACGCTAGCGAATTTTCGCCACTTAGTGAATTTTCCCCTATGTACTAAGTTGTCTCCTGTTTAGCATACATTCTCATTGGAAAGCATGAGAAAGGGTAATTGCTACATGAATAATCTTAAAGTCCCTTCAGCAAAGTTAGATGGCATTTGTATTTTCCAGATTCCAGTGGCATGAGCACAACATCAGTGGGAACAACAACTACAGTTAAACCCCCTACAACTACAACTGTGCCCGCCATAGCAACTTCAATAACAACTCCAATATCAACTACAATAACAACTCCAATATCAACTACAATAGCAACTCCAATATCAACTACAATAACAACTCCAATATCAACTACAATAACAACTCCAATATCAACTACAATAACAACTACAATAACAACTACAACAACTACAACAACTGCAAAAACAACTACAACCACTATTGCAAACAGTGTAAGTATGTCATGTGATTGCGCTGTACCCACAATCATTTAAGCACATTTGAGAGCATTTAAGCGCATCTAATTCTGACCTGTGGATCTGTCCCCATAGCAGCCAAAAACTGAATAAGTGATAAATACTTCAATTTTTTTTATTGTATTTAGTGTTGGTGTGTGCTACTTTGTACGCAACACCACAGGTCAAATTGAAATCAACTGAGGCATGAATTGGTCGAATGTATAAAAATAAAAAGAGTCCTTAAACACCAGAAAATGTCAACACCAGAAGCACCCAACCTTTTATACATGTGAGCCATACTCAAATGGAAAAAACGTTGGGGAGCAACACAAACATGAAAAAAGATTCTGGGGGTGCCAAATAAGAACTATGATTGGCTACTCATTGATAGCCCAGAAGGCTCTGTTTGCAGTTGTATGCAACCAAAACTTGCCTCCAAGCTAGGAATTCAAAAATAGGCACCTGCTTTGAGGCAACTGGGAGCAACATCCAAAGAGTTGGTGAGCAACGTGTTGCTCGCAAACCAGTGGTTGGGGATCACTGGTCTACACCAATGCTTAATAAGTGCTTAGTAATATGTTCTTCCAGGTCTATCTATGCTGGCAATAATTTGCTCACTGATTCTGTATCTTTCTTTAGGGACTGAAATGCCGTTCGTTTAAGTGTACAGGATCAAACTGCTTCGTAAATGAAGTAAATGCATCAAATAAGTTCTGTCCGGTGGGAATATCCCACTGTGAGGTAAAATAAAGTTTTATTATCTCTAAATGTATAATTTTTGCATGTGATGTATTTGGTGTATGGTGAAAAAATATTTTGGGACAGTGGAATTTTACCTTTTTGTTTGTACCTGTTCATTCTGCACATCCATTTCATAGTCTTGTAAAATAATTGAATACCATATGATCCAATTTATGGTTGTGTGTAAGAACTCAAACCATTATGTTCTACAAAGCTTATCTGTTATCTATGCCATATCTTAAAATAGAAGCCGAAAGGAATTACCAGTGTCGGACTGGGACACCAGGGGCCCACCCAAAAACCTTAGACCAGGGGCCCACCATAAAACCTTAGACCAGGGGCCCACTCTCAGTACTAATATTCTTCATCTCCTCAATCAACCTCTATTCTCCTAGTTTGTTTTCTTTACATACTATAATCAATTATTCCATCTATTTAGCCTCTTTGTTCTCATAGAAATAGGGAATGGCCATGGAATAGGACAGAGGTTTAGCAGCATGAGGGCCCACTGACACCTTGGCCCACCGGGAGTTTTCCTGGTGTTCTGGTGGGCCAGTCCGACACTGGGAATTACAGATGTCTGGGTGCTAGCCCGAAGGAAAAGTATACTGAAGGAAATCAAAGCACTCCAAGTGAAAACAGCAAATCAAAAAAATCAAATAATCAAAAAATCTAATGATTTTTTGATTTGCTGTTTTCACTTGGAGTGCTGTCATTTCCTGCAGTATGTATATATCTTTTAAATAAGCTCTTCTATACTGATGGGCTAAAGGGCAACATTTAACCATTTCACCAACAGCAGTGTGCTGTGTGCTTAGTAATGTGTCTTTTCCATTAGCTTGAATCGAATATGAAAATATAATTAAAAAAAAAAAAAATCAGTGCCCTCATTATTGCCATAATAAAACAATAAGTGCCATGAAAAGTGATATATAAATCACAGGGCTCCTGCAGAGTCCTGCTGTTCCTCCTCAACCACCCACACTGCCCAGTACAACCACGATCCACTGTACAGGGTCGGACTGGGCCAACAGAATAAAAACCTGTTGGACCCTGCTAACGTAGGCCCTGTCACCACGGCCGCCTTAATGTGTGTGCTCCCTTACTTCCCTCCCTCCCCATCTAATTGAAAAGCAGGTAGGCAGGAGGGGGGGGTTTGTGGCTGGGGCAGGGAAGGGTGGAGAAGGCGAAGGACAGTTGGGGGCAGGGCCGCCATCAGGGGGCACGGGGGCTACAAGTGTACCGGGCCCAAAGGGCCTGGCTGTGCTGCAGTTTTTTAAATAGTTGGGCATCCCTTGGCAGCGCAGAAAATGTGCCACCTCTTCAAAAGTCCTGAGCTAATGAAAAGCCAAAGTCCTGAACTGCCAAATCACATCAATGTGTGTGTTTTGGTTTTTTTTTTTTTTAAGCCCTAGCCACCAATGTATTGTTTAAATATGCTACAGGCCCCTGCCACCAATGTTTTTTTTTTTTTTTTAATTATCTGGGGCCCCAATTTTTTTTAAGAGGGGCCTTGGTTCTACCAATGATTGTTTAAAAACTTTTATGGGGGGCCCTGGCGCTAAAGTTTGTATTGAAAAATTTTTTTTATGGGGACCTGGAACCACAGTTTTTTTATTTAACTTATAGGGGGGCTCTGGCCATCAATTACTTTTTATAATTTGTGTGTGTGGGGGGGGGGGTTACCGTTTTTAGCACTGATGTCTGTGTAGCCTTTTAACTGTAGTGCAAAGTGGGCAGGATCTGGGGTGGGACTTGGGGTAGAGTCCTGCAGTGGCTCGGGTACCCGCGGGTTGCTAACAAGAAAATGGTACCCTGCGGAATGAGGGTAGATTATAGAGGCAGGTCTGTGGGGCCCGGGTTGGGTTGCAGGTCTCTTCCTGCTGCAACTCTCTCCCTGCAGCTTTCCTTCTTCTTGTTTCACCCTCCATCTGACTTCAGGCACAGCTCTCTTACATCACACGGCGTGCTGCTGTCCTTCTCCCTCTCGGCTATCGGCCACTTTTGATGATGCCACTTCCGGTTTGCAGCAACATCACATATTACAATGTAGACAATTGTAGCATATAACATAAAGTGTCACATGAAGGAAATGCGATATCTTCTATACAGGTATTATGATGGTATGAGTTATAGTTCCTGAGTACTGAAGATAGGCAAACCCCAATTGCTTTTATTGCATTGATAATTGAAAAGAAAACCAAAATAAAAACAGAAACGAGAGAGAGGTTCACTTCGTCATCTTGTTATTCCCTTTTATTTTTATACCTTGAATGCCCCTTGTGGTGTTTAGAGGTTAAAGTGTCATCAACTTGGGATGAAGGTTTCCCCCAAATCTATAGTCTATCCAGGGCTGCCATATTTTTAGAAACATGGGGACCTTGTCTAGAGCAATGCTAGTTAGCTTTTCGTTGACCATTATCCAGTCTATTTAGGGTTTGAGTAAGTTAAAATTTATTTGTGTGGATTTCCACACCCTTGCCAGGACCAGTCTAGCAGCCAGGAATATGTGGTTCACTAGTTTCCTTTGTGTTATTGTTATATTTTGAGGTGGAGCTCCCATTAGTGCCTCGTAAGGGTCTTTCTGCAAGCTTACATTTAGTACACCAAAGATTGTTGTATACCCTTAACTAATATCTAGTTGCACAGGGGCATTTCCACCATATATGTGCCATGTCTCCTGGCACGTTGCAGCCTCTAAAGCAGCTGTTAATAAGGTTTGGGTACCTGAGAGTTAGTCTACTAGGGGTAAGGTACCAGCGAAAAATAACCTTGTAACCCGATTCTAACAGGATTGTATTGTTAGAGCATTTCTTTAAGTTGTCCCATACTTTGTTCCAT
This sequence comes from Xenopus borealis, assembly GCA_024363595.1. Taxonomy (NCBI): domain Eukaryota; kingdom Metazoa; phylum Chordata; class Amphibia; order Anura; family Pipidae; genus Xenopus; species Xenopus borealis. Next base: position 80,168,710 of record CM044433.1, on the reverse strand, counting down.
TGATTGTCGGACAAGGATTTCCCTAATTCTTTCCCAGGAATGGATGTAGCTTATGTCCACCAGGGATGTTGGGGAATTGATATATCTATATAGTAAAGAGATCGTCTTCAAAGGCGTTTTTCCGTCTATACACCATTTCTCAAAAAAGGTCTTATCTGGGGCTTCCGGTTGGTGTTGTTTCCAACACTCTGTAACGAAATGTAATAACTGATTGGCTCGGAAATATTCTGAATTTGGAAGATCATGTCTTTCCTGCAAGTAGTCAAAGGTGGCAGGGCCCCTAACAGTGAGTAGGTCTATCACTTTTGTGAGATTATGGTCTCCCCACCACTGGAAACAGCAGCTGTGAATTCCCGGGGTGAATTGAGGGTTGTCAAAGAGAGGTCTTGCTGGGGTATGGGCCGAAGCTAGTGGGTAGGTAGGTGCTACTGTATCTAAAATTTTTATAGAATGTCTTAAAGTGCGGCTGGTAGTTGGTGGCCTATGTTTTGCCCTAGACCATATCAGGGCACTTTCTGTAAAAGGGGTCACAAACCAGTTCTATAGCGATTGCCACAAAGGGGCGTTGTCTTGGGCATGCATGGCAGGCAATTGAGCTAACTGTGCAGCTATATAGTATTTCCAGAGGTTTGGGAGGCCCAATCCCCTTCTAGTGTCGCTCTTTGCATTGTGTTGAGACGTATTCTGGGGGCTTTATTGTTCCACACAAATTTTGAGATACTTGATTCTAGTTTCTGCAGATCTGACCTTACTATTGGAATAGGTAGTACCCTGAATAAGTAGAGGCTTTTTGGTAGCAAGACCATTTTGGTTGCTATCCCCCTCCCTAACTTTCGGTACATAGTAGGATAATTGGCAGCATATAGTTGGTCGAATGAGTTAGTTATTTTAACTCCCAAAACCGTTATGTGTGGGGCATTCCATTGGAACTCAAAATTTAGGGTCAGTAGCTTGGTTAGGTCCTTTGGTAAATTTATATTTAGCGCCTCCGTTTTTGTATGGTTTAGAGTGAGACCGGAAATGTCACTAAATTTATTTAAAATATTGTATAGGTTTGGGAGTGATATCAGAGGGCGGGTTAGAAATAGTGTCACGTCGTCCGCAGACATACTGAGCTTGTGATGGTGGGTGTTGTCTTTGAATCCTGTGATATCTGGGTTTTTCCTAATTGCTAAGGCTAGGGGTTCGAGCGCAAGGTCAAATAATAATGGGGAGAGAGGGCACCCTTGTCTTGTTCCCCTCCCAATATTAAATAGGGGGGAAGAGTATGGCCCAATGTGTACTTTCGCCGTGGGATTATTGTATAAAGCTTGGATCCATGTTAAAAAATTGTTGTCCAATCCCCATTTTTGTAAGGTAAAATAGAGATATGGCCAAGCTAATGAATCGAAAGCTTTTTTGATATCGAGCTTCAATAACATGGAGGGGGTAGAGGTTTTTTGGGCTCCCTCTATCAATAGGATTAATATGCGTATAGCATCAGTGGGTTGCGTGCCTACTTGATCTCTATGAATTATAATTGGTAGGATGTTACTGAGCCGGGTAGCTAGGACTTTAGCCATAATTTTGATATCTAGATTCAAAATGGAGATGGGGCGGTAGTTTTTGCAACTGGTCGAGTCTGAGTCTGGTTTGGGGATGGGTGTGATTGTGGCCATTAGAATTTGGGCTGGTAATTTATCTTTCTTGAGTAATTGGTTGAACATCTAAATGAGGGGTGAGAATATGAGAAAATTTCTTGTAATATAATGCCGGGAAGCCAACTGGCCCAGGTGATTTTGGTAGTTTCAGTAGCTTGATGGCTGTTTGAATTTCTTCCTCTGTTATCTCTGCATTTAAAGATTGGTTTTGAGAGGGGGTTAGGGGTTGCAAATTGATATCTTGAAAGAATAAATCTAATTTATGGGATGAGGAGATTGAAGCAGCTTGATATAGTTTTTTATAAAAAGTGTAGAATTCTTTTAGGATACTCTGGAGTGCATTAGTGGTATACCCATTAGAAGTTTTAATTTTGGTGATTGGAGTATAGTCTAAGCGATTTCGAAGGTGTCTTGCAAAGAGACGGCAAGGTTTGTTAGTGTGATAGTATAGTTTTTGTTGGGACCATTTCCAAGCTTTCTCTGCTTTATTTGTGAGAACTAGATCTAGCTTTGTGCGTGTATGGTTGATTTGAGTTTATATTAGGGTTTTCCATTTGGCATATCATTAGGTTATTTAATTGTGAGGTTAAAGATGTGATTTCTAGGTTTTGTGCTTTTTTCCACTGAGATCCCCATTGGATCAGCAGTCCTCGTATAACAGCTTTGTGAGCTTCCCAGACCATTGCAGAAGAGGGAGTAGTAGATATATTTTCTTGGAAGTAAGTTTTAAAGAGAAGTTTCTAAACAATTGCACAGGACTGGTATTTTTAATAAGGACTCGTTCATTCGCCATTTTGCCAGATTTTTGGGCATATGTAGAAAGGTGAGCTTATACAGTATGGGGGAGTGATCTGACCAGGAAATGTTCAAGATTCTGTAGGACTGGGGCATTGACATCAAACTTTGTGAAGACAATATGTGATCAATCCTAGTATACAGGTTGTGGGGCGAGGAAAAGTGAGTAAATTGTCTGACCCCTGGGTGGAGTTCTCACTAGACATCTACCCAGTCTTCTGAGTTGCTAAGCTTACCAATTTTAGAACCTTCTGGTGAAATGTGGGGGTGGCAGTGGTCAGAGGGTGAGGAGTGGTTGGAGTCTCCTCCTATAATTAAATGGCCTTCCCCCCATTGTGATAGGAAGCCCACTAGCCGTTCAAAGAACAATAATTGGCCTGAGTTCAGGGCATAGTAGGAGACTATGGTCATTTTTGCTTCATCTAGAGTGATTTTTAGGGCTATATATTTGCCTTCTGGATCTTCAAAGGTCTCTAATACGTGTAGGTGTAATCCCTTTCTCAGGTAGATTGCAACCCCTTTGGTTTTCGTGGTGCTATTGGCCATATGGGCTATTGGGTAGTTCTTATGCACGAATATGGGGTAGGAAGTTGTTGAAAAGTGAGTTTCTTGGAGGAGCAAGATATCTATCCGGAGGGAGTTGTAATATTGGAACGCTTTCCTCCTTTTCCCAGGGGAATTGAAACCTTGAACATTATGGGACAGAATTTTTAGAGCAATTGTGGTTGTAAAGGTTATCTATCTTGTGTGTGTAAAGAAGGGCGGTTGGTCCATCAGGGTTACCCAGGTTGTGACGACCTTTGTCCATTGTGAAGACCTCTCTCTTAGTTAAGTAAAACATCTCAATAATATAGTAAAACATGTAAACATAATTGTAAAATGATAAACTTTGTATTTTATGAAGTAATACCTGTGGAACCATCCACTGATTGGTGAGTTTTATCTCACAGCCTCCAAAGCCAGTTAGGGACTAAGGGATGAAACTGGTGGGGGGGTGACGAGATAAACCCTAGGGGTTAACCCTGAAGGGGGGGCAAGCCACGTTGGGCGGATATAGTTGGGAGACTTAGGGGCTGGTATTTCTCCCCTGATAACTTGATATAGTTCCGTAGCTCAAGATGAGTGTGTTAGCTTATTGTTTCTACCTAGGTCTAACTAGAGACCATCCTTCACCCATTATTACCACACCATAATCATTTCCACTAGACTTCCCTTTGATTTAGGCCATCAAAGGGAAGTCTAGTGGTGTTTGCCCAGTAGATTGGATGTAAATGGTATAAAATACCCAAACATTGTGTGTAAGGAGAAAAATTTTGCCATTGGCTTTATCTCACCAACTGTTCAGGTTATTGTCCCATGACATATCTGGACTCCGTGTAAGTCTTTCCAAGTGTTCCGTCGTAGGGAGGTTGAGTGGTGTTTGGCTAGTAGAACCATTATAGGTAGTGTATGAACCCGATGGAATGTATACGGGTAAAAATTTAACCCAGTGGCTTTGTCGCTCCAACCGTCAAATTTACCGTCTTATGCACCAGCTTAATTTCGGGTAGTCCTCCCAAGTGGTCAAGTAGGTGTTATTCTTCGTCTTGGTGAGCTTGTTGCTTTTTCCCAAAGGTTGAGTGGGTCTGGGTGACTTCATTTGGCTTTCTGTGTGTCGTGGTGTCAGGCCTAACCGGGATAGTAGCTCCGTGCCTTCATCTAGCGAGCCTATTTGGTGATCTTGGTCATTGTAGGAGAAGGAGACTTTTACTGGGAATAACCAGCGGTACCGTATCTTCAGGTGTTGTAGCGTTTTAGTGATTGGAGCTAGTGCTTTACGTTTCTGGAGCGTTATGGGAGCCATGTCTGAGTATATTTGAAAGTGAGTGCTTTGGTGTTCCAGGTGTTCCTTCTGGCGTGCAGCCTGTAGTATTGCTACTTGTGACTGGTGATAGTGGAGATGCAATATAATGTCTCTAGGCGGGTCGCCATCTTTTAGGGGTCGTAAGGCACAGTGAATCCGGTCACATTCCAATCGCTCAGCTGGTATGTTAGAAACCAGTGATGTAAAAATTTTATTTATGGCAGAAGAGAGATCAGTTACAGTTTCTGGGATGCCTCTTATGTGTAAGTTGTTCTGTCTGGATATGTTGTCCGCATCCTCAATTTTATCCCAAACCTCTCGTAGTTGTCCTTGTAGCTCCTGGATATCGTTCTTATGAGCATTGAGAACTGTTGTAATATTGTCCACTTTATGTTCTAGGACATCCGTTCTTTGCCCCAGGTCATGTAGTTGTTTAACAATGTCTGCTGATATATTGTTCGACATGACCGTCAGTTCTTGTTGGAGCATAGATTTGAATTTGTCCAGTAAGACCGAATCATGTGGAGGGCTTTGTGGTGGAGCTGAGAGTATTAGAGGTTGGGAGTTGCTCTCTAGCCAGGAATCTGCCTGTGAAGCCATTGGAGCTGGGGATGCAGATCGTGGCCAGTCGGACGTGACGCAGCACTCCTCGTGGTGTGATGAGGTGAAGTCCGCGGGCCTTTCTGTTCCCGTCTGCGCCTTCTATATGCCATTCCGAGTCTCCCTTGCTTCCGGGGTGGTTAGCTGTCCTCTATTTGCCCAAGCATGGGTTGAATCTGTTATTTTCTAAGGGTTTTGATGCCCACTCGGTGTGAGCGCGATTAAGATGCGGCCATCTTGGATCGCTGCTCACTAGTGCCCCCCCTGTACCTACCAATGTTTTATAGTAGAAATTTGCATTCAAATCTTATACTAGAGTTATTTGTTTAGGATCAGAATGTAAAATACAATGTGCTATCTAATATTTAGTCTCCCCCACATGGCTTCCTCCATAGCTCAATGTGAGGGCAATTTTTCTGCATATTTTAAGTCCATATCTGTCTATAGGCATAAATGTTTAGTGGCTATACAACAATTAATGCATCTTCACTTATTATTTGCTTTACAGCTGCAAAAAGTTGTGGGTCCTGGAAATACGATCTCCTATGAGGGTGGTTGTAGCGACGCCTGTGCCACAAGCAAAAGCTCCTGCGCCAGCATTCAAAATGGAAATTGTTTTCAAGAGTGCTGCAATGCCACTAAGACAGGATGCTGCATGATTCTAAATGGCCAAGTGCATTTTAATACAGCTGTGCACATTAGCAGGGGATCCATTTGGAAGCTTTTTTCATTAGCGCTAATTGTGATTTTTACTTCCCGTTTCTTTTCCTCCATCTAAGATTAAAAGTGAATTAATAAATCTTGATTTAGTTCATGTCCTTGGATGCTAAAGATATAGAGCTTGTGGAACTTCATCCTCTTTGTTATAATACAATGATTTCTCTGAAGAGGGGTGGAGGGGGTTAGGGGCCACAACATGGAAACAAGTCATATGACTGGGAGATCATCCTAACAACATTCCATGGGCATCTCTTTACATTGCTATAGGCACTTATCCAACTGGTAGGCTGGGAATCTAAGTAAGCATCTGTATAGTGTCAAAACTCCCTTCAGGATTATTTTAAATATATGCCAGAACAATAGGTCTAATATTTAAAACATCGTCTCTGCAAAAAAACAATATTTTATACTAATATAATTATAATATTATATATCATATACAACCAGTAGCTTTGTGTTGTTTTTAAAACTGTCCTACTATAATTTCTAGCTGACCCTAATTTGCTAGGATATTTCTTTTGTTATTATTGATCTTTAGAGTAATGCTGTTCTACCCAAATATTTCTGGACAGAATTACCACCGCACACCAATTGTAGCAAATGGTCAGAGGCAGATCATCATTGTTTCTGTTCAATCTATGGTTACTACATTTTAATCTTCACTACTCTAGGCAGGGAAGAGGGATTGTAGCAGGTGACTTAAGAAGCTTGACAGTTAATGGCCATGACATGGTGGCCTTTTAGAAGAAAGGCAAACTGAATGGAAAAAGAGAGGTATTTTTTCCCTTTACATGAAAAGAGGATATATGCTGTCTTATCATATGAAACCAAGAAGTGATTTCAATGTTTATAGAACAGACAAAAATATCATTTAGACTCTGAAGTCTGAGAGCTGATGCGCTAGTGTTCCATGTGCCCACAGCCTAAAGATTGCATGCTGCTTCTGAACTCTTAATGCCCAAGAAAACTATTTAGCAAAAAACAGAAGTTACACTAGAAAAAGTTTTTATCTGCAATTTTTCTCAGGGCTTCTCACTGGCAAAAAGAAAAAAAATATCAGATTGCAGCCTTTTTAACACTTTGTGCACTACCTTCTATAATGTATGTTACCTCAAATTATTTCCTACAAAATTTTTTATGTTTATCCATATAGACAAAGTTTACTTTTGTTTTGACTGAAGTTACACAGTGCATCATTTAGGGGCTCAGTAACGGAACTAGGTGGAGGTGGGGCCTGGTGCAGCCGGGCCACCCCCACCCCCCTCTGTGACGATTTTCTCAATGGCTGCAGAGAGCTACAGCAGGGTGCATAAACCCGAGGGGCCCTGTGGGGTTGTGGGCCCTGATCCAATTGCACCCCCCGATCCCCCGGTAGTTACGCCGCTGTAGGGGCTTATTTATTATTTTCACCATAAAAAATATAGCAACGTTATGGAGCTGTGCATTGATTAGGTATCTCCGTCTCAAATTCTGGCTTAAAAGGTAGCAGGACACTTGAAAATACTGTGTTAAAATTTATCATCATTTATGTGTGATTGTTTATACACAGCAACTTGTATTGGAATTTACTGACCACCTGAATGTTTCTCATTGATTTGAATGGGTACACCCTTAAAATAAAGTGTAATATATTGACATAAAATATAGTTTTCAGGTGGCATACAAGATAATACATGAAAAAATACAACTTATTTTGAAAAGCTCTTTACCCAAATGGTCTGTCATAAATTATTTTACACAGAGCGATAAATATTCCCATCTGTGTTTCACAAATTAAGAACAAATGCAAGACCTATTTTTATAATTAATGCTTCTCAGCTATAAAAAAAGAAGTAAACCTCATGGCTGCAGGGGGGGCTGTCTGCTTCCTCAGAAGGGGGCCCCAGGGTGATAAGTAGCGCATGCAAAATTATAGGTATCCCCAGTGTTTCTGAACCAATGTGGGTGTGGCTGGGCAGCATGCTGCCCCCTAAAATCCTGCTGCCCTAGGCCCGTCCTAGATGGCCTTTCCACAAATCTAGGCCTGCCCATGATTTCATGCATGTCGCAAGTCATTCAAAATTTCAGCGAGGGGGGGAGGAGGGGTAGAGGCCCAGGGAACACATTACCCCCAAAATGAATACTTGAGCACCAGATAGTTTATATCATATTAAGTGGCATATTAAAGAATCTTACCAAACTGGAATATATATTTAAGTAAATATTGCCCTTTTACATCTCTTGCCTTGAACCACCATTTCGTGATGGTCTGTGTGTTGTCTCAGAGATAGGGTTGCCACCTTTTTTGGAAAAAAATACCGGCCTTCCATATATTTAGATTTTTTCCCTATTAATAACATTGCGTTCAGGCATAATTTTTACCAGTCAGGCCGGTAAAATACAGGCCAGGTGGCAACCCTACTCAGAGATCACCTGACCAGAAATATTTCAACTCTAACTGTAACAGGAAGAAGTGTTGAAGCAAAAGACAGAACTCTGTCTGTTAATTGGCTCATGTGACCTAACTTTATAGTTTGTTTGGTATGTTTGTGTGCACCGTTGAATCATACGATCTCAGGAGGCTGTCCTTATTTTGTAAAATGGAAATTTTCTATTTATGATTACCCAATGGCACATGCTACTAAAAAAGTATATTATTATGAAAATGGTTTATTTTCATGAAGCAGGGTTTTACATAAGTTGTTTTATTCAATATATTTTTATAGAGACCTACATTGTCCGGGGGTATAGTTTTCCTTTAAACCACTGTACTACAATGAATTTAAATTCACTACATGAAAGCACCATAGGGATGTAGACAGATGTGATTGGCCAGGTCACATAATTCACTACATGAACAGACTCTTAGGTTTGTTTTAACTGATCCAACTTAACAAGAGACCTACACTTCGTTTATAGCTTTTAATTGTTTGCCTTTCCAGTTTTCAAATGGGGTAACTGGCCCCAGCAACTAAACACTGTAGCTCTGAGAGGCTACAGCTTAGCATTTATTATTCTTTTGTATTATCTTATCTTTCTCTTTAGACCCTCTCTTATTCATACTCCAGTCTCTCATTCAAACCACTGCCTGTTTGCTAAGGTAATTAGGACCCTAGCAACCAAATAGCTACTGAATTTCCCCAACTGGAGAACTGCTGAACAATAAGCAAAACAACATAAAAAAAATAATAAAAACTAAGACCAACTGCAAATTGTCTTAGAATATCACACTCTATTGTATATTAAAGTTAGCTTATAAGTGAACAAACCCATTAAGAGACTGTAAATCACAAGAAAAGGTTATAACAATCTGTAAAGTGTGGAAATAAATTTCTGAATGTCAGCTCCAATAAAGATTAATAAATATTTTGTCTATTTCTTTGATAAGTTAGAGCCTATTAACATCTATAGCTTTCAATCAAATTGTCTGTGTAACCACACAAGGGTTTCATTGCATAAAATAGTTATTATTAAAGGGGTGGTTCACCTGCAATTTAACTTTTAGTATATTGTAGAAGGGCCAATTCTAAGAAGGTTTTCAATTGGTCTTCATTATTTATTTTTTATAGTTTTTTAATGATTTAAAAATTTTCTTCTGTTTCTTTGCAGCTTTCAAATGGGGGTCACTGACACCATCTAAAAACAAATACTCTGTAAGGCTACAAATGTATTGTTATTGCCACTTTGTATTACTTATCATTCTATTCAGTCCATCTCCTATTCATATTCCAGTCTCTTATTTAAATCAATTCAGGGTAGAAACCAAATTGCTGGCACTGCAAATTGTCTCAGAATACCACTCTCTACATCATACTAAAAGTTAACTCAAAGGTGAACAACCCCTTAAATGAGAACATGACTGTGAGATTTCAAAATATACCTTAACTTAAATAATAAAAAAAGTCAAGTTACTAACTACCTATCTGAAACAAGACAAAAATTCACCAACCCCTCAATATAATCCACAGAGAATATACAAAAACATACATGTACAGATGCACAGGATCCTGTGACCCGGACAGCCCAGTATTTTGAAGGGCTGCCCGGGTCAATGCTTCCTGCCTGATTTTCCAAATAAGGAAAACCGGGTGGGATTAGCTTGATTGACGCAGCGATCGGGCAATCGGCAATCGCGTCGTCATGGGCCCTGCCCCATGATGTCACTTGCCCACCCACCAACGTCACTGGCCCGCCCACCGATGTCATGGGCAACGCCCCCTGTCCGGGTTCAGCCTCCACAAAAGGTGGCAACCCTAATCCTGCCTAAGGACTTGGTCCCAAAACAGTACTCAATACTCAAGTTCTCAAGGAGAGGCTTTACCAGGAACAATTACATACAATTCCATCATCTGAGAATCGAGAAGGACAGCAGCATGATTAACCTAACCACACTTGCTTTGCTTCTCCTCTTAACTTGATCAGCATAACAGGCTTGGCACCGGTCACGATCAGCACCCTAATCCAGAACCAGTGCTAAGCACCCTGTTATCGGCTAATCGGATGCCGCCAGGTCTTAAAAAGAGAGGTGCAAAGCAAAAGGTTCTGGACAAGCAGAGGGGCACGAATGTAACAGCAAAGTCTTTGGGCAGAAGGTCGCAGTACATGGCTTCAGGCAAAAGAGTAGTCAGAACAGGCCTGGTTAGGGTAGGCAGAGAGTAAACGTAGTCAGGCAGGCAAGAGTCAAACCAGGAGATCAATCAGAAAGGTTGAGGATATAGGAGAGTCGATTACCAGGCAGGGTCACGATTCCAGAAATCAGGATAGTCAGATACAGGCAGGGGTCATGGATAAACAGAATAAGAAGATTATTAGCACACAAAGGCACCAGGAACTCTTACAAGAGGAAACCTATAATGGGCAATGAAAAACAATAAAAAAGTCCCTTAAATTTTGCGCCATTGCACGCTGACACCGCCACACCAGCATGCACGCGCCTATAAAAACTGGAAGTACGCGCCACGCGCACACTAGGAAGCAGGAGAAGAAGGAAGATGGCACAGCAGGTGTCCCCGCCGCACCACTAGACCAGTGATTTTCAACCTTGTGCCTCCAGCTGTTAAGGAACTACAAGTCCCACAATGCAATGAAGGAGTCTGACAGCCACAGTCAGGCAAATGCATTGTGGGACTTGTAGTTTCTTAACAGCTGGAGGCACAAGGTTGAAAATCACTGCACTAGACCACCAGGGTGAGTACTTCTCACATTACCCCCCCCTCGAGGAGGGACCACCGCACCCCTCAGGAAACTTAAGTTGGAATTGTTTCCTGAGACGATCAGCCCTCACATCACAGACAGGAACCCAAGAATTCTCATCAGTGCCATAACCAATGAACAAGATACTGTAACTTACCCTGCACAAGGCGAGAGTCAAGGAGTTCTTGGACTACAAATTCAGGCTGACCTTCAATCAACACTGGGAGAGGAAAAATTGTTGTTGGACCTGAGCGCTGGTTTCAAAACACATTATCAGGTAAAAATTTAAATTATCAGGTAGTTTGAGATGGACAGATGAAGGATTGATTATTTCAGTAATGAGATATAGACCAATAAACCTGGGTCCCAACTTGAGTAAAGGAACCTTAAGTTTGATGTTTTTTGTGGATAACCATACAGAGTCTCCTACCTGATATTTGGGTGCCTCCCTATGAGACCTATCAGCTGCCCTTTTTTGAGCGGCCGTAGCTGCAGAAAGGGAATGATGTACTCCTGACCAGATCACATTTTTTAACAGAAGAATTAACAGATGGTATAGCAGATAATGAACCAGAAAAGGAAAATGCTTTGGGATGTGAACCACACACAGACTGACCAGTAGAAGAATGAGTTGCATTATTATAAGCAAATTCTGCCCAGGGTAATAGTTCAGCCCAAGAGGATTGGTTATCAGAAACATAACACCTTAAAACTTGTTCAAGAGACTGATAGACCCTCTCAGTTTGAACATTGGTTTGAGGGTGATAAGTGGTAGAGAATGACAAATCAATCCCCACCAAAGAGCAGAATGCTCGCCAGAACTTAGAAACAAACTGTACCCCTCTATCAGAAACAATGTTGATTGGAAAACCATGTAATTTGAAAATATTAGAAATAAATTATTTAATAACATCTTAGCAGATGGGAGGTGTGAGAGGGATATGAAGTGACTCATTTTACTGAATCTATCCACCACCACCCAAAGCACAGTTTTTCCTTGAGACGGAGGGAGGTCAACAATAAAATCCATAGACAGATGCGACCAGTGCCTGTCAGGAATAGGCGATGGTCTTAATCTAGAAGTCTTAGACCTTTGACATGCAGGGCATAAATTCACAAAATTTTCAACATCTTGTCTAAATGAAGACCCCCATACAATAAAAATAAAGTTTTAGAAATATCTGGATGTCCTGCCATTTTAGAATTATGAGCCTTTGCCAGAACCTGCTCCCTTAAGTCTTCAGGTACAAATAAACTCTAGGGAGGAGTAATTACAGGAGCAAAAGATTGTACAGAAGACAGAAGTGTGGCAAGATCTGATACCAATTCACCAGGAATGATGGGGACACATTCAATAGGTTCAGACAGGTTAGATTCAAAACTCCTAGAGAGTGCATCTGCCTTAGTGTTTTTGGAACCAGGCTTGTATGTGATAGAGAAATTAAACCGGGTAAAAAATAATGCCCATCTAGCCTGGCTAGGATTCAACCAATTAGCAGACTCAAAGTATAGCAAGATTTTGTGGTCAGTAGAGACCGTTATGAGATGTTTAGCCTTCTCCAACAGGTGTCTCCATTCTTCAAAGGCCCATTTAATAGCCAACAAAATATCATAATGGGCTTTGGCAGGCAAGAATTTTATAGAGAAAAATACACACATATGCTCTTTGTTGGTTATTGCATGCCTTTGAAAAAGGACTGCCCCAACCTCTTAGGCATCAACCTCTACAATAAAGGATAAAGTGGTATCAGGGTGACAAAGAATGGGAGCAGATACAAATTCTTTTTTCAGAAATTCAACAGCTTGAATAGCTTCAGAGGGCCACATACTCAGATCAGCACCTTTCTTGGTTAGATCCGTAATTGGAGATACCAGTCTAGAATGGCTTTAACCTTCCCAGGATCCATTTCTAGAACCCTACCAGAGATACTGAACCCCAAAAATTGAACAGAAGAAACCTCAAAGGTGCATTTTTCAAGTTTTGCAAAAAAAAATTTTTTCCCTTAACCTGAGCAAAACATCCCGGACATGCTTTCGATGATCATTCAAGTTAGATGAGAAAATTTGAATATTGTCAAGAAATACCACTACAAATAACCCAAGCAAGTCCTGGAAGATGTCATTGACAAATTCCTGGAATACTGCGGGTAGGTTACAAAGACCGAATAGCATTACCAAATATTCGTAGTGGCCATCCCTGGTGTTAAATGATGTTTTCCACTCATCTTCGCTGATGCAAATGAGGTTATATGGTCCACTAAGATCAAGTTTAGTATAGATATTAGCATTCCTAACCTGATCGGATAATTCAGAAATCAGTGGAAGGGGGTAACGGTTCTTGAAGGTAATTTTATTAAGGCCCCTATAATCAATACATGGGCGAAGACCACCATCCTTCTTACCAATAAAAAAGAACCTAGCACCAGAAGGGGAACTAGAAGGCCTAATAAAACCTCTTTCGAGATTTTCCTTGATGTACTCTTTCATTGATTGGGCTTTAGGGTAAACCCTCTAGTGAAGTGACTGCCACTAACACTTAAACAAGAGCCCATACATTTTTGACCCCATTGAAGAATCTTCCCAGTGACCCAGTGACCCAAACAATATGGGGATTATGGATCTGTAACCAGGATAACCCCAAAATTAAAGGAGAAGAAAAAAAACCTTTGATAATATAAGACAACTTTTCAGAATGCATTTTGTTGGCGTACACTGTTAAGACCACAGTTTTTCGGGTTATTCAACCATACCCTAAGGGACTCTTATCAATAGCCAGAATCCTCTAGGAGTAATGAGGGGTGTTAATGGAATATTATACCTAACTGCGAAAGCAGCATCCAAGAAATTCCCCGCCACCCCAGAATCCACAAAAGCAGAAATTTTGATAGAGCCCATGGGCCAAGATAACTTTACAGGTGCCATGATCCTAGAGGAAACTTGGAGAAAGGAAACTTCTCAACCCAAATGGAGCTTCAGTTTCCTGGCCTCTTAAGACACTGGTTGAGAAAGTGACCCTACTCCCCACAATACATACACAGACCAGTGGCGTAATTACTCCCTGGTGTGCCCGGTACAGGATGGGCACCTGGGCCCCCCTGTCGGGCCCTTACCTCTATAAATCCCATGCTGGAGTGTTGATAGCATGTATGCTGTAAAATCTCCCCCTAGATAACCACCTGCCATAGCCATTATTGTAGCTCCAATGGGCCCCAAGGGGGTGGGGGCCCTTGTGCAATTGCACCCTCTGTACCCCTGGTAGTTACGCCCACTGACACAGACCCTGAGACCGACTGTGCGCCTTTTCCTCGGGATTTAGATGAGAGATACCCAATTGCATAGGTTCCTCCTGAGGAGTACGCACAGAGGGGATGGAAAGCTTAACACTAGGATACTCAGAAAGAAAAGAAGTACCCTTTTCAGCCCTTCTCTCCATTAGCCTTATATCTACCTGGATGGCCAGACACATTAAATCATCCAGAGAAGGTAGACAGAGGATAATTTACCAGACTGTCTTTTACAGTTTCAGAAAGCCCTAAATGAAACTATCTGCGTAGGGCCGTGTCTCTACAGACCACTGGTGGAACTCCGTACAGTACACCTCTACTGCCCGTTTCCCCTGATGCAGCTTACGAATCACGGAATTGGCAGAGGAGGCATGATCCGGGTCACCATAAAGCATTGCCATAGCACTAGCAAGAATGTCTCTAGGGCGAAACGGGCAGGATCAGAGGGTGGTAAAATGAGTGGGGGGAAAAGCTAAGATATAATTTACACACCTCCTGGAAGATGAAAAATTTAGTTCTGTCCCCATTAAATTTTGGTTCATCAGATCTAGAAGAAGTATTACCCATGTCGGCTGAAGAACCCACTGAGAGAGCAACAGGAAATTGGACCATCGGCTTTGGCATTTGTTCAGAGGTGTCCAATCTCCAAGCGCTGTAGCAGAGTGGTGAGAAGCTCTTCCGTAGTGGGAGGAGCAGCGGCAGCATGACCTTCAGCACCTATGGCCCGTTACAATGTCATGATCGGCACCCTAATCCAGAACCAGTGCTAAGCACCCTGTTCTAGGCTCTTACTTCTGTCTATAACAGCAGCCTTTCACCTCGGGAGGAGCCCTCGGTTAATCAAATGCTCCCAGGTCTTAAAAAGAGAGGTGCAAAGCAAAAGGTTCTGGACAAGCAGAGGGGCACGAACGTAACAGCAAAGTCTTTGGGCAGAAGATCTTGGTACAAGGCTTCAGGCAAAAGAGTAGTCAAAACAGGCCGGTCGGGGCAGGCAGAGAGTAAACATAGTCAGGCAGGCAAGGGTAAAACCAGGAGATCAATCAGAAGGATTGCAGATATAGGAGAGTCAATTACCAGGCAGGGTCACGATTCCAGAAATCGGGATAGTAAGATACAGGCAGGGGTCACAACGGATAAACAGAATCAGAAACTTATAAGCACTGGAAGGCACCAGGAACTCTTACAAGAGGAAACCTATAATGGGCAATGAAAAACTGTTAAAAGTCCCTTTAAATAGTTTTAAATTTCACACCATTGACGTCACATGCGCCTATAAAAACCATAAGTGCACGCCTCACGCAGGAGAAGAAGGTAGATGGCGCGGCAGGTGTCCCCGCCACACCACTAGACCACCAGGATGAGTACCTCTCACAGCACTGTATTCATTTCTCTTACCACCTAGCATTTTCTATTCACCAAATCTTGGTGGTCATTGATGTATCTACCTGAACACCTGTTCTTTGCACTATTGCAATACAGAACCAAGACTTAATCTATCAAGCAATATACTCTACCTCCCTACACCAGCCTTTTAGAAATGTACTAGATTTCAAATTTTGTCAACATAATTTGAATAGCTTTTACACTATTCCATGTAATTTTACCTAACTACCTAACCAAGATTTGGTGAATAGAAAATGTCAGGTGGTAAGAGAAACAGTGCTGTAGGGCCCTAGGAAGCTGCCAAGCCCATTATGCCGATGGAGAAGCAAAGCAATTTTGGTTAGGTTACTCATGCTGCTGTCCTTCTTGATTCTCGAATGATGGGATTGTATGTAATTGTTCCTGGTAAAGCCTCTCCTTGAGTATTGAGTACAGTTTAGGGCCCAAGTCCTTAGGCAGGATCCTGTACATCTGTACATGTATGTGTATGTATATTTGCTGTGGACTATATTGAGGGGTTGGTGAATTTTTGTCTTGTTTCAGATGGGCAGTTCTTAACTTGACTTTTATTATTTAAGGTATATTTTGAAAAGTCATGTTCTCATTAATAATAACTATTTTATGCTATGAAGATATTTAAACTTTGTGTGGTTGCACATACAATTTGATTGAAAGCTATAGATGTTAATAGGTTCTAACTAAAGAAATAGACAAAGTATTTATCAATCTTTATTGGAGCTGAAATTCAGATATTTTTTATCTGTCTCCAGGAGACCCACATCTGTAAGGCCACTAACCCAAACTTGTTAAAAACCCTGGATAGCATAGGCATATCATGCACTATATTCTAATTACTCTAGAGCAGTGATCCCCAGCCAGTAGCTTGTGAGCAACATGTTGCTCTCCAACCAGTTGTATGTTGTTCTCAGTGTTCTCAAAGCAGGTGCTTATTTTTGAATTCCAGGCTTGGAAGCAAGTTTTAATTGCATAAAAACTAAGTATAGTACGAAGTAGAGCTTCCGATCCACATAGTGACTACCAAATAACCAACCACAGTCCTTATTTGGCAACCCAAGGGACTTTTTCATACCTGTGTTGCTCCCCAACTATTTTTACATTTGAATGTGGCTCATGGGTTAAAAAGGTTGGGGACCCCTGCTCTAGAGGGACCTCAATTCTAATCATTCCCTTTCCAACTACTACACTTACAAAATGACCTAGATTCACCTTAATTCAGGCCTCCTTAGCAGGCACACCTTACATTCTAGTGAGCCTGTACCTTCCACCCCCTTTCCGAGACTCACTTCTATATGACTTCTATATGACTTGGCTTAGACACATAGAGGACCTACTGCCAGGTCCCATCTTAATACTGGGTGACTTTAACGCGGTAATGGAAGGGGAGAAAGACCGTTTCACACTTTCCAAGGCAGAGGGGCTGAGCCTGGGGGTTTGAGATACTGGGCCCAAACCTCAGGGTTTGTGGATGTGTGGAGGGCCTGCAACCCCACCAAGCTATTCTATGTCAAGAATCGCCTTTGCCTCTCCTGAAATGTCTGCCAAAATTACCAGATCAGAATTTCTCCCTCTGGGGATTTCTGACCACGCACCATTACAGATCTCCTGGATATTATATCCAAACACAAAATCTAGAGACTTAGTCAGTACTGGATCAACCATCCAGAAGTACAAAAAAACATCCAGAATTCACTCACAAGCTACCTTCAGGAGAATATTTACACAACCTCCCTACCCATGGTATGGGATACAGTGAAGGCCTACATAAGTATATCTCCAACATAGCTGCCCATGCTCTAACTAGGGCGGAGGAGGAACTGCGAGAGACAGAGGCGAGATATATCCTAAATTCCACCGAACAAAACAGGGACCAACGTAATAGCATAGAGACAATTTGCCCTGGCCCAATGGAAATGCGCCCAAAAATAAAAAGTTACACTACAAATTTACCCTATATGAAAAGGGAGACAAAAATGGTAAGATGCATTTTTGGCTAGCGAGGACCAAACCAGAACAGTTATCCATGAACTCCAACAAGATGATACACTTATCGCTAACCCTATTAAAATCAACCAAAGCCTAGCAGACTACTACTAGGCTTTATACACTTCTAGAATAGGGTTGCCACCTTTTCCTGTGGCTGAACCCGGACAGGGGGTGGGCCCATGACGTTGGTGGGCGGGCCTGTGACGTCGGTGGGTGGGCCTGTAACGTTTCCTTATTTGGAAAACTGGGCAGGAAGTATTGACCCGGGCAGCCCTTCAAAATACCGGGCTGTCTGGGTCAAAACCGGACAGGTGGCAACCCTAGTCTAGAATTAAAAAACCCTACAGAAATTAAAAGATACCTTCAACAACTAGATCTTCCCAATCTCCCCTTAGAGTATAGAGACTTCTTGGATGCGCCAATCCAAGAGAAGGAAGTTCTAGAAGCCATATCTACACTACCCCCTGGAAAATTTCCAGGCCCTGATGGCTTTCCCAACACCTGGTACTCAACTCATGCCGCCACCTTAGCCCCTCTTCTCATGGGGGTCTTCAAACAGTCACTAACCTCAGCAGTCGGCAGGCATCGCCATCTAAAAAAATGGGGTGATTTATTTCTGCTGAAGCAGTGGAATATAACTGTGGAAAATCTGGCGTTCACATGGTATAAAATAAACACAGCTTCATAAATTTGCTGTTTATTTTACACAGTTTTTTACACCGTTTTTTCCTGGTAAATTTTGTTTTACACAGAATAGGCCCCATAGAAAACTGGTTATTAAAACACATTGGCCCAGCTCTGCTACTAATACTTTAGCTGCATTTGCGTTAGTAGTAAGCAGTAACAGTTTTAGGAAAACTTGCAATGATTCAGTGTGTGGTTACTGCACCCTCTGCTTGTGAAAGACAAAATAACAAGACACGTCTCTGATGTAACAGGCAGCTTTTGTCAGTAGGGGGAAAAGGAAGTGCTGACGTAGCCTGTCAGATTCTAGGCCAAGGAGTAACTGAGCTGCCTGCATCCAAATCCACTATTCCTGCTCCTTCATAAACAACTGCTCAAAGAGAGAATCAGAACCTGATTTCAGATGCTCAGGCTTCTAGAACTGATCGGTAACTGAATGCATCTATCGCTTAACTGAATGCTGCTATCATTATGACTGACCGTAAAGGCAATCTGTTTCAACTTGGTTAAATAGTTACTAACACCATGTGCATGTTTATTGTTTTTGCCTTCTTTTATGGGAACACCCAAGATTGCATTCCAGCTGCTTCAGTGGATTATAACTAAAAATACAAACAAATGTTTGCGCTAATTTATAAAATTGTACATTTTCAGTATAATAGTGACAAACCTTTACTGTTTTCATTAACTGTCTTGCACTTTATAGTCTTGTGTACAGCATTGGTCCGGAAAAACCACTGCATTTTTTTAAGATTCTTTGCATATTTGGCTCCACAGACTCATTTCCATAATTTGTTTATAATGAAATCATACAAGGAAGGTGGTGTTATAACAGGGAAACAGAAGAACTCCTAGAAAAAAAAAACAGGACAAATTTAAAGCTCAGCTTAAGAAAAGTGATGTATGGTGCATAAGCATAACATATGTATATCTTTATGAATAATTCTATAAGCAGTGCTGTATATTTTCACAATGCAGTAATTGTGTGAACAAGCACTAAATACATAAACGGATACAAAGATTAAATGCCAAATAGTAAACACAGAAGGTAAACGTTCCCAGGCCAATAGAGCTTACAGTCTAAATATGCAGGGGCCTAACAACAGAGGAAGCAGATCCTGCTAATTATGAAGGGTCTAGATGGTATAAGTGATCACTGATGTCTGACTGATCCACATTATAGATATATATATTTATGAAAAATGTTCTTCCCAAAGTTAAGGGGGCCTAAAAATTACTTTGCAATAGGATACATTTAGGGGCTTTATTATTAAAGGTCGAGTTGTGAAATCTCAAAATAAAATTTTTTTTTTCACTAGAAAACTCAAATTTTTAGATGGAAAAACCTGAAAAATTCATACGATTTAAGTTTTTCACAGTTTTTTTCACGATCTGATTGAATCAAGCTTTTTAAATAAATAAACTAAAATCAGGCATGGGAGTTTGGTTGAGCTTTTTTTTAAATTAATATTATGGAATAAATTCAGATTTTAGTAAATAACCCGCTGAGTTCATAATACCTCTAGTAGTCAAACTGCGTTTAATAAATAACCCGCTGAGTTCATAATACCTCTAGTAGTCAAACTGCTGGAGATTGCCCAGGCAGGACTTTTCTAACATATATATCTATGATTACATAAGTATTATGTACAAAAATCTATCAAATCTACCTTTCTTAAAAAAAACTTAGTTAAAAAAAAAAAACTAAGGATACTTTTTTATGCCTTGTAATATATGTGCTTTTTAGATTTACCAGACAAAAACCATGGTAAAGTTAAGTTGTATTTTTCTTAAAGTGAAAAATAGGAATGCGAATAAGCAGCTGAAAGCCTCTAAAAAAAACCCTCAGACCAGCAAACCTTAGCAACATTGACCCTCCGACACCATTTAATCATCTTGCTGAGTTGTTTCAGTTATGCTGGGCAGCTCTGGACTGAAAATTAAAATAGGCCCTGGCATTTCAGGTACACAGAGGCTCAATCAGCCCACACAGAGGTCCAAACAGCCCCCACCAGCCCACTAAATACTGACTTTCTAAGGCACCTTATAGCAGCCCCTCTGGCATTTGCCAGAACCCACAGATTGCCAGTCCGGGCCTGATGCTGGGCTGGGGGCAGTGCGATCCCTCCATTGGCTGGAGTCTGTTTTCCATTCATAATTAGCCTATGGAGGGATCGGCAGGCTGCGGCTTTATTCTTTAAATCAATAACATGAACAAATCACATAACAATGTAATCAGTGCATTCATAATCCAGAGCCAATCCCTCATCACTACCCAAGGAGGCAGAGGCAATCCTACTGCCTATAGCCTATCAGCTACTCCAGGAATGTACCATTCTCCGTAACTCCCAGTGCCCCTAAAACCCCTAATAACAACTATCTTCCCATGTGACTGAAGGGCTACTTCAAAAAGGATGTACAGGTAATGCTCTTGAATAGTACATAGATTCTCTTGCCTCTAGTTTGAGCTTGTAGTACATAGATAAGTTTGGCTAATGAATAAGCTAATCAGTAAGAAACAAGATATTTTTTTTACTGGTGTAAAGCATAGCAAGTAGAAATGTATTGTCTATATCAGTGCTGTCCAAATTCTTGGATATTGAGGGCCACAATTTTTCTTACCTAAATGTGGAGGGCCGGTAATGGAATCCAACACTGAACACACCCCTTTTAACCATGCCTTTTAAAGCCATGCCCGTGTTAATACTCCCACCAAACTACACTTCCTTTTAACATGCTTTTCTTTTACGCAGTACTGGTAGGCTGGTTTTGTATTTGAAAAACCATATGCTTCCGCCTTTAAAATGCCATGCGTAGCATCAATAGCAACGTAACAAACGTGGGTTTATGGCATGTTTGGAGTAAAACCATTTATCAAGTGATGTTTCTTCCTAACGCATTAGCTCTTGCTCTCCAATTGTCCTGAGACACCCACCCAGTGTCGGATTGGCCCAGCTTGACACTGGGACCCCCTCTCCCAATCTAATTGAAAATAAAAATGTCATGACGTGTGGCGTAAAATAGAGGTTCTACTGTATGAAGAAAACCTTGTTCTTGTAGGATATCCCAAAATGAAGATGCAATATTGTTATATAATTAACCTGAAATGCTATGTTTTTTAATCCTTTTTAGATGGTTTGTTTTGAGGTCAAGAGATGGATCAGTCTTTTGCAATCCAGGACACATTAGAAAAAGAAGATGCATGCATGATCGTATCCTATTATGGTGTATGTTTCATTTATTACCCATAGTTTCTAAGCAATAAGCAAACTTAGCAACATTTGAAAATCACAATAGGGACATTAGACCAGGGGTATAACTACAGAGAAAGCAGAGGTATAGGGGCCCACAAGGCCCTAATTCATATACAATTTCAATAAATATTGGTAAAACAGAACAACCTTGAGACATTTTGGGGTCCAGTAATATCTAGTTTTGCCACTGCATTAAACCATAGCCATCAATTTGCCCATCTATACCTGATTATACCCTGACAACCCTGATCCTCCCGAGACCCAATACACTTTCCAGTAAAGTCTGCCCCTTTTGGAGTCTTATTCAAGTCTATCAAGGCTAAATAAGGACAGCTGAGGGTTACAGTAGAAATGAGCACTGTAAAATATACTGTGTTTTTATTAACTTTTGTGGTCTATGCCTAATACAGTAGTGCATGGGGGATGAACCAGGGGCACCATCTGTAATTACTGGTGAAATCAGGCCTGGGCAGAGAGTTAAAAAGTTTAATGAATGAGTATTGAGTATTGCAAAATTGCTTAGAATTGTGTTTTCTTTTACTAGGCAAAAATGTTTTTGGGGGTTATCATTCCCTTTACGTATGCCCCTTTACCGTAATAAACAAATGTTTATCTCCAGACTACAACAATCTATAAATATTATAGCATGTATATGAAAGTCTGTTTATTAAAGCTCAGAATTTTCTGTTCAAGTTTAAAGGGGAAAACTTAAATTTTTAGAGGTTTTTAAGATTTATTATACTCAAAAAGTGCTAAAAATCTAAATCTGAAAATACGCCATCTCAAACCTGTCGAGGTCATGTAGAAGTCAATGGCAGAGGACCCTTGTAAATGCTTTGTGACATTGTGATTTGCACTGATTTTCGACCAATAATCCAATAAATTCGAGTTGTAGCCACGACAATTTGATAAAATCATACAATTCGAATTTATGCACGATTTTGTAGCAACATTTTTTCGTACCAACTTTTTAGAGAGTTTAATTATTGGATGAGAATTAGATGGACTTTGTTTTAATTAAAACATGAGATAAATTCGAGTTTTACTAAATACCCCCTTAAGTAATGACATAATAATTGTATTCTTTAATCAAAATTTCCATGCGGTACAAGGAATCTTGGTCACACCGTATACCAATGAAAGCCGACTTATGGGGCTCGTGAAGAACAACGAAACTTTAGCGTAAGTGTATCTGCTTTAAACAAAATAAATTGCTTACATAACAGTCATATGTAAATTGACCCTACAGCTAATATGGTATGGACTTATATAGGCAATGTAGCTGGATGTGCTTCTCTTAGGCACCTATTCTTTATTGTAATTAGCTTTGTATTTCTTTATGTGGCATTATGCATGCTATAAAGTCATATATCAGTAGGTTAGTCTGCCTATTGCCTGCTTTGCTGCAGAGCTAAGTATTCAGTCTAACAGGAGATTCTGTACAGAAATTGTGGGTAAAGACTGGGATATGGAATAGAAGTGCCCATTTCAAGTAAGTTCCAGGATATGGACAATAATTACAAAACGTAAAGGGGCAAATTTACTATTATTCCCCAAAATTAGCTTGACCAAATTCGAAATTCGATAAGCATTCGACCATCAAATGCTTATCGAATTGTTTTAGGCCATCATTTTACTCGCAATACGATTTCTCGATGAATTTTTACGATCGGATACCGATCGTTTGTTTTCACTAAAAATTTCCTTTGAGATTCCGAAAAATTTGTACAATTCGAACGATCAAACGATCCGATCGTACGAATGGTATTCGAGCAGGACTTAGCCTCAGAAGCCTATGGGGAGCTTCCGATAGGCTTCTATTACAATTCGGTAGGTTCAATCTGGTGAAGTAGGCAGTCGAATAAAGTTAAAATTTTTAATCCTTCGATCATCGAATTATCTAATATCCGATCATTCGATCTATTCGATATTCGTGAATCGAAGAGACCAAATTTGCATATCCGATTTCAAAGGAAAATTCGTACTATCGGTATTCGATTGAACTTTGATCATTTCACGTGAATTTCGTAAATCGCCCCCAAAGTGCTTCGTAGAATGTGCATCTATATAGAGTTCACATTGAATAAGAAATCAGCTCTTCTCCAGCCAAGACTCAAGTTCCCACAGTTCTTCTCCTTCTCAGGTCTATTAATCAAAGAACATGCAAGGCATTGTGGGGAACTAGCATCTTGCTGAAGGACATCTTACTATTAATAGAGTGTTTTCACTTGTATGATAAGTCAGAGAAAATGACAAGGCAAAAGCAAGAGACGGCGAGAAAGTTCTTTCAATAGCAAATGCATTTACAAAGTAATTAAAGCTCACTGAACCATGTACATTCTTAATGGCTATATACTGCAAAGTTGAATACAATTATATTTTCTTTCATTTTATATATATATATATATATATATATATATATATATATACACATATATATATATATATATATTTATTAAAATGTAAAATGATTGTCATACTTTTGGTAGAAATCACCTTTAAAGTAATCTGTTGATAGGGTTTATCTTACCATAGCTATCAGGCAGTTTCAATAGCAGACTGAAAGTTTAATATGAGAGGGTCTGATTTAAAATTCAATAAAAAGAATTTGAAAAGAGAGGTTGTGATTATTAACATTTATAACAATAGCCGCAGTAAGAATGCCTCAAATGCATTTCCAGTAGCACAAATCATACACACACTCTAGCAAAAGTAGTTCACTACCATAGTTCACTGATCCCTAGATGTTCCGTCACTGTCATCCAAGGTGGTCATTAACATATGTAGAATAACTGCTTGTATTGTATTGTAAGTTAATACTGATCTATACAACATGTTTCAGGCAGCATGGACTTGAGAAATTGTGGAAGATTCCTATTTTACAGCTACTATATACATTAAATCAATCACTGCTTTTTATAAAGTAGCATTGGTTGTAAATTATACACTTGTTTTAGGATGTGTCATCAGATGTCAATATATCACACTGTACATATGTAGAAGTTATAAGATTTCAGGTTAAAGGAAAACTATACCCCCCGAACAATGTAGGCCTCTATAAACAGATATTGCATAAAACAACTCGTATGTAAAACCTGCTTCATGTAAATAAACCATTTTCATAATTTGTAGTAGTATGTGCCATTGGGTAATCATAAATAGAAAATAGCCATTTTAAAAAATAAGGACAGCCTCCTGGGATCCTAGGATTCAACGGTGCACACAAACATACCAAACAAACTATAAAGTTAGGTCACATGAGCCAATTAATAGACAGAGTTGTGTCTTTTGCTTCCACACTTCTTCCTGTTACAGTTAGAGTTGAAATATTTCTGGTCAGGTGATCTCTGAGGCAGCACACAGACCATCATGAAATGGTGGTTCAAGGCAAGAGATGTAAAGGGGCAATATTTACTTAAATATATATACCAGGTAGGTAAGATTCTTTAATATGTCACTTGATTTGATATAAACTATCTGTTGCTCAAAAATTCATTTTCTGGGTATAGTTTTCCTTTAATTTAGAAAAATGAAAGAATTATAATGAAGCCCGTTTTTCTGAAATTATTATGTAGCATGTCCATACTTTTCACTATACAGGTATCACTAAAAGGCACAAAATACTTTTCTTACTTTGTTTTGCATTGTTGAATCAGGATTTGGTTACTTCATTGTATTTGTTATTTGTATTTTAAGAAACCATG
The DNA here is from genome assembly GCA_024363595.1 of Xenopus borealis. Lineage (NCBI taxonomy): Eukaryota > Metazoa > Chordata > Amphibia > Anura > Pipidae > Xenopus > Xenopus borealis. The sequence continues at coordinate 80,143,627 of CM044433.1, read as the reverse complement.
AAACTTTTGTTATTCACAGAATATTCTTGTACAAGCACAGGAGAATGGCTATTTGTGCTGATGATGTTTCACTGGATGAAATCATTCCATTGTCAGAAGGATTTATCATAGAGCAAGGTAAAGAATATATGAAACAATTAATCCCCTTAATCAATGCTTCTGGCATGGCAAAGCATTGATTAAGGCTGGCATCTTTCAAAATCCTTGAGCGTAGGCTCTGGCTGCTGCTGCTAACAATATAATAGCATTTGAAGCTTGAACATATTCATATACCTAATATTTGTATTAGGATATATGTTATGTCCAAGGCTCCATTAGCACTTTTCACCTGCACTAAAAATATGTTCTGCCTATGGAGTTGTGCTCAATCAGAATGTCAGAGAACTCCCCTACATTGAAAATTTTTGCATCACTCTGCAGAAATCTGGAATTCAGATTAAATGAACAGTCACAAGTCTTTTCTATATAATTTAAACTTAAAGGTATACTATCATGGGAAAACATGTCTTTTTCAAAACATCAGTTAACAGTGCTACTCCAGCAGACTTCTGCGCTGAAATCCATTCCTCAAAAGAGCAAACAGTTTTTTTTATATTAAAGTTTGAAATCTGACATGGGGCTAGACATTTTGTCAATTTCTCAGCTGCCCCTGGTCATGTGACTTGTGCCAGCACTATAGGAGGGAACTGCTTTCTGGCAGGCTGTTGTTTTTCCTTCTCAGTGTAACTGAAGTAGTCACAGTTGGACATGGGTTTTTACTATTGAATGTTGTTCTTAGATCTACCAGGCAGCTGTTATCTTCAGTTAGGGAGCTGCTATCTGGTTACCTTCCCATTGTACTGTTGTTAGGCTGCTGGGGGAAGGGGCTGATATCACTCCAGCTTGCAATACAGCAGTAAAGAGTGACTGAAGTTTATCAGAGCACAAGTCACATGGCTTGGGGCAGCTTGTAAATTGACAATTTGTCTAGCCCCATGTCAGATTTCAAAATGAAATATAAAAAAATATTTTTGCACTTTTGAGAAATGGATTTCAGTGCAGAATTCTGCTGGAGTAGCACTATTAACTGATGCCTTTTTTTTCCCATAACAGTATCCCTTTAAGAAAATGTAATGTAAAGAATATGCTTTTGTTACATTTTGTAGATATGTTGCATGATTCTTCTAGCTATAGGTTTTATCCAAGTATTGTACAGATGGACAAAATCAAATCATCAACTTCTTTATGATTTTATTTTATATGCATAGATTCTCTAGGTAAAAAAAAAAAAACAAACCAGGCAAAAAAAAACCTTCCACCATTGTCCTGTTACCTCTAGCACAACCTTACTATGTTACTTTTCTTTTTTTATCAGTCATTCTGACCTACTTTGCCCACTCCCTAGAAACTCATAAGCATATCATTAAAATTGAAGCTGACTATACAATTTGTTTTGCAGTGATGCCAGCAGAATGTTTTCATGTTATTGGTAAGTGAAGTTTAATTTTACTTTTTCAATTTTAATTAAAATTTGTACTGAATTATTATGAAGTTATAGCTCAATACATTTGCTTATTGATCAAGCATGGCATTTCAGTAATGCACAGTTCAAAGGTTGTTACCAAGAGAATATTCTAACATTAATTAATTAATGTCTATTTGACCACAAGAGGGTACTGTAACCTTGTTATTACAGTCTTTTTTATTCTCTCTTGTGAAAAACAAGTATGCTCTTGACCCCTTACAATCAGGTATATGACTTCACTTAATTTCACCTCTTTTAGTATACTATACAAAGTGATATTTTTGTATTATTTGTGGTTTTTGAGTAAACTTTATTTTCAGCAGCTCTCCACGTTTTCTAAAATACCCTAGCAACCCTGCATTGATTTGATTAAGAGACTGGAATATGCATAGGAGAGGACCTGAATAGAAAGATGAGTAATAAAAAGTAGCAATAACAATACATTTGTAGCTTTACAGAGCTTTTATGTTTTTGATGGGGTCAGTGACCCCTGATTGAATGCTGGAAATAAAAAGAAGACAAATAATTAAAAACCAACAAAGACCAATTGAAAAGTTACTTGGAATTGGCATTTGTATAATATACTAACAAATAATATACTAAAGGTGAACCATCCCTTAAGTACACACAATTAGTGCTAATACTTATGAAGCAAAATCACTCATATGGGCACTAGTGGTTTTATTTATCAGGACCAACAGAAAAACAGGTAGCATAATAAATTCAATATTCATCAATAGCAGCAACATGGACATAAAGGGGCAGATTTATCAAGGCTTGAGTACAAAAACTTAAAATTTGAATGCAAAAAGACCAACTGAAATGCATTTGAATTTTTTTCAATCGAATAGGACCTAGTTCTATCGAAAAGGTCAGTATTTTTTTTAGCGCATTAAAAAAAAAACTTAGAATTTTTCAAAGGTCCCCCATTGGCTAAAACAGCAATTCAGCTGGTTTTGGATGGCGAATGGATGAATACGTATTTTTAAAGAGGCAGTACATGATAAATTTCAAAATTCAAATTTTTTACAAATTCAAATCAAATTTGGACTATTCCCTAGTCGAAGAACACACAAATACCTCGAAAATTCGAAGTTTTTCAATTTGAATTTTCACTTTGACCATTGATAAATCTGCCCTATACTGGTTGATTGCAGTTCTTAAGCTTAAGCCTCACCTCCTTAGCAGATTGACACATCTCTGTCTCAAATCTAAAGCAGACCATAGATGTTCAGATTTTATTACTTGCATGACAAACATTGGGATATCAGTTGTTTGTTTCAATGCCACAATCTAAAACTAACCATTCAGATTTAAACTGTAGGCTTAAAAATGGCAAAATAACATATCAACGATGTTCTGGCCATTAACTGGTAGGCAGCAATTGTATGAAATGTATGTCCTGGAAATAGTAGTGACAGTGAATCATAGATATCTTCAGACAGGTAATACATGGGACAAAAATTGCTGGGACGATTAGTGGAGTCCACATACGTGCAAAAAAAAAATCTTACAAAAAATATTATATCTGCGCATCTATGGCCAGCTTAAGCAATCAGATGGTTGATTATTTACTTACCCAAGGTATACGGATACAAAAAAATGTTCATGATTAGTTGTCCAGTCTAATATTTGTGTTCTACTGAATCTAGGATTTGGTGCATCCCTTTATACAACACATACATTAGATTCAAGAATTCTGTATACTGTAAAGTAACGCAAAGAACACCCAAACAAAGAAACTGACAAACTTGCCTTATACATAAGATACACACAAATGTATGTAGTATTTTATAAATTGCAATTTGTAATTAAATCTCTACCATTAATTTATGTGCATTTAGGAACTGACATAACCCTCAGAATTAGGTCCCTGAATATAGACATTGTGATGCAGCTTCCTTTTGGCTCCCACACTCAAGAGTTTCTCCGGAAAGTTAACCAGCCTCTTGAAGGTAACACAATACTATTTTTTTACTTTTCATTGTAGTGCAAATAAATGTACCCCCTTTAAATCTTAACCGGTTTCTGTATATAAAACCTTCAACTGAGTTTTCTGTAGAGACCATGACCTCCCCAAACACATCCCATACCCTATTGTGCCCACACAGCAGCTAACAGTAAGTTGACCATAGATAACCATATATTTCAGTAAAATATACTTTTTGAGTATTACAATATGAGTGTATATATATATATATATATATATATATTTCTACTCCAAAATACCAAATTGCAAAGCTATGTTAAATTTAGCAATTTTTTCACATAAAACAGATTGACATTTACAACATTTTATCTTCCACATGTTCTTAGCTACACATCAAGGGGTTTCTTTATCAAAGTCCAAATCTATCTCATTATTTCTATCAAAAAAGTACGACTAACTCTGTATTGCCAATTGCACCTTATCGATTATACCACGAGGCTGAAAAAAGTCAGAATCTGAAAAGCTGTTGGGGTCCTGTAGAAGTCAACAGTGAAAGTCCCATTTCAATATTGCAGGGTTTCGGACAAAAATCAGATTTTTTTTCAAATTTTGGACTTTTGGCATGCAAATTCGATTATTTTTTTCTGATTTTCACCTCAAGTGATTTTAGCGAGATTTTTCCATGATAAATAAGGTGCAATTGGCAATGAGTCTAACTTCTCCCAAGAGACCTGTTTATCTAAATTGTTACAAATTACTTATTTGCTTATAAAATTGTTACAAAAGTATCTTAGTTGCACCTGGTGGCTGTTCTGGGCTCTCTGCCAAAAGCCAATTAAGTTAGAAATTTTGTATCCTTTTCTGGCTGTTCAGTTCAGAGAAAGTCAGTACAAATGTGGGACTGCGGGTTGAGGTGTCAAAAGCAGGACTGTCCTGCTGAAAACGGGACAGTTGGCAGGTATGTTACTGTGCATATCGATAATCAAACTGTTCACAAGATGCCTAACATTTATATCTATGATACCCCATCTTAGAAGCCAAGTGCAGGCTTGAGATAAGATAAAGCAAATTTACAAAATTCATGTGAATTGATTGAAGTTCGATCGAATATGATCGAATTACGATCGTACGATTTTTTTCGGATATTCGAATATGCAAAATTTTGCCTCTTCGATCATCGAATACCGAATTATCAAATAGATCGAATGATCAGATTTTCGATCATTCGATGATCGAAGGATTTAAAATTTTAAAATCATTCGAATACCTACTTCGCCAGATTGAACCTAACGAATACCAATAGAAGCCTATGGGAACCACCCCCCATAGGCTTCTTTTGCAAAGACCTGCTCTTCTAAAATCTGCAGTATTTTATTCCTATTAATAACATACCATACAATCAAGCACTACTATTAATTGACTATAAAATACCAAGCAGGTAACAGCCCCAATGGCATAATGCAAAATGTATTGTTCCGATGTGTTTGTTTGCTTGTGGCATTTACTTAGCATGGTATATTTAATGGTTGTGGTTACATTTAAATGTACCAGGTATTGCCTGTGTTAGATTACCTCCATCTTGCCAAATATGGGCATGTCTGCAGTTATTTTATAACACCTTCAAGACACATCTCTCTCTGAGGTTTACTGTTCTAGCACGTCTCATCCTTTCTGAAAAACTGTAACTGTCACATGCCTTCCCCACAGGTTTGTCCATGACCTAATTCACACTGTGCAGGCCATTTAGCAAGACTCAGAAAAGCAATACCACAAACATTCTGTAGTTTTGTGGAGTTTTTGCTATATAATTCTCTTTCCTTTTATATTTATATTCAAGCCCTTTGCCTTGGAGCTAACACAAGAGATATTTGTTTCCTAAGGGTCAGGACCTAAAAATGGGTCCCCTGCTGTTTGGGCGGGGTTAGTTTCCGTGATGCCTCAGTAAAAAGTTTAACAAACCCCAATGTAGTTAAACTGTGAAATTCTCAGTCTTCCTACAAAAAGAGTCTGTGTGTGTCTAGTTTTTTTCACTGTTGCAGTTTAGTGACAGATATGTTGCCATAAGGAGAGAGGAGGGGTTGTAAGGGACTTGGTAATGTGTAGCTCACGGATCCCCAACCTTTCTTTTTTTTGGAATGGACCAGTTTTGAGGCAAAAAAAATTTTTACGGACAGGGGTGGGGGGACAGTAGGTTTGCCACCTTTTCTGGAAAAAATACTGGCCTATATATTTATCTTTTTTCCCTATTAATAACATTGGGATCAACCATCATTTTTATTGGCCAGGCGGGTAAAATGCCGGGCAGGTGGCAACCCTAGTTACCAGTGGGCTCGTATTACAGAAAAGTATTATTTTATGTACAGATACGTGTTCATAGTTTTAAAATTATTAAATATTTTAAAATATATTAAAACGTTTAGCAAAACAAGTCGCAAAATTCTATACATTTTCAGTTCTAAACTGCACAGTCTAGTTTTAGCAGGTTCTGTGATTGTGGTTTTCAAAGGCTGAATATTAGACAGAAAAAAAGATATAGTCAATCATACTAGTGTGCTTTAGCACTGTGACAGTGTCCATCCATTTTCTTTCTGGAAATATTGTCTTAAGTTAGCTCTCTGAACTAACAGTATATGTTCTGCACTTTTGGTAACACAATAGACATTGTAGTGCACTTATTGTGGGCAATAAAGAGTTGCAATTATATAAGGCTTTTGTAAAAATATAACATAGACTATTTCATGTACAGCTGCCTATGTTTTTCCATTTTAATATAGGTGTTTGGCATTGCTGTAAAACCTCTTGTTTTATCTTGGTGTTAGAAATCCTGTTTTCACTGCAACAGATTAGTCTTATCATTAGCAAAAGGTGCCCGGAAACCCTAAAATGTCTCCTTTACAAACAGCCTTAACATGCTTTAGCAACAGATTTTATTTGGGGCTTGGCCAAACTAAAGTGTGATATGAAGTCTTTGGAGTTGTTTACACTAGCACACCTTATTAGATGAACTGCCTATTACATTCCATTCTGTATACTGTATCAATGAAATCACTTTTGATTCTTATTTTATTTAGTGTTTTGATTGTATATTTATAATACAAAAGAACCATGAATATCTTGTACATTATATTTTTATAATACACAAAAGCCGTAAATATCTTGTAAATTATATCCTTATAATACACAAAAGCTGTGACTATCCTGTAAATTATATACTTATAAACGGTGAGTTCTGATGTCATCAGTTATAAACGGTGAGTTCTGATGTCATTTCTGTCACATGACTCACTGAAAGGTGTGTATTATAATAAATAAAGTACCCCCTGTTGCAAAATATAAGGATATTAGAAGTTACCTTGGAGTTCCATGACCTGTATAAAAACACTCGGCCTTCGGCCTCGTGTTTTTATATGGTCATGAAACTCCTCGGTAACTTAGAATATCCTTATAATTTACAAGAGGGGGTACTTTATTCACTATATAAACGGTGAGTTCTGATGTCATCAGTTATAAACGGTGAGTTCTGATGTCATTTCTGTCACATGACTCCCTGAAACGTGTGTATTATAATAAATAAAGTACCCCCAGTTGCAAAATATGAGGATATTAGAAGTTACCTCGGAGTTCCATGACCTGTGTAAAAACACTCAGCCTTCGGCCTCGTGTTTTTATATGGTCATGAAACTCCTCGGTAACTTATAATATCCTTATATTTTAAAAGAGGGGGTACTTTATTCACTATATAAATGGTGGCTAGTAATGCCATTAGTTATGGTATGTGGTTAGTGAATTAATTTGTGTCACATGATTCACTGAAATGTGCACATTACAAAAAATAATGTACAGGGAGTCCTTGAGTTACATACACCAGACTTATATACAACTCACAAGCAGAGGCTATTACAGTAATGTACTGTGGTTTGCTTGGCCTTTATTAGCTTTTAGCTATAATAAACCATGCCCCAATTCCCTCTGGCACGTATTGTCTACTGCAGAGCACAGAAAGGTAAAAATAAATATTATGTTAACACAAACAATCATATACTGTCAGTGTTTTTCAGCTAGTGGTAAAAAGCTGCCTCTTATGAATCCCATTCCGTTACGAAATACATGACAGCATTGGTACTCAAGCTTTTCAGTCTAAATCACTTCATTCTGGTATATTTGGTCTACAAAGCACCAGCACACACCACATATAATCAAATTTACATGTATGTTTTCAAGAAAATCATGTAATTTGACAGAAAAAAATATTTATCTGTTTCATTGAGAAATAATAATTGAAAGCAAGGGCATAATTGGGCAGCAATGGAAAATACTCCATGTCTGTTATCAGCCAAACTGTTCTTAGGTATTTCACAAACACCCCCATCTATTTTTAGAGTATGTTGCTGCAGGGATGAAAAATTCCTTTTTAGTTGCATAGAAACGCTTGAGGGCTTTCCTAGGACAAAGGAAGACAGATATCTTCGAGGTCTTTCAACTACAACAGGAAAGCAGTCAGTTAACCTTTTTCTACCATGTGGTTCTTCTATGAATACACACTAAAAATTAAGGGGTGGTGTTTAAAAAAATGGACAGAAAACAATTATATGTTTATATGGTAGAGTCTGGTGGCTGGTGCAACAACAGTCAGACTCAGTTCCATAAAAACTATGGGGTCCGCTTACTAAAGTGCGGTAAAAATTTTCGCACAAAATATAGACAAATTTCGCGCAGAATATGTTTTCGCAAGTTTATTAACCTGCGGTAAATATAAATTTGCGAATATTCTTGCGCAAGAATATTTTTTCGCCAGTTATCGCATTTGCTGAAAATAACACTACGTACACATTAACGCCTGGTTTACTAAACAGCGAAATGTGTGAAAGACAAAATTAACGCCAGAATATTGGCAACATTTTACCACCATCTATATAGTGGCGTTAACTTATTTTTTGGCCAGAAAAATCGCAATGGTAGTTTAATTCTCATTAAACTGTGAATTTAAATGATACAAAGAGATAAGTGGTATGATTTCTTGTTCATATGATTCTATTGGCAGAAGTGTTTGTGACTGGATGGATGAAGTATCTGTTTATATGATGCATACATGTTTGATTGGTGTCACTCTGGTAATGTTGTTGGATGGTATAATCATCAGTCAATAAAGTTTATGAGTTTTGAAGATGCATTTCTGGCCATAAATGTCACAGTAAAAATTGCCATAATTAACGCCATTATTAACGCCATAAAACAAGACTATTTTTTAGAATAAATATTTGCAAACATAATTTGTCATCAGAAAATTCGCAACTCACTCAAATTAGCGCTAACGTAAGCTGGTTCGCTAACGTAGTTACCACAAGTGATCGCAATGACTTCTGAGAGCATCGTTGTTTAGTAAACTTAGTCGCTGCGAATATTCTGGAGGAAAAATATTCTCAGCGATAACATGCGGAAACTTGAATTCAAACTTTTCGCACTTTAGTAAACTGACCCCTATGTTTTTATTTTGGCAATGATTTTAATGTGTTCCCATTTATTACCCTAGTAATTCTTTCTTAACTTTCATTTCTAGATTTTTTTTATTCAACATAATATGGTACTTGCAGCAAATAGAACTTCTTATTATGTAGAATGTTCTAAATTTGTCATGTGCACTATGTGTATCACTCTAGTAGTAAAGCCTTCAAAGCCTTCAAAGTTTACTAAAACCTTGTACAAAAACATATCTATCTTATAGAACCTGACTTGAAACACTTGACACTCTGAAAAACTAGGTTGCTGACTGCATTCGTCTTAGTTGTGTGCATTTAACACAAATGTTGTGTGTGAATGCATGTCTATGCAATTTAGAGAGAGAGAGGGCACTGAAAGCAACCAAGCTTTCAGAGAATCATACAAGCAATTTCAAATACCTGTGCCACCACAAATTATTTGTTTGTCATCCCAGGAGATCAAATCCTAGCATGTTAATGTACTTGAATGGCCATGCTTGCCATAGGTATTGAACATCACACTTTGGCATTTCCTAAGGGACTAGGTGAGTGTCACCAAGAAAATGTTGTCTACATAATTTTCCACTTAGCAAACATGCTAATCTGGCTGCTGCTTTGCCCTGTAGGCAGGCCCAGTATAAATGAGGAATTGCCTACATAGTAAAGCTTACAATATAAACACAATATGAGAACATGTGACTGTGCCTTTAATTAGCTACCTGGATCTCATGTTTCTGTTGTGCCACATTTCTTCCCAGCAGCCTCCACCAGCACAGCTTCTCCCCAACTCCTATTTTCTATGTATGCAACCACATTTTTTAACCTCCCTCAGAACATACTGAGAAATCCAGCAGACAGGGCTACGTTTAGGGTGTACCTCTTTTTTCGACCCAAATGTCCCTGGTATGATTGCAATAAAATGCAATGCAATGTCATAGCGTTCAGCTATGTTGTAACTGAGAGCAGTATCGGACTGAGGAACACAGAGCCCCAATGAAAACCTTAGATCAGGGGCCCACCAAAAACCCTTAGACCAGGGGCTCATTCTAAGTATTATTTTTCTTACTCTCATAACTCAAAATTTATTCTACTATACTAGAACAGGCCCGGACTGGCTATCTGTGGTTTCGGGCAAATGCCTGATGGGCCACTTGCTTTAAAATGTAAATGGGCTGCTCACCTAAACATGCAAATTAGGTCTGTCTTTAATTTGTAAATGTGTTAATCACTTTAGAAATGTAAATGAGCTGTCAATAATAGCCAGCCACAGCTAAGCAGATGCCTGTATTTGTAAGTGCACATGCCTGTACAGGCATATGGATGGAACCAGGAATTCTGACCAACTTTTTATAAAGGTGGCCATACACAGGACCAAGTCGGCAGCTTATCGGCCCGCGTTTGGGGCCCTCCGACGGGCTTCACCGATCGATATCTGGCCGAAAGTTGGCCAGATGTGGATTGGGTGGTACTCTTAAAATATCTATTAATAAACACTAGTTCTAGTTAAACTTGGGGTTGGAAATATATACCATACATGTGAATACATGGGCTGCTTTGATACTTTTGCCATAGCTGCTTATTCATCCCAGTCCGGCCCTGTACTAAAATCTATTATTCCATTGATTTAGACTATTTATTCTCAGAGGAATAGGGTATGACAATGCAATAAACCAAATGTTTAGAAGCAGAAGGGCCCACTGACACCTTAGCCCACCCACTGGGAGTTTTCCTGGTATCCTGGTGGGCCAGTCCAACACTGACAGAGCTGTAGTCGAGAAAAAGATATAGGGCAGTGTTTGACACCTAGTTAGCACCTGATTTTTGCAATGGTCTCTACAAAGCACAAGTCCAAAAACTTGTTAAAGTAGTATAAACTTGTACTGAATTGCCATGATACTCTTGACATTCATGCATTTTTTTTTAAATCAAACGGTTTTATGTATTTTTAAAAAAAAAACAGAAAGAAGATATTTAGCATGTGATCACTGGGATTAGGCAAGGAAGTCTGTAGCATTATTTGTACAATGTTCCAACCATAGACTTGGCTTTTCTGCTTATTTTTCCTGACAGTATCAGTTAGTCACTTTCATATGAAATATAAAAATGTTAACAGTATAAATGCATTTTTTAGTCTGCTTATCTTCCAGCTGTCCCAATTTTAGTAGTCCAGAACCCTCTCTATGTAGTGTTGTCACCTTTTCTGGAAAAAATACCAACCTTCCTATATATTAATCTTTTTTTCCTATTAATAACATTGGGATCAACCATAATTTTTACAGGCCAGGTGGCAACCCTATCTCTATGTCAGCTGATCATAAGTCCATAGGCCCACTCTATAACTTGGATCAGTAGAACAGCAGGCCTGGACTGGCAATCTGTGGGTTCTGGCAAATGCCAGAGGGGCTACTATAAGGTCCCATAGAAAGTCAGTATTTAGTCGGCTGGTGGGGGCTGTTTGGGCCTCTATGTGGGCTGTTTGGGCCTCTGTGTACCTGAAATGCCAGGGCCTATTGTAATTCTCAGTCCGGACCTGCTGGCAACCTGTGGAGGGGCTGCTGTAAGATGCCTGAGATAGCCATTGGCTATTAATCATGCTAATGTTTGTTTTTGTGTTTCTGGAAATGCTAGGGCCTAGTTTGAATCCAAGTCCAGACCTGTAGCTCAGGATATGATTGACTTCACGCTAAGGGCCCTTACACACGGGCGTTTGTTACCTGCTTAAAGGAGACATATTGTGTAAAAAAATAAGAATGTACCAGTGCATTATACTCATTTAGCTATAGAAGAATTGTGCTTAAAAATTTGTGTTTCAGGCTGATTTATTGAATATTTCTGCAAAACCCCTTATAATCCCTCCCTTCTCTTCCACTCCCTGCTCCCTGAATTCCCAGGCTGTGCAGGGGAGCCGGCAGCTCTCAGATCACTGCACTGTAGGACAGGAACCAATCAGCAGCTAGCAGGACCTGATAGGGAACTGAAGCCTGTCTGTGCTTGTGTGACTGCAGGGCTGTGATTGGCTGTCCCCCTCCTACTGTGCTTCTGGTAGGGACAGTTAGGACACACCCACCCCTCATTTGAAACACAGACAGGGACCAGAGAACATCTATAGGGAGCTCTAATAAAGGGGCTATTTTTAAAGATAATATTAATTTTTAGCACCATGTAAAAGCAACACTATATATTACTGATTATTGCCTACAAAATTAGAGTTTTTTCATGTATCCCATATGTCTCCTTTAAGTGAAGCCATATACAATGGTTAGAACACTGGGACAGTTACATGCGTCTCTTGGTACAACATCAATGAAAAGAATGGAGTGCGTCTAGACCTGCGCTCCCCTGCGGCTGAACGCAGCCAAACGGACGCACTCCATTCTTTTTAATGATGTTGTACCATGAGACGCATGTAACTGTCCCAGTGTTCTAACCATTGTATATGGCTTCACTTATCAACCATCTATTTGTGTGAGCAAGTTACCATGTAGCTTAGATTGTGAGCTCTATTGGGCAGCAACCTCCTTTTAGGCTGTTAACACACGGTAATAAACATTTAGTGTAACTGTATATTTGTATTATTTATGTTTTGCTTCTTTATTCCCATTGTTGTTTCCTTTTATCATACCAGTCCCAACTGTCTCTTTTTCGGAGGGACAGTCCCTCTTTTGAGTGCTCAACCTGTAATCCCTCATTTGTACTAGAAAGTCCCTCTTTTATCTGCACTGAACAGCCAGAAAAAGAAACAAAGTTTCTAACTCAATTGGCTTTTGGCAGAGAGCCGAGAACAGCTAACAGGTGCAACTTAGATACTTTGTAACAATTTGAGATAAGAAAATAAGTAATTGTAACAGGTGAGATAAGGAGAAATATTTTCAAACTTTCATAACCTGCCAAATTTAGTAAAATGAACATGGTAATTAGGGGTGTGGCCACAAAAACGGGCGTGGTAAAAAAATTAGCCACGCTACAAGAAAAAACTATTTATGTCCTTCTTTTCACTTACAAAATGTTGGGAGTTGTGTTTTAATATTAATTTATAATGTATGGCAAGAAATTTCTACACAAAAAGAGTCAAACAACCGCTCAGACATTACTCACAGCGTGTGTCATTTTTTTTCTTAGCTGCAGAACGTCCTCTCGGGGGCTGATTGGGCGTCCGTTTAAAACAGGGACTTGATTGGCTAACTCTCCTGTCACACAGCACCGTTCACAAATGCAGCCATTCAGAATCCCTTTCCTATAGACCAATTGGCTTGTGCAGAGGGAGGAGCCGCTTCCTGATCTGTTTAGTATCTATTTGTCAGGGGCAGAGCCTGTTGCTGTAGTGAGCGGACAGGTCTGACAGGCAAGGCGTAATTTAGAGGACTGAGCTGGGATTCAGCTGATATGGAGCCTTGGGGAGGAATGTGAGTAGCTGCCATTGTATTTTTATATTGGCAATTATAGAGTAAGCGCTACGAGTGGGCTACATGCTTGTACTTTACTCAAGCAGCGTGGAACTACACTCACGCATTCTTAAAGGGTCCCTGGCCATCAACTCCTTGATCTTAGCACACAGCCCTGCCTCAAAGTCTGTATACAGTCTACAGACGGTGTCTTTCCTCAGTAGCCTCTCTCTCTCTCTCTCTCTCTCTGTCGCTTTCTGTCCCATCTGGGACTCGCTGCCTCCCAAAACGTATTTCCTAAGACCTATAGTAAACATTTCCCATAAGTCAGCACTTGCTACATGTCACAAAGTTTGACAAAGATGCTGGAGTTACAAGAATGTTCAATTTATGTTTGTTTCCCAGAGGCTATAATCTAGTTGAAATGTGACAAAAATGGACTTTTCAATGTTTCTATGAGATCTGTTGCTTGCTGCATTTTCATTTTTATTTAATACTGGCCACACATTACAGTGTTTGGCTTGTGTGACAGGTCTGGGGTTGCCATCTGCCCAGTATTTTAAAAATTAAGCTTGATCCCAATGTTATAAATAGGGGCAAATGCATAAAAATATAGGAAGGCCAGTATTTTTTTTTTTTTTAAGAAAAACTGGCAACCCTAGGCAGGTCCCTGTTGCAATAATGACAAGACTGCATCAACACACCAATTAGATTCTTGTCTGATGGCATCTTCAAACTTGCCCATTAGGCCTGATTTTCAGATAGATAACATTTGGTAGGTGGCTGGAAGGGCGTTAACTCAAACTCAGTCTTGTGTAGAGTTTCTTGCAGACCTCAGTGGTTTCTGCACAGCCATGCTGTATGCATCTACATTAATTGCTATTAGCTGTGCAGGATGTGGGTTCGATATGTGGCCGTGTTTAAGGCTAGGGCCACACACAATCGGGTTCATCTGGCCTTTGCCCACTACTGTTTGCTTAGATAGTTATGGGTGCAGTCACATGGAGCAGATTTTAGTGCAAGAGTATACAGACATAGGAGTGAGCAGAGACCAGCTGATTCTTTGGCTTTCAAATCATCCCCATGTGGCACTAGCCTGAAGTGGCTAACTTATCTGCAGATCACACAGTTTTTATTATTTTGTAGCAAACAGAAACTTTTTACCAAAAGTAACTTTTAAAAAAAGTGGTTGTCAAAACTCTTGACTGTGTGCATGAAAGTAGCAATAAAAAGCGTCAACCTACCTGCCTTATGTACAGATAGTGAACCCAACCTAGCAGGTTCAAAGGGCAAACAATCAGATCAAAGTTGCCTGAAGGATATACATTGAAAGATCCTGAACACTGTGGCAATTGCAGTTCGGCTAATGGCATGGAAAACGATGCCATCAGCCTTAACAAATAACTATGTAAATTAGATCTAAATGTTAATAACTAATATTAACTAATAAAGAAGAAACCAAAGTAGCCATGTGTGCCATTGCTGTTATATAAGATGTGCCCCTTGTGCAGGGTGCATGAGCAGTATAGTACAGGTGTGGGACCTGTTATGCAGAATGCTCCGGAGCTGGGGTTTTCCGGATAACAGAGCTTTCATACCATAAGTCTACTATAAAATCATTTAAACATTAAATAAACCCAATAGGCTGGGTCTGCTTCCAGGAAGGATTAATTATCTTAGTTGGGATAAAGGTACTGTTTTATTATTACAGAGAAAAAGAAAATAACTTTTAAAAATCTGGATTATTTGGATAAAATTGTGTCTATGGGAGACGGCCTTTCTGTAATCTGAGCTTTTCAGATAACTGGTTTCCGGATAACAGATCCTATACCTGTACCTTTAACTGCACAAAAGGTCCCTAGAAAGGAGCAAAATAGATGCATCAGCTCAGACAGGTTAGCAATTTGCCTCACTATGTAGCTTTCCATATTTCCCTGCAGCAAATATATTTATATCTAATACAATACAGGTTTGGGACCTTGAGTTTTCTAGATAACAGATCTTGCAGAAATGTGGATCTTCGTACCTCAAGTCTACTAGAAAATCATGTAAATATTAAATAAACTCAGAGTGGTTTTGCTTCCAATATAGATTAATTCTAGCTTAGTTTGGATCAAGTACAAGGTACTGTTTTATTATTACAGAGAAAATTAAACACTTTTTTTTTTTTTTTTTTATAAAATGGAGTTTGAGAGGTGTCCTTTCTGTAATTCAGAGCTTTCCCGGTAACAGGTTTCCAGATAACTATTCTCATACATATACATATAAGTCCATTGGTTTCAGCACACCTAAGCCATAAAATTATGCAGTTTTGTGCTATCCAAAAAATGCCATGAGCCAAATGAGAGGATCATTAAATGTATGGCCAACTTAAAGGGATACTGTCATGGGAAAACATGTTTTTTTTTCAAAATGCATCAGTTAATAGTGCTGCTCCAGCAGAATTCTGCATTTAAATCCATTTCTCAAAAGAGCAAACAGAATTTTTTATATTTCATTTTGAAATCTGACATGGGGCTAGACATATTATCAATTTCCCAGCGGCCCCGAGTCATGTGCTCTCATAAACTTCAATCACTCTTTACTGCTGTACTGCAAGTTCCTCCCTTTTTCCCCTCCAGCAGCCTAACAAAAGAACAATGGGAAGGTAACCAGATAACAGCTCCCTAACACAAGATAACCGCTACCTGGTAGATCATACTGGATATGCTGGTAGCTGGAACTAAGGAGACATTAGTAAGTTGTTAGATCTGATATGATCTGGTATGTTATAGATTGGAAAATCTATTTTCATAGTTCTTAATATTCATTATATATTTTTTTACAGTATTTTAATTATTTATTGCCTTCTGACTCTTTCCACCTTGGGTGTCACTGACCCCATCTAAAAACCCCATCAGGTCCTCTCCTATTTGTATTCCAGTCTCTTATTCGAAGCAGTGTGTGGTTGCTAGGGTAATTTGGATCCTAGCAACCAGATTGCTGAAATTTCAAACTGGAAAGCTGAAAAATTAAAAAGGAAATACCTTGAAAACCACAAATAATAAAAACAGTTGCAAATTGTCTCAGAATATCACTCTTTACATTCTACTAAAAGTTAACTCAAAGGTGAAGAGACCACTGTGAGCTATTTTTCTTAGCTGATAATATATGTAAGGATATAATGTAATACTGTGAAAGAGAAGCATATATGCAGAGTCTTGATTGTTTCTTAATTGTTTCGTATGTCTACACAAATGAGGAACCAGTTTGTGAAGGTTTCTGTCTTAATAGTCCCATTTCTAGTAATACAACTTATTATGCATGGTTCACACATGAGTAAATTCAGAAGAGACTAGAACATGTTAAGATAAACAAAGGTCCGTGCCCAGATGGTTTTCATCCCAGGGTGCGTAGCGAGCTTAGCTTTGTGATTGCTAAACCTCTTTACTTTTTTTCAGGATTCATTGAGGTCTGGAATGGTGCAGAGAGACTGGTGAACTGCTAATGTGGTGCCGCTTTTGAAAAAGGGATCACTTTCTCAGCCTCATAACTATAGGCCAGTTAGTCTGACGTCAGTAGTAGGAAAGCTTTTCGAAAGGTTTAATAAAGGATAAGATACTGGACTTCATAGCAAATCATAATACTATGAGTTTGTGCCAGCATGGTTTTATGCTTAATAGATCTTACCAGACTAACTTAATTTCATTTTATGAGAAGGTAAGCAGGGACCTCGATTCTGGGATGACAGTGGAAATAAAGCAAATAAAGTTCTGTCTTGCATAAAAAGGGCATTAGCTCAAGGGATGAAAACATAATTATACCTCTTTATAGATCCCTAGTAAGACCTCATCTGGAGTATGCAGTGCAGTTTTGGATTCCAGTCCTTAAAGGGGTTGTCCACCTTCAAACAACTAGTTGTTTTCAGATAGAAAGTCTATTTTCTATTTGTAGCTGTTTTTCTAATATTGAAGTGTAAAGTGTCATTTTTCACCTTCTAAAGCAGGGGGGGGGGGGTCGCTGACTCCCCAACTGTTCTAAACTGATACATTTAATGGATACATTTCTTATCTTTGTCCCTGCTGAGCAGAATCTCTGGGTTTCATTACAGGTAGCTGTTAGAATTGATACAATAGTTGCTAATATTCCAGAGATGTTGCTGTGAAATGTAACAATTAAATGTTGCAAAACTGCAACAGTTTAGAGTCTGCGCCTGAATTACTGAGCTGCTGACTCAAACACCACAGAAACAAACATTTAACTTTAAACTTATTTTTGGAAAAACAGTAAAAATTAAATAATGGAAAGTAATTTAAAAAAAAGTATTTATTTATGGAGAACAATCTGAAAACAACTGAATAAAAAAAAAAGTATTTGGAAGGTGAACAACCCCTTTAAGAGGGATCTAAATGAGCTAGAGAGAGTGCAGAGACATCAAACTAAACTGGTTAGGGGGATGGTAGACTTGAGGGTAGACTGTCAAAGTTGGAGATTTTTTCTATGAAAAAAGGCGCTTGAGAGGGGACATGAATACATTTTACAAGAACAGAGGGCATTATAGACAAATAGCAGGGGACCTTTTTACCCATTCAGACCACCCCTTCAGACTAGAAGAAAAGAACTTTCTTTGAAGCAATGTAGGTGGTTCTTCACAGTGAGGACAGTGAGGTTGTAGAATGCACTGCCAGGTAATGTTGTGATGGCTCATTCTGTTAACGTTTCAGCTTGTCAATAGCAGCAATGGTCCAGAACTTCAAACTTGCCACAGGGGGACACCATCTTGGAAAGTGTCTGTTAGGGAAGGTATACATAAGGACATTCGGGGAGATTAGTGCTCCAGTGAGAAATCGCCTCTTCTCTTGGGCGACTAATCTTCCGAACCACTTCCCCGTCTTGCACCTGCTTGTGAGGCAACTTTGGGCGATTTAGGAAAGCGTATTAACGAGTGTGAATTGCCGCAGGTGATTTTCATTTTAGCCAGTGCAAGACAGGGAGAAGCGATTTGGGGAGATAAGTCGCCCAAAAGAAGAGATGATTTGAAGCTGGGGCGACTAATCTCCCCCATCTCCTTGTGTAGACCTTCCCTAAAGCTGGCCATAGACACAACGATCCGATCGTACGGATCCTCGATTCATACGATTTTCGGATCGTGTGTGGAGTGTTCCGACATTTGATCGGCCAGGTTAGAAAATTTCTGTTTGTCAGGATCATATCTTTGCGTCTATTGCAGATCGTACGATTTTCAGTGAGAGACCGTCACTAGGTTTTTAATCGTACAACTTTTGTACGATCCCTGTCAGGGGCAGAACGTTGGCTGATTTGTGCTTTTGCTACTTTATTTGATCTGAAGGTTAGTGGCAGGTCGGGAGATGGGGAAGTCTATGGCCAGCTTAACACTCACATGCTCAGTGGGCTCTGAGCAGCTGTTGAGAAGCTAAGCTAAGGGGTCATCACAAATTATCAAGAAGAAAATGAGGTTGGCCTGTAGTATAAGCTGATGCTACAAGGCTGAATATTAAATTCTGATGCTAGTTGTACTGGTTTCTGTGCTGTCATGTCCATATTAATTACTAATCAGCCTTACATTGTGACTTTTCTATTCTATGTGTACAGAATATTTTGAGTCTGTCCCTAAGCTCAGTAAGTGATGGCAGCACAGAGCATGTGCAGTGAATCAGCAGAAAAAAGAAGATGGGGAGCTACTGGGGCATTTTTGGAGACACAGATCTTTACTGCTAAAGTGCTGTGGTTGCCTTGGGCTGGTACAGAAGCCCAAAACATAACGTACAAAATTTCTATCCTACTTCTTTTGGTTAACTTTCCTTGTCCTTTAAGAGTGACTTGGATGATTTCTTGAACAGACATAATATCAAAGGCTATTGTGATACTAAATTCTACAGTTAGTATAGACATGGGTATATATAATTTATGTGAAGGTATGGAGTGGTGTGTATGTGTATGGATGCTGAGTTTTTGCACATACAGGCAATCTCTGTTGTGGTGCTGTGATGGGTACAGAGAAAATTTTATAAATTAAATTAGCACCAGTGTCTCCCTCCACAATGTACAGAGTAAAGGCATACAATGTAAGTCTAATGGGCATCTTAACTGTCACCCAACAGAAAATGGCAACTGTTAGTATGTCTGCTCATAATGTTATGTGCTCTGGCTGACACACATAGAATGGTGACACACCTCTGTGCAAAAGCTTTTTTACCTTTGCGTTGTGCACAGTCTGTCACCTCTCTGTGACATGGACAATGACCACCAACGAGGAAAACAAAAAAAGTAAACAGTTTATACACACTGTGTTTATCTGTATTTCTTTACCATTTAACTGCCATCTTCTACATCTTGAATATATGGCTTTGGCATGCAGCGATAGATTCTAATACACTTTTTGTCAATTGATCAACACCACACCCTGTGTTTACTGGTAACCGGCAGTGTATCGACCTGAAATGGCCCCGGCAGTGAAATGGCAAATCATTTGGGTTTTAATTACATTTCTGAACTGCTGTTTTAGAATGGCAAGACAATATCAATATCTATTGTTAGGTTTTTTTAGGTTGTGGAAAAAACTGTCCAGACCAATAATCCTTCTAGGGAAGGGGTGTACAAACTGCGGCCCGAGGGCCCAGGATGGATATGAATGCGGCCCAGCTTGAAACGCTCAGTTCTTTATTGTCATGTTGCAGAAGATATAGGAGGAGGGGGACTCTGTCCATTGCCCGGTTAGTAATAATAACATAATAGAAGTCTATTTGATACCCAGGTGTTCCTTATTCCAGTGTATATCTCCATCTGGTTATCCAACAGGTATTGTAGTTTTTAATTCTTTTGTGTATTTTCTTTACTTTTACAAATCAGTGTTTTGTGTATTTCATGTGTGGCCCCCAGACAATTTTTCTTCTTCCAATGTGTCCCTGTTCTAAGGGCTTGATTATAAAGAGAGATATTCTGTTCTGTATGCTGTCTGAGGTAGCCAACCTCCCATGCTTTTATTGTCTTTTTGTGCTGTGACTTGGGCAAAGAGGACTGCAATTCTTTCTCTCTGCCCAAAATCTATAAAGATTAAAACTATTTTAATGTCTCGTGGTAAAAACACTGCTGTATGAATATTCACTGTACTTTTCTGTTCCTATCCCATATTTTCACTACATAGCTTCATCATGTTGGAGATTCAAGACTTGTAAATAACCCTCTGGTATGGGAATCTTCATTAATAGTCCTTCTCACACGTTACACGTTCTTACGCATTTCTATCAATTCTAAGAATTTGTCAGTATCACTTTAAATATGGTAGACTACTACAACAATTTCTGTGGTCATTAATTATATATATATATATATATATATATATATTTTTTTTTTTTTTTTTTTTTTTTTT
>CM044433.1:80079367-80119470 GCA_024363595.1 Xenopus borealis | reverse complement strand
CCCCCCCCCCCGACGGGCTTTACCGATCGAAATCTGGTCGATAGTCGGCCCGATGTCGATCGGACGGGACTAAAAATCCTGTTGGATGGCAGCCGTATCTATTCGTTGATGCGGTCCCATGATCTGACTGCCCGTATCTCCTCTATTGTGATCTGATCATTGGGCCCTAGGGCCTAAGATCAGATCACCCCAATATCGCCCACCTCAGGGTGGGCATATCGGGGAGAGATCCGCTCGTTTGGCTAAACGAGCGGATTTCTCCGTGTGTGTCCACCCTTAGCAGTGGAACAAACTTGGAGAAAGGTTGCATTACATTACACGCCTAAGGGGGTGAGGAACTGGTCCCAGCGATCACGGACAGACTATAATGGCTTCTTTTCAATGTATAATTGGGTATATTCATTTTTGAATTCAGTTTTTATGCCTCTTTTCTACATAAGCCTAACTGAATGAGCTCATATAAAAATATAGGGGTACAGAGAGCCAATGTCATCTGCATGAGGGAAAGTCAAGGTTAGATTGAAGAAAGTATGTATATAATAAATTTTTCTTTTTGTTCCCATGTTTTTACACAATAGGCAGCTTTAGCTATGTACAATAATGGTTTTGTATGTCATAATTTTCCTACTCACGTAGTTGTTAGTTCTTTGTACAAATATAGCTATAAGCTTGTGTCTGTGTGCTCTCCAAGATTTTTTTTTTTCTTGAATTGCTGCCATACTGAGGCCTTTATTCAAACCAATGAAGAACTTTCAGCTTGAGGCCCTTCAGTTGTTAAACTCACAAGGTTTCACTAGTGTGTGTTACAGACAGGTTTCAAAGTTAGTTGGGCGTTTATATGGCTTCTGAGAAACTGCTGTTCAGTTGGGTTAAATAGTCTAAACATTATTTATTTCCCAAGAGAATATGAACAAACAGTTACTTTTAGTTGTACAGAACATGCGACATTCTGCTTATTTGCAAGAGAGATAAAAATACCTGTTGCAAATCACTTCCCATTGACTCAGTTGGGGATTGCCCAGAACAGTTGATTATTGTATAAAGATGTGAACAGATATAACCCTTTATGCCCCCCTATTTCACATCCTGCTATTTAGTTTCAGTTTGTAAGAGAGTTCCTACTTTGCCTTTACTTGGAATGTCTTTGCTTTTCCCCTATGATAACTCACCTCTTTATTTTGTAGAATTAGGACTCCTCAATTTGTTTATTCCAGTTTTCTGTTATTCTAGTCTTCTTCAGTTCATCTGTGTCTATAGCAAGGTGAAGTAGAGAGCTCAGGATTCTCAGACACCCTGGCAAAGCAATGCTGCATGCATGATCCGTTTATATGTGGCTGTGAGTGGTTGTGTGTCTGTCTGTGAGCAGCACTTATGTGACATGAACCATTCATATGTAGTTGGAATATTCTAATCACTGGAGGACGTTTCATTGGAGCCTTTGTATAAACATGAGTGTTCTTATTAATAAATACCTATTTCATTAATTATCACATCTGTGTACCTGTATTCTCTCTTTTTCACCCACGTTCTTATATTAAAAGGGTTAGTATACAAATTAGTTCAGTTAATTCTGCTTGGACCGAATATGGTTGCCTGTTGTGTTATCTAAGAAATATGGATTCCTGTTATTTTTGCACTAAGCAGCACAAAATCTGAAACTGAAAGTAAAGTCACATTCTACTGTTCTTCTGAGAACAAGGTCATTATATACTAGCTTCTTTGTGATAGTGGTAATTTGGTTTGATTGATTTTGGAAACAAAAAGTACAATGTTCCTTTGCTTTCAAGTCTGTGGAAAATGAAAGTGAAAGAGGAGCTAGCTCAATAGATTTGTTTAGTAACCCGAAAATGAATGTTATTGACGTCAAAAAGAAGATCAGAAAACCTGAGTACTAGAGGGTGGTTCTGTTCCTCCTCTTATCTCTGTACCACTATCCTATACTTTAGCTCTGTCCCCTGGGTCACTATCATGAGGGCCCTACTGGGCTCCAGACTGCCACAGAGGATCTGAGGGTTGGTAGAAATGCATGTGGCCAGGGAAAAGTAAGGGGCCCTTATCGGGTCCAGACTGAGAATCAAAATAGGCCCTGGCATTTCAGGTACACAGAGGTCCACTCAGCCATCATAGAGGCCGCTCAAACAGCCCCCAGCAGCCCACTAAATACTGACTTTCTATGTGACCTTTTAGCAGCCCTTCTGGCATTTGCCAGATCCCACAGATTGCCAGACTGTGTCCGGCCCCTATGATTCATGAAGGTTTGCCCTGTTCTGTATCCGCCCTTGTAGATGCTTCTGCGCTGGCCCAGGTTATTTTTGTACAAGCTCATTGTTGCCAACTACTTTGGCTTCTTGTCATTGTTCCAGGCAGGCACATGCGTAGTAAACTGGAAAGATAAACTTAGAGGCAAAAAGACAGCTTTTCTACTGTGCTTGTGAAGAAAAGAAGTTGAAGAAGGTTAATGTGAATGAGCTCCTACAGAAATTTTCCCTATTAATAACATTGGGATCAACCATCAATTTTACTGGCCAGGCCAGTAAAATACCAACCAGGTGGCAACCCTATTAGAGAGTGATGTTCTGAGACCATTTCCAATTAGTTTTCATTTTTTATTATCTGTGTTTCTTTAGTTATTTAGCTTTTTTGTTGAGCTCCTCTCTAGTTTGCATTTTTAGCAGTCTGGTTGCTAGGGTCCAAATATCCCTAGCAACCATTTACTAATTTGAATAAGAGACTGGAATATGAATAGGAGAGGTCCTGAATAGAAAGAAGAGTGATAAAAAGTAGTACCGACAATACATGTGTAGCCTTACAGAGCATTTGTTTTTAGAGTCCGTGACCCCCATTTGAAAGCTGGAAAGAAGAAGCCAAATAAAAACTAGAAAACATAAATAATGAGGACCAATTACAACATTGCTTAAAATTGGTCATTCTATAAGAATTAAAAGTTAACTTAAGGTGAACCACCCCTTTAAAGTTTTTCCCAAACTGAAAAATTTTTTTTATCCGTCTGTTCAGAATTGACCATTGGTTGTATTGTTTTTTTTTTAGCTTTCTATAAACATAAATGCAAGCTGAATTTTATTGCTAAAAATTATTTAGTGAACAGCTTTAGAGTCAGATATGCTGGAAGGTTACAGGAGAGGCCTTTCTGGTTACTATCATTCTGTTTCAACATGAATAGTTACTGATTAGTAGTATCTGACGCTTTTATATGGACTTTGAACCCACTTTGCTCACACCCTGGTGATCAATATTATTGCACATAAAGCTTTTTACCCAGTGTTTTATTAAAGGTTATGCAAACCAAAAATTTAGTTTTTGCCTAGTGAAATAAAATGTCCTAAGTAACGTTTCACTATATGTTTACTAAAAGGTTTCAGTGGTTTAAAATTATTTGTGAATGTTATTGCCACTGAAAGCAGTGTCTCTCTGTCCCTTGCTATCTGTAGCTCTGATGGTTCTGACTATTGGAACAATGCAGCAGAAGCCAAGACCTGTGAAGGCTTGGGAGTCCTGTTGGCTTTTCTAAAATCTGTTCTATTAGGACAGGAGAGGTGGACAAGGCACAAAATTAATGTATTCACTTTTTTTTTCCTGGGTAGAAAACTGCCCACATTGCTAATGTATGATATTCATGAATAAACAGCCATAGAACGGGACGCAGCATATTAGAACAGTAAATTGCACATCTTGTTTGCACAAAGGTTTTCAATTCAAAAGATACCTTTTGTCCTATTGGTTGCTCCTTGGAGATTTAGCTTGTACTTAAAAATAAACAGATTTCTTACACCCGTATGCAGGAAACGTAACCAAACACACACTTTTCCTAAAACACTTGTACTTGCCTGGACACACAACAATTGTTTTGTATATGATTTCCATAGTAAAATTATTTGTGTAACCTACCACATCCAATGTCTCCCCCCTCCCCCCCTTCATGTTTTTGTGTTCATCAGTCTTAACAGTGTAACCATTCTAAATGCTCCACATGTTTTACATACACATGCTAGATTTTTTTTCAACTAACCTTTTATGTTCCTTCTAAGGGTATTGAGAAACGGGCAGATTCTGGGAGATTTAATCGCCTGGCGATTAATCTCCCCGCCGGCTTGAATGTGACATTGCTAGAGGTATGGCACACCACTAGATATTTTACATTCAAGCCGGCTGTATAGCACGGTAAGGCAGTTTAGGGAGACTGTTGCCCAGAGGAAGAGGCGATTAGTCGCCAAGCGACTAAATCTCCCCGAATCTTACCATGTGCCCTTATCCTTATACTGAATAAGTTGTTTTTATAAGATTACATTGTTTAAGAACTCCTATGGATTTGTTTCCTTTGGTGATGTTTGATAAATCAGTGTGTAAAGAATAGAGGGGATTCTAATGGTTTAATTTACTTTGCATTATAATATATTGTTACTCTGTACATGTATAAAGATAACCAGCACAAAGATTGTGTGTGTGCTTCAGAAGCCTGAATACCATTCATAAAATGGGTCAACCTGAAACTTCTATTTTTAGCCTTCAGTTAAAAGGAAGGTATTGCACAGCCATAATTGCAGGTCTGTATTTAAAATTCCAAGTGATTTAGATTAAAGGGGTGGTTCACCTTTCAGTACGTTTTTTCAGTTCATTTGGTTTGATAGTTCACCAGAAATACTTTGTCCATTACTTTCTATTTTCTACCATTTTTGTAATATTGAAGTGTAAAGTTTCATTTTTGACCCTCTAAAGTAGCTCAGGGAGGGGGGTCGTCGACCCTGTAAATTGTTCTAAATTGATATGTTTTGTTGATACATTTCTTGTCTTTGTCCCTGCTGAGCAGAATATTTGAATTTAATTACAGGCAGCTGTTGGAATTGATAAAAATAGTTGTTAATATTCCAGAGATGCTGCTGAAACATGTATCAACTAAGGGGCAGAATTACTAATGGTTGAATTTCGAAGTGAAAAAAACGTGAAATTCGACTCACATTTTTTTCAGGGCCATTTTCGAGCGAAAACAGACCAAATGGGTACGTTTTCAATCAATTAGAAATTGTTTGAATCGTTCTAATGCATCGTTCAATTTGAATGATTTCAACCAAAATCATTCAAATTCCTTGGACATAAAATGGCAATTCGATACTGTCATGGGAAAACATATTTATTTCAAAAGGCATCAGTTAGTGCTGCTCCAGTAGACTTCTGCACTGAAATCCATTTCTCAAAATTAGATTTTTTATATTCAGTTTTGAAATCTGACATGGGGCTAGACATTTTGTTAATTTTCCCACGTCGTAAGTTGTGCCAGCACTTTAGGAGGGAACTGCTTTCTGGCAGGCTGTTGTTTTTCCTTCTCAATGTAACTGCATGGAACGCAATGGGAAGTGGGGTTTTACTATTTAGTGCTGTTTTTAGATCTACCAGGCAGCTGTTTGCTTGTGTTAGGGAGCTGTTATCTGGTTACCTTCCCATAGTTCTGTTGTTGGGCTGCTGGGGGGGGGGAAAGGGAGTGGGTGATATCACTCCAACTTGCAGTAAACAGTGATCAGTGATTGAAGTTTATTAGAGCACAAGCCACATGACTTGGGGCAGCTGGGAAATTGACAATATGTCTAGCCCCATGTCAGATTTCAAAATGAAATATAAAAATTCTGTTTGCTCTTTTGAGAAATGGCTCTATTAACTCACGCATTTTGGAAAAAAAAATTTTTTCCCATGACCGTATCCCTTTAAGGTGGCGAAGTGTCGAATTCGAAGGATTTTAAAGAAACAGTACTTTGAAATTAGACTTTTCGAATTTTTGTCAACTCAAATTTTGGGCTATTCGATAGTCGAAGTAGCACAAAATTACTTCAAAATTTGAATTTTAAAAATTCATATTTTATTTGAAAATTTACTTTGACCCTTGGTAAATGTGCCCCATAATGTTGCAAAATTGTGACAGTTTAGATTCTGCACCTGCATTACTGAGCTGACAGACAAGACATTGACATTAAACTTAGATTTTGAAGGAAAAAAAACTAAGTTTAAAAATGCAAAGTAATTGAAATCTTTATTTCTGGGTAACAACTGAAAACAAAACAACTGAACTGAAAAAAGTGTTTGGAAGATGAACAACCCCTTCAATGAAGAATTAAAGATATAACTTGAGGGTGCCAAATGCTAGGTACCCACAGTGATTATAACTGGGCTTCTGTATGCTGAAATCTGCACCCTTCTTTTGTACTTCTGTAATGGCACTACTTTAAAGGAACAGTTCAGGGTAAAAATAAAAACTGGATAAATAGATAGGCTGTGCAAAATAAACATTTACTGATATAGTTAAGTAGCCAAAAATGTAATGTATAAAGACTGGAGTGACTGGATATCGAATATAATAGCCAGAATCCAACTTCCTGCTTTTCAGCTCTTTAACTTTGAGTTAGTCGGCGACTTGAAGGGGGGCCACATGGGACATAACTGTTCAGTGAGTTTGCAGTTGATCCTCAGCATGCAGCTATTTTTCACAGCCCATCTATTTACCTTGTTTTAACTTCACTCTGCTGTGAAAATGGGGTTATGGCACTCCTACAAAAGTTCCCAGGGCTGTTTCATTTTTTTGTGAACTCTAGCCCCATCCTGAGGTTTCAGGTAAACACTGTAATCATGGTGGGATGCCTAATATCCAGTCACCCAGTGATTATACCTTTCCTTCTTTTTTGTATCCTTGCCTAAATGCCAGTGTAACTATTAAGGACAAAAAATTTGTATAGAAGAGATGTTAAGAATAAAATAACTCCTCAAATGATGTGCACTAGATGTAGTAGATAAAGCCTGCTGATAGCACAGACTGAATAAAAGGTGCATAGTTGCTCATATGAGGTGGCATAGCTAACGTTGTGGTAAAACATAACCACATAAAAACCCTCCTTTTTATCTTTTTTTGTGGGACTTTTAGTTAATTTCCACTCAATTACAGTTTGCCTTGTCTCTTCAAAGGTCTTGAAGCTGAGAAAATGGCCATGAATGGGCAGTGGCTAAAAGCCAATCAAAGATCTGACTCCTCCCGGTCTCCACAAATGTCCCATAGGTAAGTAAGTCTACTCACTGCAACAGCAGCATATGAATTTTCTATCACTTTATGGGTCATGACTGAGGAAGTGTTATTGGAGAGTGAAACATGTTGAGGCTGAAGGGAATATTAAGATGTTTTTATATTCGCTTTGAAGTGAGTGCATTGTAGATAACACATTTTTATAATATCACACTTTGGGGAACTTTTTTTTTTTTTGCTGTTTTCTTTTTTATAACCAACCTACTTGTGGCTTCCAGCAGTAGTATTGGGATTTTAGAGAATCTGATTAGATAATAATTATTTGGGTGCCTACTGGAAATGTTTATTTTGCTTTAGATATAATTAATCCTTATTGGGGTTTTTTCATGTTTATATGATTTTCTAGTAGACTTAGGGGCAGATTTACTAAGGGTCGAATTTCGTGGGTTAAAAAACCCTCGAATTCGACCATGGGAATTGTTGGGGAATGAAAATTCGAATACCAAATTCGAAGGATTTTACCGGTATTCGATTGGTTGAACAATCGAATAGCGAAAATTCGAGAGAATGATAAAATCGTTCGAATCGAATGATTTTATCCATTCGATCGAATTTTTTTTTATTCGATCAAAATTAATGAAAGCCAATTTGGTAGCTTTAATATGGCGAACTAGGCAGTTGAATAAAAATTTAAAGGGGAAGTATTCGAATCATTCATTTTGATCGAATTTTCAAAATTCACTGGTCGAAATGGTCTTCAAAAACAATCGAAATTCAAATTTGAATCTTCAGTAAATTTTGTAAATCTGCTCCTTAGGGTATGAAGATCCAAATTACAGAAACATCTGTTATCCGGAAAACCCCAGGTCCCAAGCATTCTGGATAACAGGTCCCATACCTATATACATATTGCAATTCCAGATTTCAAGTACATGGGGATTTTTTTTTTCCAATCATTTCAATATGACTAGTAATGAGCAAACATTTTCACCAAGTTTCGCAGCAAAAATGACACTTATAGACTCTCTAATAAGTGGGGGGGGGGAAATCGTCATAAATTTTCCATAATTTGTCACGTGACAAAATAAATCATTGCCTGTAGACTTTAATGCATATCGGAGAAGTTTAGCCATTCTGCAAATTTTTTGTGAAGCGAAACGGGTCTGATTTGCCCATCACTTAATATGACCACTATGTTTCATTGGCAGGCACAATAAAAATAAAGCCACTTTTACTGATATGGTGCGATCAGCAGATGTACTCTCCGCAAACAAATCAGAGATGGTGCCTTTCACTAAATTTGGCCTGAGAGACAATTTAATTAAATCTGAACTTCTCAAGAACGAAGATGCCTACATTTCCATTCAGAATTACAGGTAAATGTACAGAGCAACAGAGTCCATTTTAAATTTTCTGTATTTGGATTTTTCTTTAGCATGTAGTCTACAGTACAGTAGGTGTATCTCTTCTAATTGTGCCATTAAGTGGGCTTTAGTATATGACCCCATACTCCTGTTTGCCATGCTGTTACTCCTCACAGCATGTAAATACATTTTTTACACCTGGTTGGATATACTGAGTTCACTATAGGAATAACCAGTACCCTGCAGTATTTTGCTATCAGAAGAATTGATGTGTGTGACTTCTGAAAAATGAAAAAAATATAAATTTCCCTGGTTTTGCCTGGTTCTTTTTTCATAAAAATAAGAGCACACAATGCATATAAGGGTGTTTTTAATAGTTCAGTCACCATAAAGCTACTATGTTTTGCAGTATCATAGTAATCCTTTAGCTAGCAAATCCATGACCTATTTCTTAAACAAAACAAAGGAAATGAGGAACACAATTGAAAGTTCTAATAGGAAATGACTTCACTCTAGAGACCAATAACAGAAATAGACATTGTGTAAATAGATCGTTGACAGTCTGAATATGAACAATAGTGATTTGTTATCTATAAATGTATCAGTTTTAAATTATGAAGGTAGTGTAATTTTATATGGGAAATGTAATTGTATTAAAAATAGACCCACGACACACCCGTAATTCATGGCACATGTGCACTAGGTGTCTGAGGGTGGTGTCACACCATGGTTATTCTGTCTCTTAGCTGCTGATGAGAAATGTAACAGATAATGCATTAAACTATAATTATGTAGTTTCTGGGAAACCTGAGAGGATAAAAAAAATGTAAAAAAAAAAAAGTTATTTGCATCTTTCTTTTTTCTTTGAGTCTTTTGGAATGGAGATGAGCAGGTTAGAAAATCAGCAATTAGAAGTACATTTTCCAGTGTTTTGGAGATGAGCAGGTTAGAAAATCAGCAATTAGAAGTACATTTTCCAGTGTTTTGGAGATGAGCAGGTTAGAAAATCAGCAATTAGAAGTACATTTTCCAGTGTTTTGGAGATGAGCAGGTTAGAAAATCAGCAATTAGAAGTACATTTTCCAGTGTTTTGGAGATGAGCAGGTTAGAAAATCAGCAATTAGAAGTACATTTTCCAGTGTTTTGGAGATGAGCAGGTTAGAAAATCAGCAATTAGAAGTACATTTTCCAGTGTTTTGGAGATGAGCAGGTTAGAAAATCAGCAATTAGAAGTACATTTTCCAGTGTTTTGGAGATGAGCAGGTTAGAAAATCAGCAATTAGAAGTACATTTTCCAGTGTTTTGGAGAATAAGCATAAGCAAATTTTACTACTCCAGAACTAAAACCAACATCTAAAATAGTGTAGTTAACAGAAGTATTTTTTTTTTTGGAACTAGTTCTGCAAAATAGCAGGCCAACTTCACGATTTCCTAGCTTTGTTCTAGAGCCCATCAGGTATATTAATCATGCATTCCTGAAATATTTCAGATATTTGCACATTATTTTTTTTTTTGCCAGTGCTTACTCTTAGTTCTGTATGCAGGTTTTTTGTTGGAACATACAATGTGAACGGACAGTCTCCCAGGGAAAGCTTGCAAACCTGGCTTGGCCAAGACTCGGAACCTCCAGATCTATACTGCATTGGGTATGTACACATAATCATATATCTGATCTTTCTGTATCTTCTAAAAAAAATAAAAATAAATAAATTTGACAAAGAGGCCCACATAACACAGAAACCCCTAATATACCCATCACAGTTACCTGTTTCTTCTAAAAAAAAAAATATTAAATGCAGTTCTCTATTTGCGTCATTTGAAATCCTGGAAGGGAAGGAGGGACTAAACACTGATGTTATAAATTGTAATAACTACTCCACAGCTTACAGAAAGCATGCAGGAACTACATAGCCCACAATGCATTGTACTGGGATGTTCCAATCCTTATTGAAATAACGTTTGCAGGGAATTGTGGGATTTGGAGGATGCAAGCTGAGGACAGATTGCTGCTTATACAAAGTAACGGTAGTCAGCCAGCTCAGCAAAGTAGTCATAAAGATCAGTTGGAGAGCAGGGAGCTAGGCTTAGGGAACTGCCAGAAACCATTAAAAACCATGAAAAGGCTGCATATTTTTTATTTGATGTTTATTGCAAAGTTGCTTGAAATTATGTTTACATTTCAAAAAGCTTAAGTTTTGTTTTTTTGTGGAGTTCCACTTTAAACTACTAAAATCAAAACCTTGTCTTTTGTGATTTTCTATTGTCTACTTAGTTGTTATTTACTGCTGTTTGTGTGTGAGAACTTGTAAAATATTAAATCCGTTTAACAATATGTACTTCTCTTGACTGATATGTACAAGGAGAAAGAAAAAGTTATAAAATGTCGCACCATTCAAAAGTCATGACACCTTGGGGTAGATTCATCAAAGAGTGAAGTTCCGCCACTAGAGGGAAATTCCACAGCTCTCAATTCTTTTCTATGGGATTTTGCAAGGCGTATTCATCAATGGGTGAAGTGAAAGTTCACCCTTTGATGAATACGCCTTTAAAAATCCCATAGAAATTAATTGAGAGCTCTAGTAGCGGAACTTCACTCTTAACTTCACTCTTTGATGAATCTACCCCCTTATATCCAGAGAAAGTTAAAGCAATACTTTTATATGCTTGTGACAATAAAAAGTGAATTGTGCGTAATTAATTACTAGTGTGAATTGCCATTATTTGGTGATAATTCATTAAGTGTTTGGTGATTCAATTTATCACTTAAGTAAATAAATTCATTATGTATTGAACTTGATCGTTCAATTGAATGAATAAATAAATATTATTTGTAAAAAATAAATCAGGTCAAGCATTAACCATGATTAATTATCTGCCAAGTGCCAACTGGCCAGACATTGGGATATTGCCCTGGCCTAATTCTATTATGCCTATCACTGGTCATCTTCCATTCTTGTTTTCTGATGCACAGTGTACCTGCTACCAACAATGTACGTAGGCAGATTAAATATTGTTATAGGTTCTAATAAATCCTATTGTGTCTGTCTCTTGAATGTGCTGGTACTTTTGCATCACTTAAGATACAGTATTCACACTTTCTAATGTTCACAATTGCCCTTTAAATTTTCTAGCCCTGCTCAAGCTGTGGTGTAATCCCTAAACTACATGCATGGTTTTAACTTAAATGTTGGACTCTCTGGTAGCAGCATGGATTCTGGATTAGATTTAGAATTATTGTGTGCCACAAAGAAAACAGCCTTAATTATCAACAAATCAATTATTATTAATTAATCAATCAATTATGCTCTCCAGTTTGCAATTTCATCTGGTTGCTAGGGCCCAAATTGCCCTGCCAACCATAGATTACTTTGAATAACAGACTGGAATATGAATAGGAGAGGTCTGAATAGAAAGATGAGTAATAAAAAGTAAAAGTTTTAACCTTACAGAACACTTGTTTTAAATGGGGTCTGTGACCCCCATTTGAAAGCTGGAAAGAGTCAGAAGGCAAATGTTCCAAAAAGTATTACAAAAAAGTGATGACCAACTGAAATGCCAACTGAAAAATTGTTTAGAATTGGCAATTTTATAACATGCTAAAAGTTAACTTGAAGGTGAACCAACCCTTTAAAGTAGAACTAAACCCCCTTTAGCCAAATGTCCCCTCTCTGCCTTCCCTCTGCACAGTGTTACCCCTGAATTGTGAATAGAAATACTGACCAAACATGCAGAGCACGCAGGCCCCATCTTCGGTGCTTCGGTATTCTTCAAGTGCTTAATTGGCGCATGGGCAGTTGGAGCAACTGCACATGTGCCAAATGTAACAGAAATTGCCGAAGGGAAGGAAGAAGACACAAAGAATACCAAAGCACCGGAAGATAGCACCTGTTCGCTCTGCTGACTGTGCATGTGTGGTCAGTATTTCTAGAGGGGACACAATTATGGGGTAGTACTGTGCAGGGGGAGGCAGGGAGGGGGTCAGATTGAACATTTGGCTAAAGGAGGTTTAGTTCTCCTTTAATGCATGTCTAGTAATGCTCTGGGTTAGCTGAGGAAATTGTTTGTGCAACACCAGGCTTTATTTGTAGAAAGAATCTGCTATACAAAGTATTATTTCCCTAATTACAGACTGTTTAATTACACTGAAGCGCATTATGTTTGGAGTAAGGCTTACAATAACTGCTGTTAAGACTTTTTTTTTGGCAAGTTTAAAAAATCCTTTCCTAACCCCTGACATCCACCCCTTGACCAGGAGAAAAAAAACAAAACCAATATAGAGCACATATTTATAGATAGAGAAATTAGCCTAAAGCTGGACATACCTAGATCTTGCAAGTGAGAAGATTGTTGACCATTTGGGGCACCCATATTTTCCAGGCCTGTGCAGATCTGTGAGAAGATTTCATTAATGAACTAATGTTGCCTCTCCAGTGGGATTTTCAGACCTGCCAATGGTTAATCTAGAAAATATTAGTCTGACAGGCTGATCATGGAACAGAAATGGGGACCCTTATATAGTTAGTTATCAGTCTAAGGAAGGTAAGACATTGGCAGGAGTACCAAGCTAATAAAAATGCAGCCCTACAGTATCATACTGCCATATGAAGTAAGCATGGATCAACCTGATCAAGAACTCTGTATAACGCAAAAGAAATGCAAAATGGCAGCTTAAATCTGCCTGTGTTTGGCCACCTTAATTCTTCTATTGAAATGATATTGTCACCTGGCTACTAAGCTGCTTGTTTGAAATGTGTGTGACATGGAGAGCTGCTACTTTCATTCCAGGTTTCAAGAACTTGACCTCAGCAAAGAAGCTTTCTTTTTCAATGACACGCCCAAGGAAGAAGAGTGGTTCAAAGCCGTATCTGATGGTCTGCACCCTGAGGCTAAATATGCGAAGGTACTGTTAAAGATTCTTCATTCTTTGAAGGTCTATTTCTGATTTATTTTACTTAGGTTTTTCCTTCAATTTTACCCTAACATAATTAAACAAGCTGCTAGTATCCAGGGAAAGGAAAGAAACTCTTCAGTAAGTTGCTACCTGCTAATAATCTGGCTGTAAATTGTTGAAAAGCAGTAATATTTTAATTAGGTTTTACTATTTTGTTGACATTTTCATTTCTACTATTCCACACCTCCCTCTATAACAACTGCTTTCCCAGTTTTTATTAGGCCCCAAGTGTCGTGGATATCTGTCTCCTCATCATTTTCGGGTCTTTGTGTGGTAACGTTGACCTGATCTCAGCACTCAGACCACTTCTAACCACAAATGTCTGGAGTTCCGTAGAAATCTCGTGCACTTCTGTTTTTGTATGACTAGTAGAATCCAGTTTTACAGATGCTGCTATTTCTTCTATTTTAGTTTTAAGTATAAAAAGAGTTTTAACTACAGTCTAAAATGTGAATGAAAGCTATGCGTCTTTGTTTTGTCAGTCTCTATTTCTCCCAGGGCAATTATGCAAACAAATAATGCTGTCTGTTTATTGAGTTACATGAGTCATAATAGTTAATATTGCTAATCACAAGACTTTCCATTTCACACACGTAACATATTTGACACTTCTGACCTATAATGACAATATATTCAATGCACCTCTTTGTTGCAAAACTGCTTGGATATCCTGTTCACATGAAAAAGGCAAGATGTGAAGGATCATCTGCTGACCCTAGCAAATCTCTATTTGTGTTTGTAATAATCTGTTTGTTTGGAATAATGTTGCATTCCTTTAATGTGAATTAATAATAATGAAACCTGTGGGGGGGTTTTTTGTTAGCGTCTACTTTTACAATTTGAAGTTGAAAATAATTAATTCACTAATGTCTAAAAGTGTAGCTGTTTAGCTATGTACTAAAGAATGTTATTTATTTTTTGGATAGATAAAATTGATACGCCTAGTTGGGATCATGCTGCTGCTCTACATCAAGAAGGAACTCGCAGGTCATGTCTCTGAAGTGGAAGCAGAGACAGTGGGGACAGGAATAATGGGGAGAATGGTAAGTTTTGTGCATAGATTAGGGAAATAGTCGCACACTCAGATAGGTAAATGTTCTACTGCATCTTGTTCAGTAATCTCTGATATTGACGTTTTCGGCTTTGAGATGGTGTCCATGGTTCCTTTCCAACAAATGGCTTTCTTAAAAGGCACCTATCGTGAAAAACAGTTACACCCAACCAAATGATAGAGCCCAGAGCCAGCGCCTGTACCTAAAGGGATACTGTCATGGGAACATTTTTTTTTAAAAAACACACCAGTTAATAGTGCTACTCCAGAAGACTTCTGCACTGAAATCCACTGCCGTCCACACATTCCCCCATTCTCTTCACTGTTTAATTGTGTAGCCAGGACATGGGGATGGACATTGGGTCCCCCATTCTGGTGCACAAACAAGATTCTAAGATGATTTAATGCCTGCCCTAATAACAGTGTCCACAAAATGGCTCCTGCCTGCTTGCTATAATTTTGAATTCCCAAACTGAAGGAAACAAGAATCAAATAAATTATATAGTGTAAATAAAGTTCATTTTGCTTGACTAATGTGATAAAAAAGGATTTTGAATATTTCTTTTGGGTGACTCGTCCCCTTGAATGTAAATGACTCCGTCTCAGTGGGACTTGGCTTTTACTATTGTGTGTTGTTCTTAGATTGTCCAGGGAGCTGTTATCTTGTCTAAGGGAGCTGGTATATGTTATTTTGTTAGGCTACTGGGTGGGAGAAAGTGAGGGGGTGATATCGTTCCAACTTGCGGTACAGGAGTAAAGAGTGACTGAAGTTTATCAGAGCACAAGTCATATTACTGGGGGCAGCTGGGAAACTGACAATATGTCTAGCCCCATGTCAGATTTCAAAATAGAATACAAAAAAAATCTGTTCGCTCTTTTGAAAAATGGATTTTAGTGCAGAATTCTGCTGGAGCAGCACTCCTGACTGCATACCTTTAAAAACAAATGCCAACAGATAACTGTTTGTAACTTCATAATATTTCGATGCTGGCAGAAACCTCTGACACAAGCATAATGTGAATTCTTGCAGGGTAATAAGGGAGGTGTTGCCATCAGTTTCCGGTTTCACAACACTCGTCTGTGCATTGTAAATTCTCACCTGGCTGCTCATGTTGAAGAGTTCGAGAGGAGGAACCAGGACTTCCGGGAAATCTGTTCTCGAATGCAGTTTGCCCAAGCAGATCCTACACTTTCGCCTTTGACCATCCACAAGCATGAGTAAGTATCTATATAACATTAAATTACAACCTCTTGATTTTCTGGCTTTTTGTACAGTCTGTTAAAGGTTAATGGGGTTGTTCACCTTTGAGTTAACTTTTAGTATAATGTAGAGCGTGATATTCCGAGACAATTTGCAATTGGTTTTCATTTTTTATTGTTTGTGGTTGTATAGTTATTTATCTCTTTATTCAGCAGCTCTCTAGTTTGCAGTCAGCAATTTGGTTTCTAGGGTACAAATTACCCTAGCAACCCTGCATTGATCTGAATTAAAGACTGGAATATGAATAGGAGAGGGACTGAATAGAATGATAAGTAATAAAAAGTGGCAATAACAATACTTTTGTAGCCTTACAGAGCATTTGTTTTTAGATGGTGTCAGTGACCCCCATTTGAAAGCTGCAAAGAAATAGAAGAAAATTGCAAATCATTAAAAAACTATGAAAAATAAATAATGAAGACTAATTGAAATGTTTCTTAGAATTGCCCCTTCTACAATATACTAAAAGTTAACTTGAAGGTGAACCACCCCTTTAATTTTTTTTCTTGATGCTTTTTTTGTGGAGCATTGCTTATTGCAGGAAAATAAATATGAGATGCTCTTTGCAACTAACTATTAATATTCATCCTTCTCTTCCCCTGGTTGCTGTTATGCCCCGCTTCTTACTTTTTCTTCTACCTTTTTAACCTTCTTTTGTTTTCGTTTCAACCACCCTTTCCATATTTTTGTTTTTCTGTTGTCCTTCCTTACAGTACTTTTTCTGCTGACTTCCCTCCACATGTGATCCCCCTGTTTAACAAAAACCTAACCCTCATATTTAACAGTTACAAAATTTGCCCAGGTTAAGTAACTTATAGCAACCAATAATGTGGTTTTTAAAAAAGTGAGCAATTGTACAGGCGGATACATTAGATGGCTTTAAGAAGGGCGTGGATGCCTTTTTGGCAACTTGCAGTTAGGCAGGTTAAAAAAAGTCAAAAGGTTGAACTTGATGAACGTGTGTCTTTTTTCAACCTTATTTACTATTTATATTCAATCCCATGTTGATTGGGACATAATATAAATGCACTGTTATTAACTCCTGTAGAATATGCATTAATCTCATGTTGAAGAAAGGGTTTACTGCCCCATTTAAATTATGGATTGCATATCTCATTGTTCCCTAGTGAAACCGAGGATGGTTGTGGTTCAGATGGCTGTGTTTGAAAGATTTACTCATGGCTGAACACCATTTTTGTTCCATAACTCTTAACATTAATTGTGTTTACATGTCTATAGTGTGGTGTTGTGGCTTGGTGACCTGAACTACAGACTGAAGGATATAGAAGTGGAGATGGTTAAGAAATGTATCGATAACCAGGATTACCAAACTCTCCATAAATTTGATCAGGTAACTATGTCACGTATGTCTTTACAAAAGAACCTTTATCTAATAGCAGTTGCTTTAAGGGGATTTCTCTGTTCATAGTCCAGAGCCGTGCAAAGGCAAGTCCTACATACTGTCGCATTATCAGTGAGAAGTATGTGAGAGGAGCGGTGCTACTGGCTCCTTGAATATTATGCCAGGAAATACTTAATGCATAGACTATATATAGCTATAGTTGCGCTAGGTGGATTCTCTGCCAATTTCTGCATGTCTGTACGAAGTAACATCTATGTGATCCATCTGTCACTGTGCACACATGCCAGATTTTGGCTCATAAATGTGTGCTTGTATTTACAGGCAGAAATCTTCCAATATGCACAGTGACAAGCAGATGGTGACCATGTAACTTATTATGGATAAAGCAGAATCAGCAGTATTGCCATTTTATCCACCAGCGATGTAAACAGATTTACTAAATTCACATAAAGATTCGAAGTTCGATTGAATTTTCAAAAAGATTCGAATTTTCGAATGTTTTTGAAGACCACCTCGACCAGTGAAATTTGAAAATTTGCTGGAATCGAAGGATTCGAATAAAAATCTTTTGGGTTCATTATTTTTGATCGAATAAAAAAATTTGAACGAATGGTTGAAATCTAATTTTTTCTATTCGATCATTAGACTTCGGTAATTGCGGTAAAATCCTTCAAATTTGTTATTCGAAGGATTTTACTTCCCACAGTATTCCCATCTATTCCCATGGTCGAATTCGAGGGTTTTTTTAACCCTTGAATTTGATCCTTAGTAAATCTGCCCCTTAGTGTGACTTTAACATATACCTTTCTATTCTGCCTGTGTCTACTGGCAAACATGCCCCTGAATGGCCCTTGGTGTACCCCAGTGGAAATTGGGGCAATGTTTGTACTTTAAAGTGGACCAATCACCCAGACACAAAAAAAGTCCTTTTCAAATTAAACATGAAATCCAATTTCAAATTTTTATTAAAGCATTCATAGCTGTTTTAAATCTCAGCTGTCAATCAAATATTGTCTGCCCCTCCTCTATGCCTTAGGCATAGAGGCGAGGCAGATAATTACTTTCACTTTCCATTCAGCACTTCCTAGATGCCACTGCTCCCCACACATTCCCCCAGTTCCCTTAACCATTTAATTGTGTAGCCAGGACATGGGGATAGACATCGGGTCCCCCATTCTTGTGCACAAAAATAATTTATATAGTGTAATTAATGTTCATTTTGCTTGACTAATGAGATAAAATAGGATTTTGAATTTTTTTTGGGGTGACAGGTCCACTTTAATGCCCACAAATCTGCAAGAAGATAAATATATATTTAACATGGGTAAACATGCTACATCCAAACCACATTATCTATCGTGTTCAGGTGAATACATCATTAAACATGCACAATCTGTAGGTGCACATTTCAAGCAGGGACAGTGATACTTTAACAGGAGTGTGATGTTTAAAGGGATGGTTCACTTTTATATTAACTTTCTGTCTTTGGTGGCTTAAGAATTTGGTTGCTATAGTAACTAGGGATGCACAGAATCCAGGATTTGGCCTTTTTCAGCAGGATTCGGATTCAGACGAATCCTTCTGCCTGGCCAAACAGAATCTGAATCCTAATTTGCATATGCAATTTAGATCCAGGGAGGGACATCATGTGAATTTTTGGCACAAAACAAGGAAGTAAAAATGTTTTCCCCTTCCCAACCATAATTTGCATATGCAAATTAGGGTTTGGTTCGGTATTCGGCCAAATCTTTCGGGAAGGATTCGGGGGTTCTGCCGAATCCAAAATAATGGATTTGGTGCATCCCTAATAGTAACTTCTTTTAGCCACCAGGCAGTGGTTTTAATAGAAGACTGCGATATGAATAGGAGATGACTTCAGTAAAAAGGTAAAAAAAAAGTAGTAAAATTGTAGTTTGTAGCCTCACAAAGAAACAGATTTTTGGCTACCAGAGGCAGAAGAGGAAGGCAAATAATTTCCAACTTGAAACTTATAGGAATAGGAAACCCATTCTATCACATACTACAAGTTAACGTAAAGGTGAAGTATCCCTCAGATGTGCAGAATAAGGGATAAGAAAATGTATTCCATAGAACGGTTGGTGAGCTCAAATTTTAATAAAAGTATGACTTTTTTGCATTTCACAGAGGAGGGAGGGTTTATTTATAAAAATGCTCAAGAAACCTGTTAAGCCCATCTTTCGATTCTCCAGAACCAGTAAAACATCAGAAAAAACAACTTTTAAAAACAAAAAAAAAAACTAAGGGGCAGTTTACTAAATTCACATTAAATTCACATGAAGAATCGAAGTTCGATAGAATGTGTATCAAATTTGAATGTTCGAATATGCAAATTAGGCAAATTCGACCATTAAATATTTGAATTTGAATGATTCTAATAAAATTTAATTCGAAAATTCGATGGTCGAATACTTCCCCTTTAAATTTTTATTCGACCACCTACTTCGCCAGATTAAAGCTACCGAAATGGGGATCCTTCCCTAAGATCGAATATAAAAAAATTTGAATGAACGATTAAAATCATTCGAATATTCGATTCGAATTCGATTCGAATATTCGATCGATCGATTTTGCTATATTCGATCTATCGAATTGTGGTAAAATCCTTTGAATTCGATAGTCGAATTTGAAGAATTTTACTTCCCCACTATTCCCTTGGTCGAATTTCTAATTTTTTTATATTCAAAATTCGACCAATAGTAAATCTGCCCCTTAATATCTTTAATCTGTTGTCATTCTGCATCATAGCTATAGTTTATCAACCGTTCAAATTATTGGCTTTTGATTTGATACATGTTGCTACTTATCTGTCTGAACTAGCCACAAGTATTCATAAAGAGGATCAAAACATATGGATATTTATATCAAAAGCTTCTTGTGCTTTATTTATATCAGAAGCTTCAGTGCTTCTTGTGCAGATTATGTACAAGCTTAAAGGAAAACTATACGCCGAAAATGAATTTTTCAGCAACAGGTAGTTTATATCTAATCAAGTGACATATTAAATAATCTTACCTACCTATTATATATATTTAAGTAAATATTGCCCTTTTACAGCTCTTGCCTTGAACCACTATTTCGTGACGGTCTGTGTGCTGCCTCAGAGATCACCTGACCAGAAATATTTCAACTCTAACTGTAACAGGAAGAAGTGTTGAAGCAAAAGACAGAACTCTGTCTGTTAATTGGCTCATGTGACCTAACTTTATAGTTTGTTTGGTATGTTTGTGTGCACCGTTGAATCCTAGGATCCCAGGAGGCTGTCCTTATTTTTTAAAATGGCAATTTTCTATTTATGATTACCCAATGGCACATGCTACTACAAAAGTGTATATTATGAAAATGGTTTATTTACATGAAACAGGGTTTTACATATGAGTTGTTTTATGCAATATCTGTTTATAGAGACCTACATTGTTCGGGAGGTATAGTTTTCCTTTAATGCCCTGTTGTATAGAGCTTCTACATTAGGTTATGCATAACTGACCAACAGCATGGCTGAGTTTGCAGTTGAAAAGTTGAGGCTAATAAAGCACACCAAATTAAACTGTTCGGGTAAAATAATTATTTATTATGCATTATCTACTGTTTGTGTGCATGTTTAAATCCATGACCGTATTGCAAATCCCTGTCCAAGATATTTTTTTTTCCTCTGCCATTTTAGTGCAGGATGTCTCATGTATAGGTAATGTTATGTCCTAGTCAGATCTGTCCCTGTGTTTAACATAGTTCTCTGGTTACATTTAATGTTAAGTTCCCTTTCAGTATCTCACAGATCAAAACAAACAGGTTTAACTTGACAGCTTCTGGATAAGGCTGGAAGTTAGATGTCCTGTTGTGCAGTCATTTCTCTGTATACATTGCAATAGTTACATTCATTTATTTGAGGCAATATGTTCCTGTCTGATGCGTTGCTGGCTTATTTAATTCAGTGTTACGTAAGAGCCACAGAGCTATAAATATATTTATTTGCTGCGGCATACAAAATTCTTCTATTTTAAACCGTTGAGTGTTGTCCCTGCTGTGTTGGCATTTGAAAAATTCCTGGAACTTCAGACATGTCAACAAGAGAAACAAACTAAATAACTTTGCAAGTGAATACCTTTGGTTTTCAAACTTGTTTTCAAAGTATTTTTACTGGAGGAATCAAATGAATGGGCTGTTGGTTTAACCCTACAGTTGAAGCAGCAAATTGATGGCAAAGCTGTGTTTGAGGGATTTACTGAGGGACAGATAACATTTCAACCCACCTACAAATATGACCCTGGCACTGATGAATGGGATACAAGGTATGACTTAATGTTCTTAATACAGTGTGTGTATGTGTTGTGAATAAAGTATCCCTTCTTTTAAATCATAAGGATAAGTCACTGTGGAGTTCCATGATCATATAAAAGCATAAAGCCAAAGGATTTTTTATTATGAAACGT
Organism: Xenopus borealis; assembly: GCA_024363595.1. Taxonomy (NCBI): domain Eukaryota; kingdom Metazoa; phylum Chordata; class Amphibia; order Anura; family Pipidae; genus Xenopus; species Xenopus borealis. The sequence goes on along the minus strand of CM044433.1, from coordinate 80,098,017 downwards.
GGCATCTAATATCCTCACATTTTTTAACAGAGGGTACTTGATTATAATCCACAAGTTTCAGTGAATTCATTGACAGAAATTACATTACGAAGCACTAATTATAATGGATGACTTTACCAATCATGGTTTATATAGTTAATAAAGTACTCCCTCTTGTAAAATATAAGGATATAAGTTACAGAGTTCCATGACCATATTATAAACAATATCATTAAGCACCGTTTATAAGGCTCATTTACATATTCATGGCTCTTGTGTATTACATTAGAACCCCCATTTTACCTTTTTTTCAGGGGACCAGAAAAAAATTATGTAAAATCAGGAAAATGTATTATGTTTAATATATAGGTGGGACCACAAAACAACAATGTAAAAATAGGGAAAACTTAAAATCAGGGGATGTAGAATAGGGGTTCTACTGTATATAGTGAATAAAATACCCCCAATTATAAAATATAAGGATATTATAAGTCACAGAGGAGTTCCATGACCATATCATAACCAATGACATCATTAAGCACCGTTTACAACGATCATTTACATATTCATGACTCTTGTGTATTAAATAATGAATAAAGTACCCCTTTTGTAAAATATACGGACATTATAAATCATAGAGGCGTTCCATGACCATATAAAAACATGAGGTTGAAGGCCGAGAGCTTTTATTCAGGTCATGGAACTCCGAGGTGACTTATAATATACTCATATTTTCCAAAAAGGTGTACATTATTATAATACACAAATTTTAGTGAGTCATGTGACTAAAATTACATCTCTAATCACCGTTTATAACTGATGACGTCACTAGTCACCGTTTATAAAGATATAATTTAAGATATTCATGACTTTATTTATTAAGGAAATCATTTCATATATATATATATATATTATTACTATTTGCTGATGGCTTGACTGTGATTCTTTTCAATATGCTGTGAACAGAAGTAGTGTTCTCACCCTTTTGGCAGCTAGGGGAAAATAAGACAATTTCAGGAATATCTGTATTGTTTAATCTAATACAGTGAAAAATGTCGCACTCCTGCATGGTGTGACCGTGTATTGTGGAAAGGCAAGCATGTAAAACAGCTCGAATACCGGAGTAATATGGATCTGAAAACCAGTGACCATAAGCCTGTCAGCTCTGTTTTTGATATTGGGGTAAGTTGTTGGTATTATATTGAAGAAACAGAAATTTTGGTTTACTTGCTTGTCTTGTACTGTATATGTATTGAGCACTATGGCATTTGTACATAGTATTTTAAAGTTAAAGTATATTGATACATTTTATTACTTGCACTACAAGAAGATGCATAAAGCAGTTCCACTTGCCTTTGTATTCTATGCTTTTAACCTACTGCTTTTTGCTGTTCATGTATGCATTTCTCTGTAAAGCGTTGCATAACATTCCAGCTCTATATAAATAAAGCATAATAATATGTTCTATTTTCCAGTTGTAGTGTAACATATTTATTTTGGTGTACCAAATTGCTTGTGGTTATTCCTTACCGCACCACTTGTCAATTGTTGACATTTTTGTTACAAAAAAATAAACAAAGAGAAACCACATACTTTGCTATGACTTAGTAGAGCACAGGATTGGAAATATAAACTATTGGACATTGTTTTCCTCTGCTGAGGATAATCGCTAGATTTGACAAAATGATTAAATAAAGCCCTAAATGTTATCCAAGCTGTACACAAAAAAAATAGTTTACATTGTGGAGTTCCATGCCATGCATTTATATATATATTTTATAGAGCGGTTTTAACATTTATATACGTTCCAGTTTAAGACATGTTCACTGTCGGCTGACTTTCCATGCAGGTAAAAGTAGTAAATGAAGAACTGTACAAGAAAACATTTGAAGAGATTGTGCGGTGTCTTGATAAGATGGAGAATGATTGCATACCTTCTGCTGCCTTGTCACAAAGAGAGGTATGGATCTGCTTAATAACAGCAAAGTGCTCTTTCTTTGGGCACAGAAATGTTTGCCCCCAACCATGGGTACTAGCAAGAATTTGCCCTCTGCTGGCCCTCTCCTTTACTTACCCAGCACTTCATTATTAATGTCGAGAAGCAGTGAGAGATTTGGTATGTAATAGTTATGGCATTCTGCTCCAGTTTAACAACCCAGCACCTAGGTGGGAATTCTAAATGCAAGCAGTGGTAAGAGAGTCTGTGTGTGACCATCTTCAAGACAAATCTTCTTATACCAGGGGAAAGCTGTTTATATGTTTATCAATAAATATTATTAATTATTAATAACTGATTTTAATTGACTGCTCTTTTATTTTGCTTACATGGAGGACCTTATTTCAGGTAAAATGTTAATTCTTCAAAGGGAAATAGAGAAATCATTAGAACAACATTAGAGTAATAGCAGTGGGCATATTTTATGACAGGAACATCTCCTTAGGACTTTTTGCCCTGTAATAAAAATGTTGCGTAATGGGGAAGTTACAAATATTTTATTGTTTTCGTGTATTTTATTTGCATCTGTTTGTTATGGTCATGCAGCAGGATTTATACCAAACTGTGGTTTTGCTGATGAAGTGAATGTGGGTGGGTGGTCCGGCATGGAAAGCCTTGCCCTAGAAGCAAGCAGCCCCTAGCTGGCTGGTTGTCATAGAGATTTTCAAGCATATGGTTAGCTATCCAGCTGTCCATCTGATTTAATCGGATTAATACAAATAAATACATTTTATGCAAACATTTACTTAGCTTTCTGAGTATTTGCAGTACAGTTATGTAGGACAATTAAATATTTCATTTTTTTATAGTTCTATAAATGAATAGTCTGACTTGCTGATATACTGAGAACCAAATATCACATTAAATATCACGCTAGAATTCAGTGACCATTGTAAATCTCTCCTATTTATTTTAGAGTCTGCCTGGTTACTAGGGTTAGTGGGGCCATAGCAAAGAGATCACAGATTGGATGGCAGCAGAAAATATATATATTTACATAATTTAAGTCTAAATTTAGCTGCTGCTTGACTGCTTGAGTGGGTGCCTAATTATAGGGATGTTTACCACAGTCAGCACTTCGTTGTCACAAATATTCGGTAGCGGTTTAAATAATTTTTAATTAATCTCTGCTTGTAAGTTTACAGCAATTTTGCAGCAAAACAAACTTTTGGACTATTAGCAAAATATTCATACTGTACATATACCATATTGTCACGCATGAAACTGGCGGGAAAAGTGTGTGTGATACTGATTGTTTCTCTTTATATTCTTTTTATAGTTTCACTACAAAGATGTGAAGTACAGGCAACTGCAAGTACAGACATTTACCATTCATAATGATGGACAAGTTGCTTGTCAGTTTGAATTCATCAGGAAACTTGATGAGGAATCCTACAGCAAGCCCTGGCTTAGAGCTAATCCCAGTAAAGGATTTCTTACTCCAGGTAGTATTCTGCTTTCTCTACATTTACATACAAAATAAGCTTCTCATATATGTCTTAAAAATGATCCTCAATTCTTTATCAAGAGCAGACGCCTATGAGCTCTCCCTATGTAACAGAGTGTGTTTGCTGAGCCCATTTTTTGTTGTTGTGTTTTCCAATAGATTATGACTGATGCAAGAGAAAAGGGAAAGGAGAAAAGAGAGAGAGAATAGAGTTGATGGTTTAGGAGAGTATAAAAGGGGGAAAAAAAGAGATAAAAGAAGGGGTAGTGGGCCCCCTGTGGCTGTCACCAGGCGAAGCCTGGGTGGCTTGATCAAATAGTACAGTTATTAGTGGGAAAAGGAATGTGGTTCATTCCCTAGCATTAGGATATTCCGATTGGGGTAGGGGTACCCAATAACATTTCAAAGGTTTTCGTTGGTGGGGGGGGGGGGAGAGTGGGAGATATCTAAGTGGCTGAGCACATTTTTGGATTGTCTAGAGCTTGGTCTCCATTTATTTTATAAATGTTGTTTCTGGGCTATTCCTCTATCCTAGGTCTGTTTTGCCTAATACATCTTACCATATGTGTCTTCTGAGTACTGAGCATGCTTTTCCTTTTCTGGTTGCTATTTTGTAACTCTTCTGTTTGTGTTTATAAGCCAGTGGGCTATACAATGTAATGACAAATAGTGAACCTTCTGCCAGCAAAGCTTCTGTGCAAAATGAGAGCCTATGCTTAGTTGTACTAACCCTGGCAGATGCACTAGTGCAGTTCTGTCCAACTTATTACACGTAGATGGCTGATTATTTCTCATACAGCATGTTTGAGGACTGGAATAAATTAAAATTATGAGGTCATACAATGAAAACTATAGAGCCTTTAAGCAGGCTGAGGGCCACATCCAGCCTGCAGACCTCCAGTTGGATAGCCCTGTCCTAGTGCATTCCAGAATTAGTTGATCACCTTACAGCCAGTTTTGGAATTCCTTTATCCCTCAGCTTGGGCCACAGGAGTATCTGCTGGAGGGAGCAAGTTGTTGCTGGGTCACTGCTGCCTCAGTTCCCCTACTTGAAATTGCAACTAAAAAGTGAAAATGTAATTTTAAGCAACTTTCCAGTGTACATTTGTTGAACGTTTTCAATGGTTTTAAAGTTATTTATAATGTAATGTATGGTGCTAAAAATTACCAATGAAAGCAAGGAAATTGATAGCTTGAATTCAAGATGCACTAGTATTGGTCAGTATTTTAAAGCAATAAAACATATGAAATGTATAAATGAATTGAATAAAGTGGTCTAATTTTTATTGGCTGTTTCTTAGGAGAAATTCGGAAAAGCAAAGTTCACCCAACAATAACAGAATAAGCAATTTTGGCACAGAGGTTTTAGTTGTCCTCAATGTCTGACTATTCTCAACCTCCCGTACAGTTCTTCCATGTTTACATGCATTCTTTTTTCAGGTTCAAATGTGCAGATAGAGTTAGAAGTGTTTGTCAATAACAAAACCGCTGCTACACTCAATGCAGCTGAAGAAAAAATTGAGGACATTCTTATTCTGCACCTTGACCGAGGAAAGGATTTCTTTTTGTCGGTGACGGGAAACTATCTGCACAGTTGCTTTGGCTCATCCATCCAGATGTTGTGTTACATGAATGGCTACATGAGGGACATGTCAGAAGAAACCATCAAACGACTGGTAGGATCACAAGCTAAGACTTGGAAATGCAGCAACAATTGGAGAGACAGTTTTTCAAATAACTGATTTTTAATAAGCAAGGAGGCAATAGTTTGCATCTATGTGGTAAATGTAATTGTGGGAATACACAGAATCCACCATTTTAGTATTTGGCTGAATCCTGAGTGAAAGATTTGCCGAATGCGGAACTGAAAGCAAAGCCTAATTTGCATATGTAAATTAGGGAAACAAGGGGGAAATGAGTACATGAGCATGTGGTTAAAAATGTCCTTGTTTGTGTAATGAAAAGTCGGATGATCTTTTGAATTTAGATTTGGTTCAGCCAGGCACTTGGAGTCAGACGAATCTGAATCCTGCTGAAAAAGGCCAAATCCCAAAATGAATCATGGATTTGCTACATCCTTAGTAAATCGTACATAGTCCTTGTTAAAGAGTTTGTATTAGACAAGAACTGCAAGTTAAAAGAGAAGATAATTAAAATGGTGCAAAATAAGCCACACTTTGGGACCATGCTTAGCCAAACACAATGAAAACCTTTGGATTTGTGTGATTGCCCCATTGTTCTATAAATCGGTAGCCAATCATCTTGTTAAATATGTAGTGAAGTAGAATCTGTGAATCTCATTGTGTGACCACAATTCTTTGCAGGCTCACATGCCCCTACAAATGAAGGATACTTTCCTTGGTGCAGAGGAGCCTTCTAAAATCCCCAAAGAGCTTTGGATGATGGTGGACCATCTTTATCGTAATGCATCTAAACAGGTAAACTGCCTCATTCCTGTGTGACTGTGAGACACTGTACCATGATAGAAAGAGATCACTGTATAATCTGCATACCAATATCTGGTCTATAGGGTACTCTGTAAGCTTAGACTAACTCTTATACTCAAAGGGGCAACACTCTCTAATGCTAATGAAAGCTTCTTAATCTTGTGATGGTTCTTTGTTCTCCTTTCAATTGTCAGTTAGAGCACTCTTGAGTATGGACAGAAGGGGTTGCCTAGAAAGTACAGGAACTTTAGGGGGCATTTTCTGTAAGGTAATTGTAGAAAGGTGCTTTGTAGCTCTGTGGGCAGGTGACAAACACTTAAAACTACACCTATTCAAAATAAATGAGTGGTGTTCTTATTGCTTAAAAAGATGCAATGATGCATTTTGGAGTGCTCTGTCAATTCATATTTTGGCACCACCTTCCATGGAACTATAACATATTTTGAAACTGGGGCTGTTTTTTTAGATGCTTAACCCACCCCTTATTGTTTTTTAGGCATATCCACAAGGAACTAATGCATGTATATTTTATGTCTGTGTGCAGGAGGATTTGTTCCAACAACCTGGGTTAATGTCGGAGTTTGAAGCTATTAGAGACTGCCTGGACTCTGGATATCCAGAATCCCTACGTATCCTCCAAAACTGTCATTTGTTTTTTGTTTGACCTAATATTCTCCTTGCGTGGTTGTCTCTTTATCTGTCAAATCTGTCTTGGAACTGCATATATTAAAAAAAAAAAATTTTTAGAAAAGGATCGCACATTTTCAAATGAGTTTTATTTCTTAATGGGATTGGCAGCTGGCAGCAACCATTCTGTTGTAGAAGCACTTTTACTCTTCCTGGAAGCCCTTCCTGAGCCCGTCATCTGTTACCAGTCTTATCAGAAATGTCTGGAGTCTATTGGAGATTATTCTAACAGCAAAGAGGTAATTTTATTGTGTTAAAATTGGTGTAAACTCAGGGTATACCTTAAAGGGGGTGTAAAGGCAAAGTCTTCAGTATGCTTGAATTAAAAAAATTTACCTTTTTTATAATAAACTTGATTGTATGCAGTGAAATTCCCCCTTCGATTTCCTTGCTTTTACAGCCACAATAGGAAACTACACCCTGTCCCTAACTGCTCTGCAGGGAAACGATCATTCATTCCATCAGCAGTCCCACATTACTTCCCAGAACTTTAGCAGCTTTGTTTTTTCCCTGTAAAGCAGCCAGCGACTGTGTAGAAATGTGTATCCATAGAGCCAGTGCAGTCTGCATATCCTGATTATTAATCAGTCTTGCTGTATTGGCTTCTATGGCAGATATTATTAGACTTGTGCTGTTTTGATCATTTATGACAATGCCTAAGCTTAACTTACCAACTGAAGCCCAGATCACACTGAGCATGTTCGAGTCTTGGTCTTACAGAGATGTTTAACAAAGTTACAAGATGACCGCCCCCTGCGGCTAACTTTGAAAACATAAATAATTTGTTTAATTAGGCTTCTGGTGCAGGAAGTTCATGTTTATATTTAGTATACAAAATACAGCATTTTTAGCATTATTCTATTTTAGAATTGAGTTCCCCTTTAAGTAGGCCAAAATGATGATTTTAAATTTAGGAGAGATTTTTTAGTGTCTCATAACAAGGCAGATATTTCGGGAGGGCAGTATAGTTTTTTTTAACTATTGTTTTTTTTCTTTATAATGAGCAGGTCCACACATAATGTTTTAAGTGTTTGCAGTCACTTATGTCAAGAGACATTATTTTATTTTTTTTAGGTTGTGGCCATGTTACCGCTGCACCATAAAAATGTCTTCAAGTATTTGATCTCCTTTCTGCGGGAGCTGCTGAGTAACTCTGACGAGAACCATCTGGATATCAAAATTCTAGGTATATATTTTACTTTTTGCAGAAGTCAAAAAAGGTAAAGGCACCTGTTTTGGGCATGAGTATTTTAAGATGTTGAACTTTGGCTTACTGTACTGTTGACCTGCAAAACTGCACAGTAAAAGTGTCCAATGGCTTCTTTAACATATCTGCATAATCGCTACAGTCCACATCCATGTGTGAATTTCAAAACTATATAGGCCATTTACTTACCACCTCCTTCCCACTGAAACGAATGGCAACTCTGGTGTAAACTGTCTAAACTTAGGAACTGTCAGCCCAGCAGTGCCTAAACAGCTGATGGGGTAGTCCAACCGGAGTGTCGGTCATGATGATTATATTTACCATGAATGCTATGTTTATCTGGATACACTTGGAACATTATAGCAAGATGACTGTGCTTAAACTATTTCATGTATATCTTGTTATGAACACAGGACAGCCTAAACCAATGTTCGGTCCGGTCTGGTGCACCTGCTGGTAGAAAAAGGCAGGTACCCGAACACAACCCCACTTGGGCCTATGATTAAGTGCTGAGAAGCACGAAACGCCTCAGGCTCGTGGGGTAATTGGTCTTTTTATGCATTAATAAATTTATATTTTTTTACATAGCATGGCATAATAGAGAAATTTCATTTGTCTACATTGCATTACCTTGGTTAGACCACCAGAGGTCTCTAATACGCCATACACCATTAGACTACATTATTTAATGTTTGTTCCTTGATGCCAAATTTTGCAATATTTGATTATTTAGTGTGCCTTGGAGATTTGCTCATATTTTTTTAAAGAAAATGTCACACAGCCCACGTGTATATAAACATACTGGCAGTTGGTTTCCATACTTCTGTGGTACCAAGGGCCAAAATTATTCTGGCCTACTTAGTGGAGGGCCGATAATGGAAGCCAGTGTTGACCACTCCCTGTTTTTAAACCACACCCACTTTAAGCCACACCCATGTTACCACAAGACTATGTGCAAATTAATTTTGATAGCACACAAAGGCTGAGCAGGGCACACACAGGCTGAGCGGGTCATACACAGGGAGCATAGGGAAGGCAGAATAGAGCAGGAGACTTAGAAACCCATCAGTATGTACTACATACAGTGACACACTGCTGGTTTTCATTAGCATTTTGTATAAAGTGTGAACAGTATGGGCAGTTTCAGTCTGGTTCTCAGGTGTGAACAGTACAGGGTTTTAGGGGTGTGAACAATAGAGGTGTCACAGGTGTTAACAATCCAGGGGGATCATAGGTGTGAACAATACAGGGGATTAGTCTGAATTTGAGGATTAAACAGTGCAGGGGTCAATTAATCTCTGTAGTGATACCATTTAAAGCTTACACATGGTAAGCAAACACAGCAGGTAGGGGGCCACAGAAGGGGTGGGTGGGTGGGTCACCCTGCCATATAGGGTTTCCACCTTTTTTTAAAAAAATAAAATAACGGCCAGTGGTGGGGGCAGGATGCAAAAGGGGTCGGCCACCGATGGGCCAAGGGCTTTTCTTAAAGGAACAGTTCAGGGTAAAAATAAAAACTGGGTAAAGCGATAGGCTTTGCAAAATATAAAATGTTTCTAATATAGTTAGTTAGCCAAAAATGTAATGTGTAAAGGCTGGAGTGAGTGGATGTCTCACATAACAGAATACAACACAACATCCTGCTTTTCAGCTCTCTAAATCTGAGTTAGTCAGCGACTTGAAGGAGGGCCACAAGGGACATAACTGTTCAGTGAGTTTGCAATTGATCCTCAGCATTCAGCTCAGATTCCAAAGCAACAGTTATGACCAATGTGGCCCTCCCTCAATTCACTGATTGGTTACTGCCTGGTAACCAGGGTAACCAGTCAGTGTAAACAAAAGAGAGCTGAAAAGCAAAAAGTAGTGTTCTGTTCTGTTATAATTACAGTCACTCCAGCCTTTATATAATACATTTTTGCCTAACTATATTGAAAACATATTTTATTTTGCACAGCCTATCTATTTACCCAGTTTTTATTTTATACTGAACAATTCCTTTAAGGATATTACAAATTACCGGCAGCTACATTGCCGATAAAATTGTAATACTGACCCCGGCAGGCGTTTTACCGGCTAGGTCGGTAAAATACCGGCCAGGTGGCAACCCAATTTCCATGTTGTTCTGTAGCATGCTGTGTTGGTAGTAAGTGGGTATCGTTTAGGAATGCTGAATTGTGACTGAAGTATTGGAAAGTGGGCTGGCAGTAGAGAAGGCTGTTTTAATGTCTGTTCTCTCCCTATGAGAAGTCCACGGTAATCAAAAATACCAGTGCCCCATAGCTTTAAATTATACTGCATTGTTGAAATGTTAATTTTATAACTGTATCTTTTCAATTGTTACCTCTAGCCAGTATATTCGGAAACTTGCTGCTCCGACCCCCACCTGACTGGCCAAAACCCAGCAACTCGGACAAGAGGAAGTGCCAGGAGTTTTTACAACAATTCCTCCAGCCTGGTGACCCATGAACATCACCCAAAGTATAGTATTTTCCTGCTTCCACTCCAGTATTTTCTCCCGCATCAGTCAGGGTTTCTACAATGCCTTTGGTGAATGGACATTTGACATTGTAAATTTTAGTTGTTGTTTATTCAGGACTGCATAATTTAGCTGGATTAGCTCATTTAACAGAGAGTGTGCATTCTGTGTACTGAACTGAAATGATGGCAGGCTTACTACATGAGACTTGCACTGATTCTTCACAATGGTTCTCTGCCAGGAAACAAACTTATCTACCTGTGTTAGTGTGTTAACATTCAGCAAACCAAAAATGAAACCCCAACTGCTCATTGCTTTCCAAAAAAACATATATAGCCGTGACTGCTACTTCTACAATGGAACTTGCCGTTGAATCACATTTCCACACAGAAGAGAGTTAAAACAAGTGTCCCAAGAAAGGAGCTGTTTAACTCATGAAACAGCTCGTGAAACACCTAGTTTTATAGGTTGTTCAGAGGAAATGGCACCGATAAATCCAATGGGTTACCAAACTCTCCTCTATATTCCTCAAGAGCGCTGTGTTTTGTTCATTTTCTCCAATAATAAAGTCTATCAACACTGCAAGCAATTATGGGCCTCAAAATGCAGAGATTTGTGTTTTGGAGAGAGGATCACATGCATGCGCCTTAACCAGTGACATAACAAGGGAGGAGCAGACCTGCAAAGAGAGGGTACCTGATAGAACCTGCTTCATTCCCACAATTGCCCAGAGACAGGGGTTGTAGGGTCTGTGGGTGGCGGGGCCCAGGCATTTTGTGCCGAGACAGTTCTTCTCTTCAGGAAAATATCTCTGAGACAGAATATCCCATATGACTTTATGATTGCTTGTAATTCCAAACCATGGAAATTTAACAATGGACATGTTCATTTTTTTTTTTAATAGTTTCAGCCATTTGAGTATTCCAGTATTGCCAGCAGAAAAATGTTGGAAATGTTGCATAAATTTGTCAGCAGATTAAGTGCATCCCTGATCTTGTACAGTAGCTCCCATCTTACATTTTTACCAGTGACCATGTCTAAATTGCCATTATATCATGTTAAAGCACAGTTTTTGAATATCTACTTTACAGGTTTTACAGATTAGTGATGCACCAAATTTAGTATTTAGTTTATAAATACCAGAATTCAGCTGTCATATGAACCAAATCTGAAGGATCTGGCATTCGCTCAAATCTGGATATGCAAACTAGGTTCGGCATTTCAGAAGGATTTGGTATATGGCTGATCCCAAGAATTGTGTGAGTACATTTATTATACTGGTTATTTAAAATAGACAACAAATGTTTTGTAAAATACAGTTGAACCTTAATTTTATGTTCCTTTGATATTATGGTTTTCTGCAAATGATGCCGTTTTTTGCATTATGAAGCAATTTTACTGTTTCCCAGGTTGTTCTCCAATTTTTTTTTTGGCCCCCAGGAGAATGTACAGTTAATGCCTGGACTGTATATAAGGAATAATGTACCCCATATTTTAAAATAAAAGGATATGACTCACTGAAACTTGTGTATAATAAAAAAAAAAAAAATATATATATATATATATATATATATATATATATATATATATATAGTGCCTTATTCTAAAACATATGGATATTAGAAGTCATTGAGAGGCATAAGGGTAGAACAGGAGATAATTATTTATTATATTAATCAAGTTTCAGTACCTTGTGAGACAAATGATATCAAGTTACCGATTATATAAAAAAAAAATAATGTCCCTTAGCACCATTTATGAGGGTACATTTTAAATATTAATGGCTTCTTTGATGTCGCAGGACCAGCTAAAACTTGTTTATTACAAGAAAGAATGTATCCCTTAACTTAAAAATATAAGGGCATTATAAGTCAAATTGAGATTCCATGATTTGCAGCTTTGTGTCTTTGTAATATATATTTGAATAGATTTGATGCTAACCAGGCGATAAAATAATACTAGTCCCTTGAATACAGTCATTTTCTGGCCTGGTAAACCTCACCATAGTAATATATGATATAAAAACCGGAGCCAGCTTAACAAAACAATATATCCAGATACTCATTTATAATATATTAAAGGAGCACTGTTGCAACTAACATTTATAAACTCATTCTGCATAGGTCACTTGCCTTTTTACTGGCAGGGCTGGGTTATTTGCCTGCTCCATCTTAATAATATTCGCTATTCCCAACAGATTCACTGCCCACTGGCTACCCTTTACAGTCACAATGGCACAACCCCCAAGCTTAAGGTTGCAAATTCTAAACAAAGTTTGATATTTTGGTTAACAGATTCATTTTTCAGTAGAGATGACTTGCAGTTCTGCCATACTCCATCAGACAAAACCCTAACTTTGAATTCATTTAAGCCCACTGTATTGAAAGCATGCATGGGGACATCACCTTTTAAACTGTTCAAGACAATTACTGGCATTTAGAGTAGGCCACAGTCAAAAGGTTGTTAGCCAACTGCCTTCCTCTTTTTGGCCTGCAGCTGAAAATGCTTTATGAAGGTTGGGCTTATTGACCCCAATTTATATTGATATTGATTGTGGCGCATATATTTATATTCACGTCCTTGCTTGCTAGGCTAAGCCCTAAGCTTTATCCTATAAAAACCCCAATAAAAAATGATATATTAAAGTTTAATAACACATCAGATCACAGTAATTGGGGAACTTATGATTATGGCTAATGCCAGATGGGTGTTGAAATCAACCTGCTTAAGTACACAGGCCTAAAATCAGCACCTACACATGCACATGCTGGCACACTCAGGTGGACTTTGCAAAGAAACACAGGACTTTGCTTTCTTGTGCTGAAATCAGTCCAGTGTGCCTACTACACCAGAGCCGACACAGTGGTTTCTGTGCAGGCAGAAGAGAAGGCTAATGCTGGTGTAGGGGCTGATACTTCAAACCGAGTGTTTCAGCCGGCCAGTTTCAGCCATCTGTGGGGCATGCATTGTCCTAAGTCAAATATTAACCTCTTCTGCTGGATCTAATTACTGCTGTCTGCACTATAGATGTATGTATAAAAACATAACATTTTGAGCACCCTTTAGTAGATGTAGGCCATTTTAGTGGTCATAGCTTCCTCCCTCTGCATGACATTATACATTATACCTTGTCTCCACTTGGTTCTAGTAAATGCTGCATCATTATTAACTGTCAACAACAAAATGTTGCCTACTACATTTGTATACATACTTTTTTTTTTTTAATTGATCGTTGTTAATGTAAAAAATGTGTACAGTTTTAGATCTTTAATATGTAGCATCTTAAATATCTGTTTAATACGTTTTATTTTCCAACTATATGATTTTAAGCTTTTGTGAGCCTGCTATGCTGTATATAAAAAAAAGAAACATTGGTTTTATACAACAGATTTATTTTAATGTCATATACAAAAATGGCTTTAGAGTATTTTATGGATTCTAGGAATAATGTGCAGTCTATAAATAAAATCTAAAAAAAAAAAACAAACAATTGTAGGGGTGAGTTTTATTGAACAACCAATAAGGCAACGTTTAACCCTTTAAGTGCCACATAATCTACATTAGAATCTAATTTGTGGGGGTAAAAGTCTGAATTGCCACAGACTGTAGCCCACACAAGTTATTTATATGGGGGCCCCAATGACACATGCGTGCAATACCATACATTTTTGCCACACCCCTTGTGTATGTTACACAAATTAGCAGTTAGGTCGGTTTTGCTGGGTGTCAACGGGGGCCTGCGGCACCCGCAGGGGGGTGTAGTCGGGATCAAGGAGGAAGTCCTTTTCCAGTGATTCCAGGCAAAGTACAATTCAAGGGGAATCCAATAGAGAGGTCGAAGTCCAGGCAAACAGGTTCAGGAGGCAGGCAGCGCAGATTCAAGGTCAGGATACAGGCAGATCAGTAACAGGAATACAGACAAGCAAGGAGACCCAGGAACACAATATAATATTGAGCTATACTCGGGCATCGAACCTGGGTCTCCGGCGTCCTTTTAAGTTTGGAATTTGGGGTAACCACATGGCGGCTATGGGTGCCCCCATCTTGGAAGTGCCGCTGCAGAGGAAGGACGCGCCGCCCGGAGCTCCCGGAAAGACACTGGGACATTGAACTTGTCAGATATATTTTTTCTTCAACCACAGCTACTATGATACAAACTCACCACTCGTTGTACTGAAAAGCAGGAGTATAACTATATAGAAATTGCAACTGCTGGGCCCCCCAGGAACTATAGGGGGCCCTGTTGAACTGGTGTTACAATACATGTTCATGCTATGATCCCAAATGTTAGGGGCCCAAGGATGTTTCTGTGGGGCCCAATAACCAGTCATTCCCCCTACTGAAAAGTGCATGTAGTTGCTGCTCATGTAATTCAGTAAGTAGGTCCTTATAGAAATAGCTGAAGTTACTCTATGATAAATAACTCCTATAAAGTGTTACATGAATTAATGTTCTAATAAGGGTTCTGTGGAATAAGTTTTTGCTTAAGTTAAGAAAATTGTGGAAGTTTAGGGGCCCAATGTGGCTTTTCAAAGCGGCCAGACATAGTGGCCCTTTCTGTCACTGGCGCTATGGTGCCTCTACCCAGACTTCTCCCCTGCCATCCAGAAGCAAGGGACCACTTTTACTATAGTCAAGAAAAAAACGCCAACAGTATGATCTTCCCAGCAAGGCAGTGCATACAAGACGGTGGCCTAGTCCAAATGTTCAGCTCCCAATTAGATGTGGATGACCTGCTGACCTGGAAAAACCTAAGGAGATTACCTACTCACAACAAGATGGAAGGATTGACCCTGAAGCTTTGTAAATCCCTGGCTCCCTTATTCCTCCCCTAGTGACCTGATTTTACATGGGAAAATTTTTATTGTGGTGAGTAAATGGCATCATATCCCCAAGGCGAAAACACACTGTCATTTAATCCACCAGCTCCCCCCATGGACCATCTTCCGTTGTGGACTGTGAACACATGTAACACTGCTCTTACAGGGCCATTCCCTGCTTGAGTATTACCCCACTTTACTTTCTCTAATACGTTGCTACACTAATCCATGGGATAGAGTCATAGGGTGGTCCTTTTTAAGATTCCTGTAATCACGTTTGTTTTGCCGCTTACCATATGTGCCTTCTTGGTGACTATGAAGATTTTCGTTCCAGGTTATAGTATATCTATATAAGTAATTCTAAAACTGGACTTGCTGAGTGATCATTGAAGAGATTTCACTACTCACCTGTGTCTAGGAGTTGCCATTGTGATAGGATTAGTGGAACAGTTTATAAGCAGAGAACTTCCCACACCCGTCATTTGAACTGAAGAAGCTGCTCGGATGAGTAGTGAATTGTTTTCAATGATTACTCGGCAAGTCCAGTTGTTTTAGAATTACTTATATCATATGTGCGTTTTTGGTGGTAACCCTATGGCACTCTATGGAGATTACTTGGGCTATCTTCCCATCCCTTTGATACTGTGAGCCTAACTGCCTCCACTTAAGCTGGCCATAGATATGAAGATTATTATGCTATATCGGATGGAAGAACAGACGTCCATTCCAATCTTATGACCTGCAACTAACTAATATAAAGTAGTAAAGAGAACAAATTACACAATGCTCTGGCCATTAATTGACAGACTGCAATTGAATGAAAGTTATGTCCAACAAATAGTAGTGACAATCTCCCATTGATATCTTCAGATATGTAGAGATCTTCTCTTTGGCATATATAAACCTTTTAACCTGTCAGATCGACTGAACGTCATGACAAGAAAAATGTTGGGACACGCCACACATGGTCCGAAAATCGTACGACCCTTTGTTTCAGACAATGATATCTTTTATTTCCACTAGCAGGAACACACTTTTAAAGGGGTTGTTCACCTTCAATGTCCAAATCTTATGAAACCACTAACAATGCTCTCATTCTGTTAGACAATCCTTTATCCATCAAAACAAGTAAATCGGTTATTGTGAAAGCTAGTTTATGTATGGGCCCCAAATGAAAAAGGGATAACATTGTGTAATTAGGGGTCAAAACAGTCATCCCATAGTCATGCTGACATTGTATGTAATGGGTAAAGTACATGTGTGCGCATTTTATCCTATCAGAGGGGAATCAAAACAGCAAGTGGATCAGATGCATGTGGATGTATCTGGAAACCACCAGGTTCCAAGCATTCTGGATAATAAGTCCCATACATGTACTAATAAAACAGTAGCTTGTACTTGGGTTTTTTTAATGTTTACTTAATTAAAGGTATAAAGATCCAAATTCTGGAAAGATCCACTATCTAGAAAACCACAGGTCCTGAGCACTCTGGATAAAAGGTTCCATGCCTGTACAACAACAAATCTCCATGTGTGCCAGTATTCTGGGAATGCTTCTGCTTTTGGCCCATATGTAACAGTACCTGACTTTTTAAAACCATAAAAAAATCAGTGTTGCTGGTATTGTGTGTATAAATGAGATTAGATGATATTTTTTACAGAAAATGGGTCAGTTTTAAGTACTAGCAGCATTGTTTGCATATAAGTAATATTCTCTGGTACAAGCAAAGGTAGTTCCCCTTGGACAATCACTGATGCACACAGGGCATTTATCTGTCTATTAAACCTGACAAACACACACAATTCACTATTGTCCAACAGGCAGTTCCTCTGCTAGTTGCCTTTTAATACTATTGCTTTATATTCTCATATTTGCACAATTATCATAAATCACTTACTATACATGAAAAAATTACCACTGCAAAGTCCTTTTCCAATTCTCTGATGAAACAAATATACATATTTTCTTTCATTGACACGTGAACAGGAGTTGAAGGTTAATATAAACCCCAGGGCTGTCTGGTTTCGACATCATGAGAAATGGTTGTGATTAAAACTAATTAAAACTTTTGGTTGATGCAGGGTTGGACTGGCTCGGCCGGACACCAGGAAAAAACCCAGTGGGCCCCCAACCTTTATCAGCCCCCGTCAGACCCCCCCTCTTTTATTTAAAAAAAAACATATGCATGCCAGCATGGGCGCTGCATTAGGGGATGCCACATTAGCGGGGGCCGAGGGGGGGGCTCTGGACAGAAGTCCTGGTGGGCCCTGGGCCCCTCAGTCCAAACGTGAGTTGGTGTGTAAAATAAATCCTCTACTTTAGCAAGTACTGCTAAATTGTAATGTATATGACACAGGCAGGGTTGTGTGTGTTTGGAAAGGTACAGTGCACAGTCATTTCAGTAGAATACAGACAAAATAAGAAGACTGCTAAGTTTATGTGCTTGTATTGATCATTTATTTGTACAGCTTGTTGTGCAGAACTTTTACCATTTGAAGTATTATTTGAAAGACACACACCAGAACCAACATGAACACACCCTCTCAAGACTTATTCCCTTCTAGAAAATGTCAGTCTGTCCACACACACACACACACACACACACACACGTCACCTCCTTCAAGTCAGCCCCTTCAAGTCTTGATCTTATCCTTTTAGATTTATCGACAGCCTCTGACTGCAGTTAATCATCCACCCCAGATATTCAACACAATATTTATTTTACACTTTATTTATAATGACCATTTTTATATATCTTTTGCAATCTGGTGCAATCTGCTTTCAATCTCTGTTGGGGTCAAAACATGATGTTACAAAAAGTAATATAGCAAATAGTTGGGGATTTGAATATGTTGCCACAATGTGCATTGCTGCAGCAGTGTAACCTGCAGTGGTTAAGCTACTCTCATTCTCTCATTTGCTAGTAGCGATAGTAGTGAAGTATTTGAGTTCCTGCAGACTGCAGCTAACAATACTTTAATAAAATTGACTGATAGTGGCCTTTCCTTTCCATGCACGTAGAATATATCTATATGCAATTAACGAGTGCTTATTTTGCCAAAACTGAGTATCTACAACCTATAATGACAAAATATGTTTATGGATAATGACAGTGTTGAGCAGTGAATCATGATAACTATATATTTAGAAGAAGCATGCATTGCTAAAGGTCAGTGCATCCTTATAATGAGCATGCTGTTCTATTTGTACATATCTGATATTGGCTTATTATGAGCGTGCTATATAATCATACATGTTATCTCTGTATAATGAAACCAAGCACATTTAATAATGAGTAATTTCATTGGGAACAGTTGGCTAGCAACATCGTTCCCTCAAAACTGAAGAAACTAGTAGGAAAATAAATAATTAAAAGATCATTTTGCTTGTGCTGTTATATTAGTATATTCCAATTCAGCACTTACTGGATGGGACTTGAATAGCTCTCCCATAGACTCAATTTTATCTAAATAATCCACATTTGAAAAAATGTTTTCCTTTTTCTCTGTAATAATAAAGCAGTACCTTGAACTTGATCCTAACTAAGATATAATTAATCCTTATTGGAAGCAAAGCCAGCCCATTGGGTT
>CM044433.1:80017640-80058084 GCA_024363595.1 Xenopus borealis | reverse complement strand
TCAGAGATATAAGAAATGTTTGCAATTTAAGTAACATTTACAAGAGAAAGTTTATGTTTGTTGCTTAAAAGAACAATTTATTTTGGATAATACACTTTATCTCCCAGAGGAAGTGCATTTCACAGAAAACAACTAATTTTTTTCCATTAAGTGATTTCCCATTAAAACAGTAAAATATTTTAAATACCGCGAAAAGCAAATTGAATCTCATTAGGTATTCAGAGGAAATATCTTATTTTAACAAGAGCGATGGCTATTTAACTTCATCAGCACCAATAACCAGTTTAGCATTTTACCCACAGTGTGCAACCTTCATTAGATGCCTTCATATTAACAGTTCAATGTACTTTGTGTGCCAGTTACAATAAGCTCTTAGATGCCACTGAAAAATGATGGTTTTTTAGTGCATCATCAGGTCCTCGTTTACATTTCATAAAATTAAAGAAATCCATAAGATGCATAATAATGTATGCATCCTTCTACTGAGTTTACAGAACACTGAGTGAAATTTGCTTTTTACTGCATTTTTAATCAACCCCCCACACATCATGACAAATCTACCAGCTCCATCTTGTGGCCATGTATAGCATTAACATTAGTATACAGGTATGGGACCTGTTATCCATAATGCTCAGGACCTGGGGTTTTCCGTAATTTGGATCTTCATACCTTAAGTCTACTAGAAAGTCAAACATTAATTAAACCTGAAAGGCTGGTTTTCCTCCAAGAAGGATTACTTATATCAAGTACAAGCTACTGTTTTATTATTACAGAGATAAAGGGAATCATTTAAAAAAAATGTTAAAATGAAAGTGGACTAGTAGCCAGCACAATAATCCAGGGACATTAATTAATACAACAGCAGAGGCACTGACTGACCGTGTGGGTGGGAGGGTGGTGCGAAGGCTGCAGATTGCAATGCTAATGGAACAGGGTTGCCAGGTTTTCATTTCAAAACCAGCCAAAGACTATCAAAAAACTAGACAACAAGTAGCGAAAAGCCATTTTAAAAGTAGCCCAATTCGTAAAACAATTATAGTATAAAATCAATTAAGTAATTTTCCAATTACCTTCTTTCATTAAAGAAGACACATTTTCCCTGGAAGTTGGGACAAATGTCTAAAGACAGGAAAAAGTGCGTAACTATTGTGGCTTACCTTTACTGAAGTTAAAATGCTGCATCAAATGCTGTGGATCTCATTTGGGGGGGCCTGAGGGCAAAGAGTCAACACTGCAGCAATCTCACCCCACATTGGGGGGGGGGTTCGCAGGGAGTCCCCATTAGCAGGAAGGGGTCCCTCAGAGTATTCGAGGCGAGTGTGAAGAGCAGTGGTGTCCAGTGACAAGGGCCCCAATTGCCCCGGCCCAGGGCTTTCAGGCACCAGAGAGTTTCTGCAGTCAGGGGGAAGGAACATGGTGAAGCAAAGGCAACAACTGGAGAGCAGGGCACAGCCCTGGGCATCTGCAGCCATTTTGTGGCACTTTCCCCTTCTCCAAAGCCTCTTGTGTCCAGTCATGTCATTGCCCTGGGGTGTGAGCAGCAGGTTGGTGTTACCCCTGGGGGTAAGAGGGTACAGTTTGGTGGGATATGACCGAGGAAGGGGCCTGGGGTAGGAAAAAGAGGACAGAGCAACTAACAAGGCAGCTTGGTGTGTGTGAGGCAGAACAGGAGAAAGATACTGGCTGTACCAACTATTCCTGTCCCGGAAAGTTTGTGGGAGCCTCTAGATGGGGGCTGAGCAGAGCCCTGGGTGATTGTGCTGGACCCCCTGTGTGGGTTTGGAGGGTTTCAGGTAGGTTTGGCCCCAGGAGCTCCCAGTAAAAAACTTACTGATTCCTGAATCCCAGCTGACTGGAAACACAGAATACTGGCTGCAGGCTCCTGCCTGCAATAGGAAAATGGCCAGATCTCATAAGCACCGCCTCTCTTTGTGCCTCAGCCAATCAGGAACAATGAGGGTGGGCTCAGGGCTCTATGTACATGCTGGGCAGCAGCACAGGTCAGAAACAGCAGCAGTATTTGGGTGGTTTTTCAGTCCCTGCAGCACCAAAACTAGACATTGGCGGGTTTGGACTTTGAAAACTGGCTACTACAATTCAAAAACCATCCAATTTGGTAGGAAACCAGCCAACCTGCTAGTGTTGCTACCTTTCCGGTTTTGACCCGGACAGCCCGGTATTTTGAAGGGCTGACCGGGTCAATACTTCCTGCCCGGTTTTCCAAATAAGAAAAAACGGGCGGGATTAGCTTGATTGACGCAGCGACCAGCCAATCGGCGATCGCGTCGTCATAGCTCTGCCCCATGACGTCACAGACCCGCCCACCGATGTCACTGGCCCACCCACCGACGTCATGGGCCCGCCCCCTGTCCGGGTTCAGCCACAGGAAAAGGTGGCAACCCTACAACCTGCCAACCCTGTAATGGAATAACAGCTCCTTCCTTCCTTTTCTCTGAAATCCTTTTGAAGATGCTCCATAGCTGCTGCTAGTGCACTGTCCTTCTCCTTTTCACAGCCAAAGTAATTTTATCCAGCAGCAGAGACCATGACAAGGGAGGAGGAGCAAGCACCAAGGGAAGCTGTAAAAGGCTGCAGAGAAGAAAAACATTGAGGGAGTGGAAAAAAAATCAGTGCAGACTGGTTCCTGGAAGTCCAACTGAGCGTTGCAAGCTGGGCCGCAACAGACTTTATCCTGGGCTGCATGTGGCTTGTGGGCTGGACACCCCTGTTATAAACTATGCTTAGTGATATCATTGGTTATAATTGGAGCTGTTTTCAGTGTCAGACTGGGTAGTGGCGTAACTACTCCCTGGTGGGCCCTGGTACAGTATGGGCACCTGGGCCTCCTGTCGGGCCCTTACCTATATCAATCACAAGCTGGAGTGTTGATAGCATGTGTGCTATAAAATCTCTCTCTAGATAACCACCTGCCATAACCATTTTCGTGGCTCCAATGGGCCCCAAGGGGATGGGGGCCCTGGTGCAGTTGCACCCTCTGCACCCCTGGTAGTTACGCCACTGAGACTGGGCCCCAGCCCTCATGGGCCTCCGCTGTTCTTTAGCTTCCAAAACAACTTGTACAGAAAACAACTCATTTTTTTCCATTAAGTGATTTCCCATTAAAACAGTGAAATATTTTAAATACCGCAAAAAGCAAATTGAATCTCATTCAGAGGAAAGATCTTATTTTAACAAGAGCGATGGCTATTTAACTCCATCAGCACCAATAACCAGTTTAGCCTTTACCCACATTTTACCCTATTAACAGTTCAATGTACTTTGTGTGCCAGTTACAATTAGGGTTGCCACCTGGCCGGTTTTTTACCGGCCTGACCGGTATTTTTGATGGCTGATCCCAATGTTATTAATAGGAAAAAAAGCTGAATATATAGGAAGGCCGGTATTTTTTTTAAGAAAAGGTGGCAACCCTAGTTACAATAAGGTCTTAAATGCCACTGAAAAATGATGGTCTTTTAGTGCATCATCAGGTCCTGATTTATATTTTAAAAGTTAAAGAAATCCATAAGATGCATAATACTGTATGCATCCTTCTACTGAGTTTACAGAACATTGAGTGAAATTTGCTTTTTAATGCATTTTTAATCAACCCCCCTCACAACATCATGACAAAACTACCAGCTTCATCTTGTGGCCATGTATAGCATTAACATTAGTATACAGGTATGGGACCTGTTATCCATAATGCTCAGGACCTGGGGTTTTCCGTAACTTGGATCTTCATACTTTACGTCTACTAGAAAGTCATTTAAACATTAATTAAACCTAATAGGCTGGTTTTCCTCCAAGAAGAATTACTTATATCTTAGTTTGGATCAAGTACAAGGTACTGTTTTATTATTACAGAGAAAAAGGGAATCATTAAAAAAAATCTGGTTATCTCTAAAAAATGAAGTCTATTGGAGACAGCCTTTCCGTAATTCAGAGCTTTCTGGATAACAGATTTCTGGATAACAGATCTCATACCTGTATTACCCTTATGTCAGTCCATTAAACACACCAATATGATACATATAGGGGTCTATTGATGAACACGTTATTTTTTCTGGAAAGTGGAAAACTCAAGTTTCTAGAGGAAAAAAAAAATAATTTCTCCATCTAAAACCTGTCAAGGTCATGTAGAAATCAATGGCAGATGTGCCTGAAGTTGTTTCTTGAAATCGTGATCTGTATTGGATTATCCGAAAAAGTCTGGGTTTTCAGACGAAAAAAATGCACGAGTTGTATGTCGAATTCAAAAAAGTCGATTCAAATTCTCAGATTATTTTATTGAGTCTTTTTCCCCACACCAACATTTTGATCTGATTATTTGATAAATGAGTTTAATTTGTGGATAGGTGTTACATATAGGGCCCTATTTATTAAAGTTCAAATTTTTTTGGTCAAGTTTTTAAAGGGATTCTGTCATGATTTTTATGGTTTATGTTTTATTTCTAAATTACACTGTTTACACTGCAAAAAATCACTCTACCATATACTAATACTCAGGGGCAGATTTACTATTGGTCGTATTTTGAATGCTAAAAAAATTAGAAATTCGACCATGGGAATAGTGGAGAAGTAAAATCGTTCGAATTCGACTATCGTATTCGAAGGATTTTACCGCAATTCAACTGAACGATCGAATATCGAAAATTTTAAGAGATTTAAGTGATTTTAAGCAATCAATCAAATTTTTTATATTCGATTAAAGATAATGATACCCAATTCGGTAGCTTTGATCTGGCAAAGTAGGTGGTCGAATAAAAATTTAAAGGGGAAGTTATTCGACCATCGAATATTCGAATAAAATTTTATTTGAAAATTTTAATCATTTGAATATTCAATGGTTGAATAACTTCCCTTTTTTTGAGGAAAAGAATAGAATTTCTCCATCTAAAACCTGTCAAAGTCATGTAGAAATCAAGGCAGATGTGCCTGAAGTTGTCGATTCAAATTTTCAGATTGTTTTATCTTTTTCCCCACACCAACATTTTGATCTGATTATTTGATAAATGAGTTTATTTTGTGGATATGTGTTACTCTCCATATAGGGGTCTATTTATTAAAGTTCGAATTTTTCTGGTCAAGTTTTTAAAGGGATTCTGTCATGATTTCCGTGGTTTATGTTTTATTTCTAAATTACACTGTTTACACTGCAAAAAATCACTCTACCATAGAAAATTTAATTCCAGAACCAATAAGTGTATTTTATTTAGTTGTAATATTGGTGTGTAGGCAGCCATCTCAGGTTACTTTGCCTGGTCATGTGCTTTCAGAAACAGGCAGTACTCCACTCTGGACCTGCTTTTGCTTTATGACAGGTTGTTCATACTAATACTTAGGGGCAGATTTACTATTGGTCGAATTTCGAATGCTGAAAAAATTTTGGGAATAGTGGGGAAGTAAAATCCTTTGAAATCCTTCGAATTCGACTATCGAATTCGAAGGATTTTACCGCAATTCGATAGATCGAATATAGAAAATTTTAAGCGATTGATCGAATTTTTTATATTCGATCAAAGATAATGATACCCAATTCGGTAGCTTTGATCTGGCAAAGTAGGTGGTCGAATAAAAATTTAAAGGGGAAGTTATTCGACCATCGAATAGTCGAATATTCGAATAAAGTTTTATTTGAATATCCGAATCGTTCGAATTCGTATATTCGATGGTCAAATTTGCCTAATTTGCATATTCGAAGATTCGAATTTAATACAAATTCGATCGAACTTTGAATCCTTCATGTGAATTTAGTAAATCTGCCCAGCTTACTAAATTCACATGAAGGATTCAAAGTTCGATCGAATTTGTATTAAATTCGAATCTTCGAATATGCAAATTAGGCAAATTTGACCATTGAATATACGAATTCGAACTGAAGGAGTCACAGTGGGACATGACATTTTACTATTTTTAGTCTTATATCAACCAGGGAGCTGCTATTTGGTTACCTTCCCATTGTTCTGTTGTTAGGCTGCTGGGGGGGGGATAACACTCAAATTTGCAGTGCAGCAGTAAAGAATAATGGAAGTTGATCACAGCACAAATCATGTGACTGGGGCTTCTGGGAAACTGACAATATGTCTAGCCTAGGGTTGCAACCTTTTCTAGAAAAAAAATACAGGCCTTCATTTATATTTCTCTTAACATTGGGATCAACCATCATTTCTACTGGCCAGGTCAGTAAAATACCGGCCAGGTGGCAACCCTAGTCTAGCCCTATGTCAGAATTCAAAATGAAGTATAAAATATCTGTTTGCTCTTTTGAAAAATGGATTTCAATGCAGAAGTCTGCTGGAGCAGCACTATTAACTGATGCCTTCCTGTCCTTCTTTCTTGTGGACATAGAAATCTGCTGTAGAATCAACCATCTTTGACCTTCTAAACTGTGTCTGCCTACTGGCGTATCTTCTGATTACCCAGGTCAAATAAGGTAAAGGACTTTTTATGTTCCCCAGTTGTGATTATTGACCTTAACATCTAAGTAGTGTATTGTAGGGCTATATTCAGCTATAAATGTAACCAGTTGATGTAGTGTATTGATTACTGAGGAAGGAAAAAATGCCTCAAGCTTATCTTCTGATGGGCCCCAAATCATAAAAATATCATATACAAAGTAATAGCAACAAAATATTTTATTGGGAATTCTGAAGATTATTTTTTTCAATCAATGGCATTAATAATGATGTTAGCATAGCTGGGGGCTAAGCTACTTCCCTTTGCTGTCCCTTGCGGTTTGATTAAACTTTGATTTCTCTTCAGCACCAAACAACCAAGTCTAAAAGAAAGTATATCTTGGCACAGGGTATATTTTTGTGTAGGAGAGCTGTTTACACTTGTCTCTCCTCTGTATTGTTTCTGTGCAAGGAGGGGAAGGAGCCCCACCCTTGTGAGCTGCCCTGAAGGAAGAGGGAGACCTGACCAGAAGGAAGAGGGAGAGAGAAAGCACTGCTGAGAAAGGAAAGGGCTGCTGGGAGAAGGCCTGGACTGGAAGTCAAAATAGGCCCTGGCATTTCAGGTACACAGACCCACAGAGAGACCCAAACAGCTCCCACCAGCCCACTAAATACTGACTTTCTATGGGACCTTATAGCAGTCCCTCTGGCATTTTCCAGAACCCACAGATTGCCAGGTCCGGGCCTGGCTGGGAGGGAGAAGCAGCAGAGTACAAGCAAAATGTGCATACACCCAGAGTTTCTGTGTGGGAATCTCAGTGGCACAAAAGCACACTCTCTTTAGGGTACGGAAGGAAAGGGGGTCCTTGTCAGGGCTCTGAAGAGCAAAGCATTCTCTTCTCAGGGCATGGAAAACTCAGGACTTTGAAGCAGCTTCCACATAAGTGGGGATTTCCATCAGCAGTTCAGAGATCACTTGCTGAATTAATCCAATCTCCCATATAGTGGAGGTCCAGAACTCCTGTAGCGTCATACACAGGTAAATGTGAAATAGATCTCATGCAGTAGCAGAAGAGGGCTATATTTGTAATATCTTTACCTCCATATATAGCATTCCTCCCTTCATGCAAAATGGAGGTATACATTAATACTGCATAAAAAATTTTTTGATGCACAATATCCCAATTTGATTTGTAAGTATCAAAATACTGGAATAATGGCTACAAGACTGAGCCCATTCCCTAGACCAGTGATCCACAACCAGTGAGCAACTCTCCGACCCCTTTGCTGTTACTGCCACTGGCCTCAATGCAGGTGTTTTGTTTTTTAAATCCTGGCTTAAAGGCAAGTTTTATTGGCAGGTGGATTAGTTAGTCTTTTATGAATTTAGGCAGTAGAATAATAAAGTTCTGGAATGTTGGGTTGTTAGAAAGACTAGTATTGCCCCTTTAGTAATGCCTTTTTAATCATTAAAGGAAAAATACACCCCCCAAACAATGTAGGTCTCTATAGAAAGATATTTAATAAAACAACTTATATGTAAAACCCTGCTTCATGTAAATAAACCATTTTCATAATAATATACTTTTTTAGTAGTATGTGCCATTGGGTAATCATAATGTCACGGTCGGCACCCAATACCAGAACAAACGCCAAGCACCCTGGTCTCGGCTCGTGCTTCACCCTTAGTGTGACTGCCTTTGGCTTTGGGAGGAGCCCTCAGCTACTCAGATGCCACCTGGACTTAAACGAGAGGTGTAGAGCGGGAGTTCTGGCTGGCAATGGGGCACGACTGTAGAAAGAGTCTATTAAGGCCGAAGGTCATGGTACAAACGGAATTAGTCAGATTTGTGGTCAAACAGGCTGGATCGAGGCAGGCAGACAGCAAGCAAGGAACGTCAGGCAGGCGAGGGTCAAAACCGGGTAATCAATCCAATCAGATAGGGATGAGGCAAAATCGGTAGTCAGATAACAGGATCGGGTAAGGATACAGATAACGGCGTAGTCAAGAATCAGGCAGGGTCAAACACAGAATCAGGCACTAGGAACAGAAGCTAATAGCACAGAAAGGCACCAGGGTAAAACCTATCACGAGTTTAATAAAAATGCCCCTTTAAATATTTAAACTTTGGCGCCATTGCGTTTTCACGTCAGCGCGCCTGCGCCTTTAAATATAGGAAGTGCGCGCCGCGCGCACTAGTAGAAGCCGGCACGGAGGAGCGGTGCGGCGGGGACACCCCCGCAAGGTAATTTTGTAACACATAAATAGAAAATTGCCATTTTAAAAAATAAGGACAGCCTCCTGGGATCCTAGGATTCAACAGTGCACACAAACATACCAAACAAACTATAAAGTTAGGTCACATGAGCCAATTAACAGACAGAGTTCTGTCTTTTGCTTCCACACTTCTTCCTGTTACAGTTACCAGCAGTACCTTGTACTTGATCCTAACTAAGCTATAACTAATCCTTATTGGAATGCAAAATCAGCCCATTGGGTTTATTGTGTATGTGATTTTCTAGTATAGGAAAACTATCCCCACGGACAATGTAAGTCTCTATAAAAAGATATTGCATAAAACAACTCATATGTAAAACCCTGCTTCATATAAATCAACCATTTTCATACTAATATACATTTTAGTAGCATGTGCCATTGGGTCATCCTAAATAGAAAATAGCCATTTTAAAAAATAAGGACAGCCTCCTGGGATTGTATGATTCAACGGTGCACAAAAACATCCCAAACAAACTATAAAGTTAGCTCACATGAGCCAATTAACAGACAGAGTTGTGTCTTTTGCTTCAACACTTCTTCCTGTTACAGTTAAAGTTGAAATATTTCTGGTCAGATGATCTCTGAGGCAGCACACAGACCATCACGACATGGTGGTTCAAGGCAAGAGATGTAAAAGGGCAACATTTAATTAAATATATATACCAGTTTGGTAAGATTCTTTAATATGTCACTTAATTTTATATAAATTTGATCTGTTGCTCAAGAATTCATTTTGGGGTTATAGTTTCCCTTTAAGTTTAAATTCTTTTAACATACTTTAACAGACTTTAACACTTTCATTCAAACGAGCGTTCGTTCGTGAAACGCAGTGCTGTTCGTGAAACGCAGCGCTGTACGTCACTTCCGAGGTAAACCTTTCCCTATCACTACTGTTTCCGGGGTAAAACGTTCGTACAATTCTTGTCTTTCAATTTATGAATACAAAATCGTACCATTTCTTCGTTTACCAATTTTAATCCTACAATAGATATCTGATTGTTTAGGTGTAATCGTTACATTCAAACGTACGATCTGTGTCTAGACGTTCGTCGAAACTATACTAAAATCTCAACATGTATGGCCACCTTAAGTGTGAGTGTGTGAGTGTGTGAGTGTGTGAGTGTGAGCTTGGAAAAGTTGTCTGTAAGTGTACTAAGGCCAAAGACAGAAGGAAAAAAAAAAAAGATTTTTTAGAGAGAAATATGTAAAGAAAAGGGTGTAGAGAGGTGCAGTTCAGCTCACAGTGTTGAATCAAGGCAATCCAGGCGACCAATTCAGCGATCAAGGCTCAGAAAGGCAGCAGGGGGTCTCCAAGCAACAGCAGGTGCGCAGCAAGGAGGGAAGAGGCGGCGTCTGGAGGGTGCAATTTATAGGGGGAGCAGTGGAGACGTCTAAGGCATAGAGGAGTGGCAGACAATATTTGATAGACAGCTGATATTTTTAAATGAGCTTAAAACAGCTATGAATGCTTTAATAAAAATTTTAAATTGGATTTCATGTTTAATTTGAAAAGGACTTTTATTATACAGATTTTTGTGTCTGGGTGTCTGAGCCTGTCTGTATACATACATACTGCCACACCAAGTCCTATCAGAAGAGTTCTCCTCTCCTCACACGCTGGCCCAGCCCCGCCCTTCAGTGCAGTGTGTATGCAAATTAACCACACTGACTAGGGATCAGAAGCAGACTGAAAGGAGAAACAGCCAATCAGAATTAAGCTTTAGAAACTGCTGCATGCGTGCGCTTCCTGTCTCTGCCAGGAGCGTTCATAGAAATAGACGATGTTGCTGTATCCCTCAGGGGGGAGATAACAGAAAATTTATATAGTGTAGTAGTTTCAATGTTAAGTGAAATATACCCACAGTGTCCTCCAAACCTTATTAGAACACTTTTTTACTGTGATACAAAAAGAGCATACACTTGTTCACCATGTGTGTTCAATTATAGATTTTTCACCCTTATTTTAAACAGGAAGAAAAGAGAACAAAATAGGAGGGGGTGGGTCCGTAACTAAGGTATAGTGAGGTTAGCAACACAAATCCGGATTGTTGCTTTCCGGTGTTATTATATACTCACAAGTAGTGGGTTTCAACTAGGAACTTAATATAGTAGTTTCAATATTAAATAAAATACACCCACAGTGTCCTCCAAACCTTATTCAAGTGCTTTTTACTGTGATGCAAAAAGAACATACACTTGTATGTTAAATTAGCTTATTCTCCATGTGTGTTCAATTCTAGATTTATCACCCTTATTTTAAACAGGAAGAAAAGAGAACAGACAGGGGTGGGTGGGTCCGTAACTAAGGGATAATGAAGTTAGCAACACAGATTTAGATTGTTGCTTTCCGGTGGTATTATATACTCACAAGAAGTGAGTTTCAACTGGGGAATTATTGTAGTAAGATCAATATTAAGTGAAATAAACCCACAGTGCCCTCCAAGCCTTACTGAAATACTTTTTTACTATGATACAAAGAAGACCATACACTTGTGTGTTAAATTGACTTAATTCTCCATGTGTGTTCAATTAGCTTTTTCACCCTTATTTTGAACAGGAGAAAGGCAAGGGTGGGTGAGTCCGTAACCAAGGGATAGTGAGGTTAGCAACACAAATCCGGATTGTTGCTTTCCGGGGGTATTATATACTCACGAGAAGTGAGTTTCAACTAATGTGAAACACAAACAGGAAGGTCT
This sequence comes from Xenopus borealis, assembly GCA_024363595.1. Taxonomy (NCBI): domain Eukaryota; kingdom Metazoa; phylum Chordata; class Amphibia; order Anura; family Pipidae; genus Xenopus; species Xenopus borealis. The sequence continues at coordinate 80,046,715 of CM044433.1, read as the reverse complement.
CTCATCCAGACTCCTTCTTCCTGAATCTCTTGATGGGGAGATAAAACAAATATCCTGTGCAGAAGCGCTTTTTAAAACATATTTAATAAAAAAGGTAAAATCACACTCACAAACACACTCTGGTATGTCGCATTGAAATGTCCTTGTAAAGTCCTTCTAGCACTTAGATTTCCTCGGTAACCCTTGGAACTTTGTGCTACTTTTTTCAAAAAGTTCGAGCGGCGCTGCTCCCAATCGCAGGCGTAAACACGCTCGGCGCTTCTGCAAAGTAAGAGCATAGGAGCGTAATCTCGCTGACGACTTCCTCCTGAGCGATAACGTTTCCTGCTCTCTGCTGAGAGAGCAAGAAGGTTTATGTGTTATACTTAAAGGGAATCTGAGTTGCTAAAGGGTGTTTATCTTTTTTTTTTTAGATATTTAAATTTTTAGACTATTAATACCAGACTTAGCTCAGTGTTAACCTGTATTAGGAAGTGCATAGGGAGTAATTGATGCTGATTTCAGTATACTGTCCCCTTCCTTCCCCCATTGTTGTAACCGTTTGTTTTACCAGACAGCAGATTTATCAAAATGTGAGTTTTCCACAGAAAAAAAATTACTCACTTATGATACCTATGTAATTTTTTGAAAAATATTCATCAGTGGGTGAAAGTTAGAGTTCACGCTTCTCAAATCCATTAGAAATTAATAGAAAGTCGGTGAGATTTTCTGTTGTGTTTTGTAATTTCAGACTTTGATAAATCTGGCCCTGGGTATCCATTATGCAGGGGGATTGTCTGTGCACTGGTAATTTATCTACCTCGCAAGGACCAAACATGGTGTTTCTTCAATTTTTTAAGTTTAAAAAGTATCAAAAACCACAGATTTTTCCTGATTAAAAAAAGTTAAGCACAGGCCTTATTCATTGAATGGGGGTATATTGCCCCTTTACAGTCAATATAATGTCTCCATATGTAAACCACGTGTTTCCCTTTAGTCCTCAGAACTCCAGAAATAACTTCATGTAACAAAAGCCTTCATTAATTTTTTACAGCTATCAGTGCACTGTTTGTATAACTCAGCATATGACTCCTATGTGTTGAGCAAGGGAACAGAGCCACATCCAGTTTCCAGACTTGTGACTAGGATGGGTTATTTTGAAAGAAAAAAATACTTATGCTAAAAACTCATATAATGAGTAACAATGTAATTAAAGATACAGGACATTTTTCAGTGTTCAAAGATTACATAACATATTTTAATTCATTGACAGTCTTTTTCTGAAGTTGTTACTTCTTGATGTTTTTTTAGTAGGTAAGCTTTATTGTTTAAATAAGAAAATGGTAAAATAAAAATAAAAAGGGGGGGGGGATATCAAACATGAACATTTTTCCAGTTACACAAGCCTGTCTTATATCCTGCAGCTGATAAGATAACGTATATGCCAACTTCCTCCCTTTGAATTGCATTGATATGGTCAGCATTGGTAACCTATATTGCATAACAATGTAATGAAATGTATTAGGTAGGGTATCTTCTGCAGTGAAACCTCAATTTTACATCCCCTGATTTTAAGTTTCCCCTCATTTTACAATACCCCCTATATTTTTTTCAATAATACATTTCCCTGATTTAATATTTTCCTGGTCCCCTGAAAAATTTTAAATTGGGGTTCTACTGTATATGGTTATCCAGCTCACACCAGGGGTCCCAAACCTTGTCGAATTTAGTGTTACAACTTCTATTTTCATACATTAGTTTATACGGGGGGGGGGGGCAGTGTCGGACTGGGATGCCAGAGGCTCACCAGAAAACCTTAGACCAGGGGCCCAACAGAAAACCTTAGATCAGGGGCCCAACTTTCCAAACTTTTATTCCTTCTCTCCTCACTTAACCTCTTTATTCTCCTATTCTTTTAGATCTACTTACTATACTCTATTATTCTTCCATTATTAAGTCTCTTTTTCCACATAAAGAAATAGGGAATGAACATGAAATAGGCCAAATTGTTAGAAACAAGAGGGCCCACTGACACCTGGTCCCACCGGGAGTTTCCCTGGTATCCCTGTGGGCCAGTCCAACACTGCAGGGGGGGCATTATATTTACAGTTGTTTCAAGGCCCTAACTGTGCTGGTAGGGTTGCCACCTTTTCTTGAAAAAAATACCGGCCTTCCTATATATTTATCTTTTTTTCCTATTAATAACATTGGCATCAACCATCAAAAATACCGCCCAGGCCGGTAAAATACCGGCCAGGTGGCAACTCTATGTGCTGGTGTTGTGCCCATCCAATACATATCTATATGAGCTCCTCTTTACAGCATACTATCAGCTATTTCTATTAGGATCTAATTACTGAATTATATGAGCATCAACAGCACGGGAATGACTAGTTTTTGGGCCCACAGCAGCATCATGTGCTGAACTAACAGGGGACTAAGAATTAAAGGGATCCTGTCATGCGAAAACATGTTTTTTTTCCCAAAAATCAGTTAATACTGCACTGAAATCCACTACTCAAAAGAGCAAACAGATTTCATATATTTGAAATCTGACATGGGGCTAGACATTTTGTCAATTTCCCAGCTGCCCCTAGTCATGATGTGACTTGTGCCAGCACTTTAGGAGGGAACTGCCTTCTGGGCTCTGGCAGGCTGTTGTTTTTCCTTCTCAATGTAACTGAATGTATTTTTACTATTTAGTGCTGTTCTTAGATCTACCAGACAAAGATTTCAATGCAGAATTCTGCTGGAGCATTTTCTCCCATGACAGTGTCCCTTTCAAGTTTCAACATTACTTTTGTTTTGATCGATTTTACCCATCATTGACTTGTATGCCTCCTAATTAATTACAAATTAGCCTTTGTTATATATATATTCTATATATAGAATATATATAGGTGTCTAAAGGCGTGACAGAACACTGTGGGTAAATTTACCGCCACTACTGTCAGCTTCCGAATGTTTAACACGGAGTTACGCAAATCTCTGGCTCGTCACACCCACAAGGCGGCTACGTAACGCCTACGAGTGGTCATGATGCTACAGTCTCGCGTGATGAGAGTTGTGGTGTCGGGATTTGCTGTAAGACAGGAAGGCAAGGAGCTTGCAATCAACAGCTTAGCAAGACGTGTAAGTAGCGATCCGGGTGTGTTAAGAAATGCGGAACTTTGGTAGTATGACGACCTGCTTGCTGCACATGTCTGGGGCTACCGGTTTGATGAGTGGTTGTCCTATAGATGTACACATATCAGCAGTAGTCATATCGCTTAGAAGCGGCGCAGAACGTGATGCCTTTCTTACTTGAGCTTACTAAAGGCTGGAGTAGAAGCGGAGGCTTGATTTTGCATCCACTTGGGAGCTGACTCTTGTGATCCTTCATGTGGCTTGAGAGTTGAGAGTTGAGAGTGCCTATAACGCAATACTTTCGCTGAAAGCCTGCAATGTAGCCAAGTATTCTGCTGGTGAACTGCAACTATCAACCTGCATCTATGTACTATTGCACTAGCAACTCTCCAGCCTGAATCTATTTACTGGCATATGATATATGGCATTGTAGTGGTCAAACCCAGTAGGAAGAAGAGGAGCTGTAAGTGTCACTTAAAGGGGATGTAAAGGCAAAAAAATAAAATCCCATTTTTACTTTCTTTAATGATAAATCTATCTCCAATATACTTTAATTTTAACAGCCGCAGATGCTCTGCAGGGAAACAATCATACTTTTAATCGACAGTATGGCTCCCCCCACCTTACTTCCCACAACTCAAGCATCAAGATTTTCAATACTGGGGAAGCAGGGGGTGCAATTAGGCCAGGGCCCACACCCCATCAGGGCACCCTGGCAGCTTGCGCCCCACCGACTGCCGATTTCCAGGGAGATTTCTGGGCAGATAACCACATATGGAGGCGGGCGGGGGCCCGGCTGCACATCCCGCACCAGGGCCCGCCCTCCTGCAGTTACGTTACTGGAGATTTATATCCACAGACCCAGTGCAGTCTGTATATTCTGATTGTTAATCAGTCTTGCTGTATTGGCTTCTATGGAAGATGTTATTTGACTTGTGCTGTTTTGATCATTTATGACGATCCCTAAGCTTAACCTCCCAACTGAAGCCCAGACCACACTGAGCATGTGCACAGTCTTGGTCTTGCAAAGATGTATAACAAAGTTACAAGATGAAAGCCCCCTGCACCAAATTTGAAAGCATAAATCATTTGTCCTATTAGGCTTCTGTTGCAGTAAGTTCATGTTTATATTTAGTATACAAAAAATTTCTAACATTATTCTATTTTAGACTTTAGTTGCCCTTTATGGACCCAAGTTTAGAGATTTAGAAAATTAATAAAATCTCAGATGACTTTGTATGTGGCAGTTCAATGTGCTGAAATTATTTGGTGGTTGTGGGGCACCATTGTATATAACTTGTGCCGTATTCAAAGGGGTTCACACTAAAAGCTCAGGAACTTGAACATGTTGCAAATCAGGCAGTGAGCAAAGGAAGGAAGAAAAAATATAATATAGTGTAGTAGGTTTCTCAATGTTGTAGTTCTACAACTGCACACACTCTCACATAACGACCTTAGTCCCCATTATAGTGTATATGGATTACAATTCACACTTTTTTTGCACCACGTGTTGGTAATTGATGGATACTCGAAAATGTTTAAGGTTAATTCTGTAAATATCAATTATATCAAAGTTGTCTTGTCTGCCATCTCCTCTCACTACATACATGGAGCACAGAAATAGTGTCAGAGTGTATGAGGTTGTAGAACTACAACATTGAGAAACCTACTACATTGTTATCTTTTTTTTCTTCCTTCCTTTGCTCACTGCCTGATTTACAATCTCCTGAGCTTTTAACATGGAATCTCTATATTTTATTTTTTTATACAATATACACTCAAGGGGGAACTAGTTTTATAAGAGTCGGAACAAAGGAGAATTAAAAGGACTTTTGGACAGTTTGTATTTATTGTAAATATTCACAGAGATTGTTCACCTTTTCAATTAACTTTTTGTATAATGGGGAGCAGTGATGCTCAAGTCTCATGGGCAACATGTTGCTCACCAACCCCTAGGATGCTACTCTCATGAGCAGGTGCTTATTTTGTATTCTAGGCTTGGAGGCAAGTTTTGGTTGCATAAAGACCAGGTATTCACTTACAGTACATTCTGCAAGCTGACGGTCCACATAAGGGGCTACCAGCCAATTCCTGCCTTATTTGGCATTCTCAGGAACGTTGCTCCCTAACTCTTTTTAAATGGGAAGGTGGCTCACAGGTAAAAAAAGGATGGGTTCCTTGATGCAGAGAGTGATATTCTGAGCAGATCTGGACTGGGAGTCAATATAGGCCCTGGCATTTCAGGTACACGGAGGCCCAATCGGCTCCCCACCAGCCCACTAAATAGTGACTGTCTATGGCATGTTATTGTTACTTAGACTCATACATTGAATAAAATACTAATACTTAAAGTGAACCACCCCTTTGATGGGTTTGTTCACCTTTATATTAACTTTTAATGTGATGTAGAGAGTGATATCCTGAGACAATTTGCAATTGTTTTTAATTTTTTTTTATATTCTTTGTTTTTGAGTTATTTAAGCTTTTCATTCAGCAGCTCTTCTGTTTGCAATTATAGCAGTCTGGTTGCTGGGGTCCAAATTACCCTAGCAACCATGCACTGATTTGAATAATAGAGAGGAATAGGAACAGGAGAGGCCTGAATAGAAACATGATTAATAAAATGTAGCCTTACAGAGCATCTGTTTCTTAGATGACCCCCATTTGAAAGCTAGAAAGAGTCAGAAGAAGAAGCCAAATAATTTGAAAACTATAGAAAAAAAAAAAAAGATAACACGAAAAACCAATTGAAAAGTTGCTTAGAATTAGATTCTATAACATACTAAAAATTTAGTGACGGGGAACCACCACTTTAACACTTGAGCTCTTTTCTGTACAGAGTGTTGGCAAACAGTTTTTTAACAGGGAGAAACATTTTTCATGTTTTATGTTATTAACCACAAAGTTTTGCTGTAGGGTCCTTGGCTAAGACCTATAGATTCTCTGTCTTGGTTTGTTTTAGGAGGGACTTTTAGAGAGTCTGTAATACATTTGTGTGACGTTAATGCTAAATTGTTTTTTTTTTTTCTTTTAATCACACCCAATTCTTAATATTAAACCTAATCTTGTTTCTCGTTGCAGAACATCCGCTTCCACTTTGTATTGTTTCCGTAACAGTAATCTACTTGTTACATTTTATTGGAGAGATTTCATTTAATTATAAATGAATACCTGCTTAACCACTAGAATTAACACTGGGAGACAAAAGGCGGCAGTCACTTTAAACCTGCATAAAGCACAGAATCGTTGAAACGCTCTTTTAAAATGAGGCGTGTACATTTCATTTTTGGATACAGTTGGAGTTGATGTAAAGGTCTCCTAAGGAGCATACTTGCAGTACTGCAAAAACAAGGATGTGAAACTGGCTGACAAACACTGATGCAAAAAAAAAAAATACTTTCCATCATGGAGGGTTGGAAACTGTACTGCAATTGTCATAGGAATATTTTGCAGTGATATTCTTATACAGCTGACTATCCAGTATTTCCTCAGAATCTTGAATATTTAAAGTCATGGGAGAAAAGAGTCCAGAATTGGCCCTCATGTCTATGGATGATGATGGTGGGTTGTTCCCAGATGAAAAGGTGAGGAAATGGTTTGTGGAAAAGAGTGTACTGGAGCCTGGTACAGTTTATGATACAACCACAGTGCTGATTGAGCAGGACAGGCTGCCATCAGAGGAGGAGGAGGAAGATGATGATGATGATGATGATGAAGATGACTTCAATGTTGGAACTAATCTACCTATCCTGGATGCTGCCAACGAGGAAGGTTTGTTGCTTTTGCCAGAGCAAGATGCCATGTCCCAGGGATATGTTCAGCATATCATTTCTCCAGACCAGATTCACCTCACCATTAATCCCGGCTCCACACCTATGCCCAGGAACATAGAAGGCGCAACACTTACTCTTCAGTCAGAGTGTCCAGAGACCAAGCAGAAAGAGGTGGGATATATCCTTCAAGTATTTTGTATAAATACTGTACAGACTGTCCAGTATTGCTCAGTAACGTGTGAATCAGATATAGCAAATAACCATTGGAACAAACAATCTTTCTTGGAAAGATCTTTTCCAAGAAAGCTTGTAATTGTTAAATCTATAGCCACCTTTATTCATGATATCTGTATTAAGCTGAATACTGAATCCTGCATAAGAATTTGGAATACTGAACTAAATCTTTTTAATATTCAAATGTAATGGTTTTATTGGTTTTGGTTTGCCATGGTTTGGCTAGGCAATAAGGATTCTGCTAAATGCAAAATGTGGTTTGGCCAAATCTTAAATGTATCTCTAGATAATTTTGAGTATTTCTTAAAGGAGAAGGAAAGGTACAGTAGAATGTTTAACATACCTGAGTAAAAAGCTCTAAAAGTTTGTTTAGGATAGCAGCTGCAGTATTAGCTTGGTGTGACATAATTTCCTGCTTGAGTCCCTGCTCACTTATAGCTCTGGGCTCAGATTACAGCAGAGGGGAGGGAAGAGGAGTAAACTGAGCATGCTTACACCAGGGGCAAGGACGTTTAAGCTGAAGGCAGGAAGTCTGATACAGAATGCCATGTATACTCAATAGAAGGTATTAATGCATGGTATTAATGCATGAGGGCTCAGAGCAGCACTACTTTGAGGGTTTACTGGTATATTTAGGTGGACCTTTCTGATCAGGCTTACTTAGTTTTAACCTTTCCTTCTCAATAACTATATAAGGCAGTTCATACGAGAAATAAAGATAATATAGAAGAGAATTTACAGAGATCAGAAGCAATTGAGTTGACAGCTTTTAAATTGCCTTGTGTACCATAGTCCTGGTTTATTCTAATCAACCCTACACTGATTTCTGTCAAAAGCAAGATTTTTTTTTTGGTTGAATGTTAATTATAAACATAAACTAATCAAACCCTGAAAGCTCTAGCAACACATTTTCAGAATCTCAATGAAACCAGTTTTTGGACTGCCCTAAAGGGCCAGTTCACCTTTTAAAGGGGTGGTTCACCTTCAAGTTAACTTTTATTATATTGTAGAAGGGCCAATTCTAAGAAACTTTTCAATTGGTCTTCATTATTTATTTTTCATAGTTTTTTTTTTATGTTTTGCAATTTTCTTCTGTTTCTTTGCAGCTTTCAAATAGGGGTCACTGACACCATCTAAACACAAATACTCTGTAAGGCTACAAATTTATTGTTGTTGCCACTTTTTATTACTTATCATTCTATTCAGTCCATCTCCTATTCATATTCCAGTCTCTTATTCAAATCAATGCAGGGTTGCTAGGATAATTTGTACCCTAGAAACCAAATTGCTGACACTGCAATCTAGAGAGCTGCTGAATAAAAAGCTAAAGAACTATAAAACCACAAACAATAAAAAATGAAAACCAATTGGAAATTGTCTCAGAATATCACTCTCTACATTATACTAAAAGTTAACTCAAAGGTGAACAACCCCTTTAACTTGGAACTTAACTTAGTAATTTAATTTAATGACGTGTCTGCTTATTAATGTATTAAATAATTCAGCCTATAAATTGATATTCTCTTTTAGATTCTTACATGCCTTCTTTGTGCAGACATGCTACAATTTGTTAGTTTTAAATCACGCTCCACAAATTAGGGATTATTTTTTCAATTTTATGGTTCATTTGTGGCAGGAGAAAGCAAAACAAAGTGGTGGGAGACAACAAAGTTATGCTTCTCTGCATTGGAATGTTTAATTTTCTTATCTACTGTAGCCATGTATGATGTATCAGAAAGGCTGTACTGAGGCATGTCTCTTTCCCCTGCTCTTGTCATAAGGACATTTTCCTTGTGGATTGCTTATTGTTTCCTAGGAAAGTCTTGAAATCCTGCAAATATGCCAGAAACTTGCTGCAGTTTTTTGTATGGTTATGCGGAGGCTGCTGTCAGTTGGCATTAGTCTTAAAAATAAATGTAAATATACTCATTTAGTTGCAGAAGCATCCGTACTAAAGTATTACCAGCTTGCACAAAGTATAAACATAAAATGTACAAAGGACAACATCACACCCTAGTGTTGTGTATTTCAGTATGTATAAATAAGGGTACTTGAATATATTATAGTATGGTGGGTTGTTACCATATTATCTGATTGATTGTTTTTCTCCATTGTTTTGTTTGGTACTACTACTACTTCAGTTTGTGCACATTGTACCTTAAGGCTGGGGACAGACAGGGAGATTCGGGGAGATTCTGTCGCCTGGCGTTTTTTAGCAGGCGACAATCTCCCCGAATTACCTTCTCCCTGTCTGCCGCTAGTATACTGACCCAGCGCCTGTGCAGACGCGGCGCAGCGATTTCCGGAATCGCCCAAAGTTTCCTCACGAAGTATCTTCGGGCGATTCCGGAAATCGCCGCGCCGCGTCTGCGCTGGCGCTTTGTCAGTATATAGCGGCAGACAGGGAGAAGGAAATTCGGGGAGATTGTCGCCTACTAAAAACGCCAGGCGACAAAATCTCCCCGAATCTCCCTGTCTGTCCCTACCCTAAAAATAATACTTACATTGTAGGGATCCATTGTTTTCTTTTAATTCTCCCTTAAGCTCACATTTAATAGCTTGCAGTAGCCAAAAGAAAGCTGGCAAAACTATTAAACATATCATTATTTAAAAAAAAAAAAAAAAAAGTGACTGTGCAGTTTCACTGTTATGTAAGAGTAACAGCTAAAGGGTGTGTTGGGAGGAGAATGTATTAATGATAAGCCGGAGTTTTGCATCAGCAGAGTATGGGCTGATTAAAGGGTATTGCACATTGACTAAAGGTGTGTTCAGAACAATTAAAATGAAGATGTGATAAGAGATCATTAAAACAATAGTCAAAAAGTATTTTCAGCACAAGTTGTGTGCTTTGAACTGAATCTGAAGTAAGTGTATAGTGCCCCTTTTAGTATGATGTCTCCATGTAAAAAAATACAACCTGCTAAGGGCAGACAGAGCACTGGCTCCACTGCTTTCATCTTGCAAATTTTTTCAGGCTGGGAGAAGCAGATCCACTCCATACTCCCAACTCCATTCAAATGAACTGCTTGCACTTGCATGCAGAGGTCAGCCCAAAAACACCTGCTTTCACTTATTTGGGATGACTTCTGCTGTGAGTGACTGCATACTAGCAGATCTTCTAATCAATGGGGATGGAGCACAGAGCAGTTCAGGTTCTCTTGTCCGGAAAAAAAAACACAGGCTGAGAGCAGTGGAGCCAACTATCTCTCTGTCCTTTGCAGGAGCTGATCTTTTGTATCTTTCCTAGAGACACTTTTCTGTAATGTCTTTTGCTATTTGTGCTACAGGTGAAGAGATACCAGTGTACATTTGAAGGTTGTCCACGGACATATAGTACAGCTGGAAACCTGCGGACTCACCAAAAGACCCATCGAGGAGAATACACTTTTGTCTGCAACCAGTCTGGTTGTGGAAAGGCGTTTCTTACTTCCTACAGTCTGAAAATCCATGTCCGTGTTCACACTAAAGAAAAGCCTTTTGAGTGTGATGTGCAAGGATGTGAGAAATCCTTTAACACCCTGTACAGGTGAGAAAGTTTTGTTTGCCTATTCAGTCATCTAACACCAAATTTCTGTCCACTTTAGTTTTGACCAACAGTAAGCTTCACTAAGCTTTATATGCCAACTTTAAAAGATTTTTTAAGCACCGGTGTTTTGTTTAACGCGTTCGTTAAGCAGTCTGGGTGCTTGGCTGCCTTTTTCTGGTTCTTGTAATCTCTTGGGAAACATGGAGCATGGCTAATCTTGCTGAGACAACTCTGTGCCAGAAATATTATGCTACACAAGTCCATGTACTGTTTTCTAGCTGGCCTGGGTGGGGTTTTTAGCTGTCATTTGGAGTGACGAGTCAGTAAAACAGCTGGTCAGACAAGAACATCCGGAGGAAGGAGATTCTTAATACCAGTTTTTCAATAACAATAGTTTAGTTCTGCCTTTGGAAATTGTTGTAAATGCTATTACACTATTATACACAAGAATTTAAAAAAAGTAATGTAAATATATTTTTCTCTTGTGTCTTGGGGGACACCGGAACCATGGGTTAAATCCTCTCTAATCAGGAGGCGGAACACAGCAGAATTCAAGTCCTCTACTCTATATAACTTTACACCGCTAAGATATTCAGTTTTTAATGTGTACTTGCAAAGTCAGGATGGTTTGGCCAAGCACCCCAGGAGGGCTCATCCCAAGGATACTTGAGCCCTGGATTAGCTAGGGCACCAGGGGCAGTGTCTGAGGCAGCTGCTACTGTGTTTGTTGTGTCATCCCCTGCCATGGGACCTTCACTGTAAGAACAGCCCCAGGTCCAGCTCTTCCCTGGTGTAACACACGGTTAGGTGGAACAGGGGCACAGGGTTAACGTGAAGTCTCCTCTAGACTCTACCTGATATGACAGGCCTGATGGCCGAGTCACCCCTCCAGGTACCTGGAGTTCACAGAATCTTCTGCATCCTCCTCTCTATTAACTCCCCTTCTATTTGGCATCTAGGAGCATGTGGAGACCCTCTGAACAGCTCAGAGGCAGCAGTCAGTCAAACATGGCTAAGGGGACAGGATGTGCCTTATTTAACAGGGGACAAGGAGGCAGCCAAGGTTACTGTCTTTGCATGTGCTCAATGCAAGACAAAATTTGTGTGATCAAAATGACTTATGCTGTCCATAGACGCAAAGATCCGATCATTCGAACGATCGGACTTCCCCATCTCCCGACCTGCCACTAACTTTCAGATCAAATAAAGTAGTAAAAGCACAGATCAACCGATGTTCTGCCCCTGTCAGGGATCGTACGAAAGTTGTACGATAAAAACATAGTAACAGTCTCCCACTGAAAATCGTATGATCTGCAATACACTCAAAGATTTGATAACCAGCCGACAGAAATTTTCTAACCTGGCCGATCAACCAAACATTCAACACACGACGCGAAAATCGTACGAATCCTCGATTCGTACAATCAGATCGTTGCTTCTATGGCCAGCTTTAGTCTGCTCCTCTTGTGCAACTGCTAACACAGGCAGAGCCTACAATACACGCACAAAATTCAGGGATTTCCACTGAAGCCTTGGATAGCCATGTGCCAGAATCATCCACTTCCTCAACAGGCTTAGTAGCAACCAAGGTCCCTGAGACCCCTCCCTACTTTGCTGTCTCCTTGTCTCAGTCTTTCTCTTTCCTCAAGGGAATCCCAATTCTCGCCACCTCACTTGACAAAATATTTAGAGAACTTGTCTGTGTCTGCTTCCCCTAAGAGACCTCTTAAACGCAAGTCACCGGGATCTAGTGACCCACACAGCGCACTCTTCCCCCTCTCCCCCACTTGCTTAAGCGAGGAATCACTTAGCAAAAGGGAACTCCTAGACCATTCTGCAAAGATTGATGATCTTATCATGGTGGTCATTGAGAGACTTAAGATTGATGATTCTCCATCTCAAGCCCAGGAACTTGTTTTGTTTTTTATTGTTATTATATATTTACTTATGTAGTGTTTGGATTTGGCCAAATCCTGATAAAAGTAGCTCAGATGTGGTGCTTCCCTGCTTAACATAGAGTATAGCGATGTAAAATGCTGCCCTCAATGCTTTCTATTTATTTATTGCTAGTCTGAAGTGGTCAACTAAACTTCCATTTATTTTACAGATTAAGAGCACACCAAAGGCTTCACACTGGGGAAACCTTTAACTGTGTAACAGAAGGCTGCAGTAAATTCTTTACCACTCATAGTGATCTGCGGAAGCACATTCGCACCCACACCAGGGAGAAACCGTTTAGGTTGGTCTCATCTCTTTATCTTACAGACTGCATATTGGAAAAATGATTAGTATGGGGTTTGAAATGTGTTCTAATGTATTAGTATGTAAACGTAACAATAAAAAAACGCGTGGAAAGGAGTACATAGCCATTTTTTAATGTTAAATATGACTAGGGGGAGGGCTACTAACAGATGACCCTATACTGTGTCCCACTATAAAGTTGCAGGTTGTTCCAGGTGTCTGGTACATGATGAGTGTGGCATCATTTATAGGAAATTGATATTGCGCCATTTGAGTCGTACAGAATTGTAGAGCATGTAAGTGCATCCCTATGTTCTGCCCACATGCCACCATCTAAATCACCGGAGCAAGGTGCACCCATTCCACTAATGGGCTGGGACCTTTACACCTCGATATTTTGAGCCTGTTTATGGCAGGTTCAGTTCTCATACTTGCATTGTTGGTAAAATCATGACACTTTGCAGTTGTTTAGTAATTTCACCATATACATACTGATCTGTAACTGCGTCGCATCATGAATAATCATTTGTAAGGTTATTAGCAGCACTTCATTGATTCACATCACAGCACCGGCGCATAATCCTTATTTGCTGTATATCTCTAAGTACATTTTCCAGTGGCTGCTGTTTTGTTTTGAATACCTGTAGTTATATTATTTTTATTTGCTGATCATGCGCAGAGGCATTCACTACATTATATACATTTTACAATGGCTTCCAGAGACACAAATGTTGGAGTCTTCAGCCATGTAGAGCTTGCAATTTAAATGTATACTAGATGAATTAATGTTTTAAAGGGATTCTGCCATGTTTTGGTTTCTTTTTTCATTCTAAATTGTAAACTGTTTACATTGCAAGTAGTTAATTTAAAATTTTATTCTTGTATTCTTGAACCAACAATTTTTTTTTATATTGGTGTGGAGGCAGCCCCGCAACAGTATCCCTTTTAAGGACAATTGCATACATAGCGATTCTAGAAGTTTCGAAGTCTGTGCAGTTAAAAGCACCTGGAGCATGTGATAATGCATTCAGAATCCCTCCCTCCTGATTTACAATTATAGCAGTCAGCATTTTTGACCATCAATCACCTGACCATTCGGTATCCGTCTACAGCATCAATAGTCAAGTGCTTTACAGCCACTGACATATACAGTTGTGCTCATAAGTTTACATACCCTGGCAGAATTTACAGACTTCTTAACCATTTTTCAGAGAATATGAATGATAACACAAAAACTTTTCTTTCGCTGATGGTTAGTGGTTGGCTGAAGACATTTAGGGGCAAATTTACTATAATTCACCCAAAAATCCTACGAATCCATTTGAAATTTGATAAGCATTCGACTATCAAATGCTTATCGAATAGTTTTAGGCTATCTTTTTGCTTGATATTCGATTTCTTGATGAAATCGTACAATCGGATACCAATCATTCGATTTCACGAAAAAATCTTACTTTTTCCTTCGAGCCTCCGAAAAATTTGTACGATTCGAATGATTGAGGCGTTTAATCGTACTAGCAAGTCTTAGCAAAAGAAGCCTATGGGGGGGGTTCTTTCGATCATCAAATTATTTTATTATAATTCTGTATTCGATGATCGAAGAGGCCAAATTCTGGAGTGACCATCTCAGTCTCCTGACCTCAATATCATTGAGCCACTCTGGGGAGACCTCAAACGTGCAGTTCATGCAAGACAGCCCAAGAATTTACGGGAACTGGAGGCTTTTTGCCAGGAACAATGGGCAGATTTACCATCTGAGAAGATGAAGAGCCTCATCCACAACTACCACAAAAGACTTCAAGACATTGATATTAACGGTGGCAATACACGGTATTAAGAACTGGGGTATGTAAACTTTTGATTAGGGTCATTTTGGGTAGTTTGTGTAGTGATTATGATTTAAAAAGAGTAAACACAGTTGTTTGACAATAAATGGCTTCAGCCAACCACTAACCATGAGTGAAAGAAAAGTTTTTGTCTTATCATTCATATTCTCTGACAAATGGTTAAGAAATCATACATTCTGCCAGGGTATGTAAACTTATGAGCACAACTGTATATGCCAGTGGCTGTAAAGCGTACAAACTGTGGCAGCAATGAAACTTGCTGTTTCTATATTTACTTTCCATGTTCTCAATGTCAGGTTTCTCCTGCTTGTTGTCATTTACTCTTTTTGTCTGTGCAGGTGCGATCATGATGGCTGTGGGAAGGCATTTGCTGCAAGTCACCACCTTAAAACGCATGCCAGGAAGCATACAGGTATAGAAAATAGCATGTGTGGGTGTTGCACAGTGGGGAATTATACAGCAAGGAAAACAAGTACTGAACACGTAAACAGTTTTCTTAGTAAATATATTTCTAACGGAGCTTTTGACATGAAACTTACACCAGATGTTGGTAACAACCCAAGTAATCCACATATACAAAGGACTCAAAACAATTAAATTTATACATTAACCCTTTTGCTGCCAGTCGATTTGGCTGATTTGGTACTTTTATTCCAGAAGATTTTTGAACATTTTTTCACTTTAAGAGCCTTTCATGGGGGGGTCTTTTTGTTTACCCAGGAAAACAATATATTTGTTTTTTTTGGGACAACCTGAGCTTTCAAAATATGCTAGCATTGTGGGTTTATTCCGCTTGTGTAAAAAAAATATATGCTTCTAAGTGTCTAATAAAATGAAAAAAATTGTACACATAGTACAATCACATATATCAGAAACATAATATGAGAACACAGCAGATTTGGAAAGTTCTATGTCTCCTGAATGTGCCAATACCAAATATATATAGTTTTATGGAGATTTCTCACTTGTATGGATCAAAATCTCTAAGAACTACACTACCAAATTTCCAAATCACCGCTCCACAAAACGGTACACTTCTGTTTTCAAGGCCAAATATTCCACAAACCATAGGTTTACCCTATAAAACTTCCCATTTTTAGAAAGAACAGATCCTGGAGAATTAAAAATGGGTAAATATATCACTGTACACTAAACTACCAAGTTGCAATTCTATCCTAATTTTTTTTTTTTGAAAAATTACCTCAAAGCCTCCAATCTACAGCATCATATCTCACACATCATTAGGTACCAATGTATAACACCCTAAATATGATTGCCAGGAGTCCACTGAACAGTTTGATGCCCAATATGTATTAGTTTGCCTAAGTATGTGGCATACCAAAATGTAGATACCCCATGTGAGCTATCAGTTCTGTAATTCAAGGTACTGCAAAATCAAAACATTTACATCATTTTGAGGGGGGCAAAGTTAGAAAAAAGTAAGTTCACCCCAGAAAACCATATATTTTTTGAAAGTACACATTTCCCCAAATCGGGTATGTACGTCTTTCTACTCCACACTGCAGTATCATATCTCCCACATATTATTAGCTATAAAGATAAATCACCCCAAATATTAAAACCTGTGGTCCTCTGAACAGTTCCATGCCCAATATGTATAGGTTTTCCTATGCATGTAGCATATAGGGGCCCCAAAATGAAGGCCCCCCCATAAGGTAAGTAATTTCAGGTACTGCAAAATTAACACATTTACACAGATTGGGGGAGGGGCAAAGTTAGAAAAAAGTGTTCACCCCAGAAAACCATATGTTTTCGGAAAGTGCACATTCCCCCAAATCCAAATTGGGTATGAACAACTTTCTACTCCAAAGCACCAAGCCACAAACCTTTCCTAAATTTAGCGATAAAGGCTGCCGTTTTTACATTTCTGAAAATCGCCTAAAAATGATCCAATTGGCATTTATCGCACCCTAAAAACCCTATATATTGACAGCAGGGTTGACTGAACAGTTTGATGGCCACTATGCATAGATAAACCAAAGCAGCTGGCATGTGCAGACCCCAAATAAAAGCAGTGCATATGAATTTTCTCAGCTGCCGTTTCGCCTTCTGTGAGCAAAGACCTGTGACTGAGCATTGTGTGCCACAGGACCCTTCTAACGGCACAAAGACCTCCCAAAACCATATATTTTTGGAAAGTACACATTCTGATGAAAGTAAAAAGGGGTAATTATGTCTTTGTACTTCAAACTACCATACTGCAAAGCTATTCTAAATGCATGGATTGTTATGTCATTTCTGAAAATAGGCTAAAAATATTGCAATTCACCCAATTTCTTACATACAATTGTAAAACACCCTAAATATTAACGCCAAAGGTCTACTGAACAGTTTGATGTCCAATGTGCATAGAGATACCAAAGCAGCTGGCATGTGCGGACCCCAAATAAAAACGGTGCGTATGAATTTTCTCAGCTGCCAATTTACCTTCTGTGAACAAAGACGTATTATGTTCTGCAAGACCCCGTAACTTTACAAAGACCCCCCAAACCATATATTTTTGTAAAGTACACATTCAAAATGTGTTTGTACTCCAAATTATCAAAGTGCAAAAGACACTAAAAAACATAAGTAACAACAATGTAAGCATAAAACTACAATAAAATCACAAAATCAAATACAATTGGGCAAATCAATGAAATCACAAAATAACAGTGTGGTTAGAGGTCAGAATGCTTGATCCAATAGTCACACTGGGAAAACAGTTTTTAGGGTAATAACGAGGGAAACACATAAAATTAAGAACTAAAAAAAAAAAAAGAAAAATTAAGTGTGCTCTTGTGTGTACAGCTCTAAAAAGTCTATAAATGTGTGTGTATGTGTAATTTACTTGTTTGTGTTGGGGAAAAAAGTGGAAAGCAAAGTGGGAAAGCAAAAAAAAAAAAATCTAACTTTATAAAAACATGTAGTGTGTGTGTATTTGCATGGATTTGTGTGAAAATCACTATTAGAAAGGCCACCTACTGCTCCTGGGTTAAGGGGAATCCGTGGCAACATTGAAGGTCCCTGATCAGCAGGCACTTACTCAGCAGTAGTGGGCGGGTGCTGAAGGCAGAGATCTTCCTTCTCTGTGCGTTCCTAGAGTCCTCCATGTGGTCCGGTAAGCAGAGCTGTCCTGTGACGATCAAGTCACAGGACCCACCTAAAAGCCCCCTGGGCTTGTTGCCTAGAGGGTTCTCCATGTCCATAAAACTCTGTGGAAGCAGCAAAAAGCTGCTGATGCAGAGGGTTTTGCTCTAAAAGTGCAGAACGTATTCAATAACGTATAAAATACTTGCTTGGCAGGCAAGGCGTTAAGTTGTGTGTAATTAAGTGGAATAGCACAGGGAATATTTATAGAACTTACACACTTACTGAAATTTATTCAATACTTAGTAGAAAAGCATTTGTTGGTAATGACTGCTTCAAGACGCCTCCTGTATAGAGAAACTAGTTGCATACATTGTTCAGGCGTGATTCTTTCACACAGACGATCTTCAAATGCTGAAGGTTCCGGGGCTCTTCTATTAACTCTGATCTTCAGTTCTTTCTAAAGATTTTCGATTGGATTCAAGTCCAATGATTGACTGGGCCCATTTTAGCAGCTTTATTCTCTTTCTCTGAAACCAATTGAATGTTTCCTTGGCTGTGCGTTTGGGATCATTGTCCTGCTGAAATGTCCACCCTCATTTCATCTTCAGCATCCTAGTAGATGGCAACAGATTCTTATCAAAAATGTCCCAGTACATTTCTCTATTCATCCTTCCTTCAATTGAAGACTGCCAGTGCCATATGCTGAAAAACAGCCACACACCATGATGTTCCCACCCACAAATCTCACTATTGGTATTGGGCATTGGGGTGATGTGAATTGCTATTTCTCCTCCAAACATAGTGAGTGCAATGAGTTCGATTTTGGTGTCATCTACTTAGAATTTTATTGGCTTGTCCAAATGTTCTACAAGAAACTTTAAACAAGCTTCAACATTATTTTTCTTCAGAAGTAGAGTCTTGTCAGTGCCATGTCAGTTGAGTGTGTTTGTTACTTATTGTTTTATTTTAAACAACTGTAGCTGCTAATTCAGTGTCTTTCTGAAGCTCTCTTTGAGTGATCCATGGCTCTTTGGCAATGCATCTGATTATTCTATTGACTCCACTATCAAAAATCTTGGGAGGAGCACCTGGTCGTGGCCTGTTTAGGGTGAAATTATGTTCTTTCCACTTCCAGATTATGGCCCCAACACTGGAACATTCTAAAGCTAAAGGTGGCCACAGACGCACAGATAATATCATAGAAAAAAATTTTCGTACAATTTTCAGTATGGTTGGAAAGGAGCCGACCGATATCTTGGATATCGGTCTACATGTTGATCAGGCTGGATGGAAAATTTTGATTGGTGCCTTTGAAGGTATCTGAATATCGGCCACTGTTAGTGCTGAATCATCAGATACAGGTAGAATTCTATTGTTTCTACCTGTACATGTGTATATTGAAACAAACAATCTTTCTTGGAAAGATCTTTTCCAAGAAAGATCGTAATTGTACTGTCTATGGCCGCCTTTAGAAATACGTCTGTAACCAATGCCATCCGTATGTTTTGCAACAGTAATTGTTGTGAAGGTCTTGAGAGAGCTCTTTGCTTTTACCCATCATGAGATGCTTCTTGTGTGATACCTTGGTAATGAGAAACCTTTTTATAGGCCATCAATGAGGACTACACCAGCTGATATTAGTTTGCAATGGTAGGGGGCAGGATTGCTTTCTAAATACTGACAGATTTCAGCGGGTTTCTTTGTTTTCCATACTTTTTTTTTGCACCTCCATTTCTTCGTTTTTAAAACGTATTCCCTGTGTCATTCCACGTTATTGCACATTATTTAATTGATGGATTTATTTGTATGTGTGGATTGCATGGGTTTTTACTAACATCTGGTATAAATGTCAAGTCAGTAACTCCATTACAAATATAGTTACTGAGAAAAACGTTGACATGTTCGATATTCCTTTTCAGTGTGTTTAAGAAGGGATTGGCAGACTTTATCACTTTTTATAATAGGCTCTTGTGCATGGTAAATGTGCATGCCACAGGTACCTAGCAGTCTTTTTCCTAGAAATATAGAAAGGAGGGCAAGCAGTGGAATCCAGAATGTAAGAGGGAGGCAAATCAGGACATTCTATTCTATATAGTGTAGACATAGTGCCCAGCATCCATTCTCCATAAATAAATAAAATTAAACTGTTTATTATAGGCTTTAGTTAGAAGATTATAGCTATTACATTTTGATTATTTATTAGATTATTATTAAATTAATACTCAAGCATCTTGATTATCTACCAATGTTCCTGTAAAAGCTATATGGGCATACTCCTAACAAAATACCTACAAGTACCGTTCCATAGTATCACTTATAAATGATGAAGGATCAGAGATTACAGTATATTTCTTTTAAATTACATATTTTGCATGTGGCTGTAAAAATTTGCTGCTATAATGAAAAAAACAAATGCCGGTAGGGAAAGATGTGTGATGGGTACATCGGAGGGACAGGGTTGTCGCAGAATGGAGCAACCAAGCAAGTTACTAACTATCCCACTTGCCTGCAAAAGTATAGGTCAGTTTGGTGCCACCTCTTTATCTGATCTCCTGCTGAATAGCCACAGTGAGCCATGCAAATCTAGTTTTATTTATAACACTTTTGCACCCTGCATAACATGTTCTTTTTCTCTTTTGTCCAACTGCTAGGAGAAAAACCATTTTTATGCACCAGCGATGGATGTGAGAAGACATTCAGCACACCGTATAGCTTGAAGAGCCATATGAAAGGTCATGACATTGCTGGTCTTGAGGAATCCTTACCAAGCCACACCTCATGCGAGGTATAACAATCACCATTAAGCCTTGTTGTTTAGCTTCTGCTGGGGGGACAGAGCAGACCTTGTAGGTGGGGAATTGAAAAGAATTGAGTGTGTCTATACCTGCGCTCCCCTGTGGCTGAACACAGCAAAACGGAATGCAGGGGAGCGCAGGTTAAAACGCCTGTGTGTAAGGGCCCTTATAGTAAATACAAACCACAAGATTACTATAAACTGGATTTCACCCACTACAAAATGATTAGTACAAAAACAGTATTTTATTCTTTTTTTTTTTCACCTTTGAGAAGAAAAACAATTGTTTTTGTTCTAATTTATTTAGGATGCAAACCACTGGTTCTGCCTCAGTGACATAAGGTCTTTATCCAGTGATTCTGAATTGCAAGAAAATGTAGATGGCGTAAGTAATTCATTCCATCCTCTTTCTATAAACTTTCTTCCACTTCATGTATTTTTGTATCCACTCAGATACTCTCTGGAGAGGCTACAGGTAGTGTTTCCCCTGATTGATAATCAGAACTGTGCATCCCACACATCAGCACTAGATTTGCACTACACTTCTTGGCCTTACAACCCATTTCTGTGAGATTTCATTTATAGCAATACAACGACCTTGCACCCAGGACCCGTGCAGATGTAGCTCATTCCTGACCAGAGATAGCGATAGCATATAGGGTAACACTGTGTGACTGATTCTCAACTGTGAACTTCGTCTTAATAAGTTCTAAACAGAGCCATTATAAAGGGGCCCATAACCACAAGGTGCACAGCCTAGTAAAGGATAAACCAAACATGTAATTAATGCAAAGAGAGACAATATATTTGATCCTAAACATCTAACTTTTATATTCAGGAAAATTTGCTCAAGATAATGTACTTTTTCATGACTGTATGCCTTTTATCATCTAAAAGGGTTGTACACGATTAACTTAACTACCAGTATGATGTAGATGTCAATGTTACGATACTATTGCAGTTGGGTTTAATTTATTATTTGGGGTTTTAGTTATTTGACTTTTTATTAAGTACTTTTCCTATTTACACTTTTAGCAATCCGGTTGCTCCAAATGACCCTACTAACCATGCATTGTTTGAAAAAGGCACTGGAATATGAATAGGAGACAGTCTGAGCAGAAAGATGAGTAATAAAAAAGTGTCAATAAAAAATCTGTAGCCTTGTGTAGCATTTGTTTTTGAGATGGGGTCAGTGACCCCCATTTTAAAGAGCCACAAGAAGAAGAAGAAGGCAAATAATAAATAATGATGCAAAATAAACAATGAAGTAAACAAAAGTTGGCCACACTAAACGTTAAGTTAAAAGTAAACCACACCTTTAATTATGCAGGGAATTTTGTTGCAGCAAGCATGGTAGTTCTTGCCATGATTCCTTACTTTCTGGCTACAATTGAAATTAAGACTAACCCAGGACGATCATTTATGGGCTGAGAACACACCAGTGCAATTTTTGGGCAATATATGCAGGCTCAAGACTACTTGTAGTAGTCCTCATTTCCATTAGTGGAGTGGTGCCAATTCTTTTGATTGCTAATACAAATGGCAGTGTTTGCTTCAGAACAAACAAAACTACTATTGTTTGTATAAATAAGCTGCTATGTAGCAATGGGGGGAAGCCATATATATGAGAAAAGGCTCAGATTACACAGCAGATAGCAGATAAGCTCTTTGGGAACATATGGCGTTATCATCTATCCATGATTTAACCTGTGCCATATAGCCTTTTTTCAATTTCCACCATTTCTACACAGCAGCTTGTTTATATGAACTATAGTAGTGTTTCTGAAGTAAAAACATCAGTTTTACCAGTGCAGGGCAACAGTACATGATACTTTCATTACTTTAAAACACTTAGGGGCAGATTTATTAGATTTGTGTGAAGGATTCGAATTGGCCAAATTTGAAAATTTGAATTCGATAGTCGAAGTACTTGCCCTTTTTTTTTGTTTTTTTTTTTTGATCGAATAAAAAAATAAATTAGATCGAATGGTTAAAATTTCGACCGATTTTATTGATCGATAGAATTTTTCTTATTCGATCATTCGATAAATAGAATTGTGTTAAAACCCCTTGAATTCGAAATTCGAATTTGAGGGGTTTTAATTAGATGCAAATTTGATGGTTAAGTTAGAGTGTTAATTAACCCTCGAATTTGACCCTTAGTAAATCTGCCACTTAATATTCCCCTTAATTGTTTGGTGTATGTAGTAGTACCCAAATTTTATATACCTGGATTTAAAGTTTCCTAGAATTGATTTGTCATTTTAACGCTGTCCCTTGGGAAAATGTAAAACACACACTTACTAACTCAGGTGCAATCCTTTGGCAATAATTCAGAGTTGTTCAAAAATATAGATGCACAGTGGGGATTTTAATTGGATAAAAAAATCTTCACCTTTATTTATTAATCTATATGTGTGTGGGTATGTGTGTGTGTGTGTGTATATACACACACACTTACACACACACACTTACACACACTTACACACACATACACACACACACTTACACACTTACACACACACTTTAATAAAAATACGCAAAGCTTATATTGGCATGGTTTTGGCTTCTTCAGAGTCCTGGACAATCCCTTGGCCAGATGTTGCAAAATCTCTTTGAGTCAATGTTTCAGAGCCCAGAAAATACACAAGATTCGGATTCTACTCAGCAAAAAGGTAAAAAAAAAATGTGTATTATTATTTTGTAGTCATTAGAAATGTTCATCATTTCAAAAGATTGAAGAATGGAGTCTCTTTTTGAAGCAAACTGAATGAGATAACGCTGCACTGTCCAACCTTTTTTGTGTGCTTGGTTGTATAATAGTCTTTGTGTTTTGGTGGTTGGCATAAAAATAGAAATAATTTGGGGAGCTACCTATATCCTGACAGTTGGACAGCCCCGATATAGCTTTTGAAATTCAAATATGTTTAACTGTTCCTAAATAGGCAAGTCACCATTGTAAACGTGGAAGCCTGTTACTGTAGAGTGATGAGAGAATTGGCCCAAAAAGTCACTTACAATTAAATTACGTGATATAATAATGGAAACATACATTGAACACAATAATATACTGTAGTTTGTGTGTGGGGGGGTCTCCAATCAAAATATTTTTTAATCAGAAAAAACTGAAAATTGTGGCCTAATCTTCATTTTGTTTGTCTTTTCAGAGAAAAAAAATTCTAATCCATAGCAACTCTCTTTTTAGCCAGTGCCATGTATTCATAAGGGTTACTGTAGGCGAATCCACCATTATGATAGACATTAAATTGATTGCCAGAAAAACTGCACACACACAAACAAAACAAATATTCTCCAGACATGTTTGTTGTCTTCCAACGCTGCACATAAGGTTTCTTATATTATGCTTAACCTAACCTCAGAAAAGTCTCCAGATATACTTCTGGATTTGATGGGCCACTGACAGTGTGTAATGGTGGCCATACACGGGCAGATAAAAGCTGCCGACAGACGGCAGCTTATCGGCCCGTGTGGGGGGCCCTCCGACGGGCTTTCCCGGTCGATATCTGGCCGAAAGTCGGGCAGATGTCGATCGGGCAGGATTAAAAATCCCGTCGGATCGCGGCCGCATCTGTTCGTTGATGCGGTCCTGCGATCCGACCGCCCGTACTGATCCAATCGTTGGGCCCTAGGGCCCACGATCGGATCAGCCCGATATCGCCCACCTCAAGGTGGGCATATAGGGGAGAGATCCGCTCGTTTGGCGATCTCTACGTATATGGCCACCTTAAACCACACACAATACAACTCATGCACTCACTCAATAGTTGTGTTGTTAAGAACCTTTTCCAGAATAAAGGTTTGAACTGGAACTTGTCTGTCCAAGAGTGCTAGGAGATGAGTACGTACAAGTAGGGCTACAATTTGAAACTGGCATTTGTACTACTTGTAATACCACCTCCAGTGGAAAGGCTGCCTTCTCTTGTGTGTTACTGGATGTTAAGGTAGGGATGATGGAAATTTAAAGGAACAGTAACACCAAAAAGTGTTTTAAAGGAATGACAATATAATGCACTAGTAAATTGGAGTAAATAAAAGTAGAGTTTGCTTCAGACACACTACTATAGTTCATATAAACAAGCCCTGGGGGAAGCCATTCAAGCACTGGATAACAGTAGAAAACCGATACGTTCTGAAGACTACATAGCTTATCTGTAGTCTGCTGGGTATCCTGTGCCTTTTCTCCTTTTTTAGCTTTTAATGGATGCCCCCATGTCTACATAGCAGCTTGTTTATATAAACTGAAATAGAGTTTCTGAAGCAAAACCCAGGTGTACCACTGCAGTGCAACAGAACATTTTTATTTTCATTATTTTCAAACACTTTAATTTTTGGTGTCACTGTTCCTTTAACAAATAAATGTGTAATAGTAAAATGTCGGCAAAAGACAAAAATATTCTGCTGAAAATGTAAAATCTGATTTAATAAGATCCTCTTATTTTTTTAGTGGATGCACTGCTGAAAACATGGGCTGCAAGCTCGGAAACAGCTGCAATAGAGACTAGCTCAACTGATTCTACACCTCTGTCTGTTCCTCTGATTAACCCACCTACTAGCGTTGAGCCCCCGATGGAGAAAACTTGTTGTCCTGCATCTTCTGCAGTACCCTTACAATCGACCACAACAGAGTGTGTAACCAAACCAACTCCTCCAGTGACATTAGAGGAAAGGCAAACCCTAGACTTGCATACTGCAAATGGGGTGACTCCATACACCACCAGCCAAGACTGCCTTCTCACCCCACAGGCATCCCAGCCATTGGTAGAGGGACTAGCTGTGGTGGCAGGTCATCCTCTTCCTGTTGTGTCTGCTTCTGAAACATCCATGCCAACATTAGTGCAAGCTGCAGTGCCAAGTGCCAACACAGTTATTACCAATAACCCTGCTATAACCATCACCCCAACACCCAATGCTGCACTCCTGCAACCAAGCTTAGTCATGGCTGAGCAAAACTTTCAGTGGATATTAAATGGAGCTACCCAAAGCCATGAACAGTCTGTGAGTATCTGAACATTGATGTGTTTATGTAATGATGGGATGCAGGGGCAACACAGAGACCTTTGTTTCTTCTATCCCTTTAAACCTTTCTCTGCCGGATACACCATGTTTGCCATGAGCCTAAACTATGTGCATATTTTGTCATCAATGCTCAAAGAATTCCGGAGCAGTCATCCTAGATAAAACAGTTGGTTAATCATGGCTAATGCCACAATGCACTGAAAAACAACTTGCTGAAAGAAGCGGTCCCTATGCTGGCATTAGCCTCCTGTTCTTCATGCACTTTGGAACCATTGTGTTGGCCCAGGTACAGACGCGCAAATGCAAACTCTCGTTTCAGTGCCAAAATCCGGTGCATGTGCCTGCACCTAGGCCGACACATTGGATCTGGCTGCAGGTGGGACAGGAGCCTAATGCCAACATAGCAGCCTAATGCTGCCATTAGTCTGCTGTGTTTCAGTCAAGCAATTGGTAGAATATATTGCTTTCCTAAATGCTTTATATTTCTCTTTGACAGACGCAAACTGCTAAGGTGGAAAAGGTTTACTTCACCACTACTGTTCCATTGCCTGGAAGCACAGGTATGTCTATAGTTCTCTGTCCTTGTTTTCTATCTCTCCCCCCCCCCCCACTTATTTTTATTGACACTGTCTGAAGTTTCCTGAAAACTTTTCTTAGTGGGATAGTGTTTTCCTAAATCCATTTAACAAAGCAGAATGTATTATTTTAGAGCAGTGATCCCCAACCAGTAGTTCATGAGCAACTTTTTGCTCACCAACCCCTTGGATGTTGCTCCCAGTGGCCTCAAAGCAGGTACTTGTTTTTGAATTCCTGGATTGGATTCAAGTTTTGGTTGCATAAAGGTTGCATAAAACTAGTACTGCCAAACAGAGTCTCTTATAGGCTGACAGTCCATAGGGGGGTACCAATAGCCAATCACATTTGGTATCACCAAGCACTTTTTTATGATTCTCCCCAACTCTTAACATTTGAATGTAGCTCATGGGTATTTGCTGTAACTTGCCTCTACAACAGGAAGCCCTAACCTGTTCTAGAGGCAAGCTACAGCAAATATCTGTCTAAGCTAGAAGTATTGGATGACCACTCTTTGTGAATAAGATTGGTGGTATATTTCTGTTGCCTCTGTAAAATTTATGTGCATGTGTTTCAGGGAATCCTGTACAGCAGATTGGCCTGAGCCTTCCTGTTCTGATTATAAAGCAAGAGGAATCGTGTCAGTGTCAGTGTGCCTGCAGAGACTCTGTCAAAGAGACAGCCAACAAACGTAAAGGATGCTCCCCAGAACCAGCATCTGATCCCAAACCAGCAGGCCCTCCTCCAGAAAATCTGCATTTGTCTACCTCTCCCTGTGAAGGAAGCAGAGGCCATTTACTGAACACCTCAGGCTCTCACCCTTGGACACCATCTTCCTAAGATATTTCAGACTTCCTCTCCATGCAGAGTCCAGAGAACCCTTCTTCTCTGGCCCCAATGGAAGCCTTATTGCAAGGGGATGATATCAGCCTTGGCAGTTTTTCTAATTAGGTTGTTCTCACATTGGATTGACATGAATGAATCTCACCCCCTTTGTTTCCAAAAGGGATTACTGTGCATCAGATGCAAAGCACAGAATATCAAAAACTGACACCCAGTATACATATAGTTTTAGTTTTCACAAGAAGAGAACATATTTTTATTTTATTTAGAACCCCAGTGGAAGGAAAGCAATGTTTTTTTTTCCTTTTAGCACTGACGTTTGTAAAAAAAAGAGAGAGAGATTAACCTATTTTGTTTTTATTGCACTAAGAGTCACTTTGTTTGCCTGTCATTTGCAAACCTGCATTTCTAGAGAACTAACTGCTCTGAATATATATATATGTATGTATATACCATGAGAGACACAGGGTCTTTAGATAGCCTGCCTCTCCTTTTGTTTGCTCTGTAGAGTTCCTGTTACAGCACAGTGTGAAGATAGTGAAGACTCCAGCTCTAAACTTGTAACTATTTCACTGATTTCATGTGACCAACAAAACATTTTAGCGCCCAGAACTTTCCAGTTTTCGGCACACTTTTATGCAATAGTTTATTTTTTTAATGCAGTTCAGATTTTTCATTGCACCCATTACTGATCACGTTATCCAATATATACAGTACCTTAGGTCTCTTGAATCTGGGCAGAATTTAAGCCATGAATGTTCTGATTGTTGTGTTGAGAATAAGGGTTGTGCTTCCAGTGTGTAGATCTGTGTCCCATAGGATTATACTGGAAAAAATGCAATCACTGTTTACTAACTATAGGCTTTAGCATTGGATGATATTGCTCCCATTCATACTCCCAAAAACTATAGAAAATTGCAGCATTAAGTATTTATTCTTTTTCCAAGATTGCTAGATGCACCTCCTACTGAAGGGATGAGGATAAAGCAGAATTCTGTATGGGGAAAGGGATGGATGGGTAGAAATATTTCTCAGGGCTTTTGTTGGCTAACGTTGCAGTATTGGTGATCTTTCCTTACTTTAGAACCATAGCTTGACCTGGTGCAAAGACTGGAAGAAGTAAGGCATGGTTTGAGTGCACTACTACCCAACTGTTACTTGTTGTTGGCATAACACAAAAAACGGGAATAGTACATTAACTAAGCACAGCAATGGTGAATACATAGCACTGAGGTGCTTGCTCAGTTATCTCCCAGCATCATTTATAGTAGGGATGCACCGAATCCAGGGTTCGGGATTCGGCCAGGATTCGGCCTTTATCAGCAGGATTTGGATTCAGCCGAATCCTTCTGCCTGGCCGAACCGAATCCGAATCCTAATTTGCATATGCAAATTAGGGCCAGGGAGCTAAATCACGTGACTTTTTGGCACAAAACAAGGAAGTAAAAAATGTTTTCCCCTTCCCACCTATAATTTGCATATGCAAATTAGGGTTCGGATTCGGTTCGGTATTCGGCCAAATCTTTCGGGAAGGATTCGGGGGTTCGGCCGAATCCAAAATAGTGGATTCGGTGCATTCCTAATTTATAGCTGTTTATTTCTATAGAAGAATGGCTTTTGCTGATAAAGCACAGCGGCAATGGCAACAATAGTTCTGTATTCCTTCCAATTCATTGCGTTCTTTGGATACGTAGCCAGACATCAACTGTTGATCTGCACAAAATACACAGCAGTGACCAAACTACGTTTTTGTTAATATATTTGCCGATTGGTATCTTGCAGTTGTTAGTTTGTGTAGCTGAACACGTGCCATCACCACCTTTTAGCACCTGTAATGGTTTGTTGTAGAACTTTTTGTCCCACATTCCCAGGCTTATAGATCAGCGACAGCTGGAGGGAAGCAGGTGGAACAGACCAAAGGATAATTTGTTTGCTATAAGCAGTGTTTTGTCATATACTGAAGAACTGGCAAATATTTTCTTCCTGTCAGGCAGGTTTTTTTTTTTTTT
>CM044433.1:79966548-80011206 GCA_024363595.1 Xenopus borealis | reverse complement strand
CTTACCCCACCTTCTTGGTGCCCTCCAGCGTAATACACGGCATCCATCTTCTTCTTCGACGTCTTCTTCCTGGATTGATCACTGTCGGTGGCACATGCGCAGTAGGTAGAACCGGCAAATGCTACTGCGCATGCGCCCGAAGTTCACGAAGTCTTCCGATTAAGATTTCCCCGTGAAATTGGAAGACTTCGTGAACTTCGGAGTTTCACTTTGTTAAATCGGAAGACTTAATGAGTTCACGAAGTCTTCGGATTTCACAAAGAAATCGTAATCGGAAGACTTTGTGAACTTCAAGCGCATGCGCACTACGGAGGGGTGGGGGGGAGGGAGTTAGCGCCTGGGGGGGTTAATTCTCCTTTAAAAACTACAAATAAAAATGTAAACCAATTACAAATTATCTGAGAAGATCACTCTCTACAGCAGTCTAAAATATCATTTAAAAGTGAATAAGCCCTTTCCAGATAAAACATTTTAAATATGTATGTTTATGGGGCCCTCCGACGCAGGGGGCAAGCATTTACTGTGGAGAACATATTCAAAACACTCTTGGCAAACAATTAATTTAATTGAAATAGGCAACCAATCAGAAAAACGATTTAAACCTACAAGTCACAAAATAAAAGCAAAGATCTGATTGCTATGGGCAACATCTACAATACCCTGCGATAGCTGGCCCTTCCAATCACTTCAGGTAAGTCAATAAAATTTTGCAACAATGTCATCAAGCACTTTGGTATGATTGTTTTGAAAGGTTGCGATGGCAGGGGATTAGGAATGGTTTGTCATCAGCCCTTTAAAGAGATACTGACAGCAGAAATGAAACCTTTTTTTTTTTTACAACCATCATAATATTGTCTTTGCATGCTATTTTTTTTTATATATATATATAAACTTCAAGTAACAATTACTTATAAAAGCAACCCAATCAGTGAAAAACAATCAACATGAGCTATAGGTAACTTTTGACGTGCATCAATATTTTGAAGAATAATTTTTTTTGTCACTATCACTTTAGAAAGTGGTTCACCTCCAAGATAACTTTTAGTATGTTATAGAATGGCCAATTCTAAGCAACTTCTTAACTGGCCTTCATTTTTTACTTTTTTGTAGTTTTTGAATTATTTGCTGCCTTCTGTCTCCAGTTTATATAAATATAATAAGGATAAGAATTATGTTACAAACCTGAATGTAGGCTAGAGGAAATATACAGGTTTATATTATGGAACACCAGTAAATTTAGCCCATGTTTTAAGCTTAGTCCAGACTTCTCGCCGCGACGGATCGCCCCCGAATCTCCCCGAATAGCTAGGCACCGGCGAGGCTTAAAAGCGCCGGCACGTGTTCACACGGAGCTGCACGATTTTTAAATTGCGCCGCTCCGTGTGAACACGCGCCGGCGTTTTTAAGCTATGCAGGTGCCTAGCTATTCGGGGAGATTCGGGGGTGATCCATTGCGGCGAGAAATCGCCAGGCGACGGATCGCTCCCGAATCTCCCCGTCTGGACTAAGCCTTACATGGTCTCATTAGTTCCTGTAGATTATTACATTCTAATAGAAAGGAATGACTCCAAATAAAAGATTTTTTTTTTTTACAAGTCCAAGTACAGTTTATTGGATGTAGAGTGGTTTATTTGTGCCTTTTATCTTCATTTGATTATGAAGATAAAAGGAATCCAGTCCTCAACAAAAGACAAATTAAAAAAAAAAGTTTTATAGTATAGAAGCATACAGTATTTCTTCATCAGAAGTTGACAAGTGTATCTATAGCATAACTAAGAGATACCAGATATGTTTGCCATACCGTAAAATGAAGGACACAAATTAGATGTTTCATCACCTTTAAACACTGTATAGCAGAAACTGTTTTTTAGAAGCATGTCTTTATTTAAGTTTTTATTGTAACAGGATTTCTCATGTCATAAGAGGTATTCTTATTGCAACATTAAACATTGTGAATATAGTTTCAATACAGTAGACAGCTTGTTCATATGAAAAATTAGGGGGTTATTAACTAAACCTCAAATTTTTCTGATCAAGTTTTTTTTTTAAATAAAAAAAAAAAAAAATTATTTAGAGGGAAAAAAAAAACCACATTGAGATTTATTATACCCACTGCTGCAAAATGCCTAAATAAAAAAAAAATCCCCATCAGTCGATCTAACCCACGCTTTTGCATTGACCAGCTGCTAGAAACACCCTTGTGCCAGTGCTCAGTCTAACCCACAACCTGGAGCTCGAATCTGACTTATACAAGACCTCGACAGGTCTGAGATGGTAGATTTTAAATGAGACAGGCACCAATCCCGATCTGTAGCCATAGTGGTCTGTGCTGGGTTTAACCTGAAAGTTTAACTTTTCCAAGTTTTTTGAGAAAAAAAAAAAAAAAAGATTCAGGGGGGAAAAAGCCAGAATAATTTGTACGATGCAGATTTTCTCTTGATTTTATCATTTTCCACCATCAGATTGAATAGTTTTTTTTATTAAATAAGCTAAAAATCAAGCATGTGAGTTTGGTCAAGCTTTTTTTTTTATCAATATTAGGAGATAAATTTGGATTTTAGTAAATTACCCCCTTAGAATCTTAAGTCCTTTTCACAGTCAACAGTATAGGTACAGGTTTTAGAGTTCTTAGAGAAGATAAAGAATATTTGAAAGAAACAGCAGCTGCATACACGTTGAGGTGTGCCATACTTCTACATGCACATTGTCATGGAAATCCCAATTTGTGAACATGAAACCATAAAATCAACTTAAGAGAATAAATAGTTAAATCAATTTAAACAACCTATGTTCCATTGATGTGTGGGCAGACACAAAAAGCCTGGGGGCCGGGCAGGTTTGGGCCAATTTGATCACAAAGTTTGTAACCTTCGAGGGCCCACTTCAGCCTGTAAGGGCTAGTCCAGACGAGGAGATTCGGGGCGATCCGTCGCCGGGCGACTTTTTGCCGCGACGGATCGCCCCCGAATCTCCCGGAATAGGTAGGCATTGGCGCTGCTTCAAAGCGCCGGCGTGTGTTCACACGCGGCGGCGCGATTTTCAAAAGCGCTCCAAATTGCCTGGCGAGGCAATTTGGAGCGCTTTTGAAAATCGCGTCGCCGCGTGTGAACACGCGCCGGCGCTTTGAAGCAGCGCCAATGCCTACCTATTCCGGGAGATTCGGGGGCGATCCGTCGCGGCAAAAAGTCGCCCGGCGACGGATCGCCCCGAATCTCCTCGTCTGGACTTAGCCTTAGAGCTCCTTTTTATATACTCATGCTGGCGTGTCCCTCCCCCTTCTGTGACATCACAGCGGACAGCATGGGTATATAAACAAGAGCACGTGTTGGGTGTGGGTCAAGTTTTTCGCTACACGAACATCACTATTCTTCTTCTTTAATCCTTTTTTTTTTTTTATCAATGGCCATCTGATCACAGAATAGGTTTAGTCCAGCATGTAACAAGTGAATGTTTGTGAATAATTGTTTTTATGCTTAACTAAATGCAAGAACAAGTCCAGAAACCAAGCTAGGATTTATTGAGGAGTCAATAATTTAACTAGAAATAACCCAAATAAAATTCTGCAGTCTCCGTTATTTTTTAAAATAAGCAACACAAGACCAATCTGAAATTAAAAACCTTCTTGAGGTGGCAGATTCATTAACCCATCTGCAGTTCCAAGTGACAAGACAGTTCACATGCCAAGATAGAGACACAAACATGACCTATTGGTTTAAAATCATAAGCCATGCATCTGTGTTTCCTCGCCACACCACTGGCAAATCTTCTGATCAGCAAAGGGGATGCTCATGCTCTGCCTGCTGATTGGTCCCAAGGCTTATTGCCCAAAGGGCAGGCTGTCAGGAGTTTGGTAATAAGCCATAGGAGTTTGAGAGGATGTCCACAGTGGGAGTCAGAGCACTGTAAAGAGAAGGGGAAGCAGATAGATGCAGAATTTTTACTATACACTTATGAATTCTGATAAACAACAGCTTCAATCTCGTCCCAGTTGCAACTCAGCAGCTACAATTTACAAAACTCTAGACCAGTGATCCCCAACCAGTAGCTCACGAGCAACATGTTGCTCTCCAACCCCTTGGATGTTGCTCCCAGTGGCCTCAAAGCAGGTGCTTATTTTTGAATTACTGGCTTAGAGGCAAGTTTTGGTTGCATAAAAAACAGATATCCTGCCAAACATTCTGTCCTGTAGGCTGCCAGTGCATATAGGGGTTACCAAAAAGCCAATCAGAGCTCTTATTTGACATCCAAATGGACTTTTTCATGCTTGTGTTGCTCTCCAACTCTTTAAATTTAAATGTGGCTCACGAGCAAAAAAAAAGTTGGGGACCCCTGCCCTAGACAATACTCCATAGAGAAGACTCATTATATTTTGTTGGGCCTGGCTGCAGGTCTCAGATCCAAAGCAAAGTGCAGAGACTTGACCGAATTAATATATCCAGGTAGACAAGGTGCAAAAATAATTGTAGATTGCACCCATTAATGTGTTTTTGGTTTGAATTGGGGGTGTTGGGGGGCTAGCAGGATCTTTAAATACTCCCTTATTTGTATCACGCTACTATGGAAACAATACTATTACACTCACCAGCCATCTCGGATCACGGTAAACTTTCCAGGCACAGAAAGGTCGACTACAGTTGATCCTAGCCTGCATTCAGGGCTAGAATGTTCTCCAATAGGGCCTCCATCAACAACTAGAGACAGCTTCGGCCACAGATCCCTAAACTCCTATAAACAATGGAAGAGAAGAGATTTAATCACAATAACGGCAGCAAAAAGATGTTACAGGGGAAGGGAAAACTCTCCTGACATGAATATGCAGACTTATGATATAAAGACCTGACTAGCTCATACAGACCATAATGGTTATCGGAGGTACAATACAGGGGTTCATAATTTGCATGTAGAAAGCCAATGAACTTTTAATTAAAAAAAAAAATGTAAAATGGGGAAGGCTTTCCAGCAGTTATAAAGTGACACTTGTCAGAACTGCACTGAAAAGTTGAACTCATTGAAATCATATTGGCAGTAGAGTGCAGCAATACTAAATTTGGAATTTTCAGAAAGAGAAGAACTGTTAAACATCTGGATTTCAGCACAGAAAATGGCATGTATTCATACTTTTTGGAGAAACTGGCAACCGTGATGGGTAAATTAGGGGTTAAAAAAAAAAACACATACCCCCCACTCCCTCCAGCCTAACTGCACCCCCCCCGGGAAATCCTGACACTTTATATACTTACCCCTTGTGGCAGATTTAGCCAGCAGAGCTCCACGCAGTTATCTTCAACCACTTTGGTAAGCTGACTGCGAGTTTGGCAATTTCCGTCCATTTCGATGCATGTGCAGTTGTCCCAACCTGGCAAAATGCTCCAACTGCGCTGATGCCGGTCTCCCAGTCAGCTGGTTGAAGATGACTGCATGGAACTCTGCTGTGTGAATCTCTGCCGAGGGGTAAGTATAAAGTATGGGGCATTTCACCGGGGGGGGGGGGGGGGGGGGGGTAAGGGCTTTTTTTCCCCCACAGGGTAGAATTCTCCTTTAAGCAAATAACAGGACAGATTGGTAAATCAGCACTTAAATGACCTTAAATGGAATTATGAAACCCAAAAAGCCTTGTGCAATAAGAATGAATTGCACTTTACCTCCCTATTGGCCAGTAATCTGCATGTTTGATGTATATGCCCTGCTTCTGTACAGTGATGCAGAATATGTTGTCGCTTTATAAATATTTGTTAATATTCATACAATATCCAGCACTTTACAGCTGAATATCATGATATAATAGTATCTGTACAAACTGACAAATGTTCTGAAAAAACACAGACATTGAGGGTTGTACTGTACCTCTACTGTGAGTGTGCTTTCCTGGGAGCTGATATTGGCACTGGTCAATGCCAAGGGCTCTGAGCAGACCTCAGCCAGCTGCCTTATGAATGCATGATCAGGAATCCGGACACCCACCAACTGAAACAAGAAAACAATCACTACAGCCCCTTCTTTACACAATACAATGTAACTTCACTGCACTCCTATTACAGTTGCACTAAATGTTAGCAGCTCCTGTTATTGTTTGTGTCCAGCTAGATTTATGGTAGCCTCAATCTGTATGATGAAGGAACTTTAAAGCTATTAGGAAAAGTATAGTATCCTCCAGCCAAGAAAAGCCGTCTGTTAAGCTGGTTTCTCCCTTGCATTATTAAACGAGCGAACATATTCAAGATTAGTCTCAAATACAATAAGTCGTGAAAAGTACCAAAAACTGGGAGGCCTCCAGTTGGGAGAATTTCTGTGGATACACTTCGTTATTAGAAACAGTTCAAGTTTAGTTCAACAGGCTCCATCACATTTATTCTTTTCTTTTAGATCAACACAAGTGTATGGCCACTTGTTCAGACCAAAGGTCAACTGGTCATATACCAGAGAGTACCAATGAGTGTATAGCCACCAGAGAGTACCAATGAGTGTATAACCTTTAACCATGATGTAGTAGATCAGGCACCTAAAAAAAAACAACAATCTCCCAGACAGACCTGTAAAAAGTTTAGTAGCAATTTATTGGGTACATAAGGTACAAAGCATTAGGCGTTCTGTAAACTTTTGTGTTCGTCTGGAAGATTGGTTTTTGAAGTGCCTGCTCTACTACAACACGGTTGTAGTAGCTGAAGGTTCAGGGCAGTGCACCTGGACCTCTTCTGGTGAGTTTAACATTTTTTTTTTTGAGACCAGTGAATTCTACTATATTTATTTATCAGCTTGTGTTCTTTACATTTCTTTGTACAGCCACCTTTAGTTGCAGGGCAAATATGACTGTTTTTTTTTTTAACTTGACACCAGTGAGGACAAAACTAACACTAGAGGACATCTGGCTTATCACCCTGATGCTGCCTACTCTCCCCAAAGATAAACAACTATGAGCAATAACACAGAGGGCAGTCTCCTAAAAATTCCATGACTTTGTGGGTGCCGAGAATCTCTGCAGGTAAAACACTACAAATGCAAGTGGAAATCTCTTTGCAACTATTTCTACACAATTACATAATTTTGGCGTTTACCTGTAGTGATTCTCAGCACCCACAATGGCAAGATATTTTGTAATGTTTTGTCTCTTAATGCCCTACGCAGGTATTAACTTCCAAACTTCCCATCCTGCCTGCACCTAGAACCATTGTGTCAACGGGGATGCAAGCACACAAGGCTGATTTCACAAGCACGACAATACAAGTATCCCAGTTGTTAAAATCAACTGTGTGTGTCTGCACTAGAGACTAAACAGCAGTATTTCAGGCCGGTTTGAGTCCCCATGTGGCACTAGCCTAAACCTCTCAACTGTATAGATGTGCAACACCTTTAAATTCTGTAGACAGTAAAAATAAGCAACATCTTACACGTGGATTTCCTAAATGTTGCTATAGGGACATAGGCTATTTATATTGTTTTTAACAAGACATTTTTGTACCTCCTAAAACAATGCATTTCATTTTATCATGGATGTTGTACATATAAGTGCAGATAAAGGTGTATTTACACATGATCAAATGTGTGCCTGCCTAACAACTTTCTAAGTTCTGATTTTTCCTATGATTTTAACAGAAGCTCTGAAGCAGATCAGGAATGAAATGCCAACAAGCAGGGATGCACCAAATCCAGGATTTTTTCAGCAGAATAAATTCATATCGCAATTGGTGACACAAATACTGCCATGAGCAGCTGGAAACCTTATCAAAAGATACAACTGAAACAAGGAGTCAACATATTTTTATGTTCAGGGAAAGCATAGTCAGCCAACCAAAATGTGACCAAAGTCTTAAAGGGAAAGGAGCCATGTATGGCCTTACACTGAAAGATATTTCCACAATATGGCTGCCTTGAGGCTGGCAATATAGGGCTGATCAGATTGGACCACTATGGCAAGGACGCAGGCCATTGGGGAGAGGAGTGTTAATGAACAAATGGAATTTTCAAACCTGCCTGACTGACCTCTGGACAGTCTTAAGCCAAATATCAGTCAGGTAGGCCCCTCAGAGGTCCCCATACAGGCGAAATATGCAAATGACTTGGACCATCAGCAGCTTTTATCTGCCTGTGTATGGCAACCTTGTGTTGTTGGACAGATGCAACTTCAGGATATGAAGTACAAGCCACAACAAGTGTAACTTGTCTGTATGGTCTTTCAAATCATATCAATTTAAAGGAGAACAAATTTCCCCCACCGCAGACTCCCTTAGTCATTCCAACCTCTCCCCAGTTAGCCTAAACTCTCCTTTAATAATGCAGAGTTGTGCAGCAAGGTTGGCAGGTGCCATCTAGCACCAATCGGAGTCCTTGTGTTCGAGATTGTCACAGGAGAGTGTGAAGTTGGCTGGCTTCAACTACACATGCTTAGTGTTACCAATCATATAGAAGAGGACTTGCAGCAGTACAAGATGGATCCCGTCAACCTGCTACACAGAAGAAGTCATGTCTGACATACTTATGAAAGCTACAACGTTTCAATTAAGATATTGCCTTCTCCGTACACATTATTTTCTATTTAACAGCAGATATGCGCTTAGCACCTAAACAATAGTTTCTACTCACAGATGTAAAAGGGTTTAGTTCCTTGTTGAGCCGGTCTGACCTCTCCATCACCAGAGTCACTGGTCCTGGTAACAAGTCCCGAAGTAACTGGTCTGGGACATTTACTCTGCAGTACCTGCATTTCATACAGTCAGAAGATTATCTCAGAGATGTTACTCAGAACACCATGTACGAATATTACATTGTATGTAGGTGAGAGAATGGCACTGAACGGAAATCTAGCATCCAGTATCTCAGAGTGGCTTTTACTCATCCTTCTTATCTTTATTGTGTACATCAATCCGACGTTTCGGCCCCCATTAGGCCAAAACATCGGATTTTTCACAGAATAATGGAGTGCGGATCTATTCCATACTAGTATATGCAAATATTTAGACCCTGCACCCGAATTTGACTGGAGGAACGATTCCGGATCAGACACACACACACATATATACACATACATACACACAGACATACATAGACACACACACATACATATCTACACATAAACACACATACATATCTACACATACACACACATATCTACACATACACATCTACACATACACACACATATCTACACATACACACACATATCTACACATACACACACATATCTACACATAAACACACATATCTACACATAAACACACATATCTACACATAAACACACATATCTACACATAAACACACATATCTACACATACACACACATATCTACACATACACACACATATCTACACATACACACACATATCTACACATACACACACACAGATTGATTTGATATCACTCCAACTTGCAATACAGCAGTAAAGAGTGATTGAAGTTTATCAGAGCACAAGTCACATGACTTGGGGCAGCTGGGAAATTGACAATATGTCTAGCCCCATGTCAGATTTAAAATGAAATATAAAAAAATATGTTTGCCCTTTTGAGAAATGGATTTCAATGCAGAATTCTTCTGGAACAGCACTATCAACTGACAGACCAAGCAGCTGCTGGGGGGGCAGGAGATTAAATGGCCTAAAATAAGTGCAATTGTTCTATATGTTTGCAGGATAGGTTATCTTGCCATGTGTTAAGGAAAGCATTAATCCATAATATTGTCTTATAACAGCACTGGTCTGCTTTTACTTTTAAGAGCAATGTAATAAACATTAGCTCTGCCTTGTGAAACAGCGGAAGGTTAGATAACCCCATAGAAAAGTGCATAAGAAATAAGAGACCTGTAAATATCCTCAACGTTTCCAACACAAATGGCCAGTGGCTTGGTCCCATTGCGTCCTTTGACTTTATAGATATTGCTTATGGACTGTGAATTTTGAGCCAGGCAGGCAATGCCATAGATGGTATCTGTGGGCACACCAATCACTCCGCCCTGCTGCAGGATGCCAAGAGATGTGTTCAGGATCTCCTTCCAACCTGATGGGTGAATGAAAATAAATTTAAACTTTCATTAATGCTATTTGTTATTTTATAATACTCTTTTCAGGCCTCTGTCATGCTCTTCGGTCAATTAAACCACTGCTCTATTGCTTTCATTATAAGTAGCAAACTGGAATGAGGACATGTAAGAAGAGATTCATTGTCCGATCAAGATAAACATAGGGCTACGGATGCTTTAGGTCATCCAATTGTTCCCCCCGATGGCCATGCATAAGCAGTAGTAGGTCTATAGACCCATGTTGTCTAACTGTATCCAGTTTAAACAATGTGAGTCTAGAGGTTCTACTGGGTCTGGGTCAATGTTGGTCTATATCCAGCACATTTTTAAGAATGACATGGGCAAATTTCCCAGCACAATTCCACTCCAGCGCTGTTAGGGTTATGCAAATGAAGCGTGTAATCACTGCCTGATAAAATAGGAGCCTGGAATCCACATGCTGCATAGATTTGAAGTGATCAGTGTTTGTTATTAAATAATTAGTGTGCCAACCCTATGGGTTCCTGGGCATTATGTCAGGGAGGCTGCATTATAGTTTAAATGATACCTACTGCAAGGAAGCAACATATCCCTTATCTGCAGGAGGCAAGGAAAGCGAGATGGGAACATTGAGCTTCTAGCAGGTGCTCCAATCTGAGAGTACATCATTGTGCTGGATCTTCTGCAACAATCGCCCTGCTAACTCTACTGCAGGGGTTCCAGTTGTGCAGCCAAATAAACACAAATGTCCAAGGGGCCTACACAAAGAGCCCTAGAACTACTGTACATTACACCCACTATCCATGATCTGACAGCTACAGCCACATATCTCCCAACTGTCCCTTTTTCGGAGGGACAGTCCCTCTTGACAGCTCAACCTGCTGTCCCACATTTGTACTAGAAAGTCCCTATTTTCTCTGCACTGAACAGCCAGAAAAAGAAACAAAGCTTCTAACAAAGGGCTGATAGAGCCCGCATTCCGGTTGGGGGTACTGGTGTTCTTTTTTTAAAAAAAATGCCCCTCGCCAGCACGCTCGCACAGGGAGGGAGCTCCCGGTACAAGCTGCAATGACAGTCTCGACACATGCCGATTTGCACGCGCGTGACGTCAAGCCCATTCGCATTAAGAAAAGCGGTCAGTGTCTAGGCCAGTTTTCTTAATGTGCATGTGCCTGACATCACGTGCGAGCAAATGCGCATGCACTGCACCAGGCTAGCACCAGGAGCTCCTTCTTGGTGCGAGCGCGCTAGCACTGGCGAGGGGCATTTTTTAAAAATACCAGTACCCCCAACAGGAATGCGGGCTCTATCAGCCCGCACATTTGGTTGGGGGTAACGGTTTTTGATGATAGGTGCCCTTTAATTGGCTTTTAGCAGAGAGCCCAGAACAGGTGCAATTAAGATACTTTGTAACAATTGTGAGACACGAAAAAAAACAGTTTAGATAAGGAGAATTCTTTTCAAACTTTCAGAACTTGCCAAATTTTGTAAAATGAGCATGGTAATTAGGGGGTGTGGCCAAAGAATGAGGCATGGTCAAAAAAAAAATTGCTGCGCTATGTGCAAAAAAAAAAAAATGTTGGGAGGTATGTATCCAGGTCTGGACTGGGAGTCAATATAGGCCCTAGCGTTCCAAGTACACAGAGGCCCCATCAGCCCCTTAAATAGACTTACTGCAGCAGCCCCTCTGGCATTTGCCAGAACCCACAGATTGCCAGTCCAGGCCTTGCTATATTTGTTGTTTGTGCCCCAACTTAGAATAGACAGCAGCTTCAGCAAATACACACTGTACCACGGTCTCCTACAAACTCAGTTTCATTCCTTCATTTTCACCCAGTGTTCCCTCCCACTGACACTATCCTCTATGTAAATAGATATTCCCTTGTCTCTTAACTCCACCAACCCCAATGATGTTGCTCGACTAATTGCTCCCATTGGCTGATACGTCCCACATCCTCTGTTCAAGTCAACGTAACATTCGTTTACCTTTAGCAGATCAGCTCTGTGACACCTAACCGTGTCCTATTAATTCTGCTCACCTTTCATATCCCTGGTGGGTCTGCTCGTGCACCTTCCATTTTCCCCACCTGGCAAGCTTAGCACTTTGCACGTCATTTCCATCGCCAGGCTATGACACGTCTTTAAGCAGGACACTAATCGCAACCGCCGGATCTCTAGCCTCATCTGACCCCTCCGCTCCCGATCATGCCATGTGGGAACCGGCGAGCCGCTCTCTAGCGCCTTTGAGGAAGTCGTGACGTCACAGCCATGTGATCAAGATGGGGGCGGGATTTTATGATATCACAGAGGAGTGTGTCCGGGTTAAGGAGTTGCATACCTACAGATAGTGGAAGGAAGCTCTTGTGTTTGCGCATTCACAAAAGGGAGGGGCAAATGTGCGTGCAGAGTTGTTTTCATTTATTATTGAGCGGCCGGATATTCTAGGCCAGCCCCACACAGGGAGGGGGTTTCCAGAGGTGAGGGCTTCATGGGAATACAATGGTGTAACTGTAATTGGGGTAGCAGTGGGTTGGACTAATCGCCGGATATCCAGCCTCATCTGGGCCCTCCGTTCCCAGTCACCCCCACCTGGGGGAGGGCCAGCATTTTCCTTTGATAGATAGTGACGCCAGAATTGAAACATTTTTCACATTTAGTATAACACCTTCACATTATTTTCACAATACTGGTCACCGTGTGCCCCCCAACACACCTCTCATCTTCCTTATTACCCAAAACTACTACTGGTATAGCTGAAAAAATGAAATGTGGCTAGCAACTTCTAGTGTAATGTCTGCACAATTCTACATGCCAATTCCATGTTCTTTTTTCAGGATGGGCAGCAACTGCATCATTTCCAAGCTGTCACGTGCTATCATGACATGGGGTGGTGCTTATCGCTGATAGGACCCGGCACTCCCCATGTGATCTCACTCTGTCACGGTCTCAGCTTGGTCACATGTCTATGACATCACGACTTCCTTAGAGCCGCTCTATCTCCGCTACAATCCCAGTATCTCTTGTACCGAAAGAGGAGGACGAGGCCCTAAAAAAATCAACATGTCTGGGTATATGAAGCAGCAGAGCCGGGTTCGGGACTTCAGCAGCATTATTCAGACTTGCAGTGGCAATGTGCAGAGGATCACAAATAACAGTCAGTATTCCCGGCTGCAATACACAACATTCGTTTTCCTGATCGCCGCGACATGCTCATATCCTCAGCAGTATTTAGTATCGCAGAACCTTGGTTGTTCCTACCTGAAGCCTCCATTCACCAGAGAGCTGACTGGGTGCTGGGAGTTGCCGGTGGAGACCTGAGATGTGACTGGGTGCTGGGAGTTGCCAGTGGAGACCTGAGATGTGGCTGGGAGTTGCCGGTGGAGACCTGAGATGTGACTGAGTGCTGGGACTTGCCAGTGGAGACCTGAGATGTGGCTGGGTGCTGGTGGATACATGAGATGTGACTGGGTGCTGGGAGTTGCCAGTGGAGACCTGAGATGTGGCTGGGAGTTGCTGTGGAGACCTGGGATGTGGCTGGGAGTTGCCAGTGGAGACCTGAGATGTGGCTGGGTGCTGGGAGTTGCTGGTGGATACCTGATGTCACTGGGTGCTGGGAGATGCTAGGGGAGACCTGAGATGTGACTGCTGGGAGTTGCTGGTGGAGACCTGAGATGTCACTGGGTGTTGGGAGTTGTTAGGGGAGACCTGAGATGTGACTGCTGGGTGTTGCTGGTGGAGACCTAAGATGTGACTGCTGGGAGTTGCTGGTGGAGGCCTAACATGTGACTGCTGGGAGTTGCTGGTGGATACCTGAGATGTCACTGGGTGCTGGGAGTTGCTAGGGGAGACCTGAGATGTGCCTGCTGGGAGTTGCTGCTCTAGACCTGACATGTCACTGGGTGCTGAGAGTTGCTAGGGGGACCTGAGATGTGACTGCTGGGAGTTGCTGTGGATACCTGAGAAGTCACTGGGTGCTGGGAGTTGCTAGGGGAGACCTGAGAGGTGACTGCTGGTGGATACTTGAGATGTGACTGGTTGCTGGAGTTGACAG
Source organism: Xenopus borealis (assembly GCA_024363595.1). NCBI lineage: Eukaryota > Metazoa > Chordata > Amphibia > Anura > Pipidae > Xenopus > Xenopus borealis. The sequence goes on along the minus strand of CM044433.1, from coordinate 79,997,170 downwards.
TAGAGACATTATTGATATTAATTGCTAGCTATTGGCAGTGGTACTTGTGGGCAGCTCAGATCAGCCAGGGATGGGAACCTATTGTTTTTTTGTGTCATTGCTATACTCTAGGATGTGCTGCACACTGGCTAATGTACAGGAAGGGTGGTTATAGTGACACGGCTGGATGTAGAGGAAATCCTTTCTATATTATTGCACATATGGACATTCTACAATGGGTAAATGACCGGCTGTAAAACTATACCTAATGCTTCCTTATGTGTGTGTTAGGGTGTGTACACCAGCTGCTATCTGCCGGCTTGTTCAGGGATACAGAACAGAGTGACAGGCAGGAAGGAAACTAAGTGCAATGGGAGTTAATTTCCTTCTGATGACTGGGTCACTGTAACCATGAAATTACTATTGTGGGGTTCTTCACCCTGCTGTGGTTAAACTACACATTTCAGCATTCCCCCCACAGCCAGGAATTGATTGTGGTTCAACAACCAGAGAAATCAGGCTGGACAACTGCACCCTCCATAACAAAATTGAGGTTGCTTGAGGCTGCCTCCGCTTTACCTATTCTTCCCTCCAGTGTGACATCAGGATAGAAGGTCATAATGTGTGATCTGCCCAGCCGAATGCATAACACTTGGCTGGAAGTTATACTCTGTTCTCCTGTATAAGTATGTATTCAACTCACAATTCTGACCTCTGCCATTCATTGCAGAGGTTTACAAATATGTAGTCATGGTCAGGCCCGGACTGGCAATCTGTGGGTTAGGGCAAATGCCAGAGGGGCTGCTATAAGGTCCCATAGAAAGTCAGTATTTAGTGGGCTGGTGGGGGCTGTTTGGGCCTCTGTGTGGGCTGATTGGGCCTCTGTCTACCTGAAATGCCAGGGCCTATTTTGACTCTCAGTCCAGGCCTGGTCATGGTACTTCTAGACTCAGAACTACTAGACTTTTCTTCAAGTCCATATAATTTTTTAACAACAGCGACTGAAGGAATCCTAGGAGTGATAGTATAAATATCATAAAGCACCTTGTAACTCCTTTTGTTTGGACAAGACATAAGCTTGACATTACCATCCATACATATCCAATCCATACTTTGCTTTTTTGGGGGGAAACAAATCTTACAGTTTGAAACTGTTACATTTAAAAGCTTACTTTAGCAAGTGAAATCACGATTAGGTCTCTGTCCTTAGTCAAACAATGCAGCAGTCATTCCTGTCTTGCTTTATGGCTGAGAATTTAGCTGTGTCCACCAGAAAGAATAAGATCATGTTTAGCAGGGTTCTGAAGGAAACCACCCCATTGCAGTTTTATAAACACAATTATATATGTATTAATTCAAATTGAATTTAAAAGAAAAATGATTTTTAAAGAGGGAGTTGTTGAGATGATAGTATCTCATTAAAGGCAATCTTTTTGGTGAGGGGAGTGCACACCATGTGACAGCCTCTAATTAAAAATCTATAAGCCAGGACGTTATGTGTGTATTAGGCATGGCTGTCTTGTAAAGGAATGGGGTTTTTTGTTCACTATGCTGCTGTTTTCTTTTGATAATTATAGACTAGCACAAAGCAGTGTTTATAGGAAAATGACTGCTGCCCTACAAATGACTGCTATTGTATGTTTTGGAATGGCCTGCTATTCTGCACTGATAGCACACTGCTGAGATCTGATAAGTGTGTTTTCAGCTTCTTGGTATGCTGTCAAGGCACTGGTGTCATGCTGATGCAAGCTGCAATGTTGTGATGCAGTTCTGTACAGGTCAAAAGTACACAGTCTCTTTCAGATAAGTAATGATCTATAGGGCATGTTCAGCAAATGTAATTGATATGGAAATATTACAAGATTTTCACAAGAATATGTTGGTAACAAAGCTCTGTGCCACTGCACCATGGTAAAAGTGCCTCCAGACTGCCCAACGCCCATATCACTAAAACAGTAGCCATTTCTAATAAGTAGTTGAAGGCTAGCCCAGGTAAGTCAATGAGGTGCAAGATTTTAGATGTAACACATTAGCAGTGGCAAGGGAAGGCCCAGAAACGTAGACCAACACTTATAAATATACTACTCAATACAAACAGAAATAAGGTACAGGTTTGGCATCGGTTATCTGGAAGGCTTGGGACCTGGGGTTTTCCCAAGTCTTTTCATAATATTGATCACTATAAATAAGTTTATTTACAATAGTTTGCCACCAACCAGTATGGGCAGTTTTGAAAACACAAGTGCAGTGAATTTTCACAAAGATCTCCCTTGAAAATTTGCACATGGTTTTCAGATGAGAATCCCATGATAATCATTACCAGTAATACATTTTCCATATGTATCACCTGGTCTTTAATATTACTCTATTTTGGCTGCTTTTAGAAAGGAAAAATATGTTCTATAGGCAAAAATAACTTAGCGGCCCATTAAACTAAAGCAGATTAATGTAATGTATAAAAAAACTTGCAAGGTACTTCTCAGTTGTATACTTGGGTTTGCTTGGTTTATCTTCTTTTATCGGATATGATAATGGAGTCACAATAAAGCAGTGTAATTGTATACAAAGTATATAATATGCTGCTATATTTCTTTCCAGGTGTTGTTGACCGTGTCTTGGGATCTACTTATCACCAGCTAAAGGTCTACTGGTAGATCCCGATCTGCCTTTTGGGCACCCCTGCTGTTTAATTGTTCATAGGTTGTGCAGGCCCGGATTTGTGGAGAGACCACCTAGGCCCAGGCCTAGGGCGGCAGGATTTTAGGGGGCAGCATGCTGCCCAACCACACCCACATTAGTTCACAAATATGCTGTGTGCCAATTCCCATTGCTTCACCCCGATGTTGAAATTTAGGCAAATAAAAGGGAGGGGACAGGGGCGACAAACAACTGCGGGCCTAGGGGCGCCCGCTAGGTAAATCCGGCCTTCATATCGCTTTGCCTTCATAAATCTCTTAATTTGGAAACAATTTGTTCAGTAGCACTGAAAAGTGAAAATTAGTCATATTCATTCTTTCTTGCATAATTGGAGAATTGCCTGAATAGTGCCAAGTGCTGCATATTTAGGTAATTCATTAAATACAATTGGGGCCAGCACATTTCTTTATGTATGATTTAAAGGGCAAAGCATGTGAAAATTGCTTTTCTCATGGTGCATGGCAGCTTGAACCAGTTTGTAGTGAAAGAAAAAAAACTTATTTGTATAAATGTTCTTAGATTTTCCCAACACAATCAACTCAAATTAGCACTAATAAAAATGGGAAATTGTTGTTACATATTCTGAAATTTTGTTTTATTCCCCACACAGCTGCCCAGATCCGGACCTTATTAAATCAGCTGGGGACAAGCCAGGATTCCACTAAGCTGCAGCAAAACTTGTAAGGGTTTTCCTTATCATTGGCAGGAAATTATTAATATCAAGTATTGTTAACTATGAAATTGTAGTTTTTCTCCTTTCAAGTGTATATGATGGGGGAAGTTAGAGTTGCACTGAAGTAAAAAAAAAGTGCACAAATGCTATGCAATGTTCACTCAAGTTTGCTTACATTTAACAAAACAGTAATTCTTAAATTAGATTAGATCAAAGTAGAGGCAAATGAAACCATTTTATCCCCCATTGGTCCCCTGCAGAGGCCTTCCTCCAAAACTGCTCTACCTAAACCTTAGTGCCCTGCTCTCCTGTACCTCACAATAGACAGAGTAGCATACTGAGCTTGGCAGCCAGTACTTCTAGCTCCCTGGCCACCAGGAGCATGCGCAGTTGAAGCTAGGGATGCATCGAATCCAGGATTCGATTTGGCATTCAGCCTTTTTCAGCAGGATTCGGCCAAATCCTTGTGTGTGGCCAACCGAATCCTAATTTGCATATGTAAATTAGATGTGGGAAGGGAAATCGCATTATTTTTTTCATCTCCAAACAAGGAAGTAAGACATTCTTTTTCCACTTTTTCCTTTCCCGCCTCTAATTTGCATATGCAAATTAGGATTCGGTTCAGTGTTCAGTGGAACTTTGCACAAAGGATTCAGAGATTCAGCCAAATCCCAAATAGTGGATTCTGTGCGTCCCTTGTTAAAGCCAATTTAGTTGTAGATTCCCCTAGTTTGAAATCACTGTCAGAAAGCCAGATAGAGGAAGTCAAGTAGCCAAAGATGGTGTCCACCAAACCCCACTGCACTACTCTACCTTTTTCCATAGATAGGTAGATAAAATGTCACATGTGCCTCAGTACCCGCTGAGTTTGATGCACATTAGATATTCTATCTATCTACTTTTCCAGCCCACTGCTAATTCACTAAAATGCTAATTTGCGCTCAGGGCGGCGAATGTTAGCGAAGTTGTGCTACCGTTACTTTGCATGCCTAATTTGCATACGGCTCAAAGTTAAATGTATAATAGAAGTATATGTTACAGCCACTACATTCCACTACACAAGCCCAGAAAACCTTTAATAAATAAAATACAGTTGTCCTATTGCCCTAAACATGTGCCCACTGTATAGTTGAGTTGCCATATGTTAGGAAATGTAGGGGGGGAAGGAGGGTAACCCCCCAAAAAATTACGCTATTTTTCAGTCTATCACCCTAAAAAAAAAATAAAAGACGCCAGCGTTTTTTTGGGACTTTTTAAATTGTATTGAACATCGCCAGGTCTGACCTGGCAAAGTAAAGTCTGGGGCAAGAGCTAAGATTCAGTAAAATGGTCATCAGTGCACAATTCCGCCTGGCGTAAGGGTGCTAAGTTGCACTAGTCTATCTACTTCACTAGGGAATTTTCGCCAGGGACACTGTTAGTAAATTGGTGAACTTGTGAAATGACATCACGCTGGCGAATAAGTGTTCGTGTTAGACGATTCGTGTTTTAGTGAATATGCCCGAATGTGTCTCAGTGGGACCTGGATTTTAGTATTGAGAGCTGTAATCTTCTGTCAGGGAGCTGTTATCTGGTTACCTTCCCGTTGTTCTGTTCTTAGGCTGCTGGGTGGGGGAAAGGGAGGGGGTGATCACTCCAACTTGCAGTACAGCAGTAAAGAGTGACTGAAGTTTATCAGAGCACAAGTCACATGACTGGGGCAGCTGGGAAACTGACAATATGTCTAGCCCCATGTCAGACTTCAACATTAAGGGGTAGATTTACTATTGGTCGAATTCGAAGGTGAATTTACCCTCGAATTCGCGCAATCGAATTGTGGTCAAATTGAAATCATTTGAATATTAAATTTGAAGGATTTTACCGCAGAAATAATTCGATCGATCGAAAAAATAGCTCAATTCGAACGATTGTAACCATTCGATCGAATTTTTTTATTCGATCAAAAATAGTTAAATCCAATTCGGTAGGTTGAATCTGGCAAACTAGGCAGTTGAATAAAAATTTAAAGGGCAAGTTATTCGACTGTTGAATATTCGAATAGAATTTTATTCGAATTATTCAAATCATTCGATGGTCGAAGTGGTCTTCCAAAACATTCAGAAATTCTAATCTTTTTGAATATTCGATCGAATTTCGAATCCTTCATGTGAATTTACTAAATCTGCTCCATAATATAAAAAAAAACGTTCTTTTGAGAAATGGATTTCAATGCAGAGGTATGGAACAGCACTGTTAACTGATGCATTTTGAAGAAAAAAATTTTTTTTCCCATGACTGTATCCCTTTAAGCATGTGACTTTCACAAGATCAGCCTCTGCTATTATCAGTAAGGGGATTAATGGTACATTTCACTGAAAGTCATTGTTAAAAAAAATTGCATCAAAGCTTGATTATATTTAGAAAGTTTTCTACTACAGCAGTGGTCCCCAACCAGTAGCTCGTGAGCAACATGTTGCTCTCCAACCCCTTGTATGTTGCTCCCAGTGGCATTAAAGCAGGTGCTTATATTTGAATTCCAGGCTTGGAGGCAATTTTTGGTTGTATAAAAACCAGGTACACTGCCAAACAGAGCCTCAATGTAGGTTGACATTCCACATAGGGGCTACCAAATGGCCAATCATAGCACTTATTTGGCACCCCAAAAATTATTTTTATGATAGTGTTGCTCCCCAACCCCCTCAAAAGGTTGGGGATCCCTGTACTACAGTATGCTGATGCTTCTATTGAATTAAGATTTTTGTGATCATTTCCCTTTAAAGGGATACTGTCATGGGAAATCATGTTAATAGTGCTGCTCCAGCAGAATTCTGCAATGAAATCCATTTTTCAAAAGAGCAAACAGACTTTTTTATATTCCATTTTGAAATCTGACTTGGGGCTGGACATATTGTCAGTTTCCCAGCTGCCCCCAGTCATGTGACTTGTGCTCTGATAAACTTCAGTCACTCTTTATTGCTGCACTGCAAATTGGAGTAATATCAACCCCCTCCCTTCCCCCCCCCAGCAGCAATTTAGAGATATGTGGCTAATTCCCGATTGAATTTTAAAATGGTTGAATACTTTTTATGATATATGTTAGTACAGATATAAGATCTTTAAAGATAAGGAATTTTTCCATAATTTGGATCACCGTACATTTTCTGTTAAAAATTATTTCAACATTAGGTGATGACCATTTGATAGTTTTCTGTATAACAAGTTTCAGGATAAGGAATGATTTTATGATTGTCGGTTTGCTTTAGGAGAACATTGTTTTGATACCTAAAAAAGAAAATGACCACAAACTATTAAAGTCCCAATCACACTTTAAAAGGTGTTAGTGTCTTTTGACAAGTAAGTTAAAAGCAGCCCTTTAGGTATGTACTCTGTAAATGTTAATCCATCCCCATCAATTTAAATTAAAAGTAACCTGGTTTCACAGCTCAGATATTGGTAGCTTCTTATTTTTTCCTACCATTTTTTACTTTGTTTTTACTGTTATTGGTCTACTCAGCTTCCTCTCTTGCATATCGTTTCTTGCGTTCTTAAATTCAGTGTCTACCTTTTGATTCTGTTACCCCCTAGGCAGCAGATTCAGCATTCCACTAATGTCTTGGCTAAGGAGACCAACACGTATTTGAAAGACCTTGCATCGGTCCCCACCCCAATCTCTCCTGCAGAACAGGTAAATACTACATATTTCTACTAAAAGTCAGATAGGAATAATAGAATGTCTATGGGGCATATTTATCAATTTCACATGAAGGATTCGAAATTCGTTCGAATTTTCAAAAAGATTCTAATTCGAATTTTCGATTGTTTTTGAAGACCACTTCGACCAGTGAATTTTGAAAATTCGATTGAATCAAATGATTTGAATAAAAATCTATTTGAATATTCGACTATTCGATAGTCGAATAACTTCCCCTTTAAATTTTTATTCAACTGCCTTGTTCGCCAGATTAAAGCTACCGAATTGGCTTTCATTAATTTAGATTGAATGGATAAAATCGATCGATTTTATTGTTCGATCAAACTTTTACTATTCAATCGTTCGACCAATTTACTATTCAATCGTTCGACCAATTAGAAGGATTTTCATTCCCCAGCAACTCCCAACAATTCCCATGGTCGAATTCGAGGGTTTTTTAACCCTCGAATTCGACCCTTAGTAAATCTGCCCCTATGTGTTCCTCTTACCCAGGAGTTCACAGATATAGAACGATAAACATTCACCTAGGCTTAGGTTTTTCGATTTTATAAATGTAAATAGTCATTTAACTTTGGGCATTTTAAATTGCTCAAATCACTCTAGAATCATGTGATAAAACCAAGGACTGATTCTAATATCCCCTTTGTGGAGGGGTGGAATATGCCTGAAAATAAAATCTAGTGTCTACTTTTACTCTTTATAATATATTATTTGTATAAATGTCAAGTTTTATGACAATGAATGCTTCGCTTATACCAGAAATCTGTTGTGGTGGAATAGGTTTTTTAAATAATCCATTTTGGTCTATCACTAATCCTTGCTGCCGGCAAATTAGATAATTATGTTACATACACATGCTGGTAAGTGGAAGGTCCAGGAAGTACTTTTGAACTTTTGTTCTCTTCCACTTTCCTGGTTCATTATATTTCAGGCCTACTTGCCAATGTAGATGTGCATTGTGACTCCTGTCCTCCATATAAATCTGAAAGTACATTCTGAACTTTTTATCTTCCATGCTTGCCAAAAAAAACGAGCATCCTTTGGAAGCATTATACAAGAGACTAAATACATTTTATGTTGCCTATTGTTCCTTCCAAGCAGCACAAATTACAATATCTTTCTTTTCTGCCTTTAAGCGTCAGCAAAAACTCCAGAAGGAACGTCTTATGAATGACTTTTCCGCAGCACTTAATCATTTCCAAGCTATCCAGAGACAAGTGTCTGAGAAGGAAAAGGAAACTGTAGCCCGGGCCAGGGCAGGCTCCCGTCTCTCAGTAAGGCCACACCTTGTAATACCCTTAGCTGTTGGTTAGGTCTGTCTGGTTTCCCAATTTATTCATGTGTTCTTTCTTAAAAAAAATACACTTTGAATTTGTTTCTAGGCTGATGAAAGGCAGAAGGAGGAGCAGCTAGTGTCTTTTGACAAGTAAGTTAAGAGCAACCTTTTAGGTATGTACTCCAATGTAAATGTAAGTTCATCCCCAACAATTTTAAATGAAAAAATAACCTGGTTACATAGGTATAAACACCTATAGCAATCAAGATATTTGCTTTTAAATAGGTGACCATTACATGCTACCCGGTGACTATTAGCTTTAGACTAGACTTCTTGCAAACTTTCACCTTTGTATTACATTTCTCAAAGCTTTCCTGAAAAAAAAACACTTCTTTGGACACACAGCCACCTCTGCTCCTTGAAAGAGGAAGCTCCCAGGGCAGTGAGCATGTGCATACAAAAAGCATAGAAACCAGTGCACCCTGCACCAGAATGGATTAATAATCAGTCCTGCAGCATCAACTTCTGACAGCTGTAACCTTACTTTCTTCTAATTGTTTGATGACTTCAGACAACCCCTAAGCTAAGAGCAGCAGCCCAGAGCACACTGCAGTGTCACTGCTTTTTAAAAAAAAAAAAAAATACTATGAAGGGGCAAAGTCTAATCACTAAAAACAGGTGATATAACCTGTGAAAACTGACAGTTAAACTCGGAATCTGTTTCAGTGAACATCTCACCATATTAATCCTGTTTAATTGTTAATTCTTTTTTACATTTTAAAATGTTTCTTTTTCTTTTCCAAAGATTAAACACATGTAACATTAATGATTATCATGGACATATGTTACATCCAAAAAATGTAATGCACGTTTGAAAATTTATAAAAACATATTAAAAAAAAATTTGTATGTATATAGAGTAAATAGAGTGTAGCGCTAAAGAGATAAATGGGCAGTATTGTCGAGTAAATACATAATGCTTCTGCTTGAAAAAGAAATTTCTTTAATATGTTGGTAACTTGGTCATTTATACATTTATGCTGCTTATTAGCAATGAAGACTGGAATCAGATGCAAAGCCAAGATGAAGAAGTTGCCGTTACAGAGGAGGATCTAGAACTTATAAAGGAGAGAGAGAGCGCCATCCAGAAATTAGAGGTGGGTCAGCTGAATTTGAATTCTTTGCGCCAATCTCTCAAAAGATTTTTACAACGATCATGGATGCAAATGCCAGAGAACCAAGGGTAGCAATATCTCACAAATTGTGTTCTTTTAAAAAGGACTTTGGTCCAGGGTCCTGCTGCACACTGATGTGAGGCGCAGTGCTGGAGGACGCAAGTCAGTCCTGTCCTTCAACTACTGAAGCTGGGGCAGGGTGCAAACTGTAATGAACATGGCGGCTTGCACTTGCTTTTTTTTTTTTTTACATTGCAACCTGACCCACCATCTGTAAATTAGCCCTTATAGCTCTTGAAATAAGAAGAATAATTAACACTTTGCTGTAGGAGAAGCCATCTGATAACAGATTAGGCCATCTGTTGCTCAGCACTGAGCACTGTTGCTTAGAGTAAGCAGAAGCAATTCAACATCCCTTAGGGTGATGGCTCGCTGGGAGATTAGTCACCTGCTGTAAATCTGTGCTACTTTGGGCGATTAATCTCCTAAAAAAAAGTGGGAGGAAACTCAGTTTTGATAATTTTCTAAGAGCAATGTAATCCACATTTGCTGATTAGGATTCCTGCAACAATGAAGAATCGCTTTACAAACACAAACAATATAGTAGTTCCTGTGTATATATGAATAAACACATATATATACATCTTGATCTGCTCTTTGTCACTCCAATTCTCCACACGATCACTGTCCCCGGTGCTGCTTAGTGATGTATCATACAGTCATAGAAAGATGTAAGCAAACTACAGGGTCTTCATAAAAAATACTGTAATGATTCATGCCAATATCAGTTTAAACCCTTTATACAGAGCATTTATTTATGTTTCCAAATGCACATTTCAAGGGTAGGTATTAGTGACAAATATTCAGTTAGTATGCATGTTTAACCGAGCATGTCTGAAAGGATTTATTAACACTTCTGCTTCTCCCATCTATCACACAGGCAGATATTCTTGATGTCAACCAAATATTTAAAGATTTAGCAGTAATGATTCATGATCAAGGAGAAATGATAGGTAAATAGTTTTTTTTTCATTATATTGTCCTCTTACTGTATACATTTTATATAAGGGTGCCAATTATCCATGTTTTATATATATATATATATATATATATATATATATATATATATATATATATATATATATATATATATATATATATATATAAAACGAATAAATAGACCGGAAATGCCAACGTTTCAGTTCCTCACAGTGGGGGTCATTTATGAACACTGGGCAAATTTGCCCATGGGCAGTAACCCATAGCAACCAATCAGATTGCTGCATTCATTGTTGTACTTGCAGCTGGCTTCAAAAAGCTAATCACTGATTGGTTGCTATAGGTAACTGCGTGCCCAGTGGTCATAAATGAGCCCCAGTAACTTTCGTCAGGGAAATGGATATAAAAAAATAAAAAAAAATTAACTTTTTAGAGGTACTGCTACTGAAAGCAGTATCTGTGTACCTTTGTTATATTATTTAAAAGGTTGCACTGCACACATCTAGTTTGCACATGACATTTACATTACCCTAATTCAAAAGGGTGGTGCTTGAGTATCTATCTTTTTCTCACTCAGTAAATCACTTCAACAATTCATGTATTTGACAATAACAAAAAGTATTTAAATCGATTGATCAATTCAGATGTTTGTTTAAAAAGTTAATTAATGAATTCAGTCCAGATTTAATTCAAATTTGATTGCAATTAAAAACATCTTGTGGAGGTGTTAGTGTAATGGCTCATTGTCTATATAATTAGTGAGTGGAAAACGATAGTATAAGAGGTATGAAGCCGAAATTCTCTTTCACTGGCAAGTGTGTCATAAGGAGTATTTTGTATCCATATGGTCATAGGTTTCCGCAATTCAAAAGCACGTTTTTTTGTTTAATAGTCTTATGCACAACAATGTAATCCCGAGTCTTACTTTTCAATCGCCATATTCTCAATGACAGCGCTTAGTCTCTAATATGCGAGGCTCAATCCCTAATATGCATTTTGACGACATTCAAGCTTGCACTGATCCAATACATACATTACCACCACCGGCACGTTTGCATAGATTTCTCATGTAGTGGCTGTTTGTTCTAACCCGTTCCGGTTGTCCATGAGATGCAAGCGGTACACGGATCTCCTGGTTCACGACTTCTCCTTCTACACTGCCAGAATAGTTGTGACCTTTCTTGTGCACTGATACCTCCATGTGGCCAACGTGTGCTTCACCTTGGATGGCTTCGTCAGGGCGCAATGATGTCATCCATTATTCTGTCTGTGCTTTTCCATTCCCTGATCACTGTGTGGGGGTTCTGCCTTTTGAAGCAATGTAGCATAGTCCTGTGATTAACAGACCAGTGAAGAAGTATGCAGGATTGTCGTCTGCTACATTGTTGACAATAGACCGAGCCAGTAAGGAAGAAAGTGGCATAAAATACGGCTTTCAATAGCAACATTTAAAGTTATTGATTTTTTCTTTCATTAGCCAGTTATTGCTTTTAGCAGTCTCATTTGAAAATTATACTGGCACACATGTCCTGTTATAGGCCCCCAGAATATGCATCTTTCTGCTTGAATTAATGAACAAATAAAGTACTTCACTTAATGCACCCATGTAAGAGTTGTTTACTGTAAACTGATCAGTGAGAAATTAAACACATGCTCATGGCATGACTCGTATGTAGTCCTGATCAACTTTAACTAATTATTCAACAGCAAAGTTCTTTAAAATTTATGCACAGACATGTCAGGAGAAGCGGTGTGTTTTTTCAGTATTCTTATAAAGTACTTGTACTGCTCTGTTGCAAATTGAATGGATAAGAAGTAGATATATTTGTAAATTCATGTGTGAGCTTACCAAAGGTGAGAGAAATCATCTCAAAGGGTACTGATATATCCAGCAGCATTGTGCTTGCTTAGTACAAAGGAATACAAACACATAGTTTATGCTATCGCTGTAGGAACTATTGAGGAAACCTAGGGTGTTTTCCCATCATGGAGACATCTTTTTGCAGCCCATTTTTAACTTGCCACAACAATGATGTCTGTGTATGACATTGGGCATTTATTTAAAAGAAAAAAAAACTTTTTTTTTTTTCTAGAGGGATTCTAACTCAAAAGAGGCCTAGGGGTGGTTGAGTTTGGGGCTAGGCAAACAGAGAGAATTGCCGTTTTGGAAAGCCTGACAGTTCATCCTGTAAAACCTTCATAGTAGAAAGAAGGCAAAAAGAAAATGCATACATTTGTTAATATTATCCAAAAGCTAAGGTTTATATCATCTAATGGTCATACATTCTAGATAAAAACTCTTCACTCTTGATTGTTTTGATCTGTTTTCTCCTAGATACATACACATAATTATATAGTTTTTACAATTAGACTTGTATTCTTCATATTCATTTGTTCCAAAACTCTCATAATAGTATGGATTCTTCTCATTTGCAGATAGTATAGAAGCCAATGTGGAAAGTGCCGAGGTTCATGTAGAGAGAGGAACAGAGCAACTTCAAAGGGCAGCATATTACCAGGTAGTATGTTTTCATTATTTTTAATGTAGGCTGAGGTGTGTGCTGCTTTAGTCCATGTTTTGATATTGACTGACCTCCGCTGTGTTTGACTGCACACAAGCTGATCGAATTCAAATCAATGGAGCAAGGGCACTGAGCAGATCCGTTTCCCTCACCCTGCAGAAGTACACATGCCGACAGCAGCCACTGACACCAGCCTGTGTGCCAATAGCCTTAAGGTGCTTGGTTTGTTTTACTTGAATGAATCCATTTAACGGACTTCTTTCTCCCTTTCTTCTAGAAAAAATCCCGGAAGAAGATCTGTATTTTAGTGCTTGCCCTTGCCATTGCAGCTGTGATTCTGGGTTTCATCATATATATATCGGTGAATTCCTGAGGTCACTCATAGCACCCTTTCTTCTTCTGAACATGTTATTTTCCTCATGAAATTTGCTGTGCATATATTTTCCTCCAACCATAAGTGAATAACAGAGACAGGATTTGAAAAAAAAAATATAATAAAAATACAGAAAAGTAGTGGAAACTTTTTTTTTTTTATATTATTTTTTTTTTAATCCTAGTGCTGTCATATATTCACTATTCTGCCACATGGCCAGGACTTTTTTTTATTATATTTAAATATCACATTTTTCCATGTCACCTGAATTTTTAGTACACTAACCTTGCCCACAATAGTTTATGCTAAATGGTGTCGACATATTAAACACCTTGTAGATAACATTTCAGAATAGGATTTATTTATCACTGATTAACATTCAGTTCTCCCCAACTTGACACTCTAGGAGTATTAATTCTGCTCAGACTGTCATTGCACAAACCTACTTTATATATATATATATATATATATATATATATATATATATATATATATAAAACTACTATGGTTCACTTTAATGTAATTTATGTTTAGATGGGAGAATATTGCTCAACATGTTAGTCTTATAACAACACTGTCTTCTCATTGGGGATTCATTATATACAGCCTTCTTGGTTTTGTGGTGTGTATCTATACACACAAGCATATATTTAAAGAAATGTGTAATTTTATGTATATAAGTATGAACCCAATAATCATCTCATGATAAATGTTACTGACCCTCCCCTTTTAGCACTGTAGTATTAGATATAATATGTTGATAGGAGGCAAAATAATAATAATAAAAATGTAAAACCTAAAATGTATTCATAGCATCTTCATTCTGTTAGCTGTACTTTATTTAGTTTGGAATTCGATTTGACAATCAGGGCCCAATAATTGTTAGCGACCAGAAAAGTTCCCCCACCTAGAGTGTGGGCTGTGTTAGCCTGCAGCCTCAGTGGGATTGATACTATAATATGTGGGTAATTTACCTTTTAAACAGCCATTTTGGGAGCTAAGTGTCATTCTGGAGCACAAAGACCTTTGTGACTGCCAAGGGTAAGGCGAAAAGTACAAGTTAGCAAACTTTTTGCACTTTATTCACTGTTTTCCAGTGGTCCTGAATTGCTGCAGGTCTCTAAATTCTTCTAGAAGTCACTTCTTATAAACCAAAGTAGCAAGAAAACAATAAGGAATTAGAAAAGATCAGATCCGTCTGTAACAGGAGCAAATATCTCCTTTGCCGTTCCTGTATTAACTCTCAATGTACCACTGACCTTTAGTGTGAGGGAAAGTCTATAGTTGACACATGAAGCAGAGAATTGAACCTTTAGCACTTCACCTTTTTATACTTCACCCTCCTGAAAACCAGACACGTCCTTGTGTCTGCCAGTTAAACTATTATTCTCTGCCTTCACATGCCCTCTCAGCTGTAGGTGATGCGTCAGTAGACACATTGAAGTAAGAGGCCATGGCCTCCGTGGCATCCATCACTGCTCGCAGGGCACTTTGGCTGGGGCAGTGGTCTGGCGACACTGCATCAAAACACAAGCTAACATCATTTAAAGTTTACGGGAACACAACTATTTGGCCTGTAACTGACACAAATAATTTCAGAAGTCACTGGCGGCAAAGGGGCCTTTATACCCCAGAGTAGATGTCCCAGGTGGGATTTCCACAGACACAACTTCCACCACAGGACTTGTGGTAAAAGATCGCTACCACAGACTCAGGCAGCAGGAGGTACAAGGTACCATGGCAGAACCAAACGAAAGCCATCCGCAAACATACATCAACAAAAAGTCAGAATTCACAACATAATAGCTTCACCTCCAGTAGGAGGAAGGACTTTGGGGAGGTTTGGCAAAATTCAATAGATAGATGGGTACTGAAAATCTTCGATCAAGGCTACAACTTTGCCTTTGTCATAAAACCGCCAGAGCACAGATTCACAACATCAACAGTTCCTTCCGAATCCGCAAAAAGCAAGCCCTTCTCTCTATTATCAAAGAGCTAGCTACTCAACAGTAAAGTCATTGCTCCAGTGCCCCTACAGTCCAGCTTTCATGATTTTACTCCAACCTCTTTTTGGTGCCAAAGAAAGATGGCGGGTTTTGCCCAGTACTCCACCTGAACCCACTCAACAAATTCATCATACAAGTGTTTCAAGATGGAGTCTCTTCCATCCCTAGATCCCTAAAATTGGGCATATTTATGTTAGCATACTTGCATATTCCCATCAACCCGAAACACCAAAGATTCCTTGGGATATCATCACTTCCAATTACAGTCTCTCCCATTTGGCCTAACATGCCCAGGGTATTCACCAAAGTCCTAGGGGCCTTGCAAGCAGTCCTCAGGATCAAAGGGATCCACCTGGTGGCATACCTAGACAATCTCATCATCATGGCAGACACCAGGTCCCATACAGAAGAATGCCTGCTATCTCTACAACACCATGGCTGGCTCATCAACCACGCAAAAGCATTCTGCCACCGTCCCTAAAATTCTTGGTTGTGCACAGCAATACCGACATAAAAAAATATTCCTTCCAAGGCCAAAGGCAATCATCCTACAATAAGTGGCACACAACATTATTCAGCAACCGCAGATATCTGCAAACAACATTTTCAGACTGCTTGGTGGCCAGGATAGAAGGGGTACCCTTTGCAAAGTCCCATTTGTGACCAGTCCAATAGGAATTCCTCAGAAGGTGAAACCAAAATCACCACAACCTGTCTCAAATAATCAATCCCTCACAAACAACAATACACAGTCTGACATGGTGTACAGTGCCGGTCTTAAGCACATTGGACCAAACGGGCCCCGCTCCAGTGTGAGCTTTGATTCCTATTCCCTTAATCCCCCAGTAGCACAGTCTACCCCTAATCCAGATTGGCCCAGCCCGCTCAGACCTGATTGGCCCCAGGCCACAGCTGAACCTGATTGGCCCAGCCCACCCCCAAACCCAATTCAACCAGTCCGCCCAAAACCCAATTGGCCCAAATAACAAGTGAAATGCATTAACGTTGTTTAAATAATCCATGGTGCTGCACAAACACAATTTACAGTAACCAAAAGTTGCACTTTTTTTTAGCGCATATAGATTAAAAAAAGTGAGGGAACATTTTCTCCTCCTAGTTGCCCAGCCTACCCCATCCCCAACTGGCAGCCGTCACTTGGATAGAGGGATAGAGGGGAAAGCAGTCACTATTTGCCCATTCAGCCTGGGCCTGGCCGGTATTTTTGATGGTTGATACCAATGTTATTAATAGGAAAAACAGATAAATATATAGGAAAGCCGGTATTTTTCTCCAGAAAAGGTGGCAACCCTACTCACAGGATGGGGAGCAATGTGGCCAACCCGGGTATGCCAAGGCACATGGTCACAACAGGAAAGCAAACTACACATAAAAATTCTGGAACTCAGGGCTGTTCCGTGTACAATTGGAAATACAACCTGGGAGACCGCTTCATCTGCACGTGCCTAGGGCTATGGACACACAGGCTGTTGTCAGCCTGCGTATTTGGGCTTATCTCCGCTTGTGTGTGACCGCACAGGCTGATCAGATTCAAATAAATGAAGCAGGGACATTGAGGAGATCTGCTTCTCTCAGCCTGCAAAATTACTCAGGCTGAAAACAGCCACTAAACAGCCGCTGAAAACGGCCTGTGTGTCCATAGCCTGAAGAATATTTAAGTTCAAGCAATACATAATTTGTTGTTCACTTGATAAAAGGAGGTATCCCAATCCACACAATAAAGGTGTTCTGCAGGTTAAATGCATTTTGTCAGAAGTTTTTCATTTACTTCTAGATTTGAAAGCACACTGATGAGGAGTGCAGAACAGTTTAGATAAACAAGAGAAGGTGCAGATCCCATTCTTGAATAGTTGCCTGGGCCAGACACTAATAAGAAAAATTTTTAATTTTCTGTGAAATATGTCAGCTCTTTGTTAATGTATAAATGTGTCTTGTTGTGGTGTGCCCAGCAGAGGGCAATAGAAGGTAACAATATAATGACATGATTGTTATGCTTAGTACTGCACTTTGTGAATTTGCGGCACACACACATATTATCGCACACATACAAATGATGGTACTCGAAGTTCTCAATCCTAAACCATCTTTTTTTCCTGTCAATGACACTGAGCCCCATTTCTCTAGACAACTTCTATATTTTTACCTTGGTGGGTTCTTACTTCTCATTTTTACCGCCACCTGCTTGTTGGCTTATTTTTATCATCTCCACCAGTAATTATATTAAGTCACATGGGGTTTTGGGGGAGATTAATTGCCTCTTCCTCAGGCGACTAATCTCCCCAAACTGCCTCCCGGACAGCTAGAATCAAACTAAATTTGCCTCACGCAGAAACTGGGCTACTTCGGAAAACAAATCGCTCCGAGTGCCATCCTGCCATCCCTGCTGTTTGAAAGGATGACTGTCTGAAGTTTCCTATCTGCAGCTGTCAGAGCAAGTAAAACGAAGGGGGAATTTCACTGCATATTGACAGGTTTATTATAAAAAAACAGTACACATTTTGTAATTAAAGTATATTGGAGATAGATTTATTTTTCGTCAGAAAGAAAAAATGTGATTTTATTTTTTTGCCTTTACATTCTCTTTAAAGTAGTCAAAGGTCCTCACAAAGCACAGAGAAGGGTTCAAAGTGCCATGATTTATTCACCTTACACTATGGGTTGACACTCCAGAATGAATCTGTTTATCATGGATACCCTAGTTTCCACTAATGGAAAGCAATGGAGCCCTGTACATACAGCCTGACTATACAGTCATATGAAAAGGTTTGGTAACCCTTCTTAATTCTTTGGAGTTTTGTTTATCATTAACTGAACTTTCAAAGTAGCAACTTCCTTTTAATTTATAACATGCCTTATTATGGAAACAGTAGTATTTCAGCAGTAACATAATGTTTATTGGATAAACAGAAATAAGCAATATGCATCATAACAAAATTAGACAGGTGCATAAATTTGGGCACCCCGACAGATACATTACATCAATAATTAGTTGAACCTCCTTTTGCAAATGTAACAGCCTCTATATGCCTCCTATAGCCTTTGATGAGTGTCTGAATGACTGCCGAGCATAGACAGCCTGCTTGAAATCATCCCATAGATTTTTCGATGATATTCAAGTCGGGGGATTGTGACGCCCATTCCAGAATATTGTACTTCTCCCTTTCCATAAATCCCTTTGTAGATTTTGATGTCTGTTTAGGGTCATTGTCTTGTTGGAATATCCATCTTGCGTAACTTCAACTTTGTGACTGATGCTTGAATATTATCCTGAAGAATTTGTTGATAATGGGCTGAATTCAACCTACCCTCTACTTTAACAAGGGCCCCATTCCCTGAACTAGACACACAGCATGATGGAACCTCCACCAAATTGGACAGTAGGCAGCAGGTGTTTCTCTTGGAATGCTGTATTCTTTTTCCGACATGCAAAGCTCTTTTTGTTATGACTAAATAACTAAATTTTTGTCTCATCATCAGTCCAAAGCACTTTGTTCCAAAATGACTGTGGCTTGTCTAAATGAGTTGGGGGTGGGACAAATCCTTAGTATGTCAATTGCAGGACAATTGCACCGCAAGTAAAAATTTGCAATTTTGTTTACAGTTGAAATGCCCAACTTTATAAATATAAACACGCACATTGCAAATATGTTTATGCAAAACCCAGGCTTGATTTTGTTCACCTACGAGTTCATTTTTAGCATGATGGAGAGAGTGATATTCTGAGACAATTTGCAACTGTTTTTATTATTTGTGGTTTGTGGGGTTTTTTCAGCACTCTGGTTGCTAGGGTCAAAATATTCCTAGCAACAATGCACTGATTTGAATAAGCGACTGCAATATTAAAAGGAGAGGACCTGATAGAACGATGAATAATAAAAAGTAGCACTAACAATTTACATTTGTTTTTTAGATGGGATCAGTGGCCACCATTAGAAATCTGGAAAAAGGCAAATAGACCAAAAACTATACAAAATAAATAATGAAGACCAATGGCAATGTTGCTTAGAACCAGGGGCGCTCTGCCAATGAGGCGAGTTGAGGCACTCACCTCAGGCGGCAGCACCCTCCTGGTTACCAGGAGCGGCAAAAATGCTGCTCCTGTTAACTAAGAGATGAATTTCCGGGTTTCAACTAGCGCCGTGGACTCCCCCTACCCCTGTCTGGCACTCACTTTTGAGCTCCGTGGGGAAGGGGGGGGAGGCGGCAACTTCAAGGCCGCCTCGGGCGGCACGGAGAGTAGGATCGCCCCTGCTTAGAACTGGCCATTGTATAAAATACTAAAAGTTAACTTAAAGGTGCACCACCCCATTAAGGGCTGGACATTTTCGGTTTTATTTTGCAACAGGCCCTGGAATTACAGATTCCCATCTCTTCCAATAAACTGCTGATCCTTAATGGATAAGGATTAATGTATGACTTTTCTGCAGGATTGTGATACCACAGCCCTGCATTCCCTACAGTCATACGCCTAATCTTGTGACATTCACCCTGTTTCCTGCTTCCATAGACTCTTTGGATTCCTTAGAAAATGTACCCGTGATGATGCACAACAAGGGAAGAATTGATTTCAGAATAACAGATACTAGTGTTTGCATGTTTTCCTGTCAGCTATTTTGAGCTTCTTACATAAGAGGCTTATGGAATGTTTCTAAGACAGAATTCAACTGAATCTATATTATTTATGTATTTTCTCACCCAGTCTGCATTTGCTAACCCATGTGTGTTAATAAGTGAATATTCTTTAATTGCGTTATATGTTTATCCAAATTAATATCTATTATATATATAAATATCTCACATCCTGATGACAGTCCCTTGAGGTACCGAAACGCGTTGATGTTCGTTTGATTTAAGTAAAGGACTTCTAATAACCCTTATGCCTTGAGTGCTTCCTTATATTTCCATATATATATGTCTTGTTATTTTGGGTTGCCAAAATAATTTACGGACAGAAAAAAAGTGAACAACACCTATGCATAGCTTAAAATGCAATAAAATGGCTACAAAATGCACCAAAACTGTGATACAATAACTGAAATAACATACTAAAAGTATTGCATAGTGTAGCTAGTAAATATGCTATTCTCAAGGGCAACAAAACAATTTTTGGGCAAAAAAAAAATAAAAAAAGCCAGAAAATTGTGCAAGTGCGTATAAGGGTGTGTTTTACAATCACCAAAAAGAAGGTTGAAGAAATGTCTCTCAAGCAGCAAGTTAAAAATTCAAAAAAACATTTATTTTCATTAAAAATAGCTAACAGGTCCATTAAAACATGGGCAAGGCTACAACCTAAAACAAGGAACCAAATACCTAATGCTTCTGGCAAAACTCCTCTGTTGAGAAACTCTAACCTGCCCCATATGAAGACTCTAACAGATTTTAATTACTGGCCGCAAATGGGTATAAGGCACATTGAAGATTTAATCATAGAGGGTAATTTTGTCTCCTTGGAGCAATTAAACACCAAACTGAATCGCCAAGATATACAATTCTTCCGATATTTTCAACTGAGACACGCATTTCATGCACAGTTAAGTTCTTTCCAAATTACACCAACAATGCTGGGGTGGGAGGCCAGACTTTGGACTCCAGACCCCCACAAACTGGTATCTCAGCTTTATAATTTAATTAAATCCACGCAATTTCCTCCATTCCACAAAGCCAAACAAAAATGGCAGTCATTTATTCCATCACTAGAGGAGGACCAATGGGAAGAGGCTATAGATAACTTATATCCCTGTTTAATATCACTCAGAGACAGAATGATTCAATTTAAAATGATTCACCAAATCTATATCACCCCACTGAGGCTCAAAGCCATGGGTAGACTAGATGGTGCCACCTGTGTAAAATGTGGCAGGGAGGAAGCAGGATTTCTTCATTTGATATGGGATTGTCCACAGGTATCAGCTTACTGGGCAGAGGTCCTACAATATATCAATGTATTTTTCTCCTTTTGAAGAATCAAGTCCCCGGAATTTTGCCTATTAGGTATCATAGATGAAAGATAAGTAGTGTTGGATGATGTAATCCTTTCGTTGTTTTTAGTTTGGTTCAACTTCAGAGTTAAGGTGGCCATACACGAAGAGATCCGCTCGTTTGGCGATGTTGCCAAACGAGCGGATCTCTCCCCGATATGCCCACCTTGAGGTGGGCGATATCGGGCTGATCCGATTGTGGGCCCTAGGGCCCAACGTTCGGATCAGTACGGGCGGTCGGATCGTGGGACCGCATCAACGAACAGATGCGGCCGCGATCCGACGGGATTTTTAATCCTGCCCGATCGACATCTGGCCGACTTTCGGCCAGATATCGATCGGGAAAGCCCATCGGAGGGCCCCCCACACGGGCAGATAAGCTGCCGACACAGTCTGTCGGCAGCTTTTATCTGCCCGTGTATGGCCACCTTTAGGCACCGCCAGACCTAGTGACTTTCACAATAAAAAGGATGGACTCTGGAGAACCAGTTGCTGCTTCAGTGATTCATTTATTCAAAACCAGTGCACTGGTTTTGAATAAATGAATCACTGAAGCAGCAACTGGTTCTCCAGAGTCCATCCTTTGTATCATAGATGAAGTAGTGCCATTACAGAAATCCAGAATACTTCTAAGGTCGATCCTTTTCTATGCAAAAAAACTAGTAATTATGAAATGAGTGAGCCCTAATCTACCCTCACTGCAGCAATGGATTGACTTAATCAATGGTACATTACCATTAATCAAACTGACATATAATGCTAGGGGAACACCGGGGAAATTTGGGAAAATTTTGGACCCTTGGTTAGAAGTCAACCCTCATACATACCTTTCAGGTGATTGATTTATAAGAAGCACTTTGAAGTAATTGAAGGTATCTGCTAATTGTTTCTTCAAACCGTCACTATACCTAAAATACTTGTTAACGTGGCTGAATAAGTGTAAAGCATACATGTGTTGTTTTTTGTTTGTTTTTTGTTTGGTTTTGTCTAAAATGCAAAATAAAAACCTTTTAAAAAAAAAATAGCTAACAGGTATCATTTATGAGACTTATTTCCTGGACCAGTGTTAAATCCCCACTTAGCACCTCCCAAATCATATTTGTTTCTTGTATGTTTACCAATTTTCCAAATCTTGCGCATCATTCAGACACAGAAACAGGCCTGAATTTGGGCCTTAGGCACAGAACCTTAGTTGTCCACCTTCTCTTGCTACATGTCCTACTACATAGCAGAGACTGGCACCCGCTCACGGTTACCATTGTGGGAAAGAGGGGGGCTGTTTTCCCAGCCCAGTCAAATTCTGATGCAATAGGGTCCAGATGCTTTGCTCTAAGTTATGCAAATTGGGTCATATGGGTTACTGCCAGTTGCACATTTGTCCAGTGAATAATAAAACAGCTGTCTGAAAAGTGCAACGTTTACCATTACCCTTAAACTGAATAAAGCTGCTGACTTGGAGCCTGCAGAACCAAGTTATTTGGCCATGCATGCAGGCTTGGGGATTGCATGGCCAAGCGATATCTGGCCAATGATATGAAAATCCCATTGAACAAGGACCACATACGTGCATGTTTGGCCAAGAAACAGCCCAGCGTGGCCATAGCTTATGGGCACAAATTATTAAATGTATATATGTATATTTTTTTTATAGTGCTCTACTTATGCACACAGAGCTGTACAGCAGAACAAAAAGGGTGTTAGTACAATAAGTACAAAATACAGTTATACTGAAGTGTTAAGTGTTAATGAGACAAGCTGAAGGAGGTCCCTGCTCCATAGAACTTATTCAAGCACAAGCTGTACCTCACCATTTCAGAGTGGAGATAAAGACAGTTCCAGTTACGGTTGCCACCTGGCCGTTTTTTTACCGGCCTGACCAGTATTTTTGAAGGATCATCCGAATGTTATTAATAGGGAAAAAAAGCTTAATATTTAGGTTTTTTTTTTTTTTTTTTTTTTAAAAAAGGTGGCAAACCTAGTTCCAGTGGAACCATATCTAGGCAGTATGATAATACTTTAATCCTGCAGAACATTGTTATCTACAATCTGTTGCCATCTGTTGGATCACAGTCAGCATCTCTACTATTCCTAACATCTCTACTGTTCTTAACACAAAGCACAATGGTTTAGGGCATTCACACATGATAAACAATAGATGTCTATTCATGAACACTTGCGTAAAGAAAGACATTGTCCCAGACAATCTAAAAGGTTTATTTCTGCCATTGTGCCTTTAAATTCCTTTCCTTTGAATTAATTAAGAAGCCAGTCTGTTTAGTTGTTTGCAAGGCAGGTGCTGCACATGTAAGAGTGCTTCAGGGCACTGCTAGTCAGCATATATGATGATAGCTTTGTAATGTGATTACTAAACATGGAAACAGGGAGAGTATCTGGAATCTAGAAAAAGGAAGAACCCAAAATAATGGGGACTACCTAGGGATGCACAAATCAGTGGAAGAGAAACCAGCCTAAATTTTGTTTTGCATTAAACCTCTGATCTAGAGTGTGTGTTTGAAAGGGATTGCAATGGTATATAGAATGGAAGTAAATATATATATATATATATATATATATGTGTGTTCCTTATATTTTATTTGCCTTTTTGCATATTCTGAGAATTGAAAACATTGAAATATTGGACTGGCAATCTATGGATTCTGACAAACACCAGAAGAGCTGCTATAAGATGGCATAGATAATCACTATTTATTGGGCTGGCGGGTGGCTTCTTGTGCCTCTGTGTTCTTGAAACCCAATCAAGACCTATATGTGCCTTTAGCCTGAGGCTAGGGCCAGCCAAGTGGAATCTTGGCTGGGGAGAAATGCAGGCCAAGAATACGCTCCTCTGCTGCTGCCTTTCTGCCCATTGTATCTCACGTTTTGCTCTGAAATCCACCATGTCTGCATGCACCCTAGTAAAGGTATTGTTTTCAAGAGCAGACAGATGCAGTGGATTACAAAGCCAAAAATGGGAGATTTTGCACTTGCTCTGCATGTGCCTGCACCCGAGTGGAAGTAATGTTTCCAGGAGCAAGCACAGCGTGCAGAAGGGCAGCATGGGCCAAGATCCAACTCGTCTGACCCTAGCCTTAAGATCACAGCTCCTCTAATCTGAATGGATGCACTTGTGTAATTTGAAAAAATATGCTGGTGAATAAAAAAAATCAGAAAGTTTTCGTATTGTCCCCTTATATATTTACATATAGTTATCATATCTATCCTTAACTGCCTCCAGTGTACACAATGCCAGCTTGGCCAAACTTTCTTCAAAACTTGCATCCTCCATACCATTTATTAGCTTAGTAGCTCTGCTCTGGACTTTCTTAATGATAGTGTTTGTTCGAGTACTGGTGATTTGAATAGAACTGCACTGCATAGTTACTGTAAACATCATAAGCCAATCTTGTTCATTAATTATAAACAAGATTGCAGTTTGGCTGGTTGAAGAATGTCACGTTGAAAAATTATGACTCATAAGATGGCAATGAAAATGATTGGCACCTACACAGCTTAATTATAATAGGACACACAACTGTGTTGTTGCCAATTTGTGAAAAATGGTAGTGAATAAAAGTTTATTGCAGTGTTAGTTCCAATGCTCACTGATATACACTAAACATTAGGGATGCACTAAATCCACTATTTGTGATTCAGCTGAGTCCCCGAATCTTATGTGAAAGATTTGGCTAAATACTGAGCCACATCCTAATTTGCATATGTGAATAAGGACCTAGAAAGAAAAAAGTGGGAAAACATTTTTTACTTCCTTGTTTTGTGATGAAAGTTAGGTAATTTCCCTTCCTGCCCCTAATTCACATATGCAAATTAGGATTTTTTCTGCTGAAAAATGCTGAATCCTGGCCAAACATACATTATAAAACTGTTATTCTTCAGCAGTCTATATGAAAATAATCTTTTCTTTTGCACAGGTTACATGCTGAATACTGACTGACATCTAATGTAGGCTAATCTTACTTCTGGCACAATGGTTGCCACCTTTTTTAGTAAAACTTACTAGCCTGTGTAAGAGAGTGGCAGTTGGTGATGTCATGGGGAGGGACAGTGACATCATGGGCATGAGGAATGGGAGGATCAGAGGCCTAATGTGGGGAATTTGGGAATCTTTGTATAAGAAAGGCGGGAATGGAGAACTTAAATGCAAGTTGGATGGAAGAACACTTCAAGGATGGAGATGGAATAACACAGGCCAGAACTAGGGGTAGGCATAAGAGGCACAAATGCAATGGTGGAGAGGGGGCTAGGAACTTACATTTCCTTTTGTCTACCGACAGCCTGGCCCTCACACACACACAAACACACACTCTCTGCTTGTCACTTACCTAGCCCCTGTTGTCACTGAGCTTACACTCATTTTCATGGGAGATGGCATCATACAGCAGCTCCTCTGGCATTTGCCAGAACACACAGATTGCCAGTTCGGGCCGGACTGTAATCATGTACAGAATGACTTGATTCCCTTTTAGACATTTATGGATCCATTGTACTGAGTAACTTGTTTTAAAAAATGTTTCTGTTGGGAACCACTTGTGCCTTTTTTTCAAAATCACTTCCTCTAACACCATTTTAAGGGCCCAGATGAGGAAACGGGTCGTAATATAACCTTGCTATACTGGTATGCATTTATGTAAAAGAAGCTAAACCCTTTTTGACTCCCCCTTCCACTTATAACAAAGTTCATCTTTTTGAAATAGTGCTAGTAGAAAATGATTGTCAGGGATCTCTATGGGTGTCACTAGCACTGATTACAAGATACATGAATAATAAGTACCCTGTATGTTTATATTACAACTGGTCATGTTGGTTGTTTTTTCA
Organism: Xenopus borealis; assembly: GCA_024363595.1. Taxonomy (NCBI): domain Eukaryota; kingdom Metazoa; phylum Chordata; class Amphibia; order Anura; family Pipidae; genus Xenopus; species Xenopus borealis. The sequence continues at coordinate 79,970,950 of CM044433.1, read as the reverse complement.
ACTGGTCATGCTACCTGTCTTGTTTTGCAAGTCTTTTCTGGAAATGGAACTAATATGTGTTATATAGGGCTCTGCTGGACATAACTGACTAGTAGGATCTTTGTTTGTTTGAAAACTGCACCCTCCAATATACTAGAAAAGCAAAATTACCTGTACACAGGACTCAATGCAAGCAGGGAAACTCCTGCATGTTTATTACAGTGTAACGTTTCAGGGGCAAGCAATTTCGTCAATCTGGCCTAGCACTAATATAATTTGTTTTCATGATTCTTCATATGGATATATCCTTCCTATTTGTGCCAGAATGAGAACACATTTTACAATGGGTTAAAAGCCGGATCCTCTTTTAATAAAAGTGGCTATATATATATGTATATATACTGTATATACTATTAGCCTTAGGTAATAGTTGGATTTCACAGACACTGCTTGAGTATTTGCAACAACCACATCCTAAATGTCCCATTTTATATACCTTGCCTAAGGTACACAAGAGCTTATTAGCACCACCTGGCAGACCAATTGTATCTGCCAGGGATGGATTATTACATCTCTTAGGTATATACCTGGACCAATTGCTACAACCTATAGTACAATCGACGGCATCCAATGTAAGAGATACGCCAGATTTAAGGTGCATAGAACATGTGATTTTACCAACAGGTGAACCAATTTTATTGGCAACAATTGATGTAGTAAGCCTGTATACAAGTATTCCACACGTAGAGGGTTTGAAGGCAGTAGAAAAATCACTTATTCAGAGTGAGATGTATCATGGGCCATCTGTATAGTTTGTAATATCATTAATGGAATTATGTCTTTGACTTCATTATTTTCAGTTTGAAACCACCTTCTAGCAACAAATAGTGGGCACAGCGATGGGAGTACCGATGGCGCCCTCCTACGCCAGTTTATTTATGCATCAATTTGAAAGTGAATATATCATACCTCATTATAAACATAATATTTTACTGTACAGGAGGTTCACCGATGACATCTTCATATTGTGGAAGGGAACATGTGATGAATTCAACTGCATGGTTAATCAAATCAATGAAGTTTCTGAAGGAGTCAAATTTACAGCCAAATGTGACAGTGAGATTGAGTTTCTTGATCTGAAGATAAAGACCAATGGCAATAAAAGTGTGGATCCATTTCTTCAATAATTCTGTTACTAAGGGACCCAGCCTGGTCTACGGAGTCCAGCACCACTGAAGCAGTGAAAGTGAGTAACAGGTGTGCGGCAGTTATATGTATTAAATAAAACAGATTACACCTTATATAGAAAAACAACAGATCATAATACTTTGTTACATGCTAGAAGCTGTCATGCACCAGCTTTAAGACACTCCCTCCCACTGTCACAATTTTTCTAGGTTTTAAGAAATAATTCAGATGAGGTTGTGTGTGAACAGCAACTCACTGAGATGAAAGAGAGGTTTACACAGAGGGGGTACACAACACAAATGTTGGATGCAGCCTTAAAAAAGCACATATCAACAACACAATACTACAAAAAGAACCACTGACTTGATTTTTTCTACATCTATGATTTGCCTTGAGGGTTAATTGGAAAATTATACAGGCTGATGAATCATTGAGACAAATTTGTCCCAACAATCCACCAATACTCAGATTTCGATGAGGCCAAAATTTAAGGGATCTGCTGGTTGTAAATGATCCCTTTAGAAGCTATAAGGGGGAGCTAACTACTACAACATGGTTGCCCCCCCAAAAAAATGGTTGTTTTGAATGCCCCACTTGTATATCGTGTAAATATATGACTCCTGGTACCAGTTTTGCACATCCACAAACAGGGAGGCTTTTGCAGATACGGCATCATATTACTTGTACGACTACATTTGTAGTCTATTTGATTACATGCCCGTGTGGGCTTTCATACATTGGCAAAACGGATCTCACGTTGCACCAGCGTATGTACGCCCACAGAGCAGCAATTAATATAATTATTAGTACTGTTCTCTAAATTGTTTTTTGGGTTTTTGGTTATGTTTCCATTTATGTTTTTTGAAGAGGCTTAGCAACATTGTTACTGGTAATGTGTGATATCTGTTATTGTGACATTGTATAGTTCCACTATGAATTGACTAATACAGTAAAACCCTGATTTTAAGTTTCCCTACATTATACATTTTTTATCTGTGGTCCCGCCAATTTATAATGCATTTCAATGGCTGCTTTTCCCTGATTTTAAGTCATTTTTTCTCTGATTTTACAACAAAATTTTGTCTTGATGTTCACAAAAACTGTGTTTGTTATTTGTGAATTAAAGAGGTTTAACCAGATTCTGCCTGTTCTGTGGTCAATTTCAATGATTCTGGCCCTTATACCTTCCTGCACCAATCGCTTATTGCTTTAGGTTGTGTATGTGACTGACAGAGAGTCTTGCACATGCCCCCCATAGTGTAACATTAACGCTGCAATGCTTAACCCTTGTTATTAACACAGCAAATATTGTATCTCAAAGTAAACAGACTCCTGTGCTTATATCCTTTCAGTACTTGAAGAAAAAGTTACTTTAACTAATTTCCGATTTTACATTTTCCCTGATTTTACATAATTTTTTCCTGGTCCCCTGAAAAGCGTAAAATGGGGGTTCTACTGGAAGTGTTACATTGTTTCATATCTGCTACATCTTCCCTCCCATCTTCTCCTATGGCAGCATGTTTAGCTTGGGACACAGGGTAGTGATGTCAGCCAAATGTGGGAAAAGTGGGACAAATTATCTTTAAATTTTGTAATTTGTTGTATAATGGTGAACATTTTGAGAAAGGTTTGAGACCAGAACTGAAACGTCAATGTGATTGTTAATACTGAAATAAAGGAACCAATTTTGATGGAATGCACACATTTCTCATGTTTTGCTATATACTATATATATACAGATTTATCTGAGCATTACCACATTTGACATTTTGATTTTACTCTTTGACCATCTGGGCATATATTGAGGATAGTTTCCTCAGAGTGGTAACACACAAGATCACAGCTGCCTTTTGGACTGAAAATATTATCTACCATCTGCTCTTGCCCAATCTCAGCAAGCATATGGTGCTTTAGCATATCTAAAAGTGAGAGGGATCACATCCTTGAAAAAGGTCCTAATGTGGATCGAAATGTTGAAAATAAAATAAAAATAAATAAAAGCATTATTTCACAAAGAAAAAGAGTGCTGATTCAGGAATGAGTTATTCTATACACCATATATATATAGTGAATAAAGTACCCCCTCTTGTAAATTATAAGGATGTTATAAGTTACCGAGGGGTTTTATGTCCATATAAAAACACAAGGCAGAAGGCCGAGTCATGGAACTCAGAGGTAACTTCTATCAGTAACAAAAAGATCCGCACTCACAGGTCTTAAAATAAAAATAAAAAATAATTGGTGAAAATTAGTCATTTTCACCAATAATTTTTTTATTTTAAGACCTGTGAGTGCGGATCTTTTTGTTACTGATTCATATGAATATTTTGGAGCTCTACCCAGGAGTATTTTTCGTGAGTGCCGACTTCTGTACGGATAGAGATTTTATATATACATATATATATGCAGGACAAAGTAGCGACACTCACAGGCTTTTTTCAAGTGGTTCAAAAAATATTCCTTTTTATTGACCTCAACGTTTCGATCCCCCACAGGGATCTTCGTCAGGAGAGTGCAGACAAACAAACAACCGAAAGACCCAGACCCCCTCTATTTAAAGCCCACAAAGTAAGGAATTAGGCGCCAAACTGGTTGCTAAGCAACCAAACAAGCGTGCTCAAAATCGTAGGTATATAGCGATCAGAGTATGAAAGGAAAACAGCGGGCTTAGGGGAGGAGAAGTTATTGAGCATAGAAAACCAAGTGCAGTAGTAAGGGTGAGAAAAAGTAATACCAACCATGCCAGATTTCTACCTCCGTTGTTCACCGCTGTCACTGCGCCGCACAACAGCGCTTCCTGGACTGCTTAGCCAATCATAGCACAAACAGCATAGAGGTGGGCGTGCGCGTATTGCGTACAATATATCCATGTAACAGAGGGTTACCAACAGGCCATTCCTTAGTAACCTCACAGGTAGCGACTTTGCGGAAAAGGTGTCCACATTAAACACAAGAAATGTGTAATCTGAAGACTTCCCAACCGCATACTACTCCCTGTCATACAGGGTGACGTGCCTATCCGGCACTCAATCTGCTTTCGTATTATTTTATATTAACACAATGTGTTCAGGCCATAGTTGGTCATAAACCCGTACATTTCAATAGCTCCCCACATAATGCTGTAAGATCAAGGGGGTAATATGGAATACAGCAGGTACCGGAGGGCACTGGCTAAAACTGGTGGCAGTGAAAAGAAGATTTATAGAATAAAGATAAGGGTTAAAAACAAGAGAAG
>CM044433.1:79922135-79956976 GCA_024363595.1 Xenopus borealis | reverse complement strand
ACATTATAGTGAAATATTAATTTCATTGTCACAAATTATTACTATATTCTAAAAATAGGTTTAAATGGGAAATGTGACCTGCTAGTGTCATTGTTGGACCAATTTCAGTCTACTCTTAGACTGTAGACTAATAATATGTAACATTTAAGACTGGAATATATGAGTGGCAGCTAATTTAGGTGGTTTGCCTTTAAATTAACTTTTAGTATGATGTTAGAGAGTGATATTCTGAAACAATTTGCACTTGGCCTTCATTTTGTATTATGTGTGCAGCAGCTCTCCAGTTTGCAATTTCTGCTGCTATTTGGTTGCTAGGGCCTAAATTACCCTAGAAACCAAGCAGTGGTGTGAATGAGATTGGAATATGAATAGGAGAGGCACGGGAGAAGTATAATTAATAAAAAAAATCAATAATAAAGTTTTTTGCTGCTGGGGTCAATTTAGTCAGAAAAAAGTAAATAATTTAAAAACTATTAAAAAACTGAAGACCAATTTAAATGTTTCTAAGATTAGGCCATTCTATTAGGGTGGTGGCAGATGGGGAGATTAGTCGGCCAGTGACAAATCTCTGCTGTGGATAACTAATCTCAAAGAAATACTTCCCGTTGGCAAGAATAAGAATCACTGGCGGGATGGCATACGAATCGCTTTGGATTTCAGAAGTGGGCCGAAGTTTCCTTGTGAGGCAACTTTGGAAATCTGAAGTTATTTTGGCTGGAATGCATGAGGAGGTCACCTGCAGTAGAGAAGATTTGTTGCTGGGCATCTGCTACCACCCTTAGGGCAGAGACACACAGGCAGATTCAGGGAGATGAGTCGCCCAGCAACACTTTCACTTTCTTCAGGCCTATTGCAGTTGGCATCAGGAGTAGGAAAATGTCCTTCATCAAATGGAGCTTCTCCAAAGTCATATCTAGCAGGAGCAAGACAACTTGCATTCCAAATGCATCAATCAGACAGTTTATATGTGTATGGTCCTCGCTTGCGTCTCACTTCAAGTGGTGTAGTAAATTTAGATTGTTCTTGTTTCAGTATTCCTGGTTTCTTAATTCTGACTAAAGATCCAGGCTGAAAGTGCACTTCTCTTGCACCACGTTTTCTGTCAGTATAAGCCTTGCATTTGGCTTGTTGACGTTTGACAATGTCAGCAGTAGATGAGTTTGTAGGAACTGTATTTGGTGGAAGTTTGAGGTCTGCAACATGTAACTTAATGAGCATCTGTCTGCCATGTAATAATTCAGCTGGAGATGATTGGGTTGTTGCATGGCATGTTGATCTGTAGTTATGTAGGAACTCTGTTGTAAATACTTTCCAAGATTTCCCAGTAAGGTTTGCAGTCTGCACTGCTTCTTTCAGACTTCGATTGAATCGCTCGATTAATCCATTTGCTTGTGGCTAATACACTGAAGATTTCCTATGCACAATATTCCTCTCTCTCAGAAAGGATTCAAACTCATATGAGACAAACTGTGGTCCATTGTCTGATATTAACTCCTTTTGGATTTCCTTCTCTGCTGAATACTGTAGACAGAAATGTTATTACTGTAGCTGATGCTATATGAGAAACAAATGCAATTTCTGACTATTTACTGTAATAGTCTATCGGAGTTATAGAAAATCTGCAGTCTATAGGACCCACAATATCAATAGCCAGTTTTTCACATGCTGAATCAGGAAATGGTACTGGCTGAAGTGGTGGTGTATGTGTGATATCTGTTTTGTCATGATTCTGACAAGTAACACAAGAATGAATGGCAATTACCACATTGGCATCCATTTGGCTAGCAACTGTAATACCTTTGCAAGGGTTAAATCCTGCTCTAGAAGCAGACTCAGTGATGTGAGTTTGTTTTTTCCACTATTTGGTCTCTTAGCATTTCATCTGACCAAACTCACAGGTAACAACCAGCTCTCTCAAAGCTGCTACAATTTGTTCTGTGTATTTGCCATTATGCTGTCCACGTTGGCAGAATTTATATCTTTTAGCAACCACATTTACTCTTGGCACGAAAATGTTCTTTATAGCAGTAACAGCAGTTTCATAAGTTTCATCATTTAATGGTAATGTATAGAATATACACTGTCCCTGTGCTCCCAGGCAGTGAATAAGTAAAGCACACTTTCTAGCAGCAGAAATCTCCCCTTGGTCAACAGCAATAATGTAATTATCAAACATACGGATCCAAGCAGTAAAAGGTATGGTAGGCTCACCAAGGTTTAGAAGAAAAGCTACAGGCTGCTGCAGAGGTAGAAGAGACATCTCGTCGCCAAATTTGTCGTGTTTTGATAGCCAAGGATTAGCAGAGTATAACAGGGCTTTATTAGCAGGTTCATGCAGTCATTACACAACAGTAACATAAACTCTTTCATTCTTAAACAGTATTGTGCATACACAGCATAACTCCTGTGCACAGTGACTTTCATTTGAATTTAAATTAGTTATTTCCGTTAAGTACAGAATAAACATTTCTTTGAGGCAGAAGTCTGTTTGGTATCAGCTTGGCTCTGTTCAGTCAACTTTTATCTTTTTTTCAGAGCAATGCCCCACCCAGTTACTTGTCAGGAGCTGGAGATAGCACACAATCATCACTTGCCCTCAAAAACTAGATCCATTAAAGGAACAGTAACACCAACCATTGAAAATTGTTTTAAAGTAGTTAATATATTGTGAACGCATGTCCTGCACTGGTAAAACCGGTGTGTTTGTTTCAGAAACTGTACTGTAGCTTATATAAACAAGCTGCTGTGTAGCCATGGGGGCAGCCATTCAGTTTGGAAAAAAAAAAGAAAAGGCACAGGCTACATAGCAGATAACAGAAAAGTTCCCATTGTATTCTACAGCTCTTATCTGTTATCTGCTATGTAAACCTGAGCTTTTACAGCTTTGAATGGCTGTCATTATGGCAACTATAGTTGTCTCTCCGAAGCAAAGACAAAATGTTTACCAGTGCAGCACAATACTACTGTTAGACCTACTTAGGAGAGTCTCTTTTCCTGGTGCTACTTACCCTCCACTAAATCACTAATTTCCAGAGGTGCAGTGTTACCTCGAAATTTGATTTAGGGGCAGATTTACCTGCATTCACCATCTGTGGTGTGAGTCCCTAAGAAGTAAAGGTAACCATACATAACACCAGTAGGGTTGCCACCTGGCCAGGCCGGTATTTTTGATGGTTGATCCCAATGTTATTAATAGGAAAAAAATACAAATATATACAAAGGCCGGTATTTTTTTCAAGAAAAGGTGGCAACCCTAAACACCAGCTATATGTTAAAGGAGCAATAACACCAAAAATTAAAAGACTTCTATAGGTTATAAAAAAAAAACAGCTCTGTAGCTATCGGGGCAGCAATTCAAGCTGGAAAAAAAGAGAAAAGGCACCATTCACATAATAGATAATGGATAAACACCATTTTATTCTACAGGTCTTTTCTGTTATGTGTAGGGTTGCCACCCGGCCGGTGAAACATCTGTCGGGGCCGGTGTTCCAATTTTACCGGCAATGTAGCTGCCGGTAATTTGTAATACCCTTAAGAAAAGCCCATGGCCCATTGATGAAAAGAAGGTACCTTTTTTTTCTCTTCGGGCCCTCTCCAATGTGATGCCTTCCCGTTTTGCAACACACTGGTAAGGCCCCACCCCCTTTTGCATCATGACCCGCCCCTTTAGTACCACTTGCCTGTAAATTTTTTTTTTTTTTTTAAAAGATGGCAACCCTAGTTCCATGTAACCTGTTCCTTTTCGCCAGCCTGAATGGTTGCCCCCATGGCTACAAAGCAACTTGTTTAAATAATTTATAGAAGTCTTTCAGAAGCAAACATAACTTTTACTAGTGCAGGGCAGCAGTACATTATATTCTAATATCTTTTCAAAACTTATATTTTGGCTTTACTGTTCCTTTAACCTCTGTGCTCCTGAATCTCTATATTTTTTATTGCCAATGCTCATCTTTCTGGGTAGCTTGTGGCCTCCATCTTCAGCCTGATCATTACCTGGTCATTACTTCCTCCCAGCGCCGATTAAGGTTGTCACCTGACAATTTTTATTTTACACATGCAATAGTTTTGGGCAATCCCTAAACGAACAGTAACATCAAAAGTGTTTTAAAGGAATGTAATAGGAATATAATATACTGTTACCCTGCACTGATAAAGACTACTATAATTTATATAATCAAGCTGCTGTGTAGCTATGGGGGCAACCATTCAAGCACAGGATACTCAGTAGATTAAAGATAAGTTCTGAAGAATCCTACTATATATAACAGAGATTATCTGGTATATGCTGTACATCCTATGCATTTTCTCCTTTTTCAGCTATGAATGGCTGCCCCCAATGCTACACCGCAGCTTGTTATACAAAGTATAGTAATGTTTCTGAAGCAAACACACTCATTTTACCAGTGCAGCGCAACAGTACCTAATATTTTCATTACTTTAACACACTTTACTTTTTTGGTGTTACTGTTCCTTTTAGGTGACCATACAATATGTGTATGGCAAAAGATGAGGCGACCAATAACAGCAAAAGATTTGGATATCCATCGGCTCATCAATCAACCAAGTCGGATGTTCCCCGAACATTAGCCATTGTTTACTGCTAACTGACAATTCAGCTCTACGGAATTTGTCATTTTTCCATGAATTTCCAAAAATTTGTGATTTTCTAATAAAAATTTGAGCTTTATCAAGAGTAAAAACCTCAGAAACCACTAGCATAAAACATTGGCAGGTAAAAGTTGTCAAGCATCTATCTTCAATGGGAGCTGCAGTGATCTTTTTTGACTGATCTGAATTGATTCAGACTTTTAGAGGTCTTTCGTTTTTTTTACGCTAGATATTGTCTGAAAAACGAAAAATTTTTTTATATATATATATTTTTTTATATATATATATATTTATTTATATATTTAGAGCATAGTTCAGAGTAATTTTCCGTTTGTACTTTTTAAATTCAGATTTTGTAATAAATCTCATGGAATTCATAGTTTTTGAATTTGTGAGTTTAGTAGTGATTTCAAAAATCACTAAAACCATAAATATGAGACTATAAATAAATAGGCACCCACATGTCTGTAATGAAAACAAAATTATCTTTCCTGCAACCAAAGGTCGCAGGAAAGTAATTGTTATGTGTACGGCTACCTTTGCACCAAAGCAAAGCTTATTGATACAGGTAGTCACTTCAGATTTCAGCAAAAGTAACAAACAGAGCAGTGATGTGGGGATATGATACTCCATCTAATATTCCTACCATATATAGACAAAGTATTTTTTTTGTCTTTCCTTCTCTTTTTTTCTATTTCTTGCTTTGATTTGCTGATAACATTATACATGACATATGCAAAATGAAGGTAAGCACATAAATAATCTATGACAAGTTCCAAAAATGCACAATTTAAATTTTGATGAAACACAAAACAGAGTAACTGGTCTAATCACCTTTTTAGACTAATGGCACTCAATGGATTTTCACAGCTAATATGGCCCACAACAGCCCCATGTGTGCAGTAAAGACATGAAATGCATGTAACTGTAGACATGGACTTTGACCAGGAAGCACTGAAGTGTGCATTTTATGGCTGAAATCCAACCCATTAGCTTAGGCTGTTGGCACAGAGGCTGAAGACTCCGCTGCTTTCAGCCTGTGTATTTTTGCAGGGTGAAAGAAGCGGATCTGATCATGGACCCTGCTCCATTCATCTAAGCCAATTCTGCTTATGTGTAGATGACTCCTTTCATGTACTTGGGCTAGGGTTGCCGCCTTTTCTTTAAAAAAATACCAGCCTTCCTATATATTTATCTTTTTTTTCCTATTATTAACATTGGGATCAACCATCAAAAATACCGGCCAGGCCAGTAAAATACAGGCCAGGTGGCAACCCTTATTTGGGCTGACCTCCACTTCTGCTCCACTGAGGATCAATTTGATGGGGCACAGTGCTAGGGTTGCCACCTTTTCTGGAAAAAATTCTATTAATAACATTGCGATCAACCTTCATTTTTGCCGGCCAGTCTGGTAAAATACCAGTCAGGTAGCAAGTCTACACAGTCACATACCTCCCAACTGTCCCTTTTTTGGAGGGACAGTCCTTCTTTTGACAGCTCAACCTGCAGTCCCTCATTTGTACTGGAAAGTCCCATTTTTCTCTGTACTAAACAGCCAGAAAAAGTTTCTAACTTAATTGGCTTTTTGCAGAGAGCCCAGAACACTTTTTAACAATTTTGAGATAAGAAAATAAGTAATTGTAACAGTTTAGATAAGGAGAAATATTTTCAAACTTTCATAACTTCTGAGGAAGTGACTGTAGTCACGAAACGCGTAAAGCCATGCACTCCCCTGCCTTTTTCCTCCTTATTTTGAATATATGGACTGTACTTTGATGGTTTTAAATGATTTCAAATAAAGAAGTTTTTATCTTAACCATTAATTCAAGCTGCCCTGTCTGCCGTCCAGCGATCTGGCAAATGTTATCAGGCAATGTTAAACACGTGTGTGTGTGTGTGTGTGTGTGTGTGTGTGTGTGTGTGTGTGTAACTGCATATATTTATGCGACAGAATAAAAGGCATTAAGTTTGCCCAGGAGCAGTAACTCATAGTAACCAATCAGAAGCTAGAATGTAGCAGTCACCTGTTTAAAAGCAAAGATCCTATTGGTTGCTATGGGTTACTGCTCCTGGGCAAACTTAGTGCCTTTTATTGCATATGGGGGCAAGACTTTTACTCAGCATTTAAGAAAATGACATGCTATGAACTGACTTGCATTTTTAAGCATGTTTTTGAATTCTTGTGCATGTTTTCAAATTCTTTTAATATTTCTGTTATCTTGTTTCTCTGGCAGTTATGAACAAGAAAAATGCAGAAAACAGATGTTTCCTATTTAGGACATGATCAGTGGAAAAGGGGTTTCAAAATAGAAGAAAGGGGAAGTGGTTTTGATACATTATCGTACCACAGAAAATACAGGTCTTATATCTGATCAAACATTACATAAGTCTAAATCTTACAGTTAGAGAGGGTAAGGGTTGGAGGGAAGTTAGAGGGAGCAGTTATATGGTGTAATAGGAAGAGAATAACAAAGAGGAATGGGAGGAATTATTTAAAGGGGTACTTTAACCAAAAATTACTGTTAGTATGAAGTAGTAGTCTCAGACCCTAATGTGGGTTTTTTTTGTGTTTTTTATTTCAAAATTCCAGAATCTTTCTTGTTGCTAGGGTCCTAATCGATAACGTACTAAAGGTTATCTTAAAGGTGAACTCCCTGTTTATTGTCAATAGCAGACGTGGCACTTTGTGGCTATGGGCAAAAATAGCCTTTAATCCAGAAGAATAGGGATTGCAGCATGTAAAACCCATAGGCAATGAAGCACTATATTTAAAGGAAAACTATACCCCCCGAACAATGTAGGTCTCTATAAACAGATATTGCATAAAACAACTCATATGTAAAACCCTGTTTTATGTAAATAAACCATTTTCATAATAATACACTTTTTTAGTAGCATGTGGCATTGGGTAATCATAAATAGAAAATATCCATTTTAAAAAATAAGGACAGCCTCCTGGGATCCTAGGATCCAACGGTGCACACAAACTTACCAAACAAACTATAAAGTTAGGTCACATGAGCCAATTAACAGACAGAGTTGTGCCTTTTGCTTCAACATTTCTTCCCTTTACAGTTAGAGTTGAAATATTTCTGGTCAGGTGATCTCTGAGGCAGCACACAGACCATCATGAAATGGTGGTTCAAGGCAAGAGATGTAAAAGGGCAATATTTACTTAAATATATATACCAGGTAGGTAAGATTCTATAATATGTCACTTGATTTGATATAAACTATCTGTTGCTCAAAAATAAATTTTCGGTGTATAGTTTTCCTTTAACACTGTGCTAAGTATAAAATGCCTAGCTTGACATGGTGTTACTTCTAGAGTTTCCCATCATGAGAGTGGTTCCTACCCCCACCACTGACTGCAGTGCAGTGCATGACATTATAATGTTGTTACTATGTATCTACACTAGATTTAGCTGATCTAGCAGTAATTCTAGGGTGAATGCTGCATTGTTGCTAAAAACACAGGGGTTTGCAAATTGCACATGCGTTTGTAAATAAAAAATGAAATTACAAATGTTTAGTTTCTTATTTTTTGGGGAGAAAATTAATTGTGGAGATGCTGATTTGTGCAAAATAGTTCTCCAGAGGGGGACTTCACAGTTCATAATTTAAAGGAAAACTATACCCCCAAAATGAATACTTGAGCAACAGATTTTGAAGTTTATATCAAATTAAGTGGCATATTAAAGTGGAATATATATTTAAGTAAATATTGACCTTTTACATCTCTTGCGTTGAACCACCATTTCATGATGGCCTGCGTACTGCCTCAGAGATCAGCTGACCAGAAATATTTCAACTCTGAAGAAGAAGTGTGGAAGCAAAAGACACAACTCTGTCTGTTAATTGGCTCATGTGACCTAACTTTATAGTTTGTTTGGTATGTTTGTGTGCACTGTTGAATCATATGATCCCAGGAGGCTGTCCTTATTTTTTTAAATGGCAATTTTCTATTTATGATTACATAATGGCACATGCTATTAAAAAAGTATATGGAAAATGGTTTATTTACATGAAGCAGGGTTTTATGCAATATCTTTTTATAGAGACCTACATTGTCTTGGGGGTATGGTTTTCCTTTAATTATACAGACTTTGTGTACATGTATCTGTCACGAGCGCTCGGCGCTCCCTACCTGCCTCCCGGCGCGGATCCAAGATGGCGGCGCCCAGTGAACACACGTGGGCGCAAGGACGCCGGCTCCGTAGCGCCGGCGCGATGATGTCACGTGCTGTGGTGCCAAATTCAAACTTAAAAGGACGCTGTAGACCCGGGTTCGATGCCCGAGTATAGCTCAATATTATATTGTGTTCCTGGGTGTTCCTGCATTGCTGATATACCTGTTATTGATCTCCTGCCTTTTTCCTGACCTTGACTCCTTGCTGCCTGACAACTTGAACCCTTGCATGGACCTTGACTTCTCTATTGGATTTAACCTTGAACTGTACTTTGCCTGGACTCTCTGGAAGGGGCTTCCTCCTTGATCCCGACTACCCCCCCTGTGGGTGCCACTGGCCCCCGCTGACAGTATCAAAGGGTGAAAAATAGAATTCAACCTTTAATAAATATGCCAAAAGTGTTTGATTAGTTAGCAGGTTAGTGTAACTGCGCCTACTGCACCCACAGTAGTTATAGTTTAGTACAGAGGAAAGTTAGTCTGGCTTGCCATGCATAATATATATGGAGCTGGCATCAGTCAAGTATATAACACGCACACAAGTATTGTTCAGACTTGATACTTATTAGATTAGGATGTGGCTTGAGGCCTACCAAACTGGTTTGGCATTTATGGAGGAGAAGTCTACTCTCACAGACTGGTGCTTCCGACTTCAGAAAAAAGCTTTTGTACAAATTTTTCAACTTCTTCCTTTATTAAAAATTTGTCAAAATAATTCCTGTGTGAAATGCCTTTTCTTGAAAATGCTTTTGCAACAAACTACATAGGAGAATGTCATAATTATTCTTCCTTTCTGGGTTTCCTCTTGGCAAAGCAAAACACCTCAGGGGTTGAATTAAACCAGTCTTTCCAGTGCTAGCTATTGTAACATGGAGGCAAATATGTCCTCATGTAAAATTTGTTAGGAAGAATAATTTCCTGGAACTACATTTATATTTTAGCTTCACTTTGTCTATAATGCATATATAAAGTCTCTTTCCATTTTCTTAAATTGGGGTTTTATAAAAAAAAGTTGCAAAGTTTACTGCAGATCTAATAAGCTATAGAAACCAATCAGCAGTTAGCATTTACCGGTCACCTGTTTAAAAGCAAGCATCTAATTTGCTGCCATCTGTCACTAAACTTAGGCAAATGTTGCGCCTTTTATGGGGGATATGTATTTGTTGTCAATGGCTCTGTGCAACATTTAAGACAGGGCTCCAATACATCATGGATTTCCAAGATTATCTTCTTTTCAATGCTGCATCTTAACAAAGGGTGAACATATCTTATTTGTTGTTTTGTTAATCCAAAATTGGGCATGGTTTGCAATCTTTGTTGAATTCCCCCTCCCCCCCCGTATCCTCCTCTTTAGATCCTAAAATGTGGGAGCTTTAGACTGTGCTGAACTAAACTGTGCTGAACTAATACTCCACCTATTGATAATTGTTTACCTAGACACTAAAATACAAGCCATTACTGCCAAAACACAGGAAACCTGAGACACATCATGCATTAAAAAAGTGTCTCCACAAAGGTCCTGTGTTAGTTATTCATTGTCATTCTACAATGCCTTAGGACAATTTACAAATATCTCGTTCAGGCCCAGCTAACCAAATATTTTGGACACAATTACTGTAAGAAGAGAATTGTCAGAGTAGGTTAGGTGTGGCATAAGCCAGCAGAATTGCAAATGAAAGCACAAGTTGCTCAGCCATAATGTTTCTAGTTGTCTTCACAGGTATCTGCCTGATGGTGTTCCGTCTTATTTTTTTTTATCTTGTTAAAAAGAGTGTAAGCTCTTTTGGGCAGGGTCCTCTTCATCTCTTGTATCAGTTACTGGTCTCTATGTACTGTATGTAATTCTATATGTTCTTTATATAAACACATTTATTGTATAGAACTGAGGAATATGTTGGAATTCTGAAAATACATTTTGATAATAACAGTAATAATTAGGGGCAGATTCACTAAAGAGCGAAGCGTCTAACTCTAGCGCTAATTCGCCAGCATGACGTCATTTCGCAACCTCGCAAATTCACTAACACGGACTCTGGCGAATTTTCGCTAGCAAATTAGATAGACTTGCGCAACTTCGCACCCTTACGCCAGGCAAAGTTGCGCACTGATGAAGGATTGTAACTTCGCAAATTCACTATGATGAACATTTTCCTCAACGTTAGCACTTACACTAGACGTTACTTCGCCTGGTCAGACCAGGCGAAGTTCGGCGAACGCTAGCAAAGCCAATGCAAGCGAATTTGCGCATCTTAGTAAATTGACCCCTTAGAATGCCATAACCCCAGAGTATGTTTTTAAAAACACCAAAGGGAGGCTGGGTGAGGAGAATATCCTTTAGGGCTGTCAAACATATTGGAGTATTCTGAAAGTGGGCCAAAAAAAGCCCAAAATTGAATCCCTTTATAACCAACTATTGAGAATATACACCCATTGGGTTAGTAATAATAATAATAAATGAGTCCTATCGTTGTTTATGTACAAAAAATAGCAATTATTTTTTGTATCTATATGTGTTCTTTTAGGATAAGTCTGTATATATGTTTTTTCTCAGGAAGTACATATGACCTCAAAATATTCTCCCTCATTTACTTTTGGGGTGTTAATTTCCCAGTTAATATGTGCAATACATTGGACTGAGGGTTCGGATTTGTTTACACAACTAATTTATCTAGTGCCTGAGGTAGGTGTTGTATTGTGTAGTTGTTCTTTCTCTATCTGTAAATCAATAGGACTAAATCCACTCTATGGTTTGCCAGCTTCCAAAAAACCAGTTGGTAACAAAGACGGGGAAGGGTTTGTGTACTCTTATTTGCATTTGTATAAGGCATTTACCTGCTCCAGAATGTGGGATATTTGACTACAGAATTCTATCTCTCCATCACCTTACATACCGAAAAACAGCCCTTCTGGGAGTTATGTTTCTCAAACTAATTGACCTGAATTTTGTTTGTCCTCAAGCAGAGTTGATGGAGTTTGTTTATACAAACAAGGGTCAAAAGCAATGAATTGATGTGCTGACAAAATTGAAACTGGGAACTATGGGTGGAGACATGCAAATTACTTGTTTTACTCATAAAGCCCAATTTATCGAAGGTTGAGGCCAAAATAATTTCCATCTCCAGCAGGTCTGGACTGAGAATTAAAATAGGCCCTGCCATTTCAGCTACACAGAGGCCCAATCAGCCCACTCAGAGGCCCAAACAGCCCACTAAATAACGACTTTTTAGATATTTATCATGTCTCCTCAAGACCTTTGATTCAAAATAAATATTTCTTTCACTGCAAATCTCTAGCTGCTTTTCCATTAGTCTATGGGAATCTTGTGCAATGTGACAAATAATCAATACCTAAGAATAAAAAAAAACACAAAAATGCCATATTCAATAAATCTGCCATATGACAATTTAGTATGCTCTCTCCAAAGTACATTGAAAGTATGACATTTTTAAATCATGCCATTTGTAGGCTGTTTGAGGGCAAACCTTAAATATGTGCTGCCTAAGGCTCCATTTTTATACAAGCCAGGTCCAAACCCCCCCCCCTATAAATAATTACTGTCTATGGCATCTTACAGAAATCCACAAGCTGCCACTGTAGGCCTGCACACAGCAACCAATCAGCACTTAGCAATAATGTGTAGCAAACAAACATCTAATTGTTTGTCATGGGTTAAAAGACAGAGGAAAATAATTATTATGGCTGTACCCCTTTTGTCTGTGATTTTTCATTTTGGGAGGCTAATTAAAAATATTTTCCACACAGATTCCTGCCCCAATTTTCCAAGGACAGTTCCATGTGGAATATTCCAGAACACATGGCAGATAGGGTTGCCACCTGGCCGGTATTTTTGATGGCTGAGCCCAACGTTGTTAAAAGGAAAAAAAGATAAATATTCTTTAGAAAAGGATTATATATATATATATATATATATATATATATATATATGAAGGCCAATATTTTTTTCAAGAAAAGGTGGCAACCCTAATGGCAGAATAAATGCAAAGGCATAACAATGTTACATATTTCATTTTTAATATATCACTGAACTCATCAATCCTATGTATAATACCCTCAAACCATTAAGAGTTTAATATATAATAAATTTTGCAGACAAAATAGTACCAATTCCATGCACAATAACCACAGAGAACATGAAGATAAAGTGTCATGTACACTATGTTCCAGATGTGCCACACATAAGTAAACCCAAGCTTTATTCTGGCCTATGGCAGTTCCACTGGTTGACCTTGTTTGCTAAAGTCTATTGGATTGTTAATGTTTACCCCATCAAGGAATTCAGATATGTCACAGTAATGCACTAACATTCATCTGGGGTCAGATTCTGACCTTTGCAGTGGCGTAACTAGGTGGCGGGTTGGAGTGGGGGTGCTTGCTCCCCCTCTGGGTCTGCCAGTAATAACACCACATTGAACGCGGTAAGGAACATGAGTGTCTGGAGGGGAAGAGGGGGGGCGGGGGGGGGGGCTGCTGCACATCCTACACCAGGCCCAGAAGAGGATTGTTATGTTACTGGCCATTTGTCTATTTTTAGGAGGCAACCTGCAGTAAAATGCATCCCCTTGCCATTAGCGAATATGGTTGCCACCTTTTCTTGAAAAAAATACCGGCCTTCCTATATATTTATCTTTTTTTCCTATTAATAACATTGGGATGAACCATCAAAAATGGCAACCCTATTAGTGAATAGCCAACATTTTGATGTGATTAATATTGTCAGCAATGGGAGGAGGCAGGAAACAATTTGGGGCATTTTTTGACATTGCATTTTTAGAGGGGAGCAGCAAGTTGTACCATAGGTATTTTATTTTTTCAGTGTATGGCAACATGTATTATAGCTATGGGATCACTCATCCAGAAACCCATTATCCAGAAAGCTCCGAATTACGGGAAAGCCATCTCCCATAGATTCAATTTTTTCTGAATAAATTTTTTAAATGATTTCCTTTTTTCTCTGTAACAATAAAACAGTACCTTGTACTTGATCCAAACTAAGATATAAGTCATCCTTATATGAATAAATACCAGCACATTGGGTTTATTTAATGTTTGTTTTTCTAGTAGACTTAAGGTGAAGATTCATTATCCAGAAAATCCCAGGTCCCAATCATTCCAGATGACAGGTCCCATACCTTTATCTTCCCTTTTGCAAGGACTGTCTGGCTGGATACATATGATACATGTGTATCTCTCATGCTTATATATTTACTAAGATGAATTTACCCATTTATCAATTCTTATGTGAACTATAAACAATATGATCTGGTACTGTAGTTAGTAGATAATCTGCATCAATAATGTGGACAAAATTGATTTATTTTTTCTGTTGGTTGCTAATAATATATATGGCTATAAACAAATGTGTAACTTCCAAAATGTTGTAACAAAATAAAAGTAGCTGTGCATACTATATGTTCACCTACTTACAAAAGGGTCATTGATATACTCAGGCACATTTCCCCAGCAACAACAGTTTCTTACTAAACAAACACTCTCAAGACTAGACACATACAGAGGCAATATTTGCCCTGGTCCTGTAAACCATAGGAAACTAGCAGGTGTTTGCGTTTATTATTCTCACAAGACCAGAAAAGCGAACTGCTGACTAGTTACTTTTGTTGACAGGGTTAAAGGAAAATATGCATGCAAACCAGTAAGTGCACTCAGTTTAAAAAATTTCAAAATAAATTAAAACAAATATCAACACGTGAAATTCCACAACAGGATGAAGTGTCCAATGTATATTCAGGGCTGCTGAGGTTTCTAAAAAATAGCAGAATTACAGTGTATTGAAATATCTTACTAAAAGAAATTGTAGTGTGGGTGTTGACACAAAACCCATAAAGAATCAGTACTAGACATGTAAAAGATGCATAAATAAAGAACAGCAAAACAAGCATTAGAACACACTAGCCTTCTTATATGTTTATTTTTCTCAGTAATTATTAAAATTGGCATTATGCCAATTCTCTTTAGTCTAGAGTGCCAGAGAGTGACAGACTCTTGGGTAACACTGGGCTGGTTGTGAGTTTGCTTCAGAAAGACTACTATAGTTTACATTTACAACATTGTATATAAACAAGCTGCTGTGTAGCCATGGGGGCAGCCATTCAAGCAAAAAAAAAAAAAAAGGAGAAAAGGCAAAAGTTTACCATAGCTAATAACAGATAATCTCTAGAAAACACAATGGGTTTAGTTCTAACACAAGAAAAACAGATTACAAATGTAATTCACGGCTCTACTTGACTATAGACTGAAATCCTCTCTCATGTAAAATAGGACATTTGTTGCTGTGAAATAGTTTATTTTGTAGGTAATAGAGCAAACTCCTGAACTAAAAAATTTTGGAAGGTGAACTACTCGTATATTCTACAATGGCCACATCTGCTAAGTAAACTGTAAAATGACTAGAAACAGTGCTCATTCTGCTAAATAGACGTTACAATCCCTTTGCCCTCAAGTGCCAATATATTAGTGGTTTAGCTGCTATCCGCAGATGACAATCGTCTCCGAGGCGGAACCCAGCCAACATCCAGTTCAGCTCTTGAAATGATATTCAGGCAAATAAAAAATTTGGGGGTTTCTTCCCAAATAACCGTATAAAAAATCCCTGCTTCATGGGTTTGTCTCACAGTATGATATATTTGATCATGACCATGTTTAATATGTTACGTATATTCCAACAAATATTAGTATTACTGTAGTCACCGTGATATAACCTAGGACAAATACATCACACAGGGGCTTATTTATAAAAAGTAAGCCATGGAAACCAATCAAAGTTTTGCTTTCACTGTTCAACCTACAAGTGCCAGAAAAAAAAACAACTCACTGGTTACTATGCGTTACTGCCCAAGTACAAATTTACCCAGTGTTTATAAATGAGCCCCACTGTGTTTTTGTGGAAAACAAGCATATAGTATCTACATAGACACTCTTTTTCAAGTATATTAGCATTCTTTGTTTCATTTCTGTTGCAAAAATAAAAGAAGACAATAATAGATAGAAATATTTTGTCTTCAAACTGGGTAAAATGACACACCAGCAATAACAATAAATCTAAATAAACACATTAACAGGGTTTTAATTAGGGATCAGCACATACAGTGCGTTCCTTCATGGAATGTGGATCTGTACTCTTTGTTCTGCATTTCCATATTCCTAAGAAATGTTCAGCCTCAAGAAAAAGGAAAAGAAAAAGCAAGGGCATATCATGTGGATGATCTGATTTTCACCCCTTGCAGTTTGTTCACAGACTGAGAATTCACTTTTCTCAGCCTGCATAGAAAATACAAGGGAAGTAAGCATAGTGCACATCTGTATAGTGTGCTCTTACCTTAAAGGTGGCCATACACGCAGAGATCCGTTCGTTTGTCGTGGGCAATATCGGGCTGATCTGATCGTGGGCCCTAGGGCCCAACGATCGGACCATAATGGAGGTCAAATGGGCAGTCGGATCGCGGGACCACATCAACGAACAGATGCAGCTGCAATCCAACGGGATTTTTAGTCCCGCCCGATCGACATCTGGCCGACGTTCGGACAGATATCGATCGGTGAAGCCCGTCGGAGGGCCCCATACACTGGCCAATAAGATGCTGACTTGGTCTGTGTATGGCCACCTTAAGACTTCTTTCTGTTTTCAAGACCTTGGTGTTTTTTCTGTGTAGTTGCCTACAGCTTTAAGTTTATATACATTCATTGTTGGCTACAACATCAGGTGGATAGAATAATGGCACAAGCAGATAACTACAGTATGATGAACATTAACGGCAATGGCACAATCCCTAAGGGCTCTTCCACACGAAGAGATTGCAGGGAGATTTGTAGCCTGCGACAAATCGCCGCGTGTTTGAAGCTACAAATCTCCCTGCATCTCTTCCCCCAGTCTTGCACTTGCTTAAGTTAAAGTCGCGTGTCCCTATTCACACGCAGCGCGGCGCTATAGCAAATCGCTCGCCAATGCATTTTCGCGCGATTTTCAAAAGCGCCGCGCTGCGTGTGAATAGGCACACGCGACTTTAACTTAAGCAAGTGCAAGACTGGGGGAAGAGATGCAGGGAGATTTGTAGCTTCAAACACGCGGCGATTTGTCGCAGGCTACAAATCTCCCTGCAATCTCTTCGTGTGGAAGAGCCCTTCCCTAATAGTGTATTAAAGGTTCAGATGTGTGAACACGCGCCAGCGTTTTTAAGCTATGCCGGTGCCTAGCTATTCGGGGGAGACGGATCGCCCCCGAATCTCCCCATCTGGACTAAGCCTAACTAGAATGATTGGGAACTGGGGTTTTCTAGATAAGGGTGTCTCTCTGTAATTTGGAGCAACACTCAATGAGGCTACTATAGAACACTGTATTTTTATTTTATATACTGTATTATTGATTAACTTAACAATACATTTTTAATACATTGTTATTTCAGACCGACCTCCGCTCTTCTGTGTGTAACTGTACACAAGCAAAAGATGTTCAAATGAGGTGGATCCACTTCTTTCAGCTTGAAGAAAATACACAAGCTGAGAGCCAGCTAACCTTAACTTTATTTACATTTTAATTACCTGGATAGACATTACATATATGTATAGTGAACAGGATCAGACAGTTCTTTTTTATTGTTCACATATACAGACTCTGTGAGCAAAGCAGCATAAAACAAAATAAAACAAAACAAAATCCTTGCCACACTGGGGCTCTAACTAATGCACAGGGTAGTTTCCCTCTCTACAAATAGTGTCACAGTACCTTTACAATGTCCTTTTTCCTTTGAGAAAAACAAACAGCCATTCCAAATAGCTACACTCAGATCCCAGGTTTCAGCTCTCAGCTCTCTCGGCGTGTAGCTCAATCTTACTCTGGGTCCCCCCTCTCTCTAGCCACTTGCAGATCTAGCCTGCTAATTATTCCCCAGCTGAGACTTTCTAGGGCAGGGGTCCCCAACCTTTTTTTGCTCGTGAGCCACATTTAAATTTAAAAAAGAGTTGGAGAGCAACACAAGCACGAAAAAGTCCATGGGGATGTCAAATAAGAGCTCTGATTGGCTTTTTGGTAACCCCTATATGGACTGGCAGCCTACATGAGAGAATGTTTGGCAGGACATCTGTTTTTATGCAACCAAAACTTGCCAGCAATTCAAAAATAAGCACCTGCTTTGAGGCCACTGGGAGCAACATCCAAGGGGTTGGAGAGCAACATGTTGCTTGCGAGCTACTGGTTGGGGATCACTGTTCTAGGGGAATTAATCCACTTAGGACTGCTGTACACATGGGAGTAAGACATGAACCTAGGGGAAAAAATTTATCCCTTCAAATTGTGCTCCAGTTACCGGTTCACTTATCCCCCCCTCTGCTTCAGCCCATAGGGCTCTTTCAAACACAGCCAGGTATGCCTCAACATGGTCTGCTGGAGTCATCTTTTGCAGACATTTTTGTACCGCTTTTCTGGAAAAAAATACCGGCCTTCCTATATATTTATCTTTTTTCCCTATTAATAACATTGGGACCAACCATCATTTTTACCGGCCAGGCCGGTAAAATATCGGCCAGGTGGCAACCCTAACCGCTTTGCAGATATTTATAGGTACTTTCCACAGGGCCATACTACCCTGTAATTTCTCAGCCAGTGCTTGGGTCTCCTGCTGCAAATTTAAGTTAACCTTCTCTTGTTGTGCTAAGGTAACATTACTGGCTTCCAATTCGGCAGTAATTTGTGTAATCAGCAGCTGATTGGTTTCCTGTTGGATCCTTAAGGACTTGTGATGATTTGCAATATTTTGCTGCTGGGTTTGCAGCATCACCTTCAACATCTCCTCCAATTCTTGTTGAAGACTTCCCCATTAAACTGTCTGTTCCTTTAAATTTTGGTGTTTTCTATTTTCAAGTGAAACTTCTGCCCATTGCATACCTCCACCAATTGTGAGTAGGATCAGATGAACAGACAGTTCTTTAACAGGCCAAAGTCCATTTTCATTGCTCACATATACAGACTCCTGTGAGCAAAGCAGCATAAAACATAATAAAACAAAACAAAATCTTTGCCACACTTGGGCTCTAACTAATGCACAGGGTTTCCCTCTCTACTACCCGTCCCCTACTGGGATTCCCGGCCAAACATAAGGGCTGGGGCAGACAGGGAGAAGGCAGTTCGGGGAGATTGTCACCAGCAATTAATCGCCAAGCGACAGAATCTCCCTGTCTGCCCAAACCCTAAAAGTACAATGCCACAAATTTACAGTACCTTTAAAATGTCCTTTTTCCTTTGGGAAAAACAAACAGCCACTCAAAATGGCTACACTCAGATCCCTCTCAGCGTGTAGCTCAATCTTAAGGAGGCCATACATGGAGAGATCCATACCCTAGGGCCCAACGATCAGATCAGAATGATGCTGATACGGGCGGTCAGATCGCATCCGACGTGATTTTTAATCCTGCCCGATCGACATCTGGGTGACTTTCGGTCACGGGCCGATGAACTGCCGACTCTGTCTGTCGGCAGCTTTTATCGGCCCGTGTATGGCCACCATTACTCTGAGTCCGCCCCTAGTCGCTAGCAGATTTAGTCTGCTAATTATTCCCCAGGTGAGACTTTCTAGGGAAATTAACTCACTCAAGACTGCTGTGCAAGTGTGAATATGAACTGTTTCATTGTGCTTTTAAGATTTTATCTTTTAAAAAAATCTTATCTAAGCACTGTTACAAACAAACCAAAACTGCACCAAAATTAACCATCTGCAAGGTAAGATTATAGCACTTCAGAAGTCTCTTATCTGAAATATTTATTTAAATCTGGTATGTAGATGTGTGGCAGTACTATGTATATGCAAGCACCAACTATGCTGATTGGATTCTCCTGTAGTCCTACCTTATATTGATTACTATCAGCAAAGTGAAGCCTTCTGAAATCAGACGGTATTTACTTGTCTCATGCCTAGGGTTGCCATCTGGCCAGTAAAAATGATGTTTGATCCCAATGTTATTAATAGGGAAAAAAGATAAACATATAGGAAGGCCAGTATTTTTTTTCCAGAAAAGGTGGCAACCCTACTCATGCCATACACATTGCACTGCCTAGATACCAAAAATGAGAGTTTTGATTCTCCCATAAGGCATCATGGGCGGAGACATGCAAATCACTCCTTTATGTCCCTTTGGCCAACTATGCACCCAGAACCTCTGGTTTATAGCACAGATACAGCCTAATGGTTCAGAATCATATAGCCAAACTTGCAGACAGCCTGTTTCAATCTTGTTAGATCTCATCAGTGAAAGATATTGCCACATGGCTTCTGAGGAGTAGGAAAATGCTCAAGTTATTTTGTCTGCACAAAAATTACACACAGCAAGACCAGCAAAATGGACAAACAAATTAGACAGATATAGGTTGGCAGTTTGGCTTTTTTTAACCAAATTTGCTGTTTTGGTATGAGATGCAAAAGACTGACTTGTCTAGTGTGACCTGCTAAGCATGATATCAGCCAACAAAGCTCATTTACAAATGGCAGGAAAGCCCCATGACCACTCTTCATTTATATACAAAGACAAGTATACTATACTATAAAACATAAATTCCAGTTGTTTGCATTTTGTTTCACCTTTTGAATTGCTTTATTTGATATGTAGAATATGTTGTTTTGTTGGCGAACTATACATGTCAGGAATACATTAAATCAGTGCTATCCAAAATGTAAAAGTACTCCCTATGTACCTTACACTAACGAATATTCCAAATTTTCTACTGGTGACCATTTTGTTTAGTTCTGGACCATTTTATCATTACTTTTCCATTCAATCAATTGATAGGCTTGTCCCCTAGAATGTAAAGTTGACAGTTTTAAACTGACTAAACAGTTCTACTCATTAAATCCAATTGATACATAGGCTGATTTGTTATACTATTTAATTGTTGCAAAAGTGTCACAAGAACCTGAACAGCTTCTGGTAATTGTGAAAAACAGGGACATTGGAAAATTTAACAAAATTCCCTTCTGTAAAACCTATTTGACTTTAATAAATGTGCAAAATGTATTCTGAGTGTAAAAACATCTTAATTTTAATCAATGTGTAACAAGAGGATACAATCTAAGAGTCTCATCTTAAGGTGGTCATAAATGTAAACATTTGCTCATCTGGCATGTTCGGAAAACGAGCAGATTTTTCCTTCGATGTGGCAACCTTGATAATTGCCAGGTAAGCCTAATAAAAGAATCCATACATGGGCAGATGTTTGTGTCATCTAAAGTTATTTTCCATATGTCTTTATAAAACTGAATCATTATGGGGAGCAGATTTGGGGAAATTTAGTCACCAGGTGACTAATCACCTCTTCCGCCTGGCGACAATCTACCCGCACTGCCATCTTCCTACCTTCCGTGCGCTTCAATGAGGAATTGCCTGCGCTAATTCACTCGTGGTGATTCGATTTCCAAAGTCGCACAAAGTTGCCTCATAAGGAAACTTCGGGCGACTCAGAATACATTTTGCATTTGTCGCTGGGCGGAAGAGGAGATTAGTTGCCTGGCGACTAAATCTCCTCAAATCTGCTCGTCTGCCGCTACCTATATAGTGAAAATCTTTTATTCTTGGTGTCAAGCAACATAACAGCTCCCAGCCATTTGGTTTAAATGCAAATACGGAGAGGTTGAATGTTTTGGTCAGCAATGTACTCTTGTTTGCAAACAGAAAACAAACAAAAATAATGCCTGCTTGTAAATTGTGTTTATTTTGCTTTTAGTTGTATGGCTCTGCAATTAAGAACACAGCGTAACAGGACAAGCAAAAGGAGCAACTGCTTAGAGAGTCCCAAGAGGGTAGGGTTGCCACATTTTCTGGAAAAAAATACCAGCCTTCCTATAAATTTGTATTTTTTCTATATTAATAACATTGGGATCAACCATTATTTTTACCGGCCAGGCCGGTAAAATACCTGTCAGGTGGCAACCCTACAAGAGGGCCATGTCAAAAGAGCCTTATCCCGTTCCATGGTTGATCATAGCCCTATATTATCATTGTGTATCATATTGTCACAATTATAACAATATACTTTTGTTCTATATAAGGCTGTAGGCACACAGGCTGAAGAGCTCTGCTGCTCTCAGCCTGATCCGCTCAGTTTCACTGCTCAATTGATTTGAATCTGATCCGTCTGCATGCGCATAAACAAAGAGGACTGAAAGGAGGCATCTCCGGACTGACGTCCGCTGCATATGTGCATAGGGTTGCCACCTTTTGCAAAAAAAGGTACCGGCCGGCAGGGGGCGGGGTCAAAAAGGGGCAGAGAGTGACTCAAAAGGGGCGGGTCGTGACACCACAGGGGCGGAGCCAGAGCTTGCGATCGGCTGAAGACGGTGAGAAAGGTAAGTTTTAATTGAAATTAGGGCAGGGCAAGGGCCTTTTTTAAGGGGTATTACAAATTTACCGGCAGCTACATCTTCGGAGCCCTTCAGCCTGTGTGTCGACAGCCTAAGGTTAGGGACAGATTTAGCCGATCTCGGCCTGTAGAGAAATGCAGACCAAGAATCCAGTGCTCTCTACTGTTCCATGTGCTTGCACCAGCTTGGGCTAGGGTTGCCACATTTTCTTTAAATAAATACTGGCCTTCCTATATATTGAGTTTTTTTTCCTATTAATAACATTGGGATAAGCCGTATAAATTACTGGTCAGGCCGGTAAAAAAACGGCCAGGTGGCAACCCTAGCTCGGGTGCAAGCAGACTTGGCTGATTTTGGTACTGAGAGTTTCTCTGCAGTCTGAGATCCGCTATGTTAGATGAGGAGGAACAGAAAAATCCCTATTAAGTTGAATCATATTGCCCTGGGTACATTAACAGGCAGCAAAGTTTTGGAAGTTAGGTGTAGATGAGAGGAACTTTAGTAGTTGCTGTTGTAATTAATGTGAAACGTCTTTATTCTAGCAATGTCAGAACTTTCTTTGAATTTCAGTCAAAATCAGGCCCTTTAAGAAGCAGCACAGCACCACAAAATATGCAACTTGCAAGGCAAATAATCCTTAATACTAGGCTCGAGTGACATATTTTAGGGTTCCTGTTTGTTAATAAGGTTTTAACACTTGGGAGTATAAGCAATTGTGCTTGTAGCTGTTCAGAAAGCAATTAATTGTCTTCTTTTTGAATATTACAAATTTCAAATAATAATAAACAAAAGTACCTATTGTTCTAGACCAAAAGCACAGTGAGTATGCCTGGAGCCAAGAAGAAAAATGTGAACACCTTAAAGAATGGATTGCTGCTCCTCAGCTAGGGATAGAAAAAGAAACATCCTGCGAAATGCATTCTAACTGCCCCTCCCCCAAAAGTACATTAGGATTACAATTACTATCTACTGTTTAACAAACAATGGACAGAATTGTTCTTCAACTCAACTTGCAGGTCCTGTGAGGCAACACACAATCTGTTCTCAAAACAGGCATTTTCTAATAAACAGTTCTATGCATTTTGCAGCATAATACAGAAATTGGCCCCTTACCATCTACCACAGAAAGTGGAATCACTCTGAAGGTCACATTGTTGTTTTCTTGTCCACATGTGCAAGGTTGCACTAATGTTAATCAATGAAAGCCTATGGAAAGCTCTTGCTTATAAGTATCTCAGATGCTGAATAAGTTTAGTTTTTTATATCTATGTCTAACTCAAAATGATGGTACAAAACTGGAGGCTCCCATACTGTTCCTGTTTTAGTTGTGACTTGGCTTCTGCTCTTTATTCACATACCCTGTAATTAAAACCTATCCTGTTTTGGATAATTTTCTAAGGCACTGCATGAAACTAATGTAAATAGGATTAAATTGAAAAAGTCACCCTGTAGTGCTTTTATTCTCCTCTCCCCTGTAAAGATATTCTAGAGTCTTCTGTTGCAAGAGCACTTTATGTTACTTAAAGGAATCATTTAAAGCAGCGGTATAATATATAGTTTGCTCATTTATTAACACCAGAATCACATTTTATTTTTTACCAAAATAATCCTTTAGATTGTAAGTGACTGTGGGCAGGGTCCTCTTGTAATGGTCAGTTTATTTTTTCTATGTATTTTTGTATGTTTAATGTATAAATCCAATTATTGTACAATGGAATATTGGAATATGTTGGTGTTTTATAAATATGTTTTATTATTTATTTTATTATTATTAATAATAATAATACTAATAATAATACTAATAATACTAATATTAATACTAATAATAATAATAATAATAATATAAACAGTCACTTAGATGGCCATAATGTGTCTAAGATATCTACATACTTGTTTGTAAATGTTTTGAATAATGTGTCTTATAAAACCATACAAAATCATGTTGCTCTATGAATAAAGCATAATAGTAATACTTTACAAGATCTAGTATCAGTAGACCTGGTAATTTAACATGTTTAAAAAATATATATTTCCAATATATAATCAAAGACTGCATTTATTTACTGTTCAACTGAATGAGGATAGAAATGAGATCTGTTATAGTCCCCAAAATTCTATTGGTTTCTTTGTAGGATCTCACAATATCATTATATTTTGGCAATCTGTGGATTCTGGTAAATGCCAGTGGGGCTGCTATAAGATGATACACATAGTCACTATTTATTGTTTCTGTGGGTGGATGTTTGGTCCTCTGTATGCTAGAAATGCCAGGGCCTATTTTGAATCTCAGGCTGCAGATAAACACGGCAGGCCCGGATTTGTGGCTAGGCCACATGGGCCCAGGCCTAGGGTAGCAAAGTAGTAGGGGCGGCATGCCGCCCAGCCACATCCTGAAATGTACTGGGGAGCACAGAATGCGTGCTCTAACCGGAAAGGGTATATGGGCGGTAGGGTTGCCACCTTTTCTTGAAAAAAAGACCAGCCTTCCTATATATTTATCTTTTTTCCTTTTCCTTTTCATCATCGGGACAGAGCAATGGGAATTAACGAAAAAT
The DNA here is from genome assembly GCA_024363595.1 of Xenopus borealis. Taxonomy (NCBI): domain Eukaryota; kingdom Metazoa; phylum Chordata; class Amphibia; order Anura; family Pipidae; genus Xenopus; species Xenopus borealis. The sequence goes on along the minus strand of CM044433.1, from coordinate 79,932,245 downwards.
CCAGAAGCACACCAATATTGACTTAGTGAAATCTGTGCTTTATTAAGCCCATGTACATCCAAAAAACGGCAACGTTTCGGAACACACTGGGCCCAGTGGGGTCCGAAACGTTGCCGTTTTTTGGATATACATGGGCTTAATAAATAACAGATTTCACTAAGTCAATATTGGTGTGCTTCTGGATTTTTCGTTACATGGACATTTGACCCTGTGCAAGGGAAGGGCCTTCCAGTTAAAGAACCCAGCACCTACAATTGGTGAGTTATAACCAGGTGGAGCACTCCATTATCGTATAACAGAGTAATGGGAATTGGCACACAGGAAATGTAAATTTCTGAACCAATGTGGAGTTGGTTGGGCAGCATACCGCCCCCTAAAATCCTGCCACCCTAGGCCCGGGCCTAGGTGGCCTCTCCACAAATCCAGGCGTCCCCGCCCACCAAATCCCAGCTTGGACATGGCAGTTAATTAGCCCCTACACTCCAGTGCAGACACATGGAGCAGATTTCATTGCCGAAATGTATGAGTATGCATTTTATCAGTTATTATTCAGTTACATTAAGTAGGAGAAATAAAATGCCAGAAAGTAGTTCCATCCTAAAGTGCAGGCACAAGTCACATGACTGGGGCATCTGGGAAACTGACATGTCTAGCCCCATGTGAGATTTCAAAGTTGAATATAAAAACATGTTTGATCTTTTGAGAAATGGATTTAAGTGCAAAAGTCTGCAGGAGCAACACTATTAACTGATGCGTTTTGAAAAAAACATTTTCCCATCACAGTATCCCTTTATGGTGTATCCCTTGGCTGTGTATAAGGCAACAGTTGCATCAGTAATGGCCTCCCTTCAACATGGAGAAAGTTCATTTATATAGACATAAAACATTATCAGCATTGACTAAATTGCCCTGCCTGACCCAGCAGCAACACCTTTTGAACAGCTTCTTTATACATTATTTTATTTAGCAAAATAAGCAAATATATTTGCAAAATGCACTTCATAATATTATTGCATGCATATGCATCTGACAAGAAGACATACTGTTTCAGAAAGGAAAAACTTTTCACTAATAATTGTTCTCAGCAGGACATTTAAAAAAAAAAATGTTGTGATGCAATTGAGGCAGTGGAAAGACCAGTCCAAGGCTGCTAGAACAACAAACAGTCTGCTACAAACTAGCTCTGTGTTGCACCCCTCCCCCCGCAAGCTATAATAAAGCTCAGCAAACAACACATGGGCAGAGACACCTCCGCTCTCCTTCCTGTTTATCCGAGCCAACCAATGAAAAATGTATGGGCGTGGCTAAAGGACACACACCACCTTGACTGCTCTTTCTTTCTGTGAAATCCTATTCGCAATTTGCCTGTTGTCATAGGAAGTCGGATTTGTTGGCGTTTTTTTTTTTGTCTTCGTCTCTGTGGTTTCTCGCACGGTGAAATCCTGGGATAGAGTCGAACGTAAAGTCCGTCACGTTGCACAGCGCTATATCTGTGCCTGCCTAAATCAAGTGAGTATGAAATGAATTCCTAGGATACTGTTTTGTTTCAGGGTAGAGACTCGTTACGTTCATTGTGTACGTGCGTGCAAGTGCATTTGTGAATCTTGTGTAGGGATTATGGGAGAAAGCGAGGGTAGGGTCAGTACGAGGTCTATTAAATTAATAGATTGTTTACTTAAATATATACAGTGGTTTAAAGGTCTGTACTAAAGGCAGTGACTCTCAAAGTGGCATTAAAGTAGCTGGATCATAGTGTGGGGCTGTTTAGAGTATCATTCTAATTTGAGCTCTGATAAACAGACAAATTCCTAGTATGAAGTTGATGTATAGTAGTGCTTAAATTGTTGCTGTAGCTATTCCTGGCTAGTATGGCTGATAATCTGTTTTCCTATATTTATAGCCCTAGTATGAGCTAATTGGGTGTGGGGCCTTAACAAAAGTTTCCTAGGAGAGAAAATCCTGACAACCACTGGCTTATCTGTCTGCTTTTTTTTTCCGTTACAAAATGGTTTGTTTAAATATATATGTTTCAAGCCTCTTTGGTGGATTCCCAGACAACTTGGTTGAGGCCATGGTGGGTGTGGGGAAAATGTAAAATTCTGTTTGTATGCTGTTCCATTGTCTGTGTGCATTTCCTTTCACACTCAAAACTTACAGGCAGGTTAACGGTCTCTTGTTAAAATTTATCATTGTGCGAGATAGTCGATTGCAAGCTCTTATTGGGGCAGTGAACTGATGTGAAAAATCTTTGTGAAGTAGGGTTGTCACCTTTTCTTGGAAAAAAAAAATGCCGGCCTTCTTTTATATTTATCTTTTTTTTTTTTTTTCTATTAATAACATTGAGATCAACCGTCAAAAATACCAGCCAGGCCAGTAAAATACCGGCCAGGTGGCAACCCTATTGTGAAGTACTGTGTGACTGTGTCAGTGCGATATAAATAATGGTGGTAGAAATAATGGAACTTATCCACAATGCTTGGAACCTGGGGTTTTCCACATAATGGATCTTTCTATAATTTGGATCTCCGTACCTTAAGTCTAGTAGAAAATCATGTAAACATTAAACCCAATAGGCCGGTTTTTCTACTACTAATAATGAATTATATCATTGTTTAGGTCAACTACAAGCTACAGTAATACAATTATTACAGAGAAAAAGGAAATCATTTTTAAAAATGTGGATTATTTGATTATAATGGAGAGATGGCCTTTCTGTTATTTGGAGCTTTCTGGATAATGGGTTTCCAGATAACTGATCCCATACCTGTAATTCCAAATCAGACCACTGTGCACATTGTGCATGTTTGCATCAGGAATGTAATCATACCTGTATTACGCATGATTATCCTTAAGCTTTCTGCCCCTGCAATTTAATTGCAGACAAAATGCCATAGGTATAATCTGCATTGTATATGCATATGTGTCACAGCACAAACATGTCATATCCACGGCTTTGTTTAATCTTACACTACAAATCCTTTAATTATGTAGGACATGTGTTGTGAGAGCATTAGCAGAAGGCTAATATTAACCGGTTCTTGACTAGATCTAGGGTTTTTTTCATATTACAAACCTATGCTAAATCTGCATTTATTAACATCAATTATTTTGTATTCTAAACACAGCCTTTTTAATAGAGTAGTGCAATATAGTTATTGTGGCAGCGAATGAAAACTTGTTTGTTAAACTATGGAAGACCCTTGTTTGTAATAAATTAACTCAATGAGTTGCGTAACTTGCTGGCAGCAATGTTTAAACCTGTGGCAAATAATTGCAGAGATATTTTTTATGGGTATCAAAATAAAAACTTGGTGCCAGAAACAAGATCAATATAATTGTGTAGCAATTTGGAACATGCTGGTGCCTTATAAATGCATATGATGATAACAATTGTTTGTGACTCTCACTACATTTGTTGTATGTTGCAGCAAGACAGTTTCGACATAATTGGTAGATTAACTTATGCCCTATTGTAGAATATAATGTTATTAAAGGTTAACAAGGAGTTCCAAGATCATAAACAGTCACAAGGCTCCAGTCAGAGAGCATTTATGCTGGTAATAGAAGGAAATGACAAGTCACCTTTACATTCTATTTACAGTACAATTTGAAATCCTATTTAATGAATCATGAGACATCAGCAAGCTATTATTATAATGGATTGTGTCTTCAAAGGCGAACTAATATGGCTAGAAGTGCCATATTTAGTATAACAAGCTTAATGTAACCGCCCAAAGGTTCATTATCTCTGTAACCGTAATGCTTCATTCTTTCAAAATTGTGCACAGTAGCTCCTCCTATTTGAATTTGTTGAACGTGTCAATGACACTTATATACTCTGTGTGCACTAGGCAGTTGTTGTTGCAAGGCATTAATTAAATAATGAGGTTAACCTGTTCTAAAAGCTGATGCTACAAAGCTGATTATACAATTTCAAGGCTCATTATGCTGTTTTAAGGGGGGGGGGGGTTCCATGTAGTCAAACTCTGAAATAACAATCAGCCTTGTATTGCAACATTTATATTGTGATTGTGTATATACAGTACATTATGATTCTGTCCCTAAGCTCAGGTAAGTAATAGCAGGACAAGTATTTACTGTGAATAGGCAGAAAAAAAAAAAAGATCAAGGGCATCTTTAGGAGCACAGATTTCTCCTACTAAACGGCTGTGGTTGCCTTTAGCTGGTACCAGAGTCCAAACTATAATAGCTTTTCTAAACTTCTTTTGTTAAGCTGTATTTCTTCTTTATAATGAGAAATGATTCAAATGATTTCCCAGATCCTAGTACATATTCTGTAACTCAAACAAAAATCTCTAGTCACTCTCCAGGTGTTAAATCGGATCAAAGTGATTTTTTGACGTTGGGGTTTGCCTAATGGTAATCTCTGTGACTGTCCCCAAAAGCTGGGCTTTGCCCAAGCTCTATTGAATAACTAGGCGGTTCATGATCGGACAAGACCACCCATGTGGAGCAGGCCTCCGTGATATGTTTGTCCTGTGTCCATAAACCATATCCTAAAAAAGGTAACCCAATGATGATTACAGTGGAGAAATGGGGCACGTGAAACTTCTGGGTCAGCCATTGTACTTAGAGAATTCATTGGCGTTTCTGGTATTGCCACCTTTTCTGTAATTATTATTAACCTTTATTTAGATAGCGCCAACATATTTTGCAGTGCTATCTATGATAGTGACATTATTTCCTGACTGGATTTTAATGTACATTTACTGGGATGGTGGCAAACCTAAATTTCAAGGGCAACTAGCTGAGGTTCATTTGAACATTTGAAATGGAATTTGCATAAAGTGTAGTGCAGTGTTTTAAAGTAATGAAAATATCATATACTATTCATATAATCAAGCTGCTGTGTAGCCATGGTGGAAATTGAAAAAAGGCAATATGGCACAGGTTAAATATATTTATATACTGTACTTCTAATCAACGTAGTTCCTGATAAAGGCATGTGTTTGCTTAAATAAAATTGTAAAATTGGAATAGAAGCAGTTTTAAAATGGGTGTTTTCTTTTATAAGTGTGATGTACTCCATAACATCACTAAAATAACAACAAAGTACAATGAATCATGACTCATCAAATGCCATAAAAAAATGTGCCACACAAATTACATTCTTTAGCTAAATATCACACAACAGTTTAAAAGAACAGCTAAAAAAATAAGTGTTTTAAAGTAATAAAAATATAATGCAGTGTTGCACTGCGCTGGTAAAACTGCTGTGTTTGCTTCATAAACACTACTATTGTTTATATAAATAAGCTGCTGTGTAGCAATGGGGGCAGCCTTTCAAATGAGAAGCTCAGGTTACACCGCAGCTAGCAGATAAGCTCTGTAGAACATGATGGTGTTATTTGTTATCCACTATTTAATCTGTGCCATATAGCCTTTTTTTCTATTTCTGCTATTGCTACGCAGCAGCTTGTTTATATGAACTATAGTAGTGTTTCTTAACAACCAGATCAGTTTTACTAGTGCAGGGCAACAGTACATGATATTGTAATTCATTTTTTGGTGGAATCACTCCAGTAAGAAAATGCTTAACTGTGATTCTTTAGGTGTTGCATGTTCATATTATTAAGGTCGACAAATGAGTGAATCTTAACCCGATATGGTCACCAAAGTCAGAGAAATATCTGGTTAATCTGATTGCCCTAGGCCAAACGATTGGATTACAACAAGGGAAATGGTGCCGACAAGACAACGACTAGCCAAAGCGGTCCTCAATCACCAGAAAAATCAAACCCGTCCAATCGATATCTGGCAGAATTTTGTCCTGATGTCAATCTGGGAGATCCATTGAAACGTCCCAACATGGGCAGATAAACTGCTGTATTGGTCTAAAGGACTGATGTCTGCAGCTTTAACTGCCTGTGTATGGCCACCCTTCAGCATTTACAATTGTGAACAGTCTTCCTGTCAAACATCTTCTGCTGATAAAAGCAGTGTTGTGTACAATTGCTCACCACTAAAAAATGGTGGGTCTGTGTGTCAAGACCAAACTTGCAGCTAGAGGTGCTTTTGAAAAAAAATAGGCCTGTTTGTGGAGTTTTTTTTTTTTTTTTTTTAGTGACAGCCTTTGGTGAAAGAATGAATGAAACTCCCCCCTAACATATATGTAGAACTAGAAAATCCATACTTGTTTGCAAAATTTTTATTTATGAAAAGAACAAGGGCATTGACGTCCACAGTGAATACATTGGCAAATTCAGTAGACGCAGCGCACTGGAAATATGAATCACACACCACACAAATGTCATTGTGCAGAGTTCAGTTGTCGGCTACATGGGATATTTGTTTCCTCAGGGCAGGACCTGTTAGGAAGAGCTGACATTTGCTTTCCTCAGCAACATATATTTATGTTAGTGCGGTAACCGTACAAAGGTTACACACATTTCAATAAATAATAAAGAATATTCTTGCCCATGTAACTTTTTTGATTGTTTCTTCACTCTCTGCACTTCAGTTTTTTCAGCCACATTACCTCTTGCATCTTATATTTTATCCTCTATTTTTATGCTACTTCCCCTTTCAGGTAGCGATCTCCCTTCCTGGCTGCTTTGTTTTACATTGATTGGCTGTCATCCCTAGAAAGGAAATGGCAACCACAAGGAAACATGAAGGAAATCTCTAACAAATGCAGATGCTTCTGATGGTACTAAGGCATTGCTATAAAAAGTAGGCGTTCCAAAATCTATACCAACCTGCCAAAGAAGCATCTGATACAGAGAGCATATTTCCATTTATGTACACAAAAAGCAACAGCAAAGATGTCAGCAGTGACCTCTTTGATTGCAGGAGTAATTACATATGTCCATGTGACTAAAGTGGCAGCCACCAGCTGTCTAAATGTACTGGGGATTTCAGGCATTTTGATTCAATGCAGGTTATGGCGCTTTTTCAGCCTGCTGAAATACGCTGGTCAGAAGAACAAAAACTTTAGAGTTGGACCATGATCTCCTCTTTTTAAAGGCAAATTAAAAAATCACATATGCTGTGTTCTGATATGGCCAGATACAGATGTTGCAAAGCTACTAAAAATGATGCTGTGCTAATTGGATTACATCAGAAGCAGAACATTTATGGGTCGCCCAAACTGGGTCAGTAATTTAATAGATTGCTTAAAGACAGAAGTCCAGGCTATCACATAATAAAGATACAGCAATGTACGTATGTTCAGATTCTCTGGATCTCAGTCTGAAACTCCACAGAGCACCGATATGTTCAACTGCAGCTTCTGTTATTGTTTTTAAATAAACATCTGGTTGAGTATGAGCAGGGTTTGGTCAAAATTGTCTTATGTGGCACGGTCTGCCAGAATCCAGTAGCAATCTCCTAGGATTTTTTTTTTTTTTTTTAAGTGATAGTTGTGGGGGGCAGTCATCTTTTATGTAGTATACATAAAAAACGTAAAGGCTATTGTTGAGCATGTAAATCCTTAAACATTTTATTTCCATACCTTTAGTGTATTAAAACCTGTAAAAATTTATTTGATATCTCGTTTTCCCTAATTGGCCTTGGGCACACATCTTCTGCTTTTGAGCCCTATGGTTTTGGAACCAAATTGGAGGGTATATTACGTTGACTTTTATTTGTGAGGGAACACTGACTATTTCAATGTGTCCAAAGGTTTTTCAGCATACAGTAGACCATTTGTGAAGATAAATTACTTTCTTCTGTTAAACCATTTAACATTTAGTCCTCTGACGTGTCTTATATATTACATTTTATCTTTTGTAAGTACAGGAGATGTGCATTTCTAAACAAACTACTTCAAAATAATCAGCCTCCTTTAAATGCAAGTACACAATAGTTGTTGCTTATCTGACCACTCCAGAAGCTGTTTTAGGGTAAGGCCAGACAGAGCATTTTCGGGGAGATCTGGCAACTTATCGCCACGACAAATCTCCCCGAATAGCTTGTTAGCGCTGCGCACCCGCTAGACGTAAAGTCACCTGTGCTTATTCACACGCAGCGGCGCGATTTTAAAAGTCGCCAGGCAATTTTGAGCACCTTTTGCGTGTGAATAAGCGCAGGCGACTTTACATCTAGCAGGTGCGCAGCGCTAACAAGCAATTCGGGGAGATTCGTCGCGGCGATAAGTCGTCAGGCGACAGATCTCCCCGTCTGGCCTTACCTTTAGACTGTGCTCTGGGTGTTTTCTTAGATGGACAGTATGTAAAAGCAGAAGGAAGTCTTCATTCTATACAATGATCTATATCTATATACTAGCAATACTAATAGTTTCATTTGTTTCTCTTTTGTTTTTAGAGCATGGCAGACCCAATGATGATGCCAGTGATGCATGGTGGACATCCAAATTATAGAGTGGGAATGAATCCCATGCAGGCACCACCTTGTCACCAGACCAGGACTATGCCTATGCATTCCGGACATATGATGCAATATGGGTTTTCCAATACTGATGAAAACATGAGAGCACGGATGGGCATGCAGCAGCATGTACCAGCCCACATGATGTACCCTGCACAATCTCAGTCATATATGGGCACACAGCAGCTAATGGCAACCATGCACCTTCAGAGACTCAACACACAATATCAGGGACAACCATTAATGTCTAATCCTGTACTGGCACAGACCCACCAAATGTACAGGACTGCATCTGCCCAACACCAACATATGCCCACATTGAACGTGACTGACACAGACCTGGTGGATGAAGATGTTTTGACATCTTTGGCGCTTGAACTGGGCTTAGACAGAATTGAAGAACTCCCTGAGCTCTATCTGGGTCACAATGAAGTTGATTTCATCTTAGATTTTGTATGTAAACAACAAAGCAGCCCAGTAACCTGCTAAAGGCTCTGTAACTTGAAGACAACAGTAACCACAAAACTGCATACTGTGTGCCTTGTGTTAGGCCTTGGCTAAAGTCCATATTGACTACCAACGTCAGATTGTTGACTTGTTTATGATTCATATACAATGATCTTGAGATATTTAGGATAATGTAAATGGGAATGTTGCTTCTAAGGTCACTCGGAAATGTCCTTGGTTGCAAAATTTATGGGCTTCAGGCAGACACAAGGCTACATTAATTAAGACAAAGCTTTCACAACCTGGAACCTTCTCAGAAGAAATTTTGTGACATTGCCTTTACATAATAGAGTTCTGGTTGATGCACCAGTAATTCCTGTCTTAAGTATCATGCTGACAGTAGTTGTCATGAAACATTCTTAGAATTCAGCCTTGTCGCAGTTTTGGCAGGCTGAATTAGTATGCCACTGTTAATTTGTTGATTGTTTATTGGATATCTATCTGCACTGTCTAACTAACAATCTGGCCAACTTAAAAGGAGCTGTTCTAGCAAGCAGTAATATATCTAAACTGTGAAACCACTACAGCTCTGTCCCTGTGATTCCCATAAAATATATACAAGGGGGATAAGTGTATGTTACTTGCTTCTCCCCTGTATGTGAGACATTAAAATGTGCACTATATCTTCCAATCATTTTGATGTATATAAGGGATAAGCAAAGTTGCTTTAATGTATATAATGTCAAATTATTTGTAATGCTTGTATTTAAAAATAAATCTAGTTGGCCTTAGGATGAGAAAAAAACATATCCTAAAAATCTGTTACTTTTAGTTAAGGGCAAGCAACCAATTTTTTTCTTTTGATTAGACAAATGCAAAAAAAAATGTACTTTGTTGTGAATGTTGTAAAAATATAGTTCTGTATGTATCTGTCATATCCATGAATACTTCCCTAAAAATTTGGTTGAGTAAATTACCATATGGTTTTCACTCACTTTGATAAAAACTGGCACCCATTTGAAATTGTAATGCTGCGTGCCTCACAACAATTGCAAATAAGAAATAGGGATGGTTATTTCAGGCCTGAATCTGCCCTGGTAACACCCAGTTACAATCAGACATGTGACAATCAAACAAAAACCTTGCTTTCTTGCTACTCTACCCTTTTTGGAACCACAATTTGGGACTGTCCTAAATTAGGACCATTGGGAGGTATGATACTATTTCATGAGTGTAAATCAATAAAAGTTTTCTTTATTTTTAAGTCTTTTGCCTGCAGTTTGTAGACCTGTGTTTTTTTTTTTTTTTTTTTTT
>CM044433.1:79878641-79914028 GCA_024363595.1 Xenopus borealis | reverse complement strand
CCCCCCCCCCCCACCACCACCGGTCATGTGCAAACGAGGTACATGCTTGGCACCCCCCAATCTTTTTGCCCTAGGCATGTGCCTCTTCTGCATACCCCTAGTTCCTGCCCTGTTCTTGACTGTTATTGCATGGGCGCAGGATAAATCTGTGACTCCTGAAAATTCTGGGTGAGCTGTCTGATCAATACATGGCTAACACAAAATAAAATACATTTTTATTCAAATCGGAGGGGCCCCTTACAAAAATGTAAGTGAAAAAAGGAGGCTCTTATTCTAATCACTCCACCTATTTCAAATTTCTTCTTCCTCCATTCCTGTACCTTTTAGATTCTTTCTACATAATGTCTCTTACTATTTTGCTTTGCCCCACCCTCCTCCCTTTTCTCAGTAGAACTGTCTTTGATGGCTTCACGTCACCTTTAGCAAACACCTTGTGTGGACATTTTTGTTATGGGCATTTCCAGTCTCTTTGTCTCTGTGATTTCCTGTTCCTTTCTACTTCATCATTTCCTGTTCCTGGAAAGCTGAAAGCATGTTGCCAGCATGGTTTGTCTGCCATGTTAGAGATAAGTGCAAGTCGAGTTGCAGTGCTGTCTGCTCTGCTTCATGTTCCTAAACATGGCACATTGCACAGAGCCAGTACTACCCTAGAGGTCTATCAGAGCAGTGACAAAGGGTAGGATTACTGGACACAGACTGATACACAACAGAGCTGCAGCACAAACTACTGGGCACATAATGGCTGCAAAAGGCTGCAGGAGTTTGCCTCTGCACAGTGAGTAAATTGCTACTGGGAAGGTTCTGGTGTTTACACAGTCAGCTGAAGAAGCTTATTCTTATTTGGAATGATTTGATATAACAGGATAGTATATGCCATTATGTTAGTAGGGGATGCCGAAAGTAAATTTTTATTATATTTAATAAAGGAGTGGCCATACTTTATTAATGCAGGGTCTACTTTTAGTGATTTTGTCCCATTATGATCTACATCCATAATAGCATTGTTAGCAGTTTGTATTGCTTAAACATTTTATTGATTTATGGGTGAAGTTGTATTTATTGTTGTTATTATAATAATAATAATAATTTATTATTAACTATTTATGTAACCTTAACAGAAGAAATCTCAATTGAACAGAAGGGTGATTTAGACAAGCTGTAGATCTCAAGACTAGACAGTGTCTTGAGATCTACTGATCAACAGCTAAAGGTCTGGTGGTAGATCCCGATCTAAATTTTTGGGCGCCCCAGTATTAATATGACTAAAAACCAAGGGTGTTAATTTGAATGTGTTAAATAATAGTGTTGGGTCTGCCATAAAGGGGTGCATCATCTTCAAGTTCACTGCAAGTCCTGGTAGTGTAGCCAGGGTCTGCCTGTGCAGCTGGGGACCGTGCATGGCGCTTTGCTGTCACAGAGCAGCACCCGCTTAACCTTGTGTGCTAACAAAGACATGTGGGCACAGCCGTGAGCAAGCGAGGGCATGCCTGTGCAAATGAGTGCGGACGGGACAGAGATCTGCCCCCACTTAACTTTTTTAGTGGTGGACAAGGGGTAGGCTACTTATGAGATATGTGCTTGGCGCCCCCCAAGCTTTGTGCCCCTAGGCACATTCCTTTTCTGCCTACCCCTAGTTCTGACTGTTATTAGCGCATGATAAATCAATGTGATTCCTGAAAATTCCGGGCGAGTTGTCTGATCAATACATGGCTAACATAAAAAAATAAATTAATTTAAATCAGAGGGGCCAGTTACAGAAATGTAAGTTAAAAAGTAGGCTCTTATTCTAACTGCTCCACCTTTCTCAAATTTCTTCTTCCACTATCCCTGTGCCTTTTAGATTCCACATACTGCTTGCTGTTCCTGTTTTGCTTTGCCCTGCCTTCCCCTCCCTCCTTTTCTCAGTAGAACTGTCTTTGACGGCTTCACGTCACCTTTAGTTTCAATGACCTTGTGCGGACATTTTGGATATGGGCATTTTCAGTCTCTTGCTCTCTGTGATTTCCTTCCTGTTCCTTTCTACTTCATCATTTCCTGTTCCTGGAAAGCTGAAAGCATGTTGCCAGCATGGTCAGTCTGCCATGTTAGAGATAAGTGCAAGTTGAGTTCCTGTGCTGTCTACCCTAGCAGTCTATCAGAGCAGTGACAAAGGGTAGGATTACTGGACACAGACTTGCACACAGCAGAGCAGCAGCACAAACTACTGGGCACATAATGGCTACAAAGGGCTGCAGGATTTTGTCTCTACACAGTGAGTAAATTGTTACAGGGAGTGTGCTAGTGTTTACACAGCTGAAGAATCTAATTCTTATTTGGAATGATTTGATGTAATTGACTATTTTACTATAACAGGCTACGAGGCTAGCAATGTCATCATATTAGTAGTGGATGCCCTTAGTAAATTTTTATTATATATTGATACGACTCGACTGAGGGTGTTGATTTGAATGTGCTAAATAATAGCTTGTTGGGTCTGCCCTAAAGGGATTCATCACCTTCAAGTTAACTTCTAGCATGTTCTAGAATGGCTAAATCAAAGCAATTTTTCAGATGATCTTGACTATTTTTATAGTTTTTTCTTTTTGTTATTTTCCTTTTTCAGACTTTTCAGCTTTAAAATGGGGATCACTGACCCAAGTAAAATGCTTTGTAAGGGTGCACTTTTTTTTTGTATACTTTTTATTACTCCTCTTTCTATTCAGATCCTCTCCTATTCATATTCCAGTCTCTTATTCAAATCAGTGGTTGCTAGGGTAATTTGGACCAGATTGCTTGAGTAGCAAACTGGGGAGCTGCTGAATAAAAAGCATAACTAAAAAAAACCTACAAGTAAAACCTGAATATCGGTTTCAAATTGTCTCAATATATCCCTCTCTATACCCAAAATTTTAAAGATGAATAATCCCTTTAAAATTAGCAGGGCAATTTCTTATAGCAAGACTACAAATTAATTTGTTCAGTCCAGCTTGTGTGTATAAAGGAAATATTATACAGTGAAACCTCAATTTTACATCCCCTGATTTTAAGTGTTCCATCATTTCCATAATTTGTTAATGGTCCTACCTCTACATTGTGTATAATACATTTTCCTGGTTTTACTTTTATATATAATACATTTTCCCGATTTTACAGTTTCCCTGATTTTATACCATTTTTTTTCTGGCCCAACTGTATTGAAAATTTTCAGTATTTATGATAGGGATACTGTCGTGTGGGACGGCACTCGGAGCGCTTCGTTTTCCGAAGTTGCCTCACAAGGACTTTGGGTGACTTTGGAAAAAGAAGCTATCTGAGTGCCATCCCACCAGTAATTTACATTTTAGCCAGTGGGAAGGTAGTTCAGGGAGATTAGTCGCTCCGAAGAAGATGAGATTTGTCAAGTAGAATTGGACGCCGGCCCCCTTCCCGACCCCCTGTTCCTTGCAAAAAAAATTTGCCACTGTACCAGTCCCAGAACAAAAAAGGTTGGAAACCCCTGGTCTATTAGATTATGTAAATAAACCACTGTATGTTGAGGCAAATTTATATTAGGATAATTTACCTTAAAAGGCAAGGAAAGGCAAAAATAAAATCCCATTTTTACTTTCTTTAATGAAAAAGAAATTTATCTCCAATATACATACATTTAATTTAAAAATGTATACTGTTTTTATAAGAAACCTGACTGTATGCAGTGAAATTCTCCCTTCATTTAGTGCTGTGGATAGGAATTGTCAGACGGTCCCTAACTTCTGGCAGGGTAACAATCCTACTTATGAACAGTAGGGGAAGTCCCCACCTTACTTACCAGCCATGCAGAACTCAAGCAGCTTTGTTTTTTTATCATTTATGACGATCCCTAAGCTTAGCCCAGATCACACTGAGCATGTGTATGTAGTCTAGTCTTGCAAAGATGTATAACAAAGTTACAAGATGACAGCCCCCTGTGGCCAACTTTGAAAGCATAAATCATTTGTTTGATTAGGCTTGTGGTGCAGTAAGTTCATATTTATGTTTAGTATACAAAATACAGCATTTCTAGCCTTATTCTATTTTACACTTTCCTTGCCCTTTAACTCAGAGCAACAACTTTTTAACTTAATGTTTTACAATTTTTTCTTTAGATTACTGTGTTATCTCGAGGAGTTGATATTCAGATTTTCATGGGACATTTTGAAATGGTACGCCTATTTGTACAATCCAAGTATTTGTAACTGATGATGTATTTGGTTATCCTGTAATCTGATGTATAAATATGGTCTGGTAATGATGACACACTTGCCCTCACTGAGAATACCATTCTATAATGAGAATAACAAAGTACTCAAGTAACCTGAACCAGACTTAGGTTTATATAAGTGAAACAACATACATATCTATGTATTTGACTAGGTGTGTATTTTTAGACACTTGGATGTCCATGAATGCCAGCTCACTTTCATATCATTTCATTCCTAGATTGAGTTAATTAGGATTCTCTTGCTAGCCCCAGTTTATGTTGTGTTCATCCAATGCAGCTTGTTCTTTAGAATAGCAAGTCTCAAATTAATAAACTAATTACGCTTTTTTTTTTTTCTAATAATTTGAAGTGTCTTGATAATTGATATTGCTGCTGGAAAAATATTACCACTTTCCACAGACTAAGACAGCAGTTCATTAGTAGTGCCAGGAGTGCCCTGAGTAGTCCCACGATAGACTTGAATGTAGATCACCTAAAGAGCACCCATGTAAGTGTTTTTTTAGGCAGAAGTAACCTTGAAAATCATAAAGATCTTTTCCTATGCAACAGTGGTCTGATAAGAAGTGATGCCAGTGCTTGCCAGTGGGATTTACATTCAAGTCTATGGGGGTGAGGGGGCAAGCTTTGTGTATTTTTGCTAAACATGTACTTAAAGGGATACTTAAATGGGAAAACAAGTTTAAAAAAAAAAAGCAGGTAATAGTGCTGCTCCAGTAGACTTCTGTACTGAAATCCATTTCTCAAAAGAACAGATTTTTTTAATATTCAGTTTTGAAATCTGACATGGGGCCAGACATTTTATCAATTTCCCAGCTGCCCCGCACATGTTACTTGTGCCAGCACTTTAGGAGGGAACTGCTTTCTGGCAGGCTGTTGTTTTTCCTTCTAAATGTAACTGAACAGAACACAGTGGGTCATGTGGTTTTGTGCTGTTCTTAGATCTACAAGGCAGCTGTTATCGTGTGTTAGGGAACTGTTCTCTCGGGTGGAAAGGGAGGCTGTGATTTCACTCCAACTTGCAGTACAGCAGTAAAATGTGTTTGAAATTTATCAGAGCGCAGCAGGGAAATTGACAAAAAGTCTAGCCCCATGTCGTATTTCAAAATGAAATATATAAAAATCTTTTGATTTTTGAAGTTTGCTCTTTTGAGACATTGATTTAAATGCAGAATTCTGCTGGAACAGCACTATTAACTGATGCATTTTGAAAAAAAAACATTTTTTACCATGACAGTATTCCTTTAACATCCCCAAATAATATCTTGAATTTTTATTCCAGTTCCTCTGTGACTTTGGTGACCTATCTAGCAATGATATCCAGATATGCTACTCATATTCACAAGTGGTAAGCTTCACTGTTCAATCAAAGTGTTTGCTTATCCTATATAGCTAATCTGTAAATCTGGTCTGGTAATGATGACACACTTGCCCTCACTGAGAATACCATTCTATAATGAGAATACCAATGTACTCAATTAACCTGAACCAGATGTGTATGCTTGTGATTTGTATATAATGTGTGAATTCTGCCTGTAATCTTCCATATGTTCCAGACTATTCTGTTGACTATAACTTATGCCTTTTAGTTCAATTATCTAGGTGTGTCCCCAATTTATTCCACATGACCTACTACCCTTTGCCAAAAGCATGAAGTACATTTTACTGCTTTCTAGGGTAGCCCCCACTACATACCTCATTGTCTAGGACGTGGGTTATTAGATATTTTGGTCTTCAGATAACACCTTTATAATGTGTTAAACTTATGTAGCAAAAAATTGGTTTGCTTGTACAAAGTGTGTACTGAAAAGTTTTTTTTCTGAAACACCCACAGTGACGCTTTAACCACATTTTCTGACTTTGATCTATTAATAAGGAAGTTCACCATCCTCTTAGGCCAAATTATCCCTGAGATTTATCAGTTTCAAATTCGATCATTTTCTATGGGAAGTGTGTACTTTTGAGTCAGATATTTTGCTACTGTAATCTTTTGTCGGTGAAATGCATTCGAACATCGAGTATATAATAATTGACTACATTTTGAATACATCAATACAGTATCTGTTTTGGCATTCCCTGGAAATCTGTAGTCTGTTTGAAGCATTATGAGATAAAACTTGAGAAAAAAAAATTTAGTCCTGAGTTCATATTCAGTTCAGCTAAATACTACAAAAATAATCCTGGGTGTGGTTTATCCCTGATACAAACATAATCCCTTTAAGGTGACTTAGGTTTTTTTTGTATGCTTATTCACAGCATTGTGACGTTTAAGAACTACCATGTTGCCATGGTTAGACACAAAAGTTTCACTTCAAAAATCAAGTATACTATTACTATTAGGTGCACTTGGCATTTAGCTGTGAAGCAACTATTAAAATTATATTTCGTCATGTGACATAGATCTATTCTATTGCCAATACCAAACCATTCCAAAGCTGAACCTCCTGCTAATAATGGAAAGCACTAGTTGTGCCTCAGCACAGCAAAAACATTTTGAGAATTTACTCCGTAAAACTAGTTTTTTCCAATATGTAATTAACCTAGCACCACATAAGCATTAGGCAAATTGCAAATGTGATTTTGCAGCATTATATTGATATTCTTAGTGTTCTTATTTTGAAGGTTAAAAGAACCATTATTTTTTATGACCTTTTTAACTCTTTTCTTCTCTTTATTAGGTCATTCTACTGCAATGCTGAACTGCATGGATAAACTAGTTGTGGCAACCCAATTGAAAATGTTGACATTGAGGTAATAAATGGTCTGTGCAGAGTAGTGTTTAAATTCTGGCTGTGATGACACACTTGCCCTCACTGTGAAATTTGTTTCTGTGATGAGGAAAATATTGTACTCAAATCAAACCGAGCCTGAAAAGTTTACTAGATCTAAATTGAACTTATTTATGTAATAAAGTAAATTCTTATTGTCTCTCCACTTTCTTTTTTACTTTACTTTAGGTTTCCAAGCTGGCCCTCTGGCATTGATATCTAGATTTGCTTTGAATATTTTGAAATGGTAAGCATCTCTGTACATCTTTGTTGAATCGGATTAGGTATTTGGGTATCCTATAATAAAATCTGTAAATCTGGTCTGGTAATGATGACACACTTGCCCTCACTGAGAATACCATTCTATAATGAGAACACCAATGTACTCAATTCACCTGAACTAGACCTAAGGTTTTATTAAAGTAATCATGGGGTTTTCAGATAAAAGATCACATACCTGTATACATCATTTTTAGCGGACATAGGAGAGAACTACAGTATAAATAAGCTTTTGAAATTAAACTATGCCTAGGCATAGAGGCGGGGCAGACTATTACTTTCCATTCAGCACTTCCTAGATGTCACTGCTCTCCCCACATTCCTCCCGTTCTCGTAACCATTTAATTGTGTAACCAGGGCATGGGTATGGACATTGGGTCCCCCATTCTGGTGCTCAAACAAGATTTTGAAATGATGCAAGGCTTGCCTTAATAAGTGTCCACAAAATGGCTCCTGCCTGTTTTCTATAATTATGAACTCCCAGACTGAAAGAAACAAGATCCAAATAATTTATGTAGTGTAATTAAAGTTGACTAATGATTTGGAATTTTTTTTTTTTGGGGTGACGGATCCCCTTTAAAGCTAGAAAAACACTAATTACACTACTACACTAATTACCTTAATAGCAATAGTTTCAAAGGAGTAGCCACTAGGTTATCCGTTAAGGGTAAGGCCACACGTGGAGATTTCGGGGAGATCTGTCGCCTGGCGACTAATCGCCGTGACAAACCCCCCCCCCGAATAGCTTGGTAGCAGTGCGCACCCACTACACGTAAAGTCGCCTGTGAATATTCACACGCGGCGACGCAATTTTAAAAGTCACTCAAAATCGCGTCGCCGTGTGTGTATAGGCGCAGGCGACTTTACGTGTAGCGGGTGCGCACTGCTACCAAGCTATTCTGGGAGATTCGTCGTGACGATTAGTCGCCAGGCGACAGATCTCCCCGAAATCTCCACGTGTGGCCTTACCCTAAACAGTAGAACGAACACCCTAAATAAGAAAAAAAAAAAAAGATCATAATAAAGATAGAGAAGTGTTCTTTTAAGCTACAAAATAAGATGTCAAAACCAAAACAACACCACAATACCTTTGGCTAGTTCCAGGAGGCCAAAACAATATAACAGTTCCAGATGTAGGAGGTCGCTATGGCCCGCACATTTCAGCAGGCTCCTTTTAGCCCCCGCTTGGCACTAGTCGTCAAACAAATACACATTAAGGCTAAGGCCAGACTGGGAGATCTGGGGGAGATCTGTCGCCTGGCGACTTATCGCCGCAACGCATCACCCCCGAATCTCCCCGAATAGCTAGTTAGCGCTGCGCACCCGCTAGGTGTAAAGTCGTTTGCGCTTGTTCACACGCAGCGGCGCAATTTTAAAAGTCGCTCAAAATTGCCTGGCGAGGCAATTTTGAGCGACTTTTCAAAACACGCCGCTACGTGTGAACAAGTGCAGACGACTTTACGCCTAACGGGTGCGCAGCGCTAACTAGCTATTAGGGGAGATTCGTCGCGGCGATAAGTCGCCAGGCGACAGATCTCCCCCGAATCTCCCCGTCTGGCCTTGCCCTAAAGGAACAGTAACACCAAAAAATTTAAGTGTTTTAAAGTAAAGTAAACAAGCGTGTAACAATGTGTATAGTTAATTTGACCAGGTCAGTGGCACTTCCATTGTATTTTAGTACATTTTTCTTTAGCTATGGAGTGCTCCCACAACCTTTCTTTTTTGCATTTTGTATTCTAGCAGATTTATTCTGTTGGGAAGTTTAGCAGCTATGCTGCAGGCCAGGCTTCCATGTGGTTGTAGCACCCCCACACCCGTCCCTTTAAATGGTATAACAATGCCTTTGGAAATGGGTGTTGGTCCGGGCAGTTTCTCTCTCTCTTAAAATCCGCAAGCGGGGGAGGATTAATCTCATGGAACCAAATCAGGGGTCTAAGTTGTCTCTCCTCTTTGAAAGCTAATGGCGGGGGAGGACTAAGCCCAATGGATGAAACCAATGCCCCGGTCGGGAGACCTTTATTCAGGTAATGCTCTCATGCCGGGAGGCTTTAGCATTTGATATTATGACCAGAGGTAAATAGTTAGGGACCGCCATATGGGTTTTACCTTGACGTGGTGTGGTGGCTTATCAATCTTATGATCATAATTTTGTAGCTAAAAAACCCCTGTCTTTGTACACATGCAACTGCATAGATTACTTATGACAGGGGACCAGGGAATGAGCATTGATCAATCTCTCCTCTTTTTCCCCTATTTCTATACAATAAACTATATATGTAAAAATGCACTCTCACTGACTTGTATGGCGTATGGCTTCTCAAATCCTTTTTATATTTTACATTTTATTTCTAGTTCCTGAGTGTTGTCTCTGGCAGTGATATCCACAATTGACGTGGGGCCAAAATGGTATGTTTTTCTTTACAATCCAGGTGTTTGTAAGTCATGTGGTATTTTATGCTGTGTATAGACCTAGTCTGGTAATGAAGACACACTTGCCCTCACTGAGAATACCATTCTATAATGAGAATACCAAAGTACTCAATTAACCTGAACCAGACTGATTTCTATAAATAAAACTATATATGTAAGAATGTACTCTGTGACTTATATGGAATATGGCTACTCAAACCCTTTTTATAATTTACATTTTATTTCTAGTAACATAGTAAGTTAGTTTGAAAAAATCCACACATCCATCAAGTTCAACCTTTTAACTCTATTGTAACCTGTGAAACTGCTAGTTGATTCAGAGGAAGGCAAAAAAAACATTTGAATCCTCTCCAATTTGCCTTACAGGAGGATAAATTCTTTCCTGTCTCCAAAATTGCAATCGGACTAGTTCCTGGATCAACTTGTACTATGAGCTATCATCCGTAACCCTGTTTCACTCGCTTGCTAAAAAGCCATCCAACCCCTTCTTAAAACTATCTAATGTATCAGCCTGTACAACTGATTCAGGGAGAGAATTCCACATCTTCACAGCTCTCACTGTAAAAAAATCTCTTCCGAATATTCGGAACCTCCTGTCTTCTAATCGGAATGGGTGACATTGAGCTAGCTGGAAAGACCTGCTGGTAAATACAGCATTAGATTATTATATGATCCCCTTATACATAATTATCATATCACCCCTTCGCCCCTCTTCTCCAGAGTGAACATCCCCAATTTGGCCAGTCTTTCCACATAGCTAAGATTTTCCATACCTATTAACAGGTTAGTTGCCCTTCTCTGTACCCTCTCTAATTCAATAATGTCCTCTTTGAGCACTGGAGACTAAAACTGTATGGCATATTCTAGATAGGGCCTTACCAGTGTTCTATAAAGTGAAAGAATTACCCCTTCCTGACACGAATCTATACCCATTTAATACATCTCAAGACTTTTTCCCTTGATGCTGCTGACTACCATTGCTTGCTACAGCCAACTTTATCTACAAGGACTCCAAGGTCCTTTTCTATAATGGATTTGCCTAGTGTGTATAAGTGGCTTGGATATTTTTACATCCCAGGTGCATGACATGACATTTATCAACGTTGAATCTCATTTGCCGCCTAGCTGCTCAGATTGCTAGTTTGTCAAGTTTGTCGCATCCTGAATGGAATTAATCAGGCTGGATTTTGTGTCATCTGCAAACACTGATACATTACTTACAATACCCTCCCCTAAATCATCAATGAATACGTTATATCAAAGTGGACCCATACCAACAAATTTGTCCGACGACCTCGCCCTTCATAAAGCTACGCTGATTGCTGCTCATAATGCCATTCACAAGGAGTAAAATTTTAATGTGATCCCTTAACAAGCATTCAAATAATTTGCCCACCACAGATGTCAAATTTACTGGCCTATAATTGCTATGCTGAGATCATAATCCCTGTTTAAATATGGGAATGATATCCGATTTGCTCCAATCCATAGGTACCATACCAAATGAAAGCAAATCTAATAAAATCAGAAATAGAGGCTGGTCTAAAACTGAACTAAGCTTTCTTAGAAGCCAGGGGTGTATAACATTTGGCCCTGATGCCTTGTTTACATAAATTTTTATTCTTTATGAATCATATCCAGAGTCAGCCACTGACTAGATCGGGATGAGAAAGGGCTTCTTTCTCATCACCCTGCCATACAGATGTTCTTTGTGCAAATCACACTGAATTGTAGAACGATTTACAGATACATCATTTGCAGAAAGATGTTCTTGCAGGTCTTTGGAGGTGATCTTGGGGTTGTCTGTAACCATTTTCACAATCCTCTGCATATGCAGCAGACCTGGGTTTTACAGCAACTGTGCCTGTGACCTTACATTTCCTGATTACAATCCTTACAGTAGAAACTGACAGTAAACCTCTGAGATAGCTTTTTGTAGCCTTCCCATAAACCATGATATGAACAATCTTTGTTTTCAGATCTTTTGAGAGTTGCTTTGAGGATCCCATGCTGTCACTCTTCAGAGGAGAGTCAAACAGAAGCACAAAATTGCTTGGGGCAGAAATGGTATGTATTTCATTACAATCCAGATGTTTGTCATGTATTTGATTATGCTGTGTTATAAACTTGGTCTGGTAATGAAGACACACTTGCCCTCACTGAGAATACAGTTCTATAATGAGAATACCAATATACTCAATTAACCTGAACCAGACTTAGATTCCTGTGAATCATAGATACCTGAGCCATACTTAAATTTCTATAAATTAAACTATATATCTAAGAATGTACTCCAAGTGACTTCTATAGAATATGGCTACCGAACTCCTTTTTATATTTTACATTTTATTTCTAGTTCCTGAGTGCCGTCTCTGGCTGTGATATCAAAATTGCCTAGGGCAGAAATGGTATGTATTTCTTTACAGTACGGATGTTTGTCATGTATTTGATTATGCTGTGTATAAACTTGGTCTGGTAATGAAGACACACTTGCCCTCACTGAGAATACAATTCTATAATGAGAACACCAATGTACTCAATTAACCTGAACCAGACTTATATTCCTGTGAACAGAGCTGGGCCAAGGTAGTTTGGCACCATAGGCAAGGACTTCAAATCAGCACCCCCCCCCTCATTCTTTAGGACCCCACCTAATCACTTAGTTTTTTTTAATAAGACAGCAGCACCCAATATTGCCCCAATCTGTACCTGTGCCAGCCAGCAGCACCCAAAATATTGCCCCCAATCTGTACCTGTGCCAGCTAGCAGTACCCAAAGTATTGTCTCCAATCTACCGGTGCCAGCCACAGCACCCAAAATATTGCCCTCAAATCTATACCTGTGCCAGCCAGCAGCACCCAATATTGCCCCCAATATGTACCTGTTGTGCCAACAAACAATGCATCGTGCCCCAAGTCTGTGCCACCAATGCATTGCCCCCCCCAAGTCTGTACCTGTTGTGCCAACAAACAATGCATTGCCCCCTAAGTCAGCAGCATCGCCAAAATAGTCCCAGCCCAGATCAGTCAGTACCTCTCTGCTCAGTGCTTACTGACTGCTCTCCAATAACACCAATCCGCATAAATGCCGCACCAACCGCCCACAGCCTGGTTGAGGACTCTCTTCAATGCGCCAGGCCAGACAGGCACAGCTTCCTGTGCAGAGTGAGATCATCACGCGGTGCGCCGCTTACTTCACTGTCTCTTCTTTATGAACTGAAGCAGGAGGGAGAGACTGCAGGCTGAGGCGCAATCAGATCCAGGGCAAGTAAGAGGGAGGTGGGAAGCAGAGCGGAACTCTGCTGGGGCATTGGATAGTGAACCTTCAAACATAAATTAAAAAAAACAAAATGAAAAAAAAATTCTTTCCTTTAAAAGTGCGTCCCCCTATGAGTGCGCCCTAGGCGGGCGCCTACTCTGCTTACCCCTAGTTCCGGCCCTGCCTGTGAATCTTGGATACCTGAGCCATACTTAAATTTCTATAAATTAAATTATATATCTAAGAATGTACTCCAAGTGACTTCTATAGAATATGGCTACCGAACGCCTTTTTATATTTTACATTTTATTTCTAGTTCCTGAGTGCCGTCTCTGGCTGTGATATCAAAATTGCCTAGGGCAGAAATGGTATGTATTTCTTTCCAGATGTTTGTAAGTCATGTGGTATTTCATTATGCTGTGTATAGACCTGGTCTGGTAATGAAGACACACTTGCCCTCACTGAGAATACCATTCTATAATGAGAATACCAATGTACTCCATTAACCTGAACCACACTTAGATTCCTGTGAATTAAGCTATATACTTATGAATGTGCTCCCATTATTGCTGTAATTTGTTACGTGTGTAACCTATATAATGGTGCCTATAGTAGTTCCCAGAATATTGCTTTCACTACTGCCACAGAAGAGGTTTCCTCAATAGAATAACCATCTTCCACTTTTCTGATCCTTTTTAAAAGTAGGATATGTGTTGATAGGCAAACCACCACACACACCGATAACTTTGCAGAATTTAATTTCATACAACCTTTTTTTTATCTATTTTTTTTCTAGTTCCATAGTTCTTGTCTTTAGACCGAAAAATGCCAGGTATCTCAAGATGACTATAACCGATGAGGTATTTTTCATTTTATTTTCAATCATGTTTCTTTTCATTTTTAAATTAATATTTAAATCTGATCTGTAGATCTGGTCTGGTAATGATGATAAACTTGCCCTCACTGAGTGTGGCATTCTGTGATTAGGACACCAATGTACTCTGTAAACCTGAACCAGACCCATGGTTTTACTAAATAAACTATATTGATATCTATATGCCCCAAGTCATTTGTAGGCAATGCCACTGTGTAGTTTCAGCCATTTGGAGGTGTTACAGATTGTTGTAGTCCCAGGCAAATTACTTGTATAATTACACATATCTGTTTCACATAGTCAACATTTATTTGGTGAAACTTATTCAGAAACCTATTCATTAAGACTCGGGGAACCTTAAACTTGTGGAGCTGTGTATTTGGGGTGCAGTGTTTTCCTAATCGTCTAGCTGTGGCTGAATTTGTACGAGAATAACAAATTAAATATTTGCAACTGATAGCTCCTGTTCTCAAAGCGCCAAAACAGTCACAACAGATGGTGAGTGGAGGGAGTTGTATACAGGCAATGTGATGTTCCTCACAAGGACCAGGCATACAGTTGCTTCGACTTCCCTGTTTGCCCTGTTGAGCGCAAGAAATAAAAACTATACTGTATATGTACATGTCATCCTTTCCCAATGTAATCCATACACAAAGCCAAGTGTTCTAGGCATGAGAACTTGCAGATCTTTTGGGCTTCAGGGGACATATGGGGGGGAGGGAATTGTTCAGCAGTATTTCATTTTGAAATATTTTGCCCTATTCATAGAGAGCCTCAGATATCCCCAAAATGTGTTTGCCAACTAAAGTCTGGCAAAATCATATTAATTGCTATGGATGGAAGACAATAAATACATTAGGCAAAAATGCAACCTCTTGGAATCCAACATGACCTAAGAATATTATGAAATGTCTTGGTGTCTTAAAATCAAGTTATTTCTTGTTGCTCACTATAACTGTTTATTCTTTTAGGAGGCATGCCCTGCAAGAGGAAAAGGTTGCTACAAAGATTTAGAAAACTTTTTCCGGTCTAATCACCAATACTGGGCCATCAGGTGAGGGCGTCCAAGGCAAGGGGTCATCAGCACGCCTCACTGTGTCCTCTGCTTTTCCCCACCAGGAATTTCTGGAAGAGATGCATGTCTAGGGTCCTAGCACACCTCATCATTGTGCCCTAGGCACGTGTCCCATGCACCTAGTTCTGGCCTTGCTTGGTGCCACTGCCTTATTCTTGATTATCTGTTATGGCAGTGATCCCCAACCAGTAGCTTGCGAGCAACATGTTGCTCTCCAACCCCTTGGATGTTGCTCTCAGTGGCCTCAAAGCAGGTGCTTATTTTTTATTTAATGGCTTAGAGGCAAGTTTTGGTTGCATAAAAAACAGATGCCCTGCCAAACATTCTCTCCTGTAGGCTGCCAGTCCATATAAGGGTTACCAAAAAGCCAATCAGAGCTCTTATTTGACATCCACATGGACTTTTTCATGCTTGTGTTGCTCTCCAACTCTTTTTTAAATTTAAATGTGGCTCACGAGCAAAAAAGGTTGGGGACCCCGGTGTTATGGACTGTTCCTACAAATAGGGAGACAAGTCACTTAGTTGGGGGGGAGGGGGGTCAGATTATCAACCCCTTTGTGACCCTGAAGATGTTTTGAAGAAGTGTTTATAAACAGGCAGCCAACACTGATCTTTTGACCAGATATCAGGAAAGGCCCTTTTATGGGCCCCCATACAAGTGTTGCTGAATTGGCAGATTTAATTTACCCGTGTATAGCTGTTTAGTCCCATGTCACTGATTTTGAAGTCCAGTATCTAGAATCCTTTGTATTGTGTCCAATTATTTTGCTGCAGTAATGCACCTGCACTAAACTTTTTTTTAAATTAAAATAAATGTCTTGAAAAAAGCATTCATTATTTTTTTGAATCAGTTGTTTATATAGCTAATCTAATGGTGTATTTGGGAGTGCTACAACCTTTTTTGTTTTAACTGCACACACTCTTATGCTGTGTGTCACTCACATAGTTCACATATGGATTTCCACCAGGAGACAGCAGTGTGCAATGAACAAATGGCATGGTTGAGTTGTTTACATTAAGTAAAAATGTTTCTAGGAAGTACATTAATAAACCATGTTATGGCTCAATCTATAATTGCTTATACAGTAGTGTGTATAGACTGCTGCAGCTAACCTCTGGCAGAAAATGAAGATGGTCAAAATACACCTGCTTGTATTTCACTGATTCTAATATTTTTTAACCTAATAAACGTTTTAAATGCACACAAAGATGTGACAGGTGGACCTTGGTGTTAAAGGAAAACTATACCCCCCGAACAATGTAGGTCTCTATAAACAGATATTGCATAAAACAACTCATATGTAAAACCCTGCTTCATGTAAATAAACCATTTTCATAATAATACACTTTTTTAGTAGCATGTGCCATTGGGTAATCCTAAATAGAAAATTGCCATTTTAAAAAATAAGGACAGCCTCCTGGGATCCTAGGATCCAACGGTGCACACAAACATACCAAACAAACTATAAAGTTAGGTCACACGAGCCAATTAACAGACAGAGTTGTGTCTTTTGCTTCCACACTTCTTCCTGTTACAGTTAGAATTGAAATATTTCTGGTCAGGTGATCTCTGAGGCAGCACACAGACCATCATGAAATGGTGGATCAAGGCAAGAGATATAAAAGGGCAATATTTACTTAAATATATATTCCAGCTTGGTAAGATTCTTTAGTATGACACTTATTATGACATAAACTACCTGTTGCTCAAGTATTCATTTTGGGGGTATAGTTTTCCTTTAAAGAACTCAAGCAGGATTGCAGATTACAAATTAACTATGAAGCTACATTACCCCTGGTTTAGGAATCCAGGTTAAGAAGACTTTAGCCTAGGCATACATCCAAACTATACTTTGCTCTACTCTGGTATATACTGTATGTTGACCAAAATGCTGCTCTGTGTTGAAATCGAGACTGTTTACTAGCAGAGTGGAAAATCTAAAAAATGCTGAGAATACAATTTCAGCCCTTCCAGACAACTGTTAAGTTTTTTTTTTTTTAATATACGTCATGCCAGGGTCTATAATGTGGACCAAATTTTAGGGCATTTACACTACAATGGTGCAAAGACATCTGTTTCCCCCATGAATAAAAAGCTCTCATTCCGCAGCACTGTATTCACAAGGGGCTGCATTTTTTAATGCACATATCACAAAAATAAACACTGTTTATGCACATGACCCCGTTTGTGTTTTATGTGGTATAAATTTTTGACCTCAAGGTGGCAATGTGTAGCAGACTATCATGCAGTCAGCAGCAAAATTATCTTAACTGGCCATCTTAGGCCTGAAATGGTTCTGCATTACCTGTGGTCATCTTTAATAAAGGTATTTCAGTATGGAGGAGTGCTGTTGATTAATAGTTTGCTACCATTAAAGGGATACTGTCATGGGAAAACATGTTTTTTTCAAAACGCATCAGTTAATAGTGCTGATCCAGTAGATTTCTGCACTGAAATCCATTTCTCAAAAGAGCAGACAGATTTTTTAATATAAAGTTTTGAAATCTGACATGGGGCTAGATCTACCGGCAGCTGTTATTTTGTTATGGAGCCGTTATCTGATTACCTTCCCATTGTTCTTTTGTTAGGCTGCTGGGGGGGAAAAGGGAGGAGGTGATATCACTCCAACTTGCAGTACAGCAGTAAAGAGTGATTGAAGTTTATAAGAGCACAAGTCACATGACCAGGGCACGTGACTTGGGGCAGCTGGGAAATTGACAATATGGCTAGCCCAATGTCAGATTTCAAAATGAAATATAAAAAAATCTTTTTGCTCTTTTGAGAAATGGATTTCAATGCAGAGTTCTGCTGGATCAGCACTATCAACTGATGCATTTTGGGAAAAAAAACCTTTTTTTCCCATGACAGCATCCCTTTAAGTACAGTAGCAAGCTACCACTAAATAAAGTGCACCCTTAGGGGCAAATTCACTAAAGCACGAAAATGCGCTAGTGTTGCCTTCGCCGACGTTCGCTGCACTTTGCCAGGTGAATTTTCGCCAGCGCTAAGCAAATTCACTAAGATGCAAATTTGCGCTCAGGGTGGCGAATGGTAGCGAAGTAGCACTACCGTTACTTCACCAGGCAAAGCGCATTTACGCTAGCGATGCCTGATTTGCATATGGGGCGAACTAAAGCATATAATAGAGGTGTATGCTACATCCACTACATTACACTACACAAGCCCAGGAAACTTTTAATAAATTAAATAAAGTTGTCCTATTGCCCTAAACATGTGCCCACTGTATAGCTGAGTTGCCATATGTTAGGAAACGTAGGGGGGAAGGAGGGTAACCCCAAAAAACTTTTCGCTCTTTTTCAGACTATTACCCTAGAAAAGGTAAAAGATGCCAGCGTTTTTTGGGACTTATAAAAAATTTCAAGGTTTTTTTTTTTTTTTTTTCAAACTCCTATCTATTGTATTTAACTGACGAAGTAACGTGTAGCGCAAGAGGTAACGTTGACAAAAATGTTCATCTTAGTGAATTATTGTAGTTATGTCCCTTCGTCAGTGCGCGACTTCGCCCGGTGTAAGGGTGCGAAGTTGCACAAGTCGATGTCCTTTGCTAGTGAATTTTCGGCAGGGACACTTAGTGAATCGGTGAAGTTGTGAATTGACGTCACGCTGGCAAATAAGCGCTAGCGTTAGATGCTTCGCGCTTTAGTGAATTTGCACCTTAGGGTGAAGACACACCGCTACTAGTAGCACTGTCCTAGACAAAACTGAAAATTTCCTGCTAAAACATGTGTAGTGTCTTCATAAAGCCAATTATCTATTGTCTATTTCTGTTGTCTATTTTGTAGCCTTGGCAAGTAACTGCTTGTGGTAGCTGTGTGTCTTTACCCTTAGAGGCCCCATGTTTGTCTTGAGAGTGTCAGCACATGATGCTCTCGGCTTTTCCATTGTCGTCTGTGAAAGGGGACACCAAAAATAAAAAAATATATATATATTTTTTTTTGTTTCGCTATACCAAAGTTACAAGGATATCCAACTGGCAGTATTCTAGCTGTATTTACAATTTTATACAGTCAAAGGACTGCTATGCTGGAGATGGTAATGCACTTGCTATGTCTCTACAAAGAGCAGGTAAATCCATCTCTATATCACAAATGAAAGCCAAATGAAAAATAGCACAGAATCTGCAGTAATGGTTATATTCCCCTGTGTTAAGGTCTGTCTTGCAGTCTTGGTTTTAAAGCATTCATTTAATTCATAGCCACAACATTGCATTAATAGAGATGTTTATCCTGTAGTTGTACATATTTTGGTACCGCTCTTTTGCCTTGGTTGGTGATACTGGAAGGTGTGGTTTTAAGAAAGTCTGGCTGCTGGCAACAGGTATAATAGATGGAAGGCCAGAAGCACAATGTTTATGGCTAAAGGGTTAAGTGGTGAGAACTGTAAATCAAAGTATCACCTCCCCAAATAAGGTTTAAAAGGTGTCACACAGTGCAGTCAGTATTTTTGAACCTGATGTATCCAGGATAAAAAGAAAACCCTATATTTGTAGGAAGCCTTTTGTTCCTTAAGCCCTATGACACAAATGGAGTTTTGATCACCGAGGGGCTCTTAGGGAGAATGCAGAGACCAGTTCCTTTAGTCACCTTGGAAAGGCTAGTAAATTGTGCTAGGCCCCACAAGTGTCAGATTTAAGTAGTGTGGGTCCTCCACAGACTTCTGCAAAGACACCTGTCTTGATGCACACACCACCAGTCCAGCCTCCGTAACTGAATACTTTGTCATGGGTCCTGGTGCCAAGTAGGAGGCGGGCAGGCAGTGGGACTAACTGTGAAACGCATGAGGCGTTTTCCAGTCCTGGGCATCACTTGAGAATTGTTGCATAGCTATTCTCTTGGAAATATGGTTGTATGACTCAGTATGTCATGCAGGAGTGGTGGCAGAGTCCCACATGATTGGTTGGACCTCCAAGGAGGCCACTGTTAATCACAGAAGATTTTGACATGGAGCACTCTTAAAGTTAACATTTGAAGGAGCGAATGTATACAAATGTTGGGAGTGTTGGTAACATTCATTAAAAGTGCTTGTATCCACAATATGCTCCTTGTTCCACAAAGTTACTTTGAGCAACACTGCACCTGTCCTGCACTGCAACAGGACTTTTTAAAACCATAATTGCTGTAGGCTTCAATAGGTAGGTATTTTATTAGCTGCACAGGAGGTGATTTTGCAACCAAGCAGTGACAGGCGGCCATGTTGCCCCTGCCCACCTCTATAAGAGCATGCACAGGCGTACGCTGATGACTGGAGGAGGAATGGGTAGTGATGGATCAGCCAAACAGGACTTGGCCAGACTAGGGGTGAAGAGGCACATGCCTAGGAGACCTTCTACCGATGTGCCCTAGGCACGTTCCTGTTTTGGCTGCCGTTCTTTCCAACCTTGACAAAACTGTAACAAACCCCGAATGGTGTTTAAGATGTCAGTAACTGCTGGATCTATGTACCTCCAGGCCCCGATTTGTGGCAAGGCCCAGGCTTAGAGGGCAAGACTGTAGGGGCGGCATGCTGCCCAGCTGCATTATAAGAATGGCCAATCACCTGTGCTCTGGTGCATGCACAAACAAGCTCCTGCTGGGGGGTTGTGTGCCCTGTAAGTAAGTGGGGGCTAGGACCTCGCAGCACAAGGGTGGTGGGCGGTAGGACCCTGCAGCCTCACGGTGCCCAAGACAGAAATCCGGACCTGCATATCCCTCCTGATAACATTGCAGGTCTCTCTGGCAGCTGCTGCCTGATACTTGTTTTTTTCTTATCCCAAGACTGTGCCACAAAAAGGTCACATGATTATGTGTGTGTGTGTGTGTGAGAGATAAGTGTCTTAGAAAATGGCTCTGCCTCAGTGTGGGGTGAGAGGCTAAATCTTCTTGTTTCTATGTGTGATTGTGCATGTGAGAGCCACTTGGGGGAAATCACTAAAGTGAAGTAAAATAAAAAAGGAAGTAAGAAATATTCCTGGAATTAAAAGAAATTGAGATTCACAAAAGTTTTAAACATACAGTTTTGTACAGTTTGGAAGTTAAATTGTTGTTCCAGAAAAACTGTGTGTGAACATAATCATTTTATATAAATATATATTTAATATATGTACCAAGCATTATATATTTATATATGGTTGAAAGTGACAACAGTATAGCACCCAACACGACAATTACCCCGAATTATGGCCATCTCCCTTAGATTCCATAATATAATTAGATTTTTCATCAAATAACATTTTTTAAAATGATTTCCTTTTTTTCTGTACCTTGTACTTGATACCAACTGAGTTATTATGAATTCTCATTGAAGGCAAAACACGCCAATTGGGTTTATTTAATATTTAAATTTTTATTTTAGTATATTTAAGGTATGGAGATCCAAATTACGGAAAGATCCCTTATCTGGAAATCCCCAGGTCCCATTCTGGATTCTAAAGAGCAATGTATTTAGTGGGTTTTGAACTTTTATTTATAGCTGTATATATGAAGGTATAAAATAAGTATAGTGGATGGCCAGCTTTCGATAAGCAGTTTTTCTTATAATCCATATAGTGTATGGACTAAATTTGCTCCAGCTTGGAAAGCCACATAAAATACATATGACCACAGCTAGAGGGCCCCCAAATTGGTATAAATACATTATGCTGCAAAAACTACAGCACTCAACAGCTCTTCTTAGCAGGAGTAGGAGTTTTTAAAGTAAGATGTAATAGGGAAATTCATTTTTTCTTGAAGTTTCAACACCTCAGTCAGAATCTCTTTTAAATACATTTAAACAAAAACAGTCACTTAGTAACACAACTGGGTGCAAGTTGTCTGAATGCAAAGTAATGCCATTTATGTTGATTTCTGTGGATCTGGAAATCCTACCTAATTGTTATTATCACACAATTAAGCGCCAACATATTCTGCAGGGCTGTACAATAAATGTGCATACAAGACTACATACACAAATATATTCATTATATATGTAATGTATGCATTATTGCTGCAGGCAATATAAGGGCAGGACTGATCTGAATCAGATTGTGTGGGTCAGACTTTACTTGATCCACAAAATCTTGGCATGCAACAGCACAAGCTTTTGTGGGATGACAAAAAAAAAACATTTCTCTTGGTTGATGACTTTGCTGTTTGAAATTGGTATGAAAAGAGTCCAAACTAGGGACTGTACCTGGAAATTAGGGACAATAGATTTATATTCATATTGCATGAAAAAGATTATAATATAAATTATATGTTGAATATTAGTCCTCCAGCTGTAGAAGCAAACAACTGCCATGTGCTGTACAGCATGGCATTTCATATGTATGGTGGTGGTAGGGCTGCCACCTTTTCTTGAAAAAAATACCGGCCTTCCTATTTTATATTTTTTTCTATTAATAACATTGGAATCTACCATCAAAAATACTGGCCATGCCGGTAAAATACCAGCCAGGTGGCAGCCCTAGGTGGTGGGCAGGAAAGTGTTAAAGGCTACTCAGCAGGGAGCCCCGTGACTCAGCAGAGTGGAGCAGCAGCTGCTCACACCGATAACCAGGAATTCCAAGAGGAGCTGGTGGGTGGAGTGGCCACAGAGTAGTGCGCCTTTTCTCCGTCATCTATAGCACCACAGCACAATGCTGGCACTTTTTTAATGGATATAATGTCTGATATTCCCTTGGGGTGAGCTGAAGGAAGGAATACATGCAGCTTATAGATCATCATTTAATGCACGTTAAAAGTTGAAAGAGTTCATTCACTGCAGGTAAGGTGTTACATGCCTTCAAACTTTATAACACCAGTGGCAATGAAGGACGGGGGGGGGGGGGGGGGGGGGGGGGGGGGGGGGGGGGGTCGGGGGTCAAAGATAATTGAGGTCTCCAGTTTTGAACCACAATTGCCATCATTGCACTTTGACTTTTGGGAAGTGTAGTTTAATAGCATTAGTAAAACAGTACATTTCTAACCATTTATTCCATTGCACTGAAGGTCTCTGCAATCCACCCATTAGTAAGCGCAGGGCCACATACAGCTAAGCCTCCTGGTAATATCAGCCAATGACAGATTAGGACTTCTGCAACATGCAAAGACTATAACTAAGATGAAGGGTTTGGGCTGTTGACAGAAAGGTTTCAGAACAGGTGGAGGACCTGGGTGGAAAGTCTGTCGGCTCAATTCACCCCCCAGTGATCATTTTGTTGACGTCAGAAAGGTATAGTCTTCACTGTAGTGAGGGAATTGGGAAGTGGAATGTGTTGGTGACCTTTTTAATGTTTTGGGTTCATAATATTGGAAAATGAACGTTGTGCATGTATTGTCACACTATATGTGTAGATTTTCAAATAGGTGACAGATGTGCCACGTGCTTGTCTCTAGAAATGTAATTAAAGATGGGGGGAACCCCTCATGCAGTGGCTGCCAGTACTTCTGTGTAACAGCCTCTCTCTCTCTGAGGTTCTGTATGTATAGAATTGTATTTATAGAATGGCAGGGAACAGGGTTTTGTGGGGTGACAAGCTTCTTAAAATGACAGAATATTTTCTATTTCAAAATGTGTATGAGAGGCCATGAGGAAAAAGTCTAGTCGGGAACATGTAGGCTTTCATTTCCTATTTATATATTTACTTTTGTGTTTCTGTTCCTTTAAGAGCTGTATTGCATAATCATCCTTGACTGTAGCTTTTCTCAGATCTAGGTAACTACTTTATCTGACAAGTTGTTTGAGCAAAAGAGCAGTTTATGGTTTTATTAAAATTCTCAAATAAGAAAATAAATACCAATTTTCAGTGGTTAGCCCCCTCCATTCTAGGCTTTGCAAAGGTCGCAAAGACGAATCATGACTGGTTTTCAGTGGTTGCCCTGTAATGTTTATGGGTCTGACCGGTTTAATAGTGAGCTCAAACTGTGAGGGACCCCTTCCAGTACTGATATCATCATTAAAACCATGATCTTGCTGTGAAAATTGTATATTGTATCACACTCCTTGAGCTGCTTCTATCTGGATGCTGAGTGTTTCCATAGGTGCATTGTAAAATTAAACATCCTTATGCCGATTTATGAAGACAAAAAGTAACACCAAGAGCCTCAATAGTGTAATATGTTTTTACAAGGAGTAATGGTAGAGTTAACAAATTAATACTCACAAACCAGGGTTACCAATAGGCAACCACTGTATAGGCAGGTGGGGAGATTATCTTGACCCCACTCAGGAATAAGAAGTCGCTCTCTATAGAAGGAAGAAAAAGGGGATGACACCCCTCCACTCGGGGTTGGACTCGATATAGTAATAAGACAAAACAGAGGCGCCAAAAGGATAAAATTAGCTAAAAACACTTAAAAACCCAATGGGTAATTCAGAGGAGGTAGTAGTGGACTTACCTCCTCCAAGCAGACACCAACGAAAGTGGTAATTTTCCGTAATAGTTTATTCAAAAAACAGTATTGCAACGCGTTTCGCAGGCATTTCCTGCTTCATCAGGCAATGTGGAAATATTACGGAAAATTACCACTTTCGTTGGTGTCTGCTTGGAGGAGGTAAGTCCACTACTACCTCCTCTGAATTACCCATTGGGTTTTTAAGTGTTTGTAGCTAATTTTATCCTTTTGGCGCCTCTGTTTTGTCTTATTAACAATGCCGATTTATGTATTGTTAATAATTTTCTCAACTGATTTTCTAATTGTTAAATGACAGAAATCATTCCCAACATCAGAAAGATGAAAATGCATCAGATTTACAAAGACCAAGATTTGTTTTATTGGGCAAATGTTATGCTACAGGCCATGCTAGTGCAGAATCGACCTACTGACCGGTTAACTCTTTTAACATGTAGCTTCTATGGCTTTTTGTAAGTTGGCCCCTTCACCATGCCATCAATGGAATCCTTTCCTGCATAACTGCAGGACACTTTGGAAATCTTAAACTCCTTTGGTCTGAATGCTAGGAAAGGAATAAAACCTGTCAGGGATAAATAGGCATTACCTAGTGATTTTCACTATCCTTGTCCTTAACTGAACTGGATTTTACCTTGACTAAAAAATAGCTTCCTGCATAGATGGCTATTACTTGAGGTATAAGTTCTTCCTTCCCTGACAAGGGAAGTGAACTGTGCTGATTTCTGGAAGCTCTTATTATTGCAGTGTATGTACAAGTGTCCATCTATCCAGGGTTGGGGATAGATGCTGTCTTGTGCCACCTCCTTATGTGCTTTGATCCTGCCACATATACCTCATGCTTTTCATGAGTGGCTGCACTAATCATAATGCTTGTTCTGGCTATGCTTGTCGAATAACTGAATACGTCAGTATTGCTCTGAACTGAAAACCAAATAATGCTCGCCAACGTGGTGTAGTAAGGAACGAAAGACCATAAAAAGTCTTATTCATCCTAGCAAACATGCTGTAAAGCTTAAATGAAAATCAGAAGCCTTTCATTTGTAATTGGTTCCCTGTTATCCCTCTGCAGGCCTGACTGCTTAGACCAGTGATCCCCAACCAGTAGCTCGTGAGCAACATGTGGCTCTCCAACCCCTTGGATGTTGCTCCCAATGGCCTCAAGGCAGGCGTTTATTTTTGAATTCCAGGTTTCAATTCAAATTTTGGTTGTATAAAAACCAGGTGTCCTGCCAAATAGAACCTTCTATAGGCTGTTAGTCAACATAGGGGCTACCAAATGGCCAATCACAACACTTATTTGGCACCCCGAGAACATTTGTCATGCCTTTTACTTCTGATTGTTGCTCACAGGTTCAAAAGGTTGGGGATCCCTGGCTTAGACCAACCCATGTGACTTACATGTTTTGTGGGTTCTGTGTAGCCTTACACTTTGGAGCAGAAATGTACTCCACGTTGCCCTGCAGACACACAAAAGGCAGCCAAGCTTCTTAGCTCTGTTTGTAGTTGTTTCATGTTTTGCAGACAGCGAGTCATTAATTAGAACACTTAACTAGGAAACATAATCTTCCAAAAGGTTGTTGGGACAGGGCTCACCTAGATTCATGGCCATAGGGGCAGCTCTTAAAAACCTGTGAAACCTGTCATTAAAGACGTTACCCATTGGTATAACCTTATGGGAAAAATTCAGAAGGCCTAGGAAAGTCTACACTTGGGTTCCTTTAGTCTTATTTCCCAGTATATTCAGTCTGTCAGTGGGCAGCAAAAGGCCCTTCCAGTCTTCCTTGTCTAACATTTTTTTAAGTTAAGGGAAGTTGAATTCAGATTGCTAGTTCTAGAGGAACCCCTGGCTTTTTTTTAGTGACTGAAATGGAGACCCAC
The DNA here is from genome assembly GCA_024363595.1 of Xenopus borealis. Classification (NCBI taxonomy): domain Eukaryota; kingdom Metazoa; phylum Chordata; class Amphibia; order Anura; family Pipidae; genus Xenopus; species Xenopus borealis. Next base: position 79,887,881 of record CM044433.1, on the reverse strand, counting down.
TACCTGGAATGGAGAAACCTTGGGTAAAACTGCGGTAGGTTTCTGAGTGTACATAATTTAATTTTGGATGAGGCCTTTTGTGCGGTGAAAGGAGGCTTTTGTGCAGATACAGTATGTTTGTACTTACATGCAAAGCCCCTTCTGCACCACTATTCATTAATTCTAAGCATTATTTATGCACATTGTAATGTTGGAATTTAACTTAGTAACAGGTACTTTATATCATATTAAGTGGCATATTAAAGAATCTTACCAAACTGGAATATATATTTAATTAAATATTGCCCTTTTACATCTCTTGCCTTGAACCACCATTTCATGATGCTCTGTGTGCTGCCTCAGAGATCACCTGACCAGAAATATTTCAACTCTAACTGTAACAAGAAGAAGTGTGGAAGCAAAAGACACACCCCTGTCTGTTAATTGGCTCATGTGACCTAACTTTATAGTTTGTTAGGTATGTTTGTGTGCACCGTTGAATCATACGATCCCAGGAGGCTGTCCTTATTTTTTAAAATGGCTATTTTCTATTTAGGATTACCCAATGGCACATGCTATGAAAAAAGTATATTATTATGAAAATGGTTTATTTACATGAAGCAGGGTTTTACATATGAGTTGTTTTATGCAATATCTTTTTATAGAGACCTACATTGATTGGGGGGTATAGTATTATATTAGTCCAAAAGATCTAAACCTTTGCCTAAAGCTGTGTCAACCATCGGACAGCATTCTGCTCCTTAATTCCTTGCGAGTGAGGCTTTTTGGAAGCAGGGTCAAACAAAAGGAGTAGGGGAGATAGAGCTGTACTGAAAACAGCCAAAATGTAGTAGGAAGTGGATGGATAGGCCAAAATAAACTTCATGCAATGCATAAAACGCAAAAGGTGCAGGTAGAGCACATGAAGCCTTCTTAAAGGAATTGTTCAGGGTAGAGTCCTGCACGGGTCCATTTTTTGGGACCAGTACCCGACCCGTACCCGCAATCCGGACCCGCATTCTTACCTGCTTGGACCCGCTATCAGCAACCCGGACCCGCGACCCGCTGACCATCAAATATCTGGAAGTGCTGTCATTGTAAATAAGAAGTAGCCGTGACCAGAAAAAAAAGGAGTAAAACAGGAAGTGCTGTCATTGTAAACCGGAAGTGATATCATCAGTAGTAGACATGCTCAGAAAAAGGAGTAAAAATCGATATGGCGAGGATCCGCGACCCGACCCTCAACCCGCCAACCTGCAGGCCAGCTGCGGGTACCCGACCCGCTGCAGGACTCTAGTTAGGGTTGCCACCTGTCCGGTTTTGAACCGGACAGCCCGGTATTTTGAAGGGCTGCCCGGTTCAATGCTTCCTGCCCGGTTTTCCAAATAAGGAAATCGGCGATCGCGGCGTCATAGCTCCGTCCCGTGACGTCACGGGACCGCCCACTGACGTCACGGGACCGCCCCCATGACGTCACAGGACCACCCCCTGTCCGGCTGGAGCCACAGGGAAAGGTGGCAACCCTAACTCTAGTTCAGGGTAAAAATAAAAACTGTAATGAATAGATTGTATGTGCAAAATAAAAAAATATTTATAATATAGCTAGTTAGCCAAAAATGTAAAGTATAAAGGCTGGAGTGATTGTGATGTGATTGGATGTGTAACATAATAGCCAGAACACTACTTCCTGCTTTGCATCTCTCTTGGTTTCCACTGTTTGGTTACCAGACAGTAACCAATCAGTAACTTGAGGGGGTCCACATGGGCCATAACTGTTGCTTTTGATTCTGAGCTGAATGCTGAGGATCAATTGCAAACTCACTGAACAGTTATGTCCCATGTGCCCCCCACCCCCCTTTAAGTCACTGACTAACTCAGAGTTAGAGAGCTGAAAATCAGGAGGTTGTGTTCTGTTATCAGAGCTGGGCCAGACCTGCCAGGCACCCTAGGCAACCCGGCAGTTCTCGGCGGCCACTGGGTGCACATGCGTGAAAATATGCACTGGTGTGCATGCATGAGGAGGACACGCCGAAGCGAGCATACACTGAAGCGCACTCGCACACATGCACAAGCTCACATCTGGCTACAGCAGGGACGGACTAGGAGGCAGAGAAGGTACGTGCCTGGCACCCCCCCCCCCCCCAGCTTTGCGCCCTAGGCACTAGCCTACTCTGCCTAACCCTTGCCCTGGCCCTATCTGTTATGTTAGACATCCAGTCACTCCAGCCTTTATACATCACATTGTATAGAAAGAACAGAGGCGCTGAGTATGTACAGTGTCGGACTGGGATCCCAGGGGCCCACCAGAAAGCCTTAGGCTTAGGGCCCACTTTCCAAACTATTATTCCTTCTCTCCTCTCTCAACCTTTATGTTCTCCTACACTCTTTTCACTACATACTGTACTATACTCTATTCTTCCATTATTAAGCCTCTTTGTTCCCATAAATAGGGAATGACCATGAAATATGCAAAACTTTTAGAAGCAAGAGGCCCACTGACACCTGGGCCCACCGGGAGTTTTTCTGGTATCCCTGTGGGCCAGTCCGACACTGAGTGTATATACTACTACCAGATGCTGTAACTCCTATGTTTATTGCCTGAAGAAGCGGGTCTGAGCCTGTGAAACACTTTGTACTGATTGGAGTTCGTTAATAAATTTTGACTGCTTGATTACAGTGTGTTGTGTCTGCTTGGAGGAGGTAAGTCCACCACTGCCTCCTCTGATTACCAAGTTTTGGCTTTTAAACTCGTTTATATCCTTTTATCCTTTTGGCGCCTCTGTTCTTTTTATACAATAATAAGTCCACCCTGGGTGGAGGGTTGATACCCTTTTTCTATCTACAGAGAGCGACTTCTTAATCCTGAGTGGGGTCAGGACAATCTCCCCACCTGCCTTTACAGTGGTTGCCTATTGGTAACCCTGGTTTGTGAGTATATGCTATTTACTCTTATTTCATTATCCCTTACCAATACATATTACACTATTGGGGCTCTTGGTGTTCCTTTTGTTTATACATCACATTTTTGCCTAACTAACTATATTAGTAACATTTTTTGTTTTCCACATACAATCTGTTTACCCAGTTTGTATTTGTACTCTGAACTGTTCATTTAAAGGGATACTGTCATGGGAAAACATGTTTTTTTTCCAAAACATATCATTTAATAGTGCTACTGCAGTAGAATTCTGCACTGAAATCAATTTCTCAAAAGAGCAAACAGAGTTTTTTTTAATATTCAGTTTTGAAATCTGACATGGGGCTAGACATTTTGCCAATTTCCCAGCTGCCCCGGGTCATGTGACTTGTGTCAGCACTTTAGGAGGGAACTGCTTTCTGGCAGGCTGTAGTTTTTCCTTTTCAATGTAACTGAATGAACGCAGCGGGACATGGGTTTTTAATATTGAGTGCTGTTCTTAGATCTACCAGGCAGCTGTTATCTTGTGTTAGGGAGCTGCTATCTGGTTACCGTCCCATTGTTCTGTTGTTAGGCTGCTGGGGGGGGTGGTGGAAGGGAGGAGGTGATATCACTCCAACTTGCAGTACAGCAGTAAAGAGTGATTGAAGTTTATCAGAGCACAAGTCACATGACTTGGTAGAATACCCTGTGGCTGCTCCATTTTCTGCTGGCCATTAGCTGCAATGAAGAGAAACAATCCTGGCTTTGAATTGCCATCCTTTTATTTACGATAAATACCTTTTTACATTTAAATCCTGTCCCTAGGATTTTCCTTTAACTGCCCCAGTCTTTTCCTTCCAGGACCTTTCCCCCCTCCAACAGCTGGCTCTAGTCAGCTAGTTCATCCAATTAGGATTGAGGTTTGTTTGTGAATAATGCTGTCAGCTTTTATTTCCAGGGCTAAAGGAGTGCGGGGTATCACAGAGTATAGCAGCTTGACACAGTGGTGAACAGCACTACTACACAATATCAGCCACTCTTATTGTATTGATATAATGCCTGACGTTGCCTCAGGGATGTTCTGAGGGAAGGAATACATGCAGCTTGAAAGAGTTGGGATGTGGCACTTGCGGCAATGGCAGGGGAGTGTAAGGTTAATTGAGTTCGCTAGTTGTGCTGAGCTACTATTTCCATCATTTCACAATGGCTTCCAGGAAGTTTTAGTTGAACAGCAGCAGGAGAGCAGCACATTCCTGACTTCGGTTCTTTCACTGCAGCAAAGGTCTCTGCATAGCGTCCCGCCCACTAGCCTGTGTGTGAGTGCAGTGCACACAGCCGAGACTCCCGGTAATATCAACCAATGAGAGGTTAGGTTTTCGGAGAACAGGCAAAGGCTGAAGCGAGGAGGCGGGGTTTTGGCCGATGACGTAATTTTAGGAAGGTTTCAGAACAGGTGGAGGGCTCCGGGGTGGCAAGATCTGATGCCTCGAGTAACCCCCCCCCCAAAATCACCTTCATGACGTCAGAAAGGTATAGTCTTTCATCATTGGGAGGGAATTGGGGAGTGGATTGTGTGTAATACGAATGGTTCAGGAATATTGGAAAGTGAACTTTCTGCAATGTCAGTTACAACATGTCCCAATGGTGTGTGTGTATATATATATAGAGGTGTATAAAAGCTTGTCTCTAAAATGTAATTTAAGCTGGGGAGAACCCATCATGCAGTTCCTGCCTGTACTGTGTCTCGGATTCTCTCTGAGGCTCTCTGAATACATATCTACCGTCAGAAAACACGAGATGAGTTGTTAGGATGACTTGACTCTTTCCCAGCATGTGTATAAGAGGTTGGGGCTTTCATTTCCTATTGATAAGCTACTTATTTAATGAGCAGCACAATTACTGATGGAACAAACTACAGCGTGACCTTACAGTATTACCAGCTACGGGTTCATCTTAATATTTCATTGTAACTCTGGCCCTGTGTGGTTGTAAGTATTTGGTTCTGCAGGGCCAGGTTCTACCTGATGAATATAACGACTCTCTGCCCTGCTGGGTTGTGCTGTGTTACAGTGTATATGGTAAGATTACATTGTACATGGATTCAGAACATGTTGGTGCTTTATAAGTACCTGCTAATAATGGCAATAATAATGATATTACTCCCTGACAAGAGATACATCATCCTGCCACGGACCATCATTTCTTATGGTAGAGGGAAGTCTCGCAGAAATGTTTTCATATCCAGAAACAGAATCAATGCAACTTAGCCTGTAGTTGAATCTCATGCCACTGGTAAATATTCCTTTTGTATTAGTCTGGTAAACAAGTGTATTGGGGATTTGATATGCGTTTACTATCGTGACCTATATAGTAGAAAATGGGTTTGTTATTTATCTTGCCGTGCACTGCAGTGGACTTGCAGTCTAAGGCAGGTTATTACAGCTCTATATAGCTGGCTGGATAGGAGTTCTTGCATTTTCTCTGTTGCCTCTCCATTTCTGTGTGGGTTTCATTCTAGATTATCCTAGATCAATGCTTTCAGTGACAGCAATCCCTTTTCCTGCATATTTTCACAAAACCCTATTATTCCTGTGTTTCATGGACAAGCATTGTTATTGTTACTTAATCTGCTATGTTATCATTTCATGGTGCCCTCCCTTTAGGGCAGAGACACATGGGTAGATCAAATATCCTCTTCTTCGGGGCAACTAATGTCCCCAAACTGCCTTCCCGCTGGCTAGAATGTAAATCACCGGCAGTATGGCACTCGGAGCACTTAGTTTTCCGAAGTCGTCCAAAGTTTCCATGTGAGGTGCTCTGATGGGTTTGCCATATCGGGCAGATCCCATTGGGCAAGGAACGTATTAGTGCTTTGATACTGCCCCTCTGTATGATGGCCAGTGTTTGGATCAGCCTGCTGTAGCCTTCACTTGGGTGGCCAAATCAGGCCCAGATCTACTCATTTGGTGACCTTGCCCAACAACAAGATTTGGGGCACTGTGTAAATGGGCTGGGGCAATATCTTTGGTTTTTAGGCCTAGCAATGCCCTTGCTCCTCTCATTTAATTTTCCACTGCCACCTTCCTACTTTCTGAAGCCTAAATATTTATACTATTTTGTTATAGCAGTATTCCTGTTATGGCACTATAGACTTTAGACAGAGCTGCACAAATCCAGCAAAGCCCTATCTGGTGTAGTTTAAAATCTAAGTCTGATGCCTAAGGAACAAAGAGATGTGCCCAAGGCTACATGAAGATGTCACTGGAATTGAACACTGGCCTCCCTCGGTCAACTGCCATTGAAGTAGTACTGAACTGATTCAAGAAACATTATTTTTTTTAAAGGGGAACTATTGTGAAAATTTGATTAAATATAAGCTTCCTCATACTGAAGTAAGAAACTTTCTAAACACAATCAATTAAAAATTCTACATTGTTTCTAAAATAATCAAGTTTATATCTGTTTTCATGCAGAAGTTGAATGTCAGATGAACGATCCAATAAATCTTATAGGGGGCTCCCTTTTCTAGCACATGAATTAGAGCTCACTCAAATAACTGATTCCACTATAAATGAATAAGTTTATGTCTTTTGCATAAATTCTGCATGTAGAGAGACAGGACTTCGGTGATTTTAATAGAGTGAGCTCTAATACATCTTCTAGGCAAAAGGAGTCCTCCTGTAATATATATTGGATCATTTATCTGACCAGGGCCGGGCCAGCCTAGCAGGGGGGGAGAGCCACGGAAGGACAGCAATGGAGGGGAAGGCGTCAGAAGGGAAGGTAGGCGAAGACTGAGAGGTGCAAACTAATGGTAGGCTGAAGACAATTTTAGAGGTAGCTGCCTATTATTGCGCCCTAGGCAGCTGCCTCTTCTGCCTACCCCTAGTTCCAGACCTGCATCTAGACTGTAAGCACTACTGGACAGGGACCTCTTTCCCACTATGTCTTACCACATAGCACTTAACCTCTTTGTCCTGTGATTCTGTATATATTTATTATGTGATTTGTTTCCCCTGTGTATTATTATTATTATTAACATGTATTTCTATAGCGCCAACTTGTTGCGTAGCGCTGTATCCTTAACAGCGCTTTACAAATAAAGTTATACATACACCCAACTCCTGAATGAAGACAGAATGAAAAGAAACAGATGCTGAGAGAGGAATAGAGATGAACTTAATTATTTCAGAAACAGTACAGAATAATTGATTGTATTTAGAAAGTTTCTTATTTTAGTATGATGAAGCTTACATTAAAATTACATTTTCAAGTTAGTTCTCCTTTAAATTCACTGCCTAAACTATCCCGCATTACTTAGAGCTAGGGTTGCCACCTTTCCCTGTGGCTGTAGCCGGACAGGGGGGGCGGGCCCGTGACGTCAGTGGGCGGGCCCATGACGACACAGGGCAGGCCCGTGAGGCTATGACGCTGCGATTGCTGATTGGCCGATCGCGGCGTCAATCAAGCTAATCCCGCCCGGTTTTCCTTATTTGGAAAACCGGGCAGGAAGCATTGACCCGGGCAGCCCTTCAAAATACCGGGCTGTCTGGGTCAAAACCGGACAGGTGGAAATCCTTCTTAGAGCTCTGTGTTGGCTGAGCAGGGAGAACTATTCTGTCATTCTCACTGGGCTAGGGATGGCAAAGTATGAATGAAAACAGTACAGGTATGGGGCCTGATATCCAGAATGCTTGGACCTGGAGTTTTCAAATTAAGGGATCTTTATACCTTAAATATACTAGAAAATCATTTAAATATTTAATATTCCAATAAGGATTTATTAAATCTTAGTTTGGATCAAGTACAAGATACTATTTTATTATTACATTGAAAAAGGATTTTTTTTTTTTTTTTAATTTGGATTATTTGGATAAAATGGAGTCTAAAGATGGCCTTCTAATAATGGGTTTTCAAATAATGGATCCCATGCCTATGCTGCAGTTTACTGAAAGATTTTAGCTGCTCCTAGAACAACATAAGTGACAGAACCAGCTGAGAGTTAAGCCATGTCAGAGTGTCTGGACTTGTAAATAACACTGGGCTGGGGGGGGGGGGCAGGGATTGGCTAGACGGTATCAATTTAACGGGATACTAGGATTACATGCAATTGTACTACTGGGCAGGGCAACTCATTCATTGTTTGTGTCTTAATACATGGCACCTATTCTCTGTATAGTTATAGTTATTTATAAAAAGTTTGTACAATGCTATATATCCAGAAATATGCATGCAGGTTAATTGGTTCCTGATTAAATTGACCATAGTGTGAATTTTATAGGGACCTTACAATGATTTTAGCTCCATTAGGGCGTGGGCTGACGTATAATCTCTTTAAAGCGCTGGGTAAATTTGTCAGTGCTATATAATTAACAATATATATAACAGTAGCATTCATATGCGTTTCTCCTTCTCCTCGCTTTTTAAGAATAAATAGGGATAAAAAGATTTAAAAAGGCTTGTATGCAGAAAACGTCTAGAAAAATTAATTAAAAAGCGAGGAGAAGGAGAAACGGCGTTTCTCCTCCTCGCTTTTTAATTAATTATTAATTTTTCTAGACGTTTTCTGCATACAAGCCTTTTTAAATCTTTTTATCCCTATTTATTCTTATCTATTTTCATTTACAAGACGTGGGGGATTTGTGGTTTTTGAGGTCAGCTTCCTTTGAATTAGGATAAGGTAATATACGAGACCACAGTCCCCCACGCTCTGCTTTCTTCTCTTGTGGCAGTCCCAGGGCCTAGATAGCCAAAGTTGAGATAGAAGAAATTGGGACGACTCCACCAGTACTATCCAATAATTCCTTTTCCAATCTTGCTCGGGTGGTTTTTTTTATCGGATCGTTATTTTTGTTCCTGACCACAAGGGCATTACCCCGGAGCCACCACCACGGTGTTAAAGGGGGTTATCCCCCAATCAATTCGATAAGTAAAGGCTATAATTTTAATTTTTTCCTTTCACCATTTTTAGACACATGAATTTCACATTAATTAAGTAGACCAAGTAATTGTGGTTAAAATCAAATTTTTATCAATGAATTATAGCACATAACACTTTGGTTTAAAGAAAGTTTTAACATCAATTTAGTACCAAGCTATTGTGGTAAAATTCTTCAATTACTTAAGCACATTGCACTTTATTTTAAAATAAGCCATTAATTTGACTTTGATAAGTCACTGGCAGCACATGGCACTTTATGCATGCTCCTAATTTGGGTGGGTTCCAAGGTCACCTTTAACGGTAATTTTAGTATTTTGGGTAGTGGTTATTGATATAACCCATATAACGATCCGGGGTGTTTGCAGTGGCGTAACTACCGGGGGAGCAGGGGGTGCAATTGCACCAGGGCCCGCAGCCTCGC
>CM044433.1:79838807-79859715 GCA_024363595.1 Xenopus borealis | reverse complement strand
GACTTACTAGGGATCTATAAAGAGGTATAATTATGTTTTCATCCCTTGAGTTTATGCCCTGTGTTTATTCTTTTTAAATCATAATCACTACACAAACTACCCAAATTACCCTGATCAAAAGTTTACAAACCCTGGTGATTTGGCCTGATAACATGCACACAACATGACTCAAAAGGGTTAAGCTGGTCATAGACGCAACAATCCGATTGTATGAATCCTCGATTCGTCCGATTTTCGGATCGTGTTTGGAGTGTTCCGACATTTGTCTGCCATGCCGATCAGTCGTTTGGTCGATTAGAAAAGGTTAGCGATTATCGGCTGGCGATTATATATTTGTGTCTATTGCAGATTGTATGATTTTCAGTGTGAGACCGTCACTAGGTTTTTATTGTAACTTTTGTACGATGCCTGTCATGGGCAGAATGTCAGCTGATCTGTGCTTTTACTACTTTATTTGTTCTGAGGTTTAGTGGCAGCTCGGGAGATGGGGCATTAGAATGGCTAATAAAGGTAACCATCTTCACCTGTGATCTGTTTGCTTGTAATTAGTGGGTGTGTATAAAAGATCAATGACTTTCTGAACTCCTGACAGACCCTTGCATCTTTCATCCAGTGCTGCACTGATGTTTTTTGGTTTCTAAGTCATGGGGAAAGCAAAAGAATTGTCAAAGGATCTCTGGGAAAAGGTAGTTGAACCTTCTGGTACAAAGTCATTTGGAGTGATGAGACTAAAATTTAACTTTTTTGGACACTACCATAAATGCTACATTTGGAGAGGAGTCAACAAGGCCTATGATGAAAGGTACAGTATTGAAGCGTCAATGGGTACTCGCACACCTGCTAAATGGATGATGGCCCTGGTGCCCAGTAACGATGGGGAAACGGCATCCCACGAATTCCAATGGCAACAAAGATTTACTGGCACACAGGTTTAGGCAAGCAGGTAAAACCTTGCTGGGTTTATTGCAGCATGCAACGTTTCATGCTTGATAAAGGGGGTAACCCCGAAACGTTGCATGCTGCAATAAACCCAGCAAGGTTTTACCTGCTTGCCTAAACCTGTGTGCCAGTAAATCTTTGTTGCGAAAGGTACAGTATTCCAACTGTGAAACATGGTGGTGGATCACTGATGTTTTAGGGATGCGGGAGCTACAAAGGCACATGAAATTTGGTCAGAATTGATGGCAAAATTAATGCAGTAAGTTATTAAAAAATACTGGAGGAAAATTTGCACTCATCAGCACGGAAGCTGCTCATGGAACTTGGACATTCCAACATGACTATGATGACGCAAGGCCAAGTCGACCTGTCATTGGCTACAGTGAAATAAAGTGAAGGTTCTGGAGTGGCCATCTCAGTCTCCTGACCTCAGTATCATTGAGCCACTCTGGGGAGACCTCAAACGTGCAATTCATGCAAGACAGTCCAAGAATTCACGGGAACTGGAGGCTTTTTGCCAGGAAGAATGGGCAGCTTTACCTTTGTCTGAGAAGATTAAGAGCCTCATCCACAAATACCGTAAAAGACTTCAAGCTGTCATTGATGTTAAAGGGGACAATACATGATATTAAGAACTGGGGTTTGTAAACTTTTGATCAGGGTCATTTGGGTAGTTTGTGTAGTGATTATGATTTAAAAAGAGTAAATACAGTTGTATGACAATAAATAGCTTCAGCCAACCGCTAACCATGAGTGAAAGAAAAGTTTTTGTGTTATCATATGCTCTGAAAAATGGTTAAGATATAAATTCTGCCAGGGTATGTAAACTTATGAGCACACCTGTAAATATAGTTGTATCTACCTGGAGGATAAGATACTGTAAAGTGCATTGTTTGAGGTAATATTCCAAATTAAGCAAAGATTGGCAATTGATAACCATTTAGAATTCTTCTTGCTTTGTATGCTACTTGTTCATGTGCCTCTGGTTTCAAGAGAGGAAATTTTGGGAGCAGAGGAGTAGTGTATTTCCCCAGTTTTCACTCTCAACCCCAGCCTACAGTGGTTTGCCAAATTTCAACACAAACTCATCCAACCTGCAGGTTTTGCAGGCAGGGCCACCATCAGGGGGGCACAGTTGTACCAGGCCTGGGCCTAAAGGGGGGCCTGGCTGTGCTTCTCAAATTAGCTGGGTCCCCCTTGACAGTCACAAACTGCTGAAGTCCCGAAGAGCCGAAGTCACAAAAAGACCCGATGCCGCAAAAGTAGTCGAAGCTGAAGCCCTGAAAGGAGCCGTAACAAATGCTACTTACCCTGGTGGTCTAGTGGTGCGGCAGGGATGCCCGCCATGTTGCTCCTTCCTGTAACTCGCTGGTACTAAGGTGCACCTCTTCCTGACTTGTATGCACATGCGCGCTGGCGTGAAATTTGAAAGTATTTAAAGGCTCTCTGTCTTGTTGTCATTGCCCGTGATAGGATTTATTCCTGGTGGTTTCTGAGCTTTGTGCATTCTGTCCTGTTTGATCTCCTGTGTATTACTCCTGCCTTTTTTTGACTACTCTACATTCTGTATCCTGACCCGTGCCTGCATACCAACTACCTCTTCTGCCTCATCCTATCTGATTGATTACCTGGTTTGATCCTTGATATCTGCCTGCCACGACCCAGCCTGTCTGACCATGAATCTGCCTACTCCTGCCTGTACCGTGACCTTCGGCCTTACTGTCTTTAATTACAGCTGTGCCCCTTTGCCTATCCAGAACCTTTCTCTTGCATCTCTCATTAAAGTCCAGGTGGCATCTTGAGTAGCTGAGGGCTCCTCCATGACAGGAGCCTAAGGTAAGTTCCACTGAACAACTAAGTGTTTTTTTTTTATTTAAACCCCTGGCCACCATTGTAATATTTTAATACTATATAGGACCCTGGCCACCAGTGTTTTTTAAAATATTATATGGGGCCCCTGGCACCAATTTTTTTTAAATTTATAGGGGGGCCTGGCCACCAATGTTTTTTAAAAACTTTTTTGTGGGACACTGGCGCCAATTTTTTTTAAACTTATAGGAGGGCCCTGATCACCAATGGCTTTTTATAACGTGTGTGTGTGGGGTGGGGTTTACAGTTTATTGTGCTGTCGTTATGGCCTTTTTACTGTGGGGTGGGATCTGGGGTGGGGCTTGGGCAGGGACCAGAAAATGTTGTTGTATGGCATACTTCCCAACTGCCCACATTATGCAGGACTAGGGTTGCCACCTGGCCGGTAAAATTGATGGTTGATCCCAATGTTCTTAAAAGGGAAATAAGATAACTATATAGGAAGGCCGGTATTTTTTTCCAGAAAAGGTGGCAACCCTATGCGGGACAGTCCCGATTTTTCGGTACCTATCCTACTGTCCTGGATACAATTGAAGATGTCCCTTGGTGCCGGCTTTAGTGCCTGCTTTTGTTGTTCGGATCTTCCCGGCAGTGGCGTCTTGCTTCTCCTGGATTTTCTCTACACTTTATGGAGCAATTTGTCACTCTTCAGGTCTTTCCGGCTTCTTCCACCACTTTCTCCTTCCGGTGCTTTGCTGTTAAGAAGAGCTCAGCACTGAGAAGAGTGTCTTTGCACATCAACTTTGGTGTGAGTCAAACTTTGAGCAAAACAAGGGGCTAGATTTGTATGTGGTTTGTTGTTAGTTAATGTAATTTTAAAACGTAAAATAAAAAAGGGAAATTACTCAACAAAGTTTTTTTCTTTCAAAATTACATTAACTGTTTGCTGACCTTGTTCAAGCCAATGAAGTGGTGTGTTTTTGTAAAATAAGCGTGCTTTTGGGTGTGGCCATTGAGTGGGCCTCTTTCTTGTTCTCAAATGTTGGGAGGTATGGTATGGCCCATGATTTCTGTTGGCAGCCCTGCTTGCAAGTTTCAGGGTAGGGTTGCCACCTTTTCCTGTGGCTGAACCCGGACAGGGGGGCGAGGCCATGATGTTGGTGGGCGGGCCCGTAACACAATGGGGCGGAGCTATGACAACACGATTGCTGATTGGCCGATTGCTGCGTCAATCAAGCTAATCCCGCCCAGTACTCCTTATTTGGAAAACCATGTAGGAAGTATTGACAAAAATACCGGGCTGTCCGGGTCAAAACCGGACAGGTGGCAACCCTATTTCAGGGCCAACTTGCATATCACAACCTTGGTGATGGTGTTTAAAGGAGAAGGAAAGTTTACAACTAAGTAAGCTTTATGAGAAAGGTCTACACCAGTAAACACTCAAAGTAATGCTGCTCTGGGTCCTCTGTCAAAAGAAACACAGCACTTTCCTTGAATTGTATACACATGGGCTTCTGTATCAGACTTCTTGCGTGAGCATGTTTAGTTTGCTCCTGTCGCGGCCATCTCTGCTGTAATCTGAGCACAGAGCTATAAGTGATCAGGGAGAGACTCAGGCAGGAAGTGATGTCACACCAAAGTAAAACTGCAGCTGCTATCCTAAACAAACAGAGAGCTTCTAGAGCGTTTTACTCAGGTATGGTAAAACATTCTGCAGAATAAATATAGCATTCTAGCCAGGGGTGATCCAGCCCATTTCGCTGCCTGAGACGGCCTTCAATTTGCCGCCCCCCCCCTTCCCCACGTCGCTCACTTTTTCAGCGCCGGACAGGGGGTCCACGGCACTAGTGCGCGCTCTGCACTAGAAGAGCCGAATTTCCAAGTTGGAAACCAGAAATTTGGCTCTTAGTTACCAGAGCAACATTTTTGCCACCCCTGGTAACCAGGGGGGCGCTGCCGCCTGAGGAGAGTTGAGGCGGAGTGCCCCTGATTCTAGCTTGCACTATTGCAGCTAATCTGTTGACAATAAAATGCCTCTGTAGATTTCCTTCTCCTTTGACAGAAATGTAGAGCACACTTTGTCTGTCAGGGAATGGGTTGAAAGAACACAAGTAAATAGCAATATATTTTAAAGCTTTCTGGATCAAAGATCCCAGGCCTGCTATATAAATATTCAGCGCTATGGTTATACTTTCTTTTTATCCTAGCACTAAAAAAAAAAAAAAAAGTTAATGTAATGTTTGCAAGTTCCAACAGGTGGCAGACCACGACTAAATAAAACAACTTACTACTTTGCTTTTGATTATGTTTTACACTAGTAATGAGTTTTTTTTATGGAATATAACTTGGCACCTCGGAAATGTAAAAAATTTGGTGTAACTGCGATGGGTTATGTGGCGAGGGGCTTACAAATACACAGTTATATGGGATATTCCCCCATAGTTTCCCTGGCAACCAATGCCATTTGCCCCGCCCTCAATTACCTTAATTCTCCAGCACCATGGAGCGTTTATAGCTATGAGTTTGTATAGCCTAATCCACCTAGTTCGGTACAGCAGATAGCTATAAACAGGTCACCGCATTTACACTCCTCGCCATTTGTATACGCGGCGCTATATATTTGCATAATACAGGGAGAGCGCCGTGCAACAGGGAAGAGAAATAGTCCAGAGTATATATATAAATATATATATAAGATTATAAAAATAAAGTGCCAAAAAGTCACAGGAGGAAGAAGATCCTTGCCCAGTACATTACAATCTAAAAATCAACGGCGCTGTTACTAACTGAGTGCATGTTTAATTAAGATAAGAGTCGGTGAAAAAAAAAAACACACCAACACGAAGTGATATTGATTGGTGTAATAAAAAGAATGCCACTATTAAAAATGGCTACGGGTGGAGCGAAGAGAAACACAGCATGAAAAATACTAGGCGTGCAGGAGAACAATAGCTAAGGTGAGACACGCCTTTTGATAACGACGTAAGAATCCTGCCTGAACCAATGAGCCCTTACACTAATATTTACGGGATTGGAGTGGGCGCCGGGGGTCGTTGCTTAGTTACAGGCTGCTCTTACTGCCTCGGAGAGGATTTGGGCGCGTCACGTGACGGGAGTGGAAGCGCGGGAAGCTGGTAGCCGACCCGAAATACGTAAGTATCTGAAGCCGTGTATAAATAATGATCTGCGCTGGATGTGTGTTGGGTTGCATGTGGCGGAGTATCACCGTATAACTGGAGGTAGCTTTCGTAGCACTCCAGTTGTTGCTGTGACTACTCCGGTGATGTTGTGAGTTGGAGTTCAGAGCCAGCTGTAGCCACGGTGTTTCCGCTATTGGGCAACGTCATTGTTAACGCTGTGGCATTCCTTTCTTGTCTTTCCCCGGTTCTATATTCAATTACAATGTACAAGTTGAAGGGGGTGTTGCGCTTATCCACTCGACCCTCTTCCAGTAATAAAGGAAACAGCATCAATGGTGATACTGTAGGCAGTTCCTAATTCCATAGCATTCACAAGCCTCGCTGATCTCTTCTTAGTGTACGGATTGTGCTGGGGGATTAGGCTACGCTTAAAGACCTATTAGAGTGAGCCGTGACCGCATTGCATGCCGGGTTCTGTACTCTGTGCTGTTTATTCATTTTTACCTCAGTCTATGGTTCTGTCACTCATATTTACACCTGATTTCTGCCTCAACATAAGGCACTTGGATCTGGCTTGCAATTCCATTGATTAATTAATTTGCAAGTTGTATGGTGTGTGCTTTGGGATTTGTCGTGATTTTGTGCCCTCTGGCTGATTTACTGTATGCCATATGTTTAGGGTAGCGTTTGGATGATGCCTTTCACCTCTATAGTGTTGTACACATTTTCTACGTCACCCCAAAATATTTCACAACCCCGTGGTCATTGCACAAAAATACACAGTTTTTCCTTCTTTTGGTTTTGTTTTTATTTCATGCATTCACATACTGTTGTGCTTCTTTGGTTTCAGGACAGCCCTCTCCCTAACCCTCCTTTTTCATTTGTCTGACTGGGCACGGTTGCTATTGCATGTTTATGCTATTCATTGCACTATGAATACAGATGGCATACACAGAGTGTCATTTTTCTGGCTGGGATGGTAAAATACCAGCCATGTGGTAATGGGAGACCTTTTTTTTTCTTCTTTTTTTATTGATATACACTTTCTGCATGGGCATACCACCTGTGTGTTGTTCACATTGGGTTATCTCATTTATAAACTGTGTGTATAATGTTAATAGATACAGTATCCACACTCAAATGAAAAAAAAAAAACTACAAAATGTGTCACAGGGTGCCCAGTTACAACCTGTGTATGAAAATAAATCTTTAAACCGGCACAGCCATACATTGTTAACCTCTACCAAAAGACTTTGGTACAATGTGTTAAAATTAAAAAGGTTAAGATTTAAGGGTGTGTCGGTTTAAATAAACAAACAAAAAACAAACAAATAGTTGCAAAATGGACCCGCACACAAATATACGTGTAATATTCTCTTTTATTGTGCATCACAGTATAGCCAATGTTTTGGCCCCTATTGAGGCCTTTATCAAGGATCCTTGATCTGTTGGAAACACTGTGATGCACAATAAAAGATAATAAATGTATATTGAAGTGCAGGTCCATTTTGCAACAGTATACTCATCACCAGGAACTAAATACATTGAGTTTGTGTACTTGGGACTGTCACATGATTTCCCTTCCCACACTTGGAGAATTCAATCTTGTAATAAAAAAACCCATACCCCACACCCCATGCATGTAAACCCACCTCCCACCAACCTAACAGCCTTCCCTGGGGAAATGCCCCATACTTTATACTAGTGATCCCCAACCAGTAGCTCGTGAGCAACATGTTGCTCTCCAACCCCTTGGATGTTGCTCCCAGTGGCCTCAAAACAGGTGCTTATTTTTTAATTAATGGCTTAGAGGCAAGTTTTGGTTGCATAAAAAACAGATGTCCTGCCAAACATTCTCTCCTGTAGGCTGCCAGTCCATATAGGGGTTACCAAAAAGCCAACCAGAGCTCTTATTTGACATCCATATGGACTTTTTCATGCTTGTATTGGTCTCCAACTCTCTTTTTAAATTTAAATTTGGCTCACGAGCGAAAAAAGTTTGGGGACCCCTGCTTTATACTTACCCGTCGGCGCAGATTCAGCCAGCAGAGTTACACAGCCATCTTGCGGGTCTTTGGTAAGTTGACTGGGAGAGATCGGCAATTTGCGTCCATTTTGGCACATGCGCAGATGACACAAACTGGCAAATTGCTTCAACTGTGCATGC
This sequence comes from Xenopus borealis, assembly GCA_024363595.1. Lineage (NCBI taxonomy): Eukaryota > Metazoa > Chordata > Amphibia > Anura > Pipidae > Xenopus > Xenopus borealis. The sequence continues at coordinate 79,851,660 of CM044433.1, read as the reverse complement.
ACCGGCATGCTGATCTTCCAGTCCGCTTACCGAAGACCCACAAGATTGCTGCATGGAACACTGCTGCCTGAATCTGTGCCAAGGGTTAAATGTAAAGTATGGTGCATTTCCCCTGGTGGGGCAGTTAGGTTGGGGGGAGGGGGTCTAGGTGGGGTGGGGGGTGCAGGGTTTTTTTTATTTCAAGGTTGAATTCTCCTTTAAATTACATATGCAAATTTGGATTTGGTTCTGCCATGCACAAGGATTTGGCCGAATCCTGGCCAAATCCCAAACCAAATCCTGGATTCAGTGCATCCATAAAATATATATACATCATTATCATACGGCACACCCTTTTCAGTCCTTATTGGGGCTGTTCTTGAGGATAGTGCAACAGAATCTCAGTAAATTTGAAATACTCTTAAAAACAAAGTCAATAGAATAGAGCCCATTCCGCATCAATATGGAATTAAGTGATCACCCAATCATTTGATATTTATATGTTTATATGTTGAATGAAAGAGTTATAGGCTAAAAAATATCAAATGTATCTAGTTTATGAGTGCAAACCACTTTAAAAAAGCCGAAAATCTAATGGGATCTCTGCCATTGACTTCTACATTACCTCAACAGATTTTAGCTGGACTGTTTTTCGGATTCAGGCTTTTTGCAGCTTTGGAGCATATAATAAATCTTGAAAGATTAAAACAAATTATCCCAAAATATTAGAATTTTTAGTGAAACTACTCTTGAAAATGTGATTTCTTTTTTCTGGAAAACACAACTTGTTCTTTAATATATTACCCCTTACAGTTTTTTCTATGACTTTTATATAATGTATAATTTTGAATAAACATTTAAGATTCTGTTATGTGGGGCTTTATCAGGAATGTACAGGTGCAGAACTTCCTGGAGGCTGTTTTTTTCAGTTGAATTAATTGCAAAAATTACACTTTATGAAGTACTTCCCTGGATCAGCACTTATTGTCACTCACGGCATGTGTTTCTATGTATGCAAAACGAACTTATTCAGAAGGGTCATTGCTTTCGTGAGCAGCCAATTTATGGGTGCAAAGACTGTTCATAATTGCACATAGTATTAATGTATTTAGTCCAAAAAGAAAAAAGTTGCCAAGTCCTTACATTCATGTATATTCTTTTTATGTGTGATATTTGTGTTCAGAAAGACACACCCTACTTTGCCCTCAAGTGTAAGGTACCATTTTATTGTTACAGAGGATAAGGAAATAATTTTTAAAAATTAAAATTATTTGTTTAAATGAACTCTGTGGTAGATGGCCTTCCTGTACCTATTTTCTGCATCATATGTGTTATAATGTAAGATTATTTGTCTTTTTCAAGATATACATAACGCCTCTTTTTGCACAATAAAAGGCACATTAATTAAAATTGGAGGGAACTTTTTTTCTGCGATTCAAGAAAATTGAAGCCAGAACCAACAAATTTTAATACATTCAAGCTCACATTTTCAAACTCAAAAAAGCTAGCTTTTTAGATGAAAAACGTTGAAACATTTGGACAAAAAAATTTGCTGCCTAAAATTTTGTCACTGCATAAAGTCATTGGGGGGTATCCAAAGCATTTAAATTGGCAGTATATCCCTTATTCTACTGGACATAATTTTATACATAGAACATAGTTTTATTCTAGCACTGCAAGGGCCAAACATTCTTCAGTTTCCCTGTCAAGAAACACAGCGGTAAATTTATCAAAGAGTGACGTTAAGAGTGAAGTTCCGCCACTAGAGGGAAATTCCACAGCTCTCCATTTAATCCAATGGGATTTTGAAAGGTGTATTTAGCAATGGGTGAAAGTGAAATTTCACCCATTGATAAATACGCCTTTAAAAATCCCATAGAAATTAATGGAGAGCTGCGGAATTTCCCTCTAGTGGCGGAACTTCACTCTTAACTTCACTCTTTGATAAATTTACCCTATAGGGTTTCTGTGATTAAAACTATAGGCAGTAGTGTTTAGTACAGGGATCCCCAACCTTTTGAGGCCATGAGCAACATACAGAAGAAAAAGGAGCTGGAGAGCAACGCTAGCATGAAAAATGTGCTGTGATTGGCGATTTGGTAGCCCCTATGTGGATTGGCAACCTGTATTGAGGCTCTGTTTAGTAGTACACCTGGTTCTTATGCAACCAAAACCTTCCTCCAAGCCTGGAATTCAAAAATAAGCTCCTGCTTTGAGGCCACTGGGAGCAACATCCAAGGGGTTGGAGAGCAACACGAGCTCACGAGCTACTGGTTGGGGATCTCTGGTTTAGTGCAAGCCCTATTCATTGTGCTTAAAGAACAAGTAAACGTTTTTTTTTTCTATCTCTAAATTTGATCTAAACAGCCCCTCACATTAATGTACCTTAGTCCCTGCTGCAAGTCTGCTCTGGTTTCTGTGTTATCAGCAGCTTGTTTCACCTTCTTCCTGGTGCAGAGTGAAGCCCAGCCCCTTAGCTTTCTGAGCTGACCTTATATCTTGGACTAGTCCAGGAGATCATTTGCATACTATGACATAGCAGAGAGCAGTGTGTGTAGCAGCTTTTGCTTGGGGAAACTAGCTTACTAATGCACACACTGGCTCCCTCTTCCTCTCTATTGTGGAACAGCAGCAAATGGACTGCTCAGTAAACTAAGGGGCTGGGCTTCACTCTGCACCAGGAAGAAGGTGAAACAAGCTGCTGATAACACAGAAACCAGAGCAGACTTGCAGCAGGGACTAAGGTACATTAATCTGGGGGGCTGTTTAGAGCACATTTACAGAAAGAAAAAGAAAAACATTTACTTTTCCTTTAAGCTGGCCATAGACTCAAATATATAGTTATTAGTAAAGAAGATTTGTATAGATTTCAGACCGTGTGTGGATCGTCCTGACATTTTTTGTACCATGGCGTTCAGTTGTTTACTCAATCAGACAGGTAAGAAGATTTGTGTTGACTAACCATAATAATATCTCTGCATGTATTGCCTATCTGACAATATCAATTGACTATTCACTAGCATTCGTCAGACCTCACGCATATAAATAGTGTTGCACAAACGGCGCAGACGGTAACTCTGTCTGCCTAGAGTAGATATACACTCCAATATTTCAGCAGCACTCCGTAACTTTCGTACGTTTGCTCTCTCGTCCGATTTATTATTTTAAGTACTAATCTGAATGGTTAGTAACAGGTCAGTCCATTAGAATAAATGATCATCCATCGTCATTCATGGGAACAAAATCTGCATGTCTATGGCCAGCTTTATATTCGTATACAAGAAGTATACTACCCCTTTAAGCAAGCTGATGTCATGTGCAGTCACGAAAAATGGTGGCACAGGTTTTGTCATGATTTTCTTCCCTTAAATTTGAAAGTTTAAAAAAATAAATAAAAAAATCAGGTTGAAAATCACTGGGATAGCATATCATGCTTTTTTAAACTTGAATGGAGGTCAAGAGTAAAGTCATATGCTTTTATTGTATTCTGCTCTCCTTTATACTGATAGTCCCAATAATATATTTGTCCCTTTTTTGACTTTTAAAAAATAAACATTTTCAGGATTCTCTGGACACAGATTCATCAAGTGTTTGTGTGCGTGCCTGTTTAATAAGTCGATGTCTGTATCTCGATCCAACTCTTCATATGCTTTTTATCCGCCCGTGCAGCGCTTGGCTTTGCATCATCTGTCCTATCCTGCTGTGCTTTTCTTGCTTTCTCCCTCCTCATCTGCCACCTCTCCAGGGACTGCAGGTTACAGCTGAGCCTGGACTCTTTCAAAATAAACAAAGCTTCTCCTGTCTCCTCCCCCACTTTTGATACGCCCCCTACTCCTCCATAACCCTATCTCGCTGCAAATCCCCTTTCTTTTGTATTCATGTAAAATATACCCACGGTGTGTGGCACATGAAGCATCATTAAAATAAAAGGATGGATGGGTGTGGGAACCTGAGAGTGAAAATGAATGGTGTGTAGACCTCAGATCAGGAATGGAAAGGTCTGTCTTCTGATTTCTCCATCTCAGACAAGGAAAAAGAATCCCCTCAGCCTTCTTTCCAGTTTTTCTTGTAGCATAAAGAAATCCAGATAGGTGGAGAAACATTAGTAGAGGTATGATACCTTATTTACAACAGCAGGTGTGCTTGTGTGTGTAGAAGAAAGCTTTTTTTTTTTTTGGGGGGGGGGCGGCTCTTTTCTTAGATCAATACACAAGAATTTAAAATATTCACACTTAAATCTGTATACTGCATGTGCGTATCAGTACATTCAATATATAACTGCTATTTCCATTTTGCAACTGTGATGTTTTATTGCTTAATGTCTAATAGCTGTATGGATTAGTCTATCCCACTAAATCTTACCATGCTACTGACTTATAGTATGTGATTTTGTTGCGTGAAGCAAAATTGCACCATAATCTGTAACGTAGCATCTGATAATATAAAAAATGTATTTTTACTATTTGTTTATGTAGATGTGCAACATTTGGTATCTGAATGAGAATGTCTGCCTGTCTTTAGCTTGTCAGATCAAAATGCTTTGGGGGTACCAGACCATTGTGACATAAGATGGCAAATTTCCTTTAGATTTAGCGTTTTGTGATTATATTTGACTTGTGAGATGTTATTCGTCAATCTGAGGAAAGGATTGTATAGTTCATCCTTACTCTTACACGAGTGCATCTCAACAATGTTTAGACTTTTTTTTTCACTTGTAACAAGTTGCTGATTAACAGCCAACATAGCCTCTAGTTGATTTATTTACTATAGTTGTTCAGAATTGCTTCAAATTCATTAACCAGTAATTGTAGGTATGTATTTTCTCCAAAATAACATTGTTTACTAAACAATGTGCTTATTTGGCTGAATGATGTTTCTCGGTACTGTTGTCAGAATTAAAGACCCTTTACACCAGGGGTGTCCAAACTTGGCCCTCCAGCTGTTAAGGAACTACAAGTCCCACAATGCAATGAAGGAGTCTGACAGCCACAGTCAGGCAAATGCATTGTGGGACTTGTAGTTCCTTAACAGCTGGAGGGCCAAGTTTGGACACCCCTGCTTTACACAGACTGGTTAATCTTTAAATAATTGCAGAATTCCCTTTTTCAGAAAAAATCTTAAAGGGGTTCTGTCATGAATTTTATGATGTAATTTTGATTTCTAAATTACAATGTTTACACTGCAAATTCCTGAAACAGCAAGTGTATTTAGTTGTTGTAATATTGGTGTGTAGGCAGCCATCTCAGGTCATTTTGCCTGGTCATGTGCTTTCAGAAAGAGCCAGCACTTTAGGACTGAACCGCATTCTGGCAGTCTGTTGTTTCTCCTACTCAATGTAACAGAATGTGTTGCAGTGGGACCTAGATTTTACTATTGAGTGCTGTTCTTTGATCTACCAGGTTGCTGTTATCTGGTTACCATCCCATTGTTCCGTTGTTAGACTGTTGGGGGGAAGGGAGGGGTGATATCACTCCAACTTGCAGTAAAGAGTGACTGAGGTTTATCAGAGCAGTTACATAATTCAGGGCAGCTGAGAAACTGACAATTTGTCTAGCTCCATGTCAGAAAATGAATTATAAAAAAATCTGTTTGCTCTTTTGAGAAATGGTGCAACCAACCTGTATGAGCACTACTGAAGTGGAAACAGTTATATAAATCAAATATGAAGAAAAGAGGCCATACTCCCAGTTCGCCTCAGTCCAAAGGCGCATGTACATACAGTAGAAACCAAAAGTAAGTGCCCAAATAGGGACAAAATGCGTTAGGCCGTGTCTTAATGTGTCCTAATAAACTTTTTGTACTTAATTATAACTTTCAATTAATTTTTGCATGAACTCCCAAAGTGTATTTCAGTGCAGAATTCTGCTGGAGCAGCACTATTAACTGATGGGTGAAAAAAAATCCTGTGACTGTATCCCTTTAAAGCAAAAAAATCAAAGCTTGGTGGAACAGAATCTATGATATAAAAGAATCCGAGTAAGCCTTTCCAGAATTCTTCATTTTCTTGAATCTATTTGACAGGCTTGACCAAATCACCACATTAGAATGTAACAGTAGGTTGGGCTGAAAAAAAAAAAGACACAGATCCATCAAGTTCAACCTTTTAGCTCTATTTTAACCTGCCTAATTGCTAATTACCTCTGGAGTATCCAGGGAGTTGTAGTTTGGGCATACCAGATTGAAGTGTCATGCTAATGGCAGTGTGCTACATCAAGGCCTTTTTGCTCTGGTGCACCATGACAATGAAAATAACATGTGCACACATAACTCTATATTAAAATAATGCAGACACAGGCAGAAAGAGCGCTGGGTGTAAGCAAAACCACACATGACTTCTTCTCTGTGATTAACAAAAGCTAACCACATGGTTGTCTGAGAAATGTGCTGCTACTATGAGGTCTGTGCTCCCATACTTGCTTGTTTGGCGATGGAGCTGTTCTCTTGTGTCGGGGAGCTGCTATCTGGTTACCTTCTCATTGTTCTGTTGCTAGGCTTCTGGGGGAAGGGACGGGGGGGGGTGATATCACTCCAATTTGCAGTAAAGAGTGTCTGAAGTTTTTCAGAGCAGAAGTCACATGACTGGGGGCAGCTGGAAAAATGACTGTCCAGCCCCATGTCAGATTTCAAAATTAAATATAAAAAAAATTGTTCCCTCTTTTGAGAAACAGATTGCAGTGCAGAATTCTGCTGGAGCAGCACTTTTAACTTTAATGGAGAATATTCAATGGCTATCTGCCATAGACGTGCAGATTTCCTGCAATATCAGATGAATGATCAGGCTTTCCCATTTCTTGACCTGCCACTAATAATTCAGATCAAATAAAGTAGTAAAAGAACAGATCAGCTGATGTTTTGCGCTGACCGCAATTGTATGAAGGTTTATGTCCGACAAAGCTGGTGACTCCCAATCCCACTAAAAATCATCAGATCGGCAATACATGCAGGGATATTATCTGCAGCTGACAGAAATCTTCTACCCTGTCCAATCGACTGATAGTCATGGCACGACAAATGTCTGGACACTCCACACACTGTCCGAAAATCGTACAAATCCTCGATTCTTTGCATCTATGGCCAGCTTTAGACCTGGTCTTCCCTGTTCAGTGCAGGAAAGGTCTGTGCGCCCTGTGGTGTCATTGACCGTGACATCACTCCCAGTGCTCATATTATTGATGCACAGCTGGCAATAGGCCAGAGCTGAACAACAAGATACAGTACACTATTTCCCTAGTGACAAGTGGGTATCCCCTGGGAAATATTGCCTGTAGCTCATTTTCTAGAGATGTTATTATTATGACTGAGAGACCACAGCGTCAGCAACAAATATGCACAAGGCTGCCAGGTGTGGATTGTATGTTAACAGCTAGGTGTAAACAAGAATTTTTTTGTGTCCTCTTGTTTTAGGGCTGTATTCCAGATATTTGTTGCTGTAGCCTCAGAACAGATACTGCTATATCATGGCCTAGTTGTAAAGTATGTAGTTATCTGTGTGTGCTTAGGCAGCCACTTCAAGGTGAGATTAGCAGAAGGCAGGTGGCTGACAGGTATTGCTGTTGGGCCCCACTGAGGCCTGGGGATTTTAACAGATGATTGTTATTATATGTTGTTTTGTATGTAATGTTTTTCTGTGAAAAAAACAAACCATGCCTTAACTGGCTGTTCACATACTGATATTGGCTAGCAACCTAGCCAACCATTTCTGAAGTTTATTGACCCCTATAGGAGGCAAAAACTTGACCACTTCAAAATATATCTGATTGATGCTTGGTAATATTTGTATCAGGAAGGTTGTAATTTCCTCATAGATGGGCCCCTCTTTGTGCTGTGGCTGCAAATTTCCAGCTGGTCTGCACAAAAGCGTTGTGCATTCTAGTCTTTGGCCTGTGATCAGATTATTCAAAGTTAGCCCACCTCTAGGCTGCACAGATTGGGCAAAGGTTCATTTATTTGGTGATTTGGCAAGCAAGGAAATATTCCAGTTTATGATTAGTTTTAGTCAATTTGCTGTTTATCAGTTGGCATAATTGTTTATGTTTGTATGGCACAACTGATTTCACAATTTATTGTATGGTGTGGTACAGCTATCAAAAGCATGTCAATGCAGGTTTAATGAGCCCTGAAGTTAACAATAAAGAATAATATACTTATAATTAAGCTATATTTACCTCAGTGCGTACAGCTATATATTTTCTCCATCTTAGCATGTGTGTGTCTATTCAAGATGGACCACCCATCTGACATTTGCACAAAAAGTCTCCATGCCCATGAAACCCACACAGTCCACTCACCACTGGTCATGGGTTAAGCAGCTATTACCCATTTGTTTACATGTTGTTCTCAAATATTCTCTAATCTGATCATCTTGAAAAGCTTTTGGCAAAACACCAGCTGTCCTGGGTTACTTTAACACTGTTATGTCCGAGATTTCCGTATACTTTGCCAGTAATCCCACTAGTAGTGGCATTGTTTTCTTCTAATATCTTCGTTTCTTCTTTTATCGACTATCTTTCTTTCTGTACCCCCTTTCAATTGAGATGGGCAATCTGAAAGCAGTGTCTGGTTTGAAAAAGGTTTGTGCTGTTATAGATAACCTAAATTCTCACATCTTTGTGTTTTGTAAGGCAAACCCCACAAATAAAAGGGGGAGCTTTTCATCCCCTGCAAATACACATTGTGTATCCTTGCAGTTTCTGTTAGCATGTGCTGTGTATGTTTTAGATGGTATCCTAACCGATCCTTCCAAAGCCACTGCACCTGCTATCCTCTACATGATTGAGACAGTCGTAAGAGTTTACATTTGGTGACTTTCCTCAGAGTACATTAGCATTATTGAAATTAGGTTATAGTGATCATGAGTAGGGTTTGTTGGAAACCAAAAGAAACAAAAGTACCTTCTATGTTATATAATTGCATGCATTTTCAGCAATAGATGCTAGTTTAACTTATTATTATGGGTACTATAGCAACAAAGTTTGAGGATATGGCATATTTTACTATGTAAATACAGAGATTGAATGTTCTCTACATACATAAGGCGACAAATCTCTCTGAACTGCTTCCCCCTGCCTTCCAGCTAATTAATGAGTAATTGCCTGCGCCTATTCACACGCGACGATTTGCTTTCCAGAAATCGCTCGAAATTGCCTCAAGCGGTTCGGGGAGATTAGTCGCCAGGTGACGAATCACCCCAAATCTTCCTGTCTGGCCTTACACTTGGAGAGCTGAAAAGCAGGAAGTAGTGTTCTGTTCTGTTACACATCCAGTCACTCCAGCCTTTATACATTACATTTTTGCCTAACTAACTATGTTAGAAATATTAGTTATTTAGCATAGCCTATCTATTTACCTATTTTTTTTTTTTCATACTGAACTGTTCCTTTAATAGAGTTATAAAAACTCCACCCACAACTTAGCACTTCCAGCTTCCACACACTGGAATTTATAGACTTCCGCCCGCCACTTTTGAGACGGGCAGATCTTTCCAGTGATGCATTAAGTTTTAAAAAAGAGGGAAAAAAAGGCTGATTTAGCTTTGTCACTTTTTCAGAATTGTGCTTTGGGGTTATTGTCCTGCTGAACACGGACCCAGTTTTCTGACATTTTATGATATTTATGGTTTCCTGATGCCAAAGACTGAATGCACCCATTTCCAGGGGGAGCAAAGCAACCATAATGTGGGTGACCAGAGCTAACATTTTCTAAAAAATCATTATTAAATCAAACTAATAGGATTTGCTTTCTCACCAATATGGGAGCATGCAGTTTAGTTTAGGATCAAGTACAGTGTACTGTCTTTATTATTGCAGAGAATAAATGAATCCTTTTTTAACAATTAGAATTACTGTATTTTCTCAAAGCAGAGTCCATAAGAGATGGCGTTCTGGTAACTGAGCTTTCTGGTTAATGGGTTTATGGATAATTGATCCCATACCTGTACTTGAATTTCTAATCAAAATGCCTGAACCTGCCATCAGTCATTGCCTGCTAGTCTTTCCACTGTTTAAATTAAAAAAAAATTACTACCAGTGGCATCACTGGCAAATGTGGAGAACCAGGGTTGGATAATGGGTGTAACTTTGGGGACTGGTGACAATGTAACTATAATGATCTCTGCATAACTGGCCAGACAGGTTTAACAATGTATATTAATGCAATACTACTGGGTGGTATCCTTATTTCACACTGACCTCTAAGGAAACAAATACACAACTGGGCTTTTCAAATACTACAGCAAAAGTGAATCATTCATTGAACAGCTGAATGTTAATCTGGAATCTGTATCTTTGTGATTGGGGAGATGTGTTGTGATTGCACTTTGGATATGGGTAGAAGTTCTTCTATGTAAACATGCAGCTGTGGAATAGTTTACGTGGCCATGACACGGCTCATGTCTGGTTTTTCTTAGTCTATAGGTGGCCATACACGGGCCAATAAAAGCTGCCGATAGACTGTGTCTGCAGCTTATCGGCCCATGTGGGGGGGCCCTCCGAAGGGCTTCCCCGATCGAAAGTCGGCCAGATGTCGATCGGGCAGGATTAAAAATCCAGTCGGATCGCAGCCGCATCTGTTCGTTGATGCGGTCCCGCGTTCCGACCGCCCGTATCTGCGCCATTCTGATCCGATCGTTGGGCCCACGATTGGATCTGCCCGATATGGCCCACCTCAAGGGCTATTGTTGGCTATTGTTCACAAATGATATGGCCCACCTCAAGGTGGGCATATCGGGGCGAGATCAGCTCGTTTGGCAACATCGCCAAACGAGCGGATCTCTACGTGTATGGCCACCTTATTTGCGAATACAAGTATGTCTATTACTGTCATGTTTTTTTTTTTTTAAAGGGAAACTATTGCGAAAATGAAAAATTTTCTTCAAGTACTGAAAGGATAAAAGCACAGGAGTCTGTTTTACTTTGAGATACAATATTTGCTGTGTTAATAACAGGGGTTAAAGCATTGCAGTGTTAATGTTACACTATGGGGGGCATGTGCAAGACTCTCTCAGTCACATATACAACTTAAAGCAATAAGTGATTGGTGCAGGACTGTATAAGGGGCAGACTCATTGAAATTGACATTTACAGTCATAACCATGGCAAAATATACATCTTAGTATTTTAAACGTCTTTATTTCAGAAATAATACCATTCATAGAGGGGAAAAAAGCAGTTTTTGGGAACATCAGGACAACATTTTGATGTAAAATCAGGGAAAACATGACTTAAAATCAGGGAAATGCACCCATTGAAATGCATTATAAAAATGCGGGAAAACTTAAAATCAGGGTTTCACTATATATATATATATATATATATATATATATATATATATATATATATATATATATATATAGATATAGATATAGATATAGATATAGATATAGATATAGATATAGATATAGATATAGATATAGATATAGATATATATAGATAGATATAGATCCCAGGGCCACTGCACATGCTTGCCAACAGGATATATACCCAGTTGCTACCAGTGTTTTGAAATATAGGTAAGCAGATGCCGGTGCACACAGGGAATTTTTAACTATGTTTTCCTTTATTAAATCGACGTTTCAGTCCTCTGTTGGGACCTTTCTCAAGATAAAAACAATAGGAAATACAAAAACATTGTTATATATATATATTTGGGAAAGTGCTGATATGTCGTGCTGGCCGAGGTCATTTTGTGCGCTTAGAACATTGAGAATGTACCCAGGTTATGAACTGGGCTTTTGCCATAATATGTTAATTGTTACTTGTTTGAAAGATACTTTCAAAGGACTTGTTTTTTTTTTTTTTCATCTATTGTGAAAAAGCTAACAGATAAAAAATTATGCAAGACACACAGCAACTTTCTCTCAGTTTTTCTTTCCTCCTCTCTTCCAAAAAGTATTTGTGTGCTGTAGGTGGATAGCTGAAATATTTGCTGTAGAAGGTTTTTTTGTTATGTGAGTGAACTACTGTTCAGGAAGGGATTGGTCAGACTTTCCCCCTGCTTTGTAGGGCTTTTGAAAAAATTAAAGCTGTTGTTAGTGGCTGGTTTGCAGTTTCGCCTGCCTGCGTGTCAGAACATTCCATCCATTTCAAATAATTTCAGGTAAGAATATTTTATCTGTAATTTATCAGCTTTTACTTTACTTGTCATCTTTTTCTTGTTTTTGAGTAATTGTTTATTGCCATCATTTTATCTGTTCCCATTTGTCTTTAGATGTGTTCCTTAAATATTTGGCAGCTGGGATACATACAACATAATGAGATAATTTAATGTTTAAGGAGATCCTGCACCTGGGGCACATACACCAGGGCTTCAAACTGGCTGTTTATTGGACAGATTGTCGTATTGGGGACCAACAAAATATCATTTATATCAAGGGGTTGGATAATACAATGGGTACAGCTGTCTAGAAAAGACATTCATTCTTTCAGGCAGACAGTCAAAATATAACAGTTCTATTTATTCTTTATATAATGTATGTTTTTATGCAATGGTAAAACTAATATAATTATATTTAAAACAACAAAATGTACCCCACTGTTTTCTAAAACCTCTAATTTCTCTTAAGCCTGGACACTTTTTGTGGCTTTTTGAAAAAGGTCTTAGATTGGCACTTCGTTGGTCTGATGCTTTAGTATCGTATTTGTGCATGGTTGATTTGAAGCACTTCTCGTATAAATTAACTTGCTCTTTTAATTACTACTTCTTTTTTATAAAGTAGCTTAAAGGAGAACTAAAGCTTAACTAAAGAAGAAAAACTAGAAATGTACATTATGGGGGATTATTTATCAAAGGTCAAGTTTTAAATGTTTGTGAGTTTTTTTTATACACCTTGAATGAACTCACAACTCAAATGTTTTCTGATTTAAGAAAAAAACTTCAA
>CM044433.1:79826673-79837324 GCA_024363595.1 Xenopus borealis | reverse complement strand
CAGTGCAATTAGCATCAGAATTTAATAATCAGCCCTGTAGTATCAGTTTATATTACAGACAAACCTCATTTTCTGCACGTAAAATTGCGACGGCCCCTAAGATTAGCTTCTCAACAGCTGCTCAGAGCTCACTGAGCATGTGAGTGTTACAGAGACTTTCCAAGATTGTGACCTCCTGGGACAAGTTTGAAGTCCTGGATCATTGCTGCTATTGAGAAACTTAAACTTTAGGCTGGTGCAATAAGTTCAGTATATAAAACATGGCATTTTTAGCCCTATACATTTTAATATGCATGGTTGGTTATTTTCATTATAGTAGCTTTGCATTAACAAAATTGGATGCATATCAGACTGTAGCTGATAACACATAAGGGCTAGTCCACACGTAAGATTCACGGTGCTGCGTTTTCCTAAGTCGCTCAAAATTGCCTCAAGAGGCAGCGCTGGGTGTGAATAGGCCCAGGCGACTTTACATTTTAGCGGGCACGAGACCAAGGTAAGCAATTCAGGGAAATCAGTCTCCCCAAAGAAGCGGCGATTAGTCACCAGATGACATCTCCTGATTCTTACTGTGTGGACTAGCCCTTGGCTGATTTTATTTCTAAAGACAATGATACAAGGTGCTCTTTGTCGCCAGTGTTTCTCGTGGCTAAGAAACCACAGAAAATACCCTGCCATGATCAATACTGAGAATTGTCTCTGCTATGTTGCTGAAAAATGCATACATACAGAGAATTACATAAAACAAGTATCCTGATTATTATGGTATAACGTTAGAGCAGGGGTCCCCAACATTTTTTGCTCGTGAGCCACATTTAAATTTAAAAAAGAGTTGGAGAGCAACACAAGCATGACAAAGTCCATGGGGATGTCAAATAAGAGCTCTGATTGGCTTTTTGGTAACCCCTATATGGACTGGCAGCCTACAGGAGAGAATGTTTGGCAGGACATCTGTTTTTTATGCAACCAAAACTTGCCTCTAAGCCAGTAATTCAAAAATAAGCACCTGCTTTGAGGCCACTGGGAGCAACATCCAAGGGGTTGGAGAGCAACATGTTGCTTGCGAGCTACTGGTTGGGGATCACTGCGTTAGAGACTTGCCACTTCTCTGATGTATAAGCCCTCCTACAACAATACTCGGAGCTGTAAACGTAAAGGGCTCCGATCATTGGTTGGGTAAAATAATATTTACAATACCTTTTAAAAATAATTTTACAATAAAATGGTACTTGAGCCAAACAAAGATATAATATATCCTTATTGGAAGCAAAATCAGCCCAATGGCTTTAATAATTTACAAAATTCTCTGCCCTGGGCATTAATCCACCCGCAATGGGAGCTCACCACAGATCATGTTGTGACAAGTGTCACATTTCTTGTGGTTGGATGCATTTAATGAGTGTGCCTTCTGAACATGGCCATCTGCACTGGGAGCTCTCTCATGGTGCGAGTGGGCAGTGGTGCTTTTTTTTAATATTTGGTGCCCTTTAAGGATGTTTGCGATGGTCATTACTGAAATTGCAGGTATATGATCTATTATCTGGAATGCTGGGGATCTGGAGTCTTTTTAATAATGGGTCCTTTAGTAATTTCTATCACAATACCTTAATTCTGCAATACAGTTTTTTCACCAGCTGCAGAATATTTTACCTTGGCTAATAGGATACAAAGATTTATAGTTCACAATGTTGTGTGTCCATATCTTCTGCTCTTGCTACAGCATGTTGGTTTTAGCCTTGAATATTTCTTTGCTCATACATAATGTACAAACACGTGCAAGATTTTTACTTCTATTTTTAGCATGCATTTACTGCTGAGATCTTCACACGTTTAGTTCCAGTGTGTGTCTGAATTTTACTCTCTATTACTTTGATGGCCTTTAAAGCTGTAGAGATGATTATCTTGTATGGTGATTGGACATTGAACATAAAAATGTTCACTTTATATTAGTTGTATCCCTTGTTCTTGCTGTTTCTTTCACATATGCAAGAAATCAAATGCAACCAAAGGCTGTGTCGTTTATGGACATTCTAAAGGGATGCAGCCACAAAACTTCACTTAGAAATTGCCAGCAGTTAGTGTATTTTCATGTCAGAAAGAGAGGAAGTTAATAACCAGAAAGCTCAAAATTATGGAAAGGCCTTCTCCCATAGGGGGAGATTCATCAAAGAGTGAAGTTCCGACACTAGAGGGAGATTCCACAGCTCTCAATTAATTTCTATGGGATTTTAAAAGGCTTATTTATCAATGGGTGAAGCGAAATTTCACCCTTTGATAAATACGCCTTTCAAAATCCCATAGAAATTAATGGAGAGCTGCGGAATTTCCCTCTAGTGGCGGAACTTCACTCTTAACTTCACTCTTTGATGAATCTACCCCAAAGACTCCTTTTTATCCAAATAATAAAATGGTACCTTGTATTTGAGCCAAACAAACATATAATATATCCTTATTGGAAGCAAAATCAGCCCAATGGCTTTATTCAATGATTAAAAGATTTTTTAGTAGACACAAGGTATGAGGATCCAAATGGAAAGATCCATTATTCAGAACATTCTGGATAACCGGTCCCATACCTGCACTATATAACAGAGATTTATAATACACAAAAGGGAACCAAGCACAGTATTCATGGGACTGTGTGATAACTTGGAAACCCCTTTCTCTGTTCTTGGACCTGCCCGCCTTTTTTGGTTGCTTCAAGTGGTTTGTTTTATTTCATAAAATGTGTCAATGAAACTATTGGATGTCAGTTTTAAAAAAAAAATGAAATTGCCAGAAAAAATAGTTTTTAGGGGTGTATGGTGTAGTTGGTTGAATCAGAAGCCATATTTCTACGCTTAATTATGGAGTAGTAGGACAGCTCTGGGAAGGGAGCAGGCTATCTGAAGAGTGATCAGAACTCTAGTCAGGAAAAGCCTTTTATATAGAAGAGAGTAAAGCTGGCCATAGACGCAAAGATTTTTGAAAGATCCAATGGTTATCTTGAGACCACGATTGTCTCAAAACGATCGTTTAATGTCAGATTTGTCCATCAACTAAAAAGACCATTTCAGGCGATATTGCCAGCAAAACTGAAGGATCGCAGCCTGCTTTGCCCTGCAACATAGGTAGATTGCATGGGGACCGATAAAGATTTTCTAACCTGGCCGATCAATCTTCAGACCAATGTCGGACGAAAAATCGTAAGATGAACGATCGTTTGTATCCCACTAACCGCACGATAATTTGACAGATTGGTCGGACTTCACCAAAATCGGTCGTTCGGGAGCGAAAGATCGTTGCGTCTATGGGGAGCTTAAGCTATAGCTCTTCACTGATACACACAATTTGTGTAGAGTTAGATCTTCAGATTATACTGCATGCAGAGATAAGAGGTTCTCACTGGGTATGGGGCAAATTGACAGTGGAACCCTTTTAGGGATGTTTAGCATGGCAGATTCCCAAAGGGCTGCAGCTAAATCTCATTGGTTCCTGCAAACTGTATCATGCAAAGCACTTATCTGATAGTCTAACTTTAGAACTCCTTGCAATATGGACAGAATTTTCTGGGTCTTTCCAATAACGAGATAGTATGAAAGTCCACAGAAGTGAGTGTAAATGCACGAAAAATACTTGAACTTGAAGATGCATCCAACTGCTTGGGGTACACGTACAGTTGTTTTGAGTGGGGTTTATTATGTGGTCACATTCCTACCATTTAAAGAACATATTTGTATTTGGGTGCACATTAAAGCTAAACTTAAACGTAGCACAGGTTAGCAAACACAGTACTGTCTTTAAGCTTTTGTGTTTGTTAATCCTGATATTGTAGCTTTATTATATCCGCATTTATTAGTGTTCTTTTAAAAAATACTTTTCTCCTTAAAGCTAACGGGACATGGCTCATTTTCTCATTGTTCTTGGAAAGAACCAATCCACTTTCCTTCCGCTCCATGAATGTGTGCGTGAGTGTACACTGATAAGCACACACAATCAACCTGTCCGCACACACACAGCAAATTATAGATATACAAAATACGCTGGCTGATCCCATGCCTGTCATGCGTTCTTGCAGCAGAATGCAGTGGATGGCCTGCTGAAATAGCTTGAAAAATAGCGCTATTATTTTACACATCTTTTGACACTATATTTCTTTTGGTTTTAAACAATTTACATGGGCAAAATGCTTCCCATATAATGTATGCAAATGCTTCAATTTAATGTCCTTGTGACTATCCATTTTTACAAATTTCTCCATGGTAATTTATCTATTGTAGCAAAGCAAGTGAGACCCATGAAATCCAATGTAAAAAATTTAAGTAGGAAAAAAAAAACCTCATGTAAGCATATATGTAAACAATTCCAAAACATTGTGGCTCAGACAATACCGAATAAGTTTGAAGTTTTTGTTTATAACCAGCACTGCACCCTTCCGAGTTCTCTTGAAGACTCAATTTTCATCCTGTTTGTTTCAAGTAATTTATTTGCAGTTAGCAAAACGTTTCCATTCCCTATGAGTAAGAAGGGTCAGATTGCGGGAACCTCTAAGTAAGACCCTCTATAGCTACATTTTTTTAGCTGAAGTGTGTTCTACTGGTGTAGGTTCTATTTGTAAAAATGTTGCTGCTATGGAGAGTTACATTTCTTCACTGTTCTATTTCCATTTAAGCAAATGATGCGTACCTTGCAACATTCTTTAATTTTGTTTCCTGATGATCTAGTTGCTCTGTTGGGTAATTGGGTCACATGGTTCTAAGTGACCAAAGTGCCCAAAAATAGCAGAGTTTAATCAACTAAAGACCTTGTACAAGAAGCATTTGCTGTATGGAGTATTAAGGGCAGTATGGGGCTCCTAGATTAGTGATCTAATCGCTAGTGACTGTGGGGCCCCTATCCCTAATGATCTACTTTTGTTTATGACCCTTGCCTGAAGCTATGAAACATAACTGCAGCATTCCCTCTTTTTGCATGCTACCATATATTGAGCAAGATATATGAAATAGAAGCTCACCTGTAAAATGTTGGGTTCTGATGCCCTATGAACAGCATAGAAAATTAAATTGACACTTGCAAAATCTCCAACATACAGGCCTAAGAAACTAATTTTTTTTTATAAATCAATCAATATCATGTCCTCAGAAAGCCTTACACTTGTGCCTCAAACCTGATTAAAGTTAAAGGGTTGTTCACCTAACTTTTAGTATGATGTGAACAGTGATATTCTGACACAATGTGCAGTTGGTTTGCATTTATTATTTGTAGTTTTCGAGTGTTCTCGTTTTTCATTCTACGTCACTCCAGTTTGCAATTTCGGCAATATTGTTGTTAGGGCCCAAATTACCCTTGCAACTGTGCATTTATTTTAATAAAAGACTGGAATATGAATAGGACAGGGCCTGAATAGAAACATGAGCAATAAAAAGTAGAAGTAACAATAACTTTGTAGTTTTACAGAGTATTTGAGAAGAGTCAAAAACTATGGAAAAAAGAAAAATGAAGGCCTATTGAAAAGTTACTCAGAATCAGCCATTTTTTAACATAAGTTAACTTGATCCACCCCTTTAAGTGCCTTGTGGTGCAGAATGCGTAAGACTTTCTGTGGACATGGCACTTGATTAACATATGTATACATCAGCATTAGTTAGCAGGATTTCCAATATGAAGGAGCCATGATTATATCTTGTCACACCGAGATTGAGGTTTGAAAAATGTTTTAGTAAAGAAAATCTATTACTGGCTAAAGCTGGACATACATGGGCAGATTTTCTTGCCAACGCTATATATGATCCTATTGGTTAAACGATTGTTGGCACAAATGATTCACCCAGCCATAATAAAGAATAGGAGACTTTTGTCATATCTTGTCACGTATATCACAAATGTCACAAATATTGAGCCGATGGCTATCTTTTCCTGTGTTTACTTTCCCAAAGGGCATGTGTCAAGGGACTGTGGTTATCTGAACATCCCATCCACTGGCGGATCCGATTGTTTTGTGACTAAAATGTTTAAACCTGTTCGACTGACTTTTGGGAAAATTTGGTCACAACAATATGATTGTTTTTTACCCCATGATTGTAAAGATAAGCTGATTAATTTATTGGATCTTGCTAAAATTGGTTGTTTAACGGAATTGAATCTGCCTGTGTATGGCTACCTTAAAGGAATTGTTCAGTATAAAAGTAAAAACTGGGTAAACAGGCTGTGCCAAATAAAACATGTTTTCAATATAGTTGGTTAGGCAAAAATGTAATGTATAAAGGCTGGAGTGACTGCAAGTCTAACCTAACAGAACAGAACACTACTTCTGGCTTTTCAGCTCTCTTTTGTTTACACTGACTGGTTACCAGGCAGTAACCAATCAATGACTTGAGGGAGGGCCACATGGGTCATAACTGTTGCTTTTGAATCTGAGCTGAATAGTGAGGATCAATTGCAAACTCACTGAACAGTTATGTCCCATGTGCCCCCCCCCTCAAGTCGCTGACTTACTCAGATTTAGAGAGCTGAAAAGCAGGATGTTGTGTTGTATTCTGTTATGTGAGACATCCACTCACACCAGCTTTTATACATTACATTTTTGGCTAACTAACTATATTAGAAACATTTTTTTATTTTGCACAGCCTATCTATTTACCCAGTTTTTATTTTTACCCTGAACTGTTCCTTTAAAGGGAAACTGTCCTGGGAAAACATGTTTTTTTTTTTAAATGCATCAGTTAATAGTGCTGCTCCAGTAGACTTCTGCACTGAAATCCATTTCTCAAAAGAACAAACAGATTTTTTTATATTCATTTTTGAAATCTGACATGGGGCTAGCCATTTTGTCAATTTCCCAGCTGCCCCTGGTCATGTGACTTGTGCCAGCACGTTAGGAGGGAACTGCTTTCTGGCGGGCTGTTGTTTTTCCTTCTCAATGTAACTGAATAGAACGCAGTGGGACATGGGTTTTTACTATTGAGTGCTGTTCTTAGATCTAATAGACAGCTGTTATCTTGTGTTAGGGAGCTGGGTGGGGGAAAGGGAGGGGGTGATATCACTCCAACTTGCAGTACAGCAGTAAAGAGTGATTGAAGTTTATCAGAGCACAAGTCACATGACTTGGGGCAGCTGGGAAATTGACAAAATGTCTTGCCCCATGTCAGATTTCAAAATGAAATATAAAAAAATCTGTTTGCTCTTTTGAGAAATGGATTTCAGTGCAGAATTCTTCAGGATCCCTTTAAGGTTATATGGACTATATGATGATTCTGAATATGAGAGAGTCAATAGGTATTCACCTGTAGATATGGTTTGTTGCTCTGCCCATAAGTTTGAGTAAACTCTGCAAATGACACTTCTTCTTTCAGTGACATTAAGACCATTACACACCATTTTTCTGAAGTAATGCAGTTTTGTTCCAGTGGAAATATCTGAGCAGTGGTGTGTAATGTTATACATATAGCTGTCTATTACTCCGTAACATTTATGGGTGTGGTTATATATTTATATATATTTCCTCTTTCATGGTCTGTTACAGTAAACAAGTGTCTCTTCTGACAGGAAGTGTAAGAGATTTCCTCCTTCTGCTTTTTTCTTCAGAAAAAGGGATTATCTTGCACTTTGCATTTTATTTTGTTTGCAACTTATTTTGTAAGTTGTATAAAAGCGCTACAGGGGCATATTTTCTATGTTTTTTAAATATTTTTATATCTGCTAAAAGAACACCATTTTTTTCTTAGTAGTAATGTGAAGGACTTTTCTGTATGCTATATCAAATTAAAATGATGGACCACCAAAAGCCTGATTCTTCAGTTGGGAAAGTGGAGTGAGATTTTAAAGTGATCAGGTAGAGTCACTTTAAGCTATTATATTGATTTACCAGAAATGCTTTCTGTTTATTTACATCTTTATGGCCTGTCTTAATGTGGAGGAAATTGGAAAAAGGAATTCAATACTGTTCACGTTTTGTGAAAATTAACTAACTTGTGTGTGCAAGAAAAGTTGAGATGTTATTGGGTAATTATTTTTTATTACCTAGATAATTAGCTTTGTCTCGATCTCCATAAGCAGATATTGCTCAGTTGTTGCGCTTAATGGGGGATCATGGTGGGTGGTATGGATTCATAAAGTTTCATTTTTCTGCATAACCGTTAAGGCATACTTCATTTTCTTGTCTTGTAATTTTAGCCATCTGTTAATATATGTTGCAGAAAGACTTAGGGGCAAATTTACTATTATTCCCAAAAATTTGCTCGACCAAATTCGAAATTTGATAAGCATTCGACCATTGAATACTGATCGAATATTTCTCGATGAATTCGTACGATTGGATACCGATCGTTCAATTTCACGAAAACTTCGTAAAATTTCATTTGACCGTCCGAAAAATTTGTACGATTTGAACGATCGAACGAACGCTTCGATCGTACGAATGTTATTCCAGCAGGACTAAGTCTCTGAAGCCTATGGGAAGCTTCTATTGCAATTCGGTAGGTTCAATCTGCCGAAGTAGGCAGTCGAATAACTTTAAAATTTTTATTCCTTCGATCATCGAATGATCGAATATCCGATCATTCGATATTCGATGATCGAAGAGGCCAAAATTCACTTTACGATTTCACGAAAAATTTGTGCGATCGTTATTCGATCGAACTTCGATCTATGCACGTGAATTTCGTAAATCGGCCCCTTAATGTGACTTGAATTGTAGCAGTACCTTATATCTTGGGATTTAGGGATTTAGGGATTTAGGTTAGTTGCATCTGTTTCCTCTTGGTGCTTTAAATTTTTTTCCCTTTCAATTATTGAATTTATCATAATTTGTGTGCATGGTCCACTAGGACAGGAACTATGGATGCAAATAATCCTATCTGGTTTGGAATTGAACTTTCACGGCAGCATATGGCCAAATGTAAACCCTTAAAATATGTGATTTTAGTCCCATGACAATGGTGGTGATTTTTTTTTTTTATCTTCTCCCCAGGATTTTGAAAATTTGTGTATGCATATTAGGCTTTGGATTTGGTTCAGTATACAGAGAAATCTGAAAAAGTGGATTCAGTGCTTCACTAATTTGAATTGCATCACTAATTTAAATGATGAATAATCTCTCTAAAGTGCCGTGTGACTTGTGTGCTTCACAGGAATGGTTACATAATAATTTGATAAATAATATAACTGTTCTTTGGAGAGGGTAGGGAAGAAAAAAATTTTCAGGTTTAAAATTATTGTGCCCAGTATTATCTGTTGATTAAACGTTTAAGGTATATAATGTTTCTATCTGTTCTAGGGTAACAATGACTACAGAGAAGGGATTATTAGCTGAGGCAGAAAGCCCTCCTCAGGACCAAAAGCAAGAAGGAGAAGAGGAGATAGAATCTTGTACAACACAACCAGCTGTTAGCAGTTGTGATAAGGATCCAGAGACTGAACAGTCACAAGAGTCACCTTCCACCACCTCTCCAAGCACCCGCAAAAGCAAGGACCGACATTCAGAGGGAAAGGGCCTCTCTCGACTCTTTTCTTCTTTCCTGAAGAGACCCAAATCCCAGGTGTCTTCTGATGAAAAGGAAGTTGAACTGTTGGGGGAAAAGGGACAAGACCAAAAAGATGTTGATGAGGGTTTGGGAGAGCAGCTAGAGGATGATGTTTTTCTAAAGGCCCCTATTGCAGCTCCAGAGCCTGAACTTCGAACTGACCCTTCACTAGACCTTCATTCCTTAAGTAGTGCAGAAACCCAGGTGAGAAGATCTCCTTCTACTGGAAAATAAAGCATGTTGGCTACACAACTGCAATAACCTAAACTTTTCCTACAGAATTTGGTTTTATTTCAAGCGGAGTGTTTTGGCATATTGTTAGGACTGACACAGATGAGATTTGGGGAGATTTAGTCACCCGTTGACAAATCACCTCTTCTTTGGTCAACTAATCTCCCAGAACTGCCTCCCTGCCGGCTAGAATCTCTGGCGGGATGGCACTCTGAGTGCTTCGTTTGCCTAAGTTGCCTCACAAGGAAACTTTGGGTGACTTGAAAAACGAAGCTATCTGAGCTATTCTAGCTGGCAGGGAGGCGGTTTGGGGAGATTAGTCGCCCATAGAAGAGGCGATTAGTTGCTAAATCTTCCCGAATCCGAGTGTGTGTTTCTGCCCTTAGGTGTACAAGCTACTGCCACAGACAGTTTTGTTGTGATCCCCTTGTTCTAGTTGCTCTAGAGCTGATAAAGTGGGTTGTAAGTAAATTGGGGAGTTAAGGGGAGGGAAAATATTCTACTTTTAAAAAGACTACTATACCCTTACAGTTTCCTCCAGCATTGTCTTTGATGAAGGGGAATGCCAGTTTAGCCGTTATTTGATTGCGACTGCAAACATTTATTTATTTGCAGCCAGCACAAGAGGAGCAGAAAGAAGATCAAGATCCAGAAGCAGACTGTGAGGGTGTGGAAAGCAAGGAACAAATAAAAAAACCTGAAGGAGAATCGAAGGCCTCGCACAAAGTAATAAGGCGTTCTCCCAACATGCGCTGCAAAGTCACACTTCTTGATGACACTGTTTATGAGTGTGACTTGGAGGTAATTAAATTGTTTACTTTTAAGAACCCTCTTAAAGATTAATTTTACCCTACAGAATTATTATTAGGGCTAGAGCAGACGGGGAGATTCGGGGGCATTTTGTCGCCTGGCGACTTGTA
>CM044433.1:79806717-79824708 GCA_024363595.1 Xenopus borealis | reverse complement strand
ATTTGATGTAAACTATCTGTTGCTCAAAAATTCATTTTCGGGGTATAGTTTTCCTTTAATTCTGCCATAGTCACTGCAGACTGTTTTACCTTCCTGTCTACACTAGTGAGGTGCAGCATCCTGGTTTGATTTCTGATGTCCAAACAAAATCACTTTGTTCTGGCTCATGGAGGCTGCAAATCCTTTTAAATCTGAGAACAGCTGTCTAACATTTGCTAATGCATCCCAACCACCCTTGTACGCAGAATGGAAACCATTTATTTGTGGATGATTTGCAATGTATTCGAACCCAAGAGCCGAGTATTGCTGCCTTCCAGCCCACGTTACAAATTCTGAAAGGTTGGAAATAAAGGCAAACTACGAATGCAAGCCATTTTGCCACAGTATTTTCTGGAATTCCAGCCTGGCTAGTCTTTTGGATTTGTTTAGTAAAAATCCAATCAGTAAAGTGCTGGATACGACTGCTATTTTCAAAGTTTGGGATTGCATTTTTAAAATGTATCTTTATGCAAACGGGAATGTAATGGCAAAACATTTCATGCAGCAGTTTACCCACCAAGTAGCAGCGTTTAAAAGCCACACATTACTCATTACTAAATTTATAAAACATATACTGGGTATGATATGTTTTGATGTGTGCTATAACTAATTTACTGTTGGACGTTTGGAATAAGGTTAGGGATATTCACATTTTCTTTACCTTATAGCCCTGATTCTTGAATTAAGAAGCCCATTGCTAGTTTTGTGGACCCTTTTGTGGTGCCAATAAGGAATCATGCCAGTATTCTTTTTCAAAGCCTGCATGTTGTGTTAGGAAGGATGTTATTCTATACAGCAGTGCACAAATGTTAGGGGAGCAAATAGAATATGTTATATTAGTTGTTGGAGAAAGTTGTTAGCTTTTATATTGTGTTTACTTTGGATTAACATTCCATTTACCAGTCTTTCCCTTACCTACATATATACATCTTTACGAAACATACCACACGAAATTGTACATTAATAGTACACGTTGAAAATGTGTTCAGCTTAATTTGACTGAAAAATAAATGCACATTTTCCTAATTAGTTGGTATTTTTTGCTAAAGCATCGATGTTTCATTGCTTTTATACTATTTTTCCTTGTTTCCCACCTTGTCCCCTGTTTAAGGGCTAGGCCAGACGGGGAGATTCGGGGGCATTTTGTCGCCTGGCGACTTCTCGCCGCGACTTGTAGCCCCCGAACCTCCTCGAATAGCCAAGTAAGCAAGCGCACCGGCGTTGCTTGAAAACGCCGGCGCGTATCCACACGGAGCGGCGTGCTTTTTGAAATTGCTCCAAATTGCCTCGCCAGGCAATTTGGAGCAATTTCAAAAAGCGCGCTGCTACGTGTGGATACGCGCCGGCGTTTTCAAGCAACGCCGGTGCGCTTGCTTACTTGGCTATTCGAGGAGGTTCGGGGGCTACAAGTCGCCAGGCGACAAAATGCCCCCGAATCTCCCCGTCTGGCCTTAGCCTTAAAGTGGCAGTTAGTTTAATTTATGATTAGGACTGGAACTAGGTGTAGGCAGAGTAGGCACATGTCTAGGGTGCAAAACTTAGTGGGCGGGGCACGTACCTTTAATTGCTGCCTACCCCAGTCCGGTCTGCAGTCCGGCTATTCTTAGTTGTGTGAGCGCCTGTGCAATTGCGTACTGGCAGTGAGGGGTAATACTGCCAGCAGTTATCCTGCCAGTCAGTGTGCATGCACTGGATTATTTACATGCACGCATGCGGGCACCCAGGTACATGCGCAAGAGCTCGTACGCGCGGGCTATGCAGGGGGAAAAGGGCCGACCGAGTAGCCTGGGGACCCCGGCCAGCCTGACCTGGCCCTGTTTATGATAATGGAGATCTGTATAAACAAACTCCTACTTTCCCTAAGCTGTAGCCTTTGTTGGGCTTTGAGATAAGGAGCAGATTATTGTACAGAGTGCTTATTTGTAGACTAGTAATTTTGTTTTACTACAAGTGTCTCACCTCTAACAACCCCTTCCCTCCTATGGCAGTCCTGTGCATGATTCAATAGCCAAATAAAAAAAAAAAACATAGCATTTTGCTTTGTTATAATGTACTTGAATGTGCCTGTGTTCTTTACAGTTGATTTTAATTGGGCACTCCACCTAGAAATATTTGTATGCTCTTGTAGGTATTTGGATGTTCATCAGTGCCTGCACACCTTTGCCCATTATAATAGACATTCACAGGAGCTGGTAGAACTACAAACTTCTACAAATACAGAACTGTTGGATTGGACTGCAGGATATTTAATTTTGACCTGCAGACAACCAATACCACTTTTCGCTATGTTTGCAGAAGGGCTTAGTCCAACTATATTTCTATTATAGAAAGGGATGTTATGGCAGGTTTTGAGGTGCATTTGTTCGTGATGGAAAATTTCCCTCAGCTGGCCTAGTTTAATTCTCCTTATTTTTATATATGTTACATAATTTAATCTAAAAAAAAAAAAAAAAAAGGCAATTATAATTGTTTTGCTCAGCATCTGAAACATTAACTGTCAAGATGAGGAAACATTTTTCACATCTGTTTATGTAACAGCTTGTACTTATTTATGTAGGATAAAAGCATGCTGTGGTTTTTCCAAACATATACACTGGTTCAAAGATGAAGTTTTTTTCTGTTTTGAGTTAAAAGTTCAAGGATGGAGTGGAATTCCTCCCTGAGAGTTAAAAATAAAAGCAGTTCCCACTAACACAGAATGCTGACTTTATATCCTGATTATGTTTTTCTGTTTTGTTTGCATATTTGGAAGATGGATTTTACCCCAGCTGACCTTTATACCACTTTCTTGTTTACATCTAACCCACTCAATTCACCCCCTTCATTCTTGTAAATGTTCTTGTCTGCATATTACAACATTGTGGTGTTTTTTTTTTCTCAGAAACATGCAAAGGGACAGGATATATTTAAGAAAGTCTGCAGCCACCTTAATATCGTGGAGGAAGATTATTTTGGATTGGCAATGTGGGAATCCCCAACTTGCAAGGTGAGCAAGAAAAATAAGCTTCTACCCATAATATGACTGTAAAAACTATGATGGCCTGACTGTAAAAGGGTTATGTTTATTTTTACTTTGGATCACAACATGACGAGTACTCAGCATAATACAAACTGCGGTGCAGCAGAATATTCTGCACTGAAAAGCAATGTCATTGTTAATTCATTATACAAGACACAGTGGGTTTTAATTACACCACTCTCTCTTAATTCCCTCTTTCAAACTGTATTGTCCACCATATTAATCCAGAGAGGATGAGTTTGCTAAAGGTTGAATGCACTTGTCAAGCAGTGTCATTCTTCCCATGTAAATGACTGTTCAGTTTCCTCTTGGTCCATCATGCTTATAATTAAGTTATGCTCTTGAAAAAAAACGATCATAAACTGGCTACTTTATCAGTGTTATGAAAATTGTAGCAAATAACTTTTAATTAGAATTTGCTGCAGGTACTAGTGCTTTCATAAAAGAAAAAATAACATCTGTGTGTTATACCTTGGGATACCTCTTGATTGGCAAAATAATGGCTCTGTAACAACCCAAATACTTGCAGAACACTAACCCAACTTCTAAACAATGATTTGACAGAAAACTAAAAGGGTTGTTTGATAGACTGATGTCAGGGTTGTTTCATAGACTTATGTCAATGTTACCCATTTCTTGCTATGTTTTTCGCAGCTTTGCATGCTTACTTGAGAGACCGCTAAAGAGAAATAACAAAATCTGGGCCAGTGTTTAATGACTTGCTGACCATAACTTTTATTCAACAAAAAAGAAGCAGCTTGAGAAAGCACACCTGTTGCTCACTCTGAATTATTCTTTATGTATTTGTAATTGATTTTTGTACCGCTTCCTGGTTCTCCCAAGTCACTGTTTGCAAAGGAGTAAGTAGTAAAACCAATTACTAGTCCACAAGTTAGCAAACCGTAGTAGTAACTGCTTCTCACCACAAAGGCCACTTTAGGAAAAGGAGGGTTTGTTTATACATATCTCATTATTTACATATTAACAAATTGCTCAGTTTACAGAGGGAAGAAAGTTCATGAAGAATAAAACAATTTGCCTGTAGTGCTTATAATAGCAATGATTGGCAAACCATATAATTGCATCAGATAATATCAGAAAGGATATGTCTACTGATGGAACCACAGCTAAGCCCAAAAAAAGTATATTGGAGGAAAATTAAGTTTAGCAGTAGGGACGGGCGAATCTGATCCTTTTCTGTGAAAATTTGTGAAACCACAAAGATTCGTCAAAATGCATTCTATGGGCGACAAATATTTTTTTGACGTTTGACAATTTTTATGGGCATCTATGGGCATAATTTTCACAACGAAACTTGGTGAAAATTTCCCTCATCAATACTTAGCAGTTATATATTAAGTAAGAACACACTCTCAAAACAAAAGGGGGAATACATCAGAAACCCAAACAACCAATCTATATCTCTGATGATGCATTAACTGTAGCATGCTTCTCTAGAAATACAGCATTCTGAATCACCATAAATAAAGAACTAGAGGTTAAAGCAGTGATCCCCAACCAATAGCTCGTGAGCAACATGTTGCTCTCCAACCACTTGGATGTTGCTCTCGGTGTCCTCAAAGCAGGTGCTTATTTTTGAATTTCAGGTTTGGAAGTAAGTTTTAATTGCATAAAAACCAAGTATAGTGCCAAGCAGAGCCTCCTGTAGGCTTCTAGTCCACATAGGGGCTACCAAATACTCAATCACAGCACTTATTTAGCACCCCAAGATACTTTTTAATGCTTGTGTTGCTCCCCAACCCTTTTTACATTTGAATGTGGCTCACGAGTAAAAAAGGTTGGGGATCCCTGGGTTAAAGGGATACTGTCATGGGAAAAATGTTTTTTTTTCTTCAAAATGCATCCATTAATAGTGATGCCCCAGCAAACTTCTGCACTTAAAGGGATCCTGTCATGGGAAAAACATTTTTTTCAATATGCATCAGTTAATAGCGCTGCTCCAGCAGAATTCTGCACTGAAATCCATTTCTGAAAAGAGCAAACAGATTTTTATATTTCATATTGAAATCTGACATGGGGCTAGACATATTGTCAATTTCCCAGCTGCCCCAAGTCATGTGACTTGTGCTCTGATAAACTTCAATCACTCTTTACTGTTGTACTGCAAGCTGGATTGATATCACCCCCCTCCCTTTCCTCCCCCCCAGCAGCCTAACAACAGTCAATGGGAAGGTAACCAGATAACAGCTCCCTAACACAAGATAAGAGCTGCCTGGTAGATCTAAGAACAGCACTCAATAGTAAAAGCCCATGTCCCACCTTATTCTATTCAATTACATTGAGAAGCAAAAACAACAGCCTGCCAGAAAGCAGTTCCCTCCTAAGGGCAAGGCCAGACGGGGAGATTCGGGGTAGATCTGTCGCCTGGCGACTTCTCGCCGCGACGAATCTCCCCGAATAGCTAGTCAGCGCTGCGCACTCGCTAGGCGTAAAGTCGCCTGCGCTTGTTCACACGCAGCGGCACGATTTTAAAAGTCGCTCAGAATTGCCTGGCGACTTTACGCCTAGCGAGTGCACAGCGCTGACTAGCTATTCGGGGGAGATTAGTCGCGGCGAGAAGTCGCCAGGCGACAGATCTCCCCCGAATCTCCCCCGAATCTCCCCATCTGGCCTTGCCCTAAAGTGTTGGCACAAGTCAAATGACATGGGGCAGCTGGGAAATTGAAAAAATGTCTAGCTCCATGCCAGATTTCAAAATTAAATATAAAAAAAATCTGTTTGCTCTTTTGAGAAATGGATTTCAGTGCAGAATTCTACTGGAGCAGCACTATGAACTGATGAATTTTGAAAAAAACATGTTTTCCCATGACAGTATACGTTTATCTTTTTACCCCCCACATCTGATCTCACCAACATTGAGCCAATAGTCCTGTTCCTTTTATAGGACAATAGGGGTCAATTCTGGAAAGCCTCTACAGCGGGTATACCCTCTCTCAATAGACCCCAATATTTATTAATTACTTAGAGACTTCCTTGCTTAAAAGGGAATGATTTGAATCTTATGTTTAATTTTTTCCACCTCTAGGATTTTTCTGATCACTTTCTATCTGCCTGCATTGTTGTTGTTGTTGTAACAGATATGTGGGGTATTTTCTCTGTAAAAAATGTTGATGCGTTTCATTTAAATGTTTATCATTTGTGACAATTTGTTTCACACGCAAAAATTGTGATTTGGTCCATGATTTCTTAGTGGAAAAAGGGTGAAATGATTCAAAACGAAGAAGTGTATTTTTGTCTGTGGGTTTCTACCTTCAATGCCCCACCGCAATTTAATACCAAGGTATCTTAAAAAGGTATCCGGGACTCACCTGAATACAATGTAAATTTTATATGGGGTAATACCCTATTGATCTGTTGGTGGAAATCATTTTAGGTCCAAAGTGGCCCGTCCATTTTGCGAACAGGGAAATATGTAAAAAATAGGGGAGACAGAAAGTGGCATTGGAAAAATTGTGCTAAAGTGTTATCAATTACATCCAATTCTATGGCATTTTTCACTTATTCATCAATTTTTCCTTTTATAGAAAAAGAGGATTGGTGGTGACTTGCTTATAGATTTTAGTATTGCCAAGTTGGTGCTTCGTTTCATTTATATAAAACTCCCTATGCATCACCACCAATGCCCCTCCCTTATCTGCAGGTTTAGTTAAGCCATTGAACTATGGAATATTTGAACTGAATCCTCTGCAGTTCTTGAATTTCCCCATCTGGCAGTCAGATGCCAGGAGAACACAACCTACATGAATGGATAATGCCAACAATAAAGTTTGGTAGAGGAGGAATAATGACCTGGGACTGTCACACCTTGAAGGAAAACTGTACCCCCAAAATGACCACTAAAGCATCAGATTATATCAAATGAAGTGCCATATTAAATAATCTTACCAAGCTGCAAAATAGCTATCAGTAGTGATGGGCGAATTTATTCGCCAGGGGCGAATTCCTGCGATTCGCTGCCGGCGAATAAATTTGCGAAACGCCAGCAAATTAAAAAAAAAAACAAAAAAGAAAACGACGCGCGACTCGTTTCACTAATTTTTTCGCCAATTCACGAATTTCTCTGGAAATTCGCGAATTTTTCGGCGAAGTGAAACGGGGTAGATTTGCCCATCACTAGATATCAGTCAATATTGTCCTTTAAAATCTCTTTCCTTGAACTACCATTTCAAGATTATCTGTGTGCTGCCTCAAGAGATCACCTGACCAGAAATACTACAACTTTAACTGTAACATGAAGTGTGGAAAGCAAAAGACAGAACTGTTAATTAGCTTGTGACCCAACATGTATAGTTTGCTTGCTTTGGGGATGGCCCTTAATTTTTAAAATAGCAATTTTCTATTTGATTACCCAGTGGCACATAATGCTAAAAAAAATGTATATTATTATGAAAATGGTTTATTTACAAGAAGCAGTGTTTTACATATGAGCTGTTTTATGCAATATTTTTATATAACCCTACATTGTTCAGGGGGTATAGTTTTCCTTTTAGGCTGCACCTATGGCCTTCCCCTGTAATCAACCTTATATTTATACACAATTAAGCATTTTCAAAGCTGTGGACCATAGTTTAGATTTCCTTGATATAGCTGTATTTTCAGGCAGTCATGAAAAAACATATATCTGTGATCAGCACACAGTAGCACTTTTAAATGAACATAAAACTGCATTGGTATTTTGATCATTCAACAGCCGTACTCCTTACTGGATCGCTATTAATTAACTGTATATATCTTAAGCACCAATTCAATATGTACACAGATAATTTAAAATATCCCCCAAATCTTGGGTTCTATTCTAGGAAAACTGAAAATAATCTTTATTTTTTATTCATTTTAAATAATACACTTGGCAATTGAAATGTAATAAGGGGTACTTAATGAAAACAATGCATTACTTTTTCTCAGGTCTGGCTTGATCCTTTGAAGGACATCAGGAAGCAGGTTCATGGTAAGCTAATATTATTATATTAATTATTCCTTGTTTTTCTTCTTATCCATGTAGTTGTTACAGGAGACTTTGTGTCTCGGATTTTCAACCAAATAACCAAAAATGCATCTTATAAGAGATACCTTGGTAAACAAAGCAATTGTGTTGTGAGTTTTTTTTACTCCTCACAATAAATATGCCCCTTGGCAAAACACTTTGTTTTACATATATCAACCAATCTCCTGTTTGTAATTTTTATTTAGTTAAGTTTCTTTATATGTGGATGTAGCACCCACAATTTACACCTTCATTGGTGATCAGCTGATGAACATGCAATTTGGGGTTATCTGTTCATCTTTGTCTTGTACATTAATCAATCCCATTTTTCTGGGTTCGGGTTCAGACAATTTAATTGCACTTTGCTTTAGCTGTCTTTATAATCTATTCATGATCTCCTGTAGAATTTTTTATGAGAAAGTGCCAAACCTTAATTTATCTCCAAGACAAAAATGTGTTAAATCGAATTTTGTAAAATCAAATTCGATTCGAATTAGAAAAACTCGATTCAAATTTAAAAAAATTAGATTCAAGCTTCTTTTCTCAGAAAAAAGCTTGTTTATCCACAAGGCTGCACACATCACCGAATTGATCCCTGGACCTCTCCTATTGACTTGAACCTATTGAACAGCAATTCGGCAGTTTTAGGTGGCTAATAGTCGAAGTAGAGTATGATAAATCTCAAAAACCAAATTAGGACAACTCCCTAATTGAATTTGACAGTTTTGACCATAAAACAAATTAGAATTAATTAATTAATTCAAATTAGAAATTTCCATTCGACCCTTGATAAGACCACCAAATGTTGTGTTTGGCAATCTACTAGACACTCTAAGTATCTATTGGGAGCAAATGAGTTTATTCACTTTGCTAATATGCCTCCCATTGTGGCCATGCTACTGTCTTTAATCTAGTGGAATCTCTGATCTGCTCTAGGGTCCAGTTTACCTGGACCCTAGAGCAGGAAGTGGTATGAATGGGACACTGGGATATGAAAAGTGCCTAAATAGAAAGATAAGTAATAAAAAAAAAGCCCATTGTAGATTTATAGAACAATAGGTTTTGGGCTACCTTGGCCAATGGCCCCTATCTGAAAACCATAAAGAGGCAGATTTGCAAAGATCTATGAAAACTTGCTAAGAATAGGGCATTCTACAATAATGTTAATTAAAGGTATTTTCTGTGAAAAATATTACAATGTGTCTCATTGTTGGCATAGTGGTCTTGCATTCATGAATGTGCACCTCTTTCCATTAGACTTGATTTTTAAATAGTCCCTTATTATCAGCAAAATATGTGAATTGATATTAATACACTGTAAGCTCCAGGGACTTTAACAGATCTGAAACAAAGCTACAGGTAATTAAGACCTGATATTTTATGGCCCTTGAAACTGTCTGACTCTTTGCCTTGAAACAATATGTTCTGTTTCTTCGGCTTAAGGTGGCCATACATTGGCCTATTAAAAGCTGCCAACATACCAAGTTGGCAGCTTATTGGCCCATGTATGGGGCCCTCTGACGTGCTTTAGCGATCGATATCTGCCCGAAATTCAGCCAGATGTCGATCGGACGGGACTAAAAATCCTGTCGGATCACAGCTGCATCTGTTCGTTGATGCAGTCCCGCAATCCGACCACCCGTATCTCCCTAGGTCCCACGATTGGATTTGATATCGCCCACCTTAAAGGGGAATGAAAACCACCACACCCAGTGCTAACTTAAACCCCCCACCCCCCCATAGCCTCCCCCCCCATCTCCACCTCCCCGAATACCTCTCCCCCCGGGCTATTGCCCCTTAGTCCCTACTTACCCCTTCATGCAGGTCCCCTCTAGCGATGTTCACAGGGCCCATCTTCTCTTCTAACCAATTCTTCTTCTTTCGGGATCTGACGGCGGGCATGCGCAGTAGGGCACTGGTACTACTGGAGGGGACCTGCATTAAGGGGTAAGTAGGGACTTAGGGGCAATAGCCCGAGGGGATCACAAAACAAGCGGAGCTCTCTGTGTATGGCCACCCTTACTTGTATTGCACACTGACTGTCAAATATGCTTTTTTCTTTTATAACAGAAAGTCTTAATTTACTGTCAGAAAACCTTTATTTCTTTTAATAGTAGGATACTTTATTTGCACTCAATAGCACTCATATTTGTGCAGAACAGACAGAAGAGAGCAGGCAGCATTGATGCTTTTCCAGATGGCTCAACTGCCTCATGATCTAAGCCTCTTTAGCTGATCAGCTGTCCAAGCCTTGTTGTAGAGAGAGTGTGCAGTGTAAGCTCTTTTGCTTTCCTTCCGACCGCCTCCCTTGACCTGCTTTGAAAATATCTCTAGTGAAGAGATTGCAGATATATTTGGCACTTAATTGGAAATGCAATTTTCCCCCTAACAGGATATCAATATCATGAATTTGGAAGATAATGTTAGTGCTGTTTGGGAATCAAGTTTTAGAGCGCACTTTACTCAAAATAACCAGCTTTGTGGACAATAAGAGGAGTATTTTCTCTCTAAAACACAAACCGTACAGAATGCAAAGATCATGTAAAGCCCACTAAGTCCTTATTATATTACCGCCCTTATTATTTTTAGCATGTATTTATAGAGAGCTGACACATTCTACAGCACTGTAAATGTGGTGTATACAGAGAAAGCAGTTTTACAGTTTAACCACATTTTATATTTTTTTTGTGGTCCCACCAATGTAAAATGCTCTTATTTTAATTTTTTTTTTAGATTTTACCATTTTTTTCTGGTCCCCTGAAAACCTACTGTACATCAAACAGACCCACTGTACATCTAACAAACAGGTTTAAATACAAAAACAACCCATAACCACTGCAACAAATAAAGTTGGCACTGCCCTAACATACTTACAGTTTAAAACTCCTGAATGAACCTGTCACATGATATGTTATGTTATTCCCCTGGTGCAACTGGTCACACAAACATGAGCACAATTACCTCTGTGATGTTTAGTGTCCGCACTGCATGCACAGAATACTCTTTATGCTTGTAAATTATCTCCAAGATAGTGGGACAGTACACGGTTTAGTTAGATGTGCCCCTTTCTGATAGTTAGAAACCTCACTTTTGATACCAGTGAACAGATGGTAAACAGCAATAGAATATGCGTGAGACACTTGTATTCAATGACATGTTCATTTCCTTAAAAACATTCTATCATAGGTACTCAATTTAGGAAGAAAACATAAACCTATTTGAATGGAATACTTAAATGGGCCATTTTCCTAACTGCATAATATTGAAAATGTACTGAAGGGCCCCTATTGCTCCTTCTCTTCATGTGGAAAGCTAGGCCTGACTGGATTTTATTGATGACCGCTTCATGTTCTCAGCCAGTTACTAATTATTACAAGCCTAAACAATATTCTTGCCCAATATTCTGTGGTATTAATGGCTGCTGAGTGTTTAGTGCCATCTGATGTTTAATCTTAATAGTGTTCTTTAAAAATGAAACCTAAATAATTTCTCTTTTGGCTTTCTTGTTAAACCAGAAATGCTCAACAATTTGACAGCATGCATATTTTATGCAGTCTCTGATGCTTGTGCTATTTTTAATACTTGCCTCTGTGTTTACTAAACAGCAATATGTGAGACATTTGCATCCTTCTAGCAGTACTGATCACTAACCATTTCAATTTTTTTCAAATTATCTTCTCAGTAAAGAAACTTTTTTTAAATGTTTGCACGAACAATCAGTACTGTATCTGTTAAAAAGAAAACACATAGTGCAAACAATATTGAATTTGCCTGCTTTTCCACTAAGTTGTGTGTGCTTGTACATTGCAACAATTCCCTCTTCCAGCAACAGCAGTCCGCTGAATCCACTTTTACCTAAAGGGTCACATTTTGATCGCCCACCTTGTGGGTTATTGTAGCAAATATAAATGCTGATCAATCCTTGTGCGTTGTCCATATGGTGCCAGGGGTAACGGTGAAACATAAGGTATCTGCAGGACCAGTGACAACTAATGGGAATAACAAACTTGTTACAGCATTGGGTGTCTTTAGATTATGATCTAGTTAAGTGGGTATGGTGTTAACCTCCAATTTAACTGTTTATTAAATGCAGATACTACTGAATACAACAGTTTACAAAAATGCAGTTTCAAGTAAAATATTTTAAGAGCCTATGCAACATTAGCCTTTGGAAAGTGAAGGGAATCCCTACCTGCCTTGCCAAGAAAAAGACTAGTATACGTTTATGAAGCAATGTTTTAAACAATAAATCTGTTGCAAAGGATTCAAAAGGCAACAAAAAAAAATTAAGTCACATATACTTTTCAGACAAATGATACACAGCAGGGCAGGAAGACAAGTGGCCAGACTCCCAAGGGCAGGGCCTACATTATAGGTAGAAACAGAGGGTACTGTATTCGGGACCCAAAGAGACTTAAAAATGAATTTGTAGGCTGCTGGTGTGGTGGGAATTGTGGGTGGGGTTTGGGTAAACTGTGGGCAGAGTTGCATCATGGGCATGACTGGGGAGGATTAAGGGTGTGGTTGTGTGTGTGAGGGCCATTTAGTTTCTTTAGCGTCCTCCACTTAAGAGCAAGAGTAACAAATGTATTAGTAACTGGGGCCCTTACATGGAAGTGCTTTTAATTTAATAGTACAGGTATTGAACTTATTATCCAGAATATTTGGGACCTGTGGTTTTCCAGATAAGGGGACTTTCCATAATTATTGATAGAACAGGTCTACTTTAAATTAATTTAAACCTTAAATAAACCCAATAGGATTGTTTGCCTCTAGTAATGATTAATTATATCTTAGTTTGGATTAAGTACAAGGTACTGTATCTTTCTTACAGAGAAAAGGGAAATCAAGTTTTGTAAAAGGTTCCATGATTCCTTATAGGAACCCTGGTCAACTGAGTCACTCACTGACTAAGGGGTCCATTGTACTGCTTAATTTATATGTGCAGACAAGTTTTGGGGGTAGTAAAAATGTATATTATAAGCAGCCTTTCTTGGAATGAAGAACTTGCTCTGTAAAAAAGTATTTCAACATTCCAGTTTTGTTTGTTGCTTTACACATCTGTTATCAAAGTAATAACAATACAATGTACTGCTGTCCTGCACTGGTAAGTTTTCTGTGTTTGCTCCAGAAATGGGGCAGCCTTTCAAGCTGGAAAAAGGAAAAAAGGCACAGGTTACACAGCACATAGATAAAACTCCATTGTATTGGACAGGGCTTATCTGTTATATATCCTGTGCCTTGTCTCCCTTTTACCATCTTGAATGGCTGCCCCCATTGCTACACAGCAGACTGTTTATATAAATTATAATAGTAGTGTGGCTAGTTTAAGTTGGAATGATTTTAGAAATTCAAATGCAGTTTTGTATTCAGAAGATATTTGCCAGCTTATGTGTCTGCTTTTTGGAAATAGTTTTTTCAGAATGCTGCTGGGATATTATAGTGTGGTTTTGGCAAGCAAACAAAAATACTATGCATGTGAAAAGCCACTCTGCTTTGTGTAAATAAACTAGGTATTTGATTAAATATTGAACATCAATTTTGTGGCTAACCTGTGTGTGTATGTATATTATAATCCCTGCCCTGTATAGGTGTATTAAATATTTGCAGTCCGTTATTAATTTATATTTTGTTTATGTAATCATATATTGTATAGGAGGTCCATGTGAATTCACTTTCAATGTGAAGTTTTATCCCCCTGATCCTGCACAGTTGTCAGAGGATATAACCAGGTAAATATCTTTTTATAAAATATTTATGCTTGGGCATTTTTGAGCTAGGACAGTTGAGCAAATTAAGTTTAGTTTCTTCAGTGTGTGCAGCCAGAAGTGTAAGGGAGGGATATGACCCATGATCTTTTCCTTTGCTAATGATTAGAGCGCACTTCTCAAATAACAAACCATGGTCATATTTGTCAGCTAAACTCAGACAAGTTATTAAGAGCAATTTACTGAAGAACTACTTGTGGAAGCTCTGTAACAGGGGTTCAGATTTTATTAAAAATGCAGCACTCCATTGTTCTATAGCAAGTTTTAAAGGAACTTCATCAAGTAAACACCTTTTGTTTTACATTTGAAGGTTGCATATGTTGATCAAGCACTTACACTAAACTATTTCTTGGCAACAAAAAGTCCCATTTTGGGGTACTGGCACACAATGATATAAGTTGCTGTGTTAAGTGTATTTGCTATCCCAGACAATGCATTTCCTTCAAATGCTTTTCTGCCAGCAATATTGTAAAAATTAATCACAAGGCAACTAAGGTAAAATGAAGCAATGCATATAGTTTCTCACTGGCGATTTACATTATTGCCGGTGGGAAAGTATTTGCAGGGGATTTGTCTCCCCCAGAACTAAAGATTTAACTGTAGTTGACAAATCTCCTATTGTGCCTATTTTCTCAGAAACTTCAGAAAACTGAAGCAACACTCCTGCCATCTTGCAGGCAATTCACATTCTTGCCTGCAGTAGCGAAGATTAATCGCAGGTGACTCAATCTCCCCATGTGCCACCATTTTTATACAGATTTCACAGATTAAAAGACAACCAGAACAGTCTGCTTCTTCCTACAGAGGCCATTTCCCCACCCCATTTTGGCTCCCAGTTTCCTGCATCCCCTCTTTCAACTTGTTCCATTGTGAAGTGATGGATTGAAGAATTTGATTCCTGCTTTCCACAGCATCTGTGAGGTCTTGCATAATCATATAGGAAAATATGCATGTGAGGGCTTGCATAGTCATATAGGAAAATATGCATACACCCATTTAACACTGTGCCTACCTGAGCATATTCTGATCTCAGCAGCAAGGTGTCACTTTTAACATTTTTCAGCACATTGTATCCAGTGTGGGCGTCTGTACCATCTCTAAATTTTTATAATATGGACCACATGTAGCACAGAAGGGAAAGCCTCAAGAGTGTAGTATTTACTGTAAAGCAAATTAAGTTTTACAATAAATGCTACACATTTCACCTAGGCTCATTCTATTATGTTGTCTGACAAAACACAAACTGTAATACTGTGGCTTGGTGCACATAAACCTAATAATGAATACAGATTGTGAGCCCTGTATAAACCAGGCTGTCCCTTCCCCCAGCTGGATTTACAAATAACATGTTCTTATGCAGGGGTTTTACTTCAAGGACTAATATGCCTCTACACTCTTTTTCTCGTGCAATTGTTTTAAAGAACCAGGAAGCAGCCATATGAGAGTACCTTTTAAACTAAAAATAGAAAACATAAATATACTTTATTTCCAAAAGTGCACAGACACATTTTAGTCAAAAATATCTGGACACTTCTAAATCATATGTCCTCTCTGCTCAGTTCCAAAATGCCTCCTGAAGCAATGTCAGTAAAAAAAAACTATTTGTATGGAGCGTGGGGTTTTCACAGGAACATCTTATGCTAAGCAAACAGGAGTGTCCTCACCAGTCGACCCTTGAGCAGTGAAAACTTGTCCTCTGAAGTAATAAATGACAGTCCAGTATCTGGCAGTCTGACCAAAAAAGTCTGGTTTTGGCAGATACTAGAATACCTGCCTGACTGCATAGTGCTGATAATAAAGTGCGGTGGAGGAAGAAAATTGGTCTGGGGCGGTTTTCCACATAAGCTACAGAGCATGGCTCCACTAAAGCAAATCTTAAACAAACAGAAACATTACAAAAATGAAAGTGTTTTAAAGCCGGGGTCCCCAACGGGCAGGCAAGGGCCCAGAACCGGTCCACACACAGTCCTTAAGTGGGCAGCTGAACAATTAACGAGGTGTGCTGAATCGCACGCAGGCGTAATGAATTGGATGCTGGCGTGCCCAAATTGGACGCACACTTGACTTTGCCCCTGACCCTGTAAATAAGATGCTGTGTAGCAATGGGGATAGCCATTCAAAGGAGAAAAGGCTCTGCAAACTATTCTAATTTAATACATTAATTGATAAATTTCTTAAAGAGATACTGACACCTGAAATTAAACTCTTTTTTTTACATCTATTATAATATTGGCTTTGAAAGCTACTTCTAACTTTGCCATAAAGTATTTGCATGTTGCTTTTACATTACCTGTCTGATCCCCCATGTTCCTGTATGAGGGGGCTGCTATATTTGTGCAGCAGGAGTCCCTTAGCATTAGAAACTGTAACTTACAGGCTGAGATGGGACAGCCCGGTTGGCAAAATCAGAGAGTCAGGCTTAGGAACTTCAACTAACAATTATATACAAAAACAAAACTCTCCGCAAAAAATGATCAACATGACCAATAGGTAACATTTAATGTACATTCATATTTTAAAAAGTAATTTTTTAGTGTCGGTATCACTTTAACTTCTGCCCTACGGAGCATTATCTCCAATATTGAAGTTTAGTCTTGCATTTCTTTGCCGAAATCTGCAGAGTGTGTTCGCCCCGAAGCTGACATGGTGGTTCTGGATTCGACAGAAGAGGCTACTTCCTCTGGATTACAGCGATGCTAGACTGAAATGCTAGAGAGGAACATTAAAGTTTAACTTCCGTTTTGGATAATTGGAAATTATTTAAAAAAATAATTTCTGGTATACTATCTTAAAAACAACTCAAAGGGGGGAATTCACAAAAGTGTCGGGAAGGAAAAAATGTCTTTAAAATGTCGTAGCAACAGACAACAAATTCACAGAGCATTTCCCCGCCAATTTTCCAACATATACAACACTTTTGAAAAAGTGTAGTGAAAAGTGGGCGTGGTTTTTTCTGCACCACTTTCCCCGACATTTTTATGAATTACTCGTAAACTAATTTTTTTTGCAGACAATTTTTCCGACACATTAGGCTCTCCAAAATGAAAATGTCAAATTGTCTTTTAAAATGTCTTGTAAAAAGTCGTGTAAAATGTCGTGTAAAATGTCGTCTGTACAATGAAAAGATATACGACATTTTAGAAAATTGTCGGACTTACGAGACATTCAGAGATGGTAACATCTGCCTTTGTGAATTTGCCGTTTGTAAGACATTTTACAAATTTGTCGACCGCCACTTCTGGGTTATTTATTTTACCGACACTTTTGTGAATTCCCCCCAAAGTGTTTGTAATGTGCATTACCCCTATAGCTGCTAAAAACAGTGGTCAATTGCAATCAAAACCAACATGTACCAGTGTCAAATATTTCAAATCTATATATGTCAACAGTGTTTTTTTTAGTGTTTTTAGAATAAACCAACACTTATTTAGTGTGTATTCATTTCTTTTACAGGTACTACCTGTGTCTCCAGCTGCGCAAAGATATTTTCAGTGGGTTTCTTCCCTGCTCATTTGCCACTCTTGCTCTGCTCGGTTCTTATACTGTGCAGTCAGAGGTGGGGGACTATGAAGAGGATCTTCATGGTGTAGACTATGTCAGTGAATTTAAACTCAGTCCAAATCAGACTAAGGATCTTGAAGAGAAGGTTGTGGAGCTTCATAAGTCATATAGGTACAGTCTGAATGTGTGGGGGAAAAAAAAAAAATATATATATATATATATATAAATCCAACGTATTGTGATGCACCAGTTTCAAAGTAAAGGAAAACGTTAGGGTGCAAACCCAAAATAGCGGTGAGTTACTCCGCATAAAGTATATAGAAAGTCCAACTGTGTTGCACACCTTCATTAAAGAATCAGTTTTGTATGTTAAAACGTAGCATTTATTTGCTTTTTAAAATGCAAAAAAGATTGTAGCAAATTATACATATCGCTGTAAAGAGAACTTATCTGAGAGAGTCCAAGCATAAAAGTAGCATTGTAACACCCACGCGACGTTTCGGGAATATTCTTTTCCCTTTCTCAAGCGTATCTCACGTGTACAAGCAATCTAGGACTCTATGTTGCAGCTCGCCTATCTGTGAAGGCGGAAGTGACGTGCCGGGTCGACGCGATGATGCACTTTAAATGTAAAGTGGACCAGCGCGTAAGCAGACACC
>CM044433.1:79771121-79806707 GCA_024363595.1 Xenopus borealis | reverse complement strand
ATATATATATATAAAATGTGTCCTGAATAGCCGATAAATTGTAAGTCATAAACTTTAAATTAGATCACTAGATTTTTGGTGTATTTGGTATTTTGCTTTATTTATGTTATAATATACCACACCTATTATGAGGTCAGGGAACACAGGAGATTACTAATATATAATCTTTTACAAAAGAGGTTTTTTTTTAAATTTATTATTACAAGTGTCCTGAATATGGCAATATTTTTATCTTTTAATAGAGATACACACTATATTTTCTTCTTTTTATCTGCATTCATTTGAACCTTGAAGATTTCTGGGTGTGGCAACCTTGATTGCTGTTACTTATTTGTTTTAAAATATTTTTTCCAGATCTATGACTCCTGCTCAGGCTGACCTGGAATTCCTGGAGAATGCCAAAAAGCTTACCATGTATGGTGTAGATATTCACCAAGCCAAGGTACATTTTCTACACCTGTTTGACATGGATTTGGACAAATTGGTACAGATAATGTATCTTATTATCCGGAATCCTCGTAGATCCATTTTGTCATTGAGTCATATTTAAATTATTTTTTTTCCTTTGTTTTACTACAACGGTACCTTGTATTTGGTAGTAGCTAAGCTAGCATAAATCCATGTTGGTGGTAGAACCAATAATTCTATTGGTTTTTTAACATTAAAATGTTTTGGGAGCCATGAGAATTTGTGATCCAGTTCATGGACCAGCTCTTATCTTGCAATGCTCATTTCCCACGTAATCCACATTATTATTGATTGATAAGTATATTCACAGGCCCTCACCTATAAGGATAGCTTTATAAAGTAATTACTTTTCTAGATGTATAAGTGGTTCATTTAGTTAACAAGTACTACTCAGTTGGGGATTGCTTTTCTTATATTTTCTTAATCATCATTTCTGTATTCTTATTGCCTTGTGCTGTACCATATGCTGCCATCTCAGACAGTCTGTTCATGTTTTATGGCAGACATTCTGTTATTTCAATAAGTCGTGTAACAAGTCATTTCTGTAAAAGAGAAATATTAAAATGAGGCAAAGATAAAGTGAAATTGTAGTAACCTAAAACATATGAGGTCGTTCAGGTAAAATAATAAAAAAAAGATGTTTACAAATAATTTCAGATGAACAGAAAGTTCTTTATTAATACTAAATAGTTGATATAAGACAATATAGGTATGGCACCTGTTATCTAGAATGCTTGGGACCTGGGTTTTTCTGGATAACGGATCTTTCCATAATTTGTATCTTCATACCTTAAAGTGATACACTAAAAAAACTATTTTTTCAAATATGAATGTACATATAGGTCATGCTGATTGTTTGTTTTTTGCTGAGAGGCTTGTTTTTGTAAGTAATTGTTAGTTGAAGTTCCTAAACCTGACGGTTTTGCC
Organism: Xenopus borealis; assembly: GCA_024363595.1. Classification (NCBI taxonomy): domain Eukaryota; kingdom Metazoa; phylum Chordata; class Amphibia; order Anura; family Pipidae; genus Xenopus; species Xenopus borealis. The sequence goes on along the minus strand of CM044433.1, from coordinate 79,805,312 downwards.
AACTTGACTGTAACATCTAAGTGTGTCAGTTAAAGTTTCTAATGCTAACGGACTCTTGCTGCACAAATATGGCAGCCCCCTCATAGACGAACACAGGGAGTGAGATGGGTAATGTAAAAGCATTGGGCAAAATTATAAGTAGCATGAAACACCAATATTATGATAGATGTAAAAAAAGGCATAATTTCTGATGTCTGTATCTCTTTAAGTCTACTAGAAAATAATGTAAACATTAAATCCTCCAACCAGTATAGCTATCAAGCAATAAGGATTTTTGTTTTTAGAAAAGTATACTCTTATGGGAGAGTATTTGTCCATTAAGCATCAAATGCCACCATCAGTATGCAATTCAGTATCCTAGGTTTTTTTGTACTTTGTTTTCTAGTGTATGTATTCTAAAGGCTGTGTCCAATAGCAGACAGTCTATGCCATAAGCAGTGTGTAACTGCCTCTACAAAAATGTCCCATATTTGGGGTGTTATTCTTTTACTAGTATTCCCTTCTGTACCCTCTTATAAGGGACAAGGTATTTTAATTCTGGATGAACACACATATGTTGTTACAGAAGCAGGGGGTTGCCCCCAAAACATTTGCTGAGATCTGAATAAAAAGCATCAAAACATCTGCATGTTGCTGATCATGTGTCTGTGGTTTGCTGGGGATAAACTGGCCCCATATATAATTGTAGTAGTAAATAAATCTGGAGTTCTCTTTCCTCTTTTTGTAATGTGCTTTGTTAAGCAGGTTAAGTTTTCTTAGGAAAATAGTAGAATGAGCACGTACTCCTGTGACTCACCAGCTTGGATAAAAACACAATCTTTATTCCATGGGTTAAAACAACTGTCCTAACGTGTTTTGTATCTACAGATATGTAATCTTAGGCACTTTTGTTGTTCGTCTTATTTTGTTTTATTGACCAAGTATACAAACATCTAACAGTGTTATTTAACATGTAAGAACTAGAAACCTGGTCTAAACAACTTTTCTCTACCATTTCTGTCCTCCCCTTTCTCTCTTTCATTTTCCTCTCTTTCTTCCCCCTCTTCATTCTTCCCACCCCCTTCCATTTTTGTTGGAAAGCGGTACTGCTGATGTATGATGAATCAGGATGTCACCGGAAGTGCATTTTAGTGTGTAACTGCTGTTATTGTTTACTATTTAAAAGTTAGTGTTTCTGATTTCATTGATATCCTGTATGTTTCAGGACTTGGAGGGAGTGGATATCAAACTTGGGGTTTGCTCTGGCAGTCTTATGGTCTTCAAAGACAATCTGAGGATTAACCGGTTTCCGTGGCCCAAAGTACTGAAAATCTCTTATAAAAGAAGCAGTTTCTTTGTCAAAATCCGCCCTGGAGAGGTATGATTTTAAATCCTATATCACTATGGAATAAATCAAATAGTACGCATAGGTAAGAGCTCAGTATGTAACATGTAAAAAGCTGAATCACAATGATATTCTTACATTCCCTTGCATATTATTTTGGATGGTATTCTATCTTTTGTCCAAAGAAAGATTAGTTATTTAAAATAATGTAGTTTACTTCTGTTAAAGGGGTAGTTCAACTTTTGCCTTTTCTTTTTTTTACCATTTGAGATTAACTGCATTTTGTAGACAAAACTCCCCTGTTCCCCAGTCACTCCACATGCAGTGATCAGATATATTAATAAAATAAAAAAACTGTAGTGTTAGACAAAGCCCTCCGGCAACCAGCTAACCCTTGGTCTAAATAGGTGACAGGACACAAACTGCAAAGTATAGTTTTGTCAGGTCAATCGGTACAGGACAGGGCAAGGAGGAGACACATCAGCAAAAGCTGGCCTTTAATGTCTTATGTACATTCTATCCTTCTGGCAGTCTGGTATTGTTCAGCAGCCAGCTAAACTCAAGTGCAAACAAGTCACTGTGCTACAACTGCATTTATTTGTTGTTATATGTGGATGGTTTAATGTTAATGACTACAGAACTAAAAACAAGGGGTAGTCGTGGCTACTGTAACCTTTCACATGTTTTTCATCCAGTCATTTTTCTAATTGGAAAGTAAACTTCTTTACTCAATGGGTTGAAAATCTGAATTTATTTTATTGCAATGTTCCATACCCAAGGTATGGCAAACTATATTTACAGTACTTTGACCACATTTTTAGCAACATTTTAAAGAATTTCTATTTCACCAGCAGGAGCAATATGAAAGTACAATAGGGTTTAAGCTTCCCAGTTACAAGGCAGCAAAGAAACTTTGGAAAGTATGTGTTGAACATCATACATTTTTCAGGTAAGTTCTGCTAAATGATGCATAGTATTAATGTCAGATTGCCATATTTGTGATAGGGATGCACCAAATCCACTATTTTGGATTCGGCCGAACCCCCGAATCCTTCCCAAAAGATTTGGCCGAATACCGAATCGAATCCGAACCCTAATTTGCATATGCAAATTATGGGTGGGAAGGGGAGAATATTTTTTACTTCCTTGTTTTGTGCCAAAAAGTCACGTGATTTAGCTCCCTGGCCCTAATTTGCATATGCAAATTAGGATTCGGTTCGGCCAGGCAGAAGGATTCGGACGAATCCTGCTGATAAAGGCCGAATCCCGAACCGAATCCTGGATTCGGTGCATCCCTAATTTGTGAGTCATGATACAGTTAGGAGGAATATATCATAATGGGCCTTGCATGAAAACCTTTCAGGCCAGGGGCACGCGATACAATCTGCTGCCTTCAGCCCCATGTCTGCATATGCATTGGCACCACAACAACCCGAGTACATGTAGGGTGTATTGCATAATGTGTGCACCATGCCTTATAAATACTTGTATGGCAATAGTGGTTGAAGTGGTGTAAGAAAAGGGAAGGTATAGGTTGTGCTGTCTAAAATTTTTGCCCATGCTTGCATTATTTTTATATTCTTCACTTTGAGTGCATTTTTAAAGCAGTGAAGTCACTGAGAAGTGTCAACAAATATTTGCATTATTATGACCCCTTTTCATTAGAGCCAGAAAGTGCATTTTAGGATTAGCAGAAGGTATATGTTGGCAGATATACTGCAGCAGGTACTTAAATACCTCATACAAAAGGGGCCTCGGTACATGCATCATGCTTGATGCAATTATGCCATGCTTGTGGCATAAATTGATTGATGCAATTTGCACACTACTTGTGGCATAGACATGCTGTAGAATTCCTAAATGTATTATGAAGACAAATCATTTTGATGGCATCTTGCTGTTTGTTGGAAAAATACTTTATCCAAAAAGCAGCAATTGCCCTCCAACCAATATAGCTATCAAGCAATAAGGATTTATGTTTTTAGAAAAGGATACTCTTAGGGGAGCGTATTTTTGCATTAAGCATCAAATGCCACCATTAGTATGCAATTCAAGTAATATCATTGCTATTTTTGTACTTTGTTTTCTACAGTGTGTGTATTCTAAAGGCTGTGTCCAATAGCAGACAGACTACACCATAACGTAACTGCCTCTACAAAAATGGCCGTTATTTGGGGTGTTCTTCTTCTACTAGTATTCCCTTCTGCACACTCTTTTATATGAGACAAGGTATTTTAATTCTGGATGAACTACACATGTTGTTACAGCTAATGCCTCTCAGCATTATGATTTTCAAGCAGTCAGTATGCATGTGGCCGTCATGAACTTTGTCTAACATGTGCAGTACGGAACACTACAGATATGGGATCCGTTATCTGGAAACCCATTATACAAAAAGTTAGAATTATGGAAAGGCCATCTCCCATAGACTCCATTTAATACAAATCATCCAAATTTTTAAAAACCGATTTCACCATTTCACATAGTAATAAAACAGTCACTTGCACTTGATGCCAGCTACGATATAATTAATCCTTATTGGAAACAAGACCAGCCTATTGGATTTATGCTTATGTGATTTTCTATTCAACTTAAAGTATGAATATGCAAAATACGGAAAGATCTGTTGTCCAGAAAACCCAGGCCCTGAGCATCCGGCATAACAGGTCTCATACCTGTACTAGAGCAAATAACACTGCATGTGGGACAGACATGTTACTGGTGATTCATTCATTCACAAACTGCTGCTGTCACTGCCCTAGGAATACACCCACTGTATAAGGCATGTATGCAGAAGAGCCATCCATATTAGAAAAGCATACTGCTGGGCATAAACGGAGCATTTGAAGAAGGGGCTTGCCCCCAAAACATTTGCTGAGATCTGAATAAAAAGCATCGAAACATCTGCACGTTGCTGTTCATGTGACTGTGGTTTACTGGGGATAAACTGGCCCCATATATCCTGGTAGTTAGTACTAAACCAAGAAATTGCAGGATGGCATTCCTACTCAAGTCAGTATAAATAAATCTGGAGTTGCCTTTCCTCTTTTTGTAATGTATATTTCTGTTGCAGTAAATCTTGAGCTTTGTTAAGCAGGTTGTTTTCTTAGGAAAATCGTAGAATGAGCATGCACTCCTGTGACACACCAGCTTGGATAAAAACTTGGATCTTTATTTCATGACTGTCCTGATGCGTTTCGTATCTAGAGATACATAATCATAGGCACTTTTCTTATTCTACCTTATTTGTTCCCTTCAGGTTGACATCCACAGAGTCTATTCCCAAACACAGGTTTCTTTCTCTAGGATCCAAATTTCGATACAGTGGACGCACACAGGCACAGACTCGACATGCCAGTGCTCTTATTGATCGACCTGCTCCCCATTTCGTACGCACTGGCAGCAAACGGGCCTCTCGCAGTCTTGATGGAGGTGCGTGTCTTTTCAGAACTCTTCATTTCATACTTTCATATCTTTCTGATTTTTAGGATTTTAACATCTGAATTGTGTGTGCCCTTGGAGGTAATTTTCTGTGCTTTTTGGGGGGAGCTCCATAAACTTTCTAACAGAGTTGCAAACCCACCATACCGATCACTCCATCTGGGCTTTTATAATGTCTTAACAGTAGTTTAGTTTAGTATGCTCCCCTGATTGTTGACAAATGCAAGTGTAAAGGACTAAAATGTACACAAAACTGAACTTGCATTGACACTATTCACAAAGTTATCCATACATGCCCCTTTAAAACTTTTGAGCACCAATGCACCCTTTTAGTTCACTATGATGAATTGATCAGAATTGCACACATTAACATAAAGTAAAACCCCTGGAATTATTACAAATGTCCCCAACCTTAGTTGCCTCCAGAGGAGACTTTGGTGATTTCGGGCATACCGCCAGCAATTTCAGTTAAGGCAATGAGAGGCATTTTTGGGAGATCTGTCGCCCGCAGTCACCCATAAAAAAATCATGGGTGACAAATCTTCCCTTGTACCGCTACACAAGTGTAAAAAAAAAATCTTGTTTCCCTGCTAGGAATTCAAAAATGGGTTAAAGTACTCCAGCTATTACAAAACCTGCATCATGGGCCCTCTTGTGTGAAACCAGACATAGCGTAAATGAAACCATTTAATACATAATTCCTATGCAAACATATATTTGTTTATTATAAAATAAAGACGTCTTTAAAACAAGACGTCTTTCTATTTTACTGCATTGCATTATATATAATGTACCCCCTGTTATAAAATATATAGTGAATAAAGTACCCCGTATTGTAAAATATAAGGATATTATAATTTAACGAGGAGCTCCATAACCATATAAAAGCACAAGGCGAAAGCTGATTGTTTTTATACAGGTCATGGAACTCCAAGGTGACTTTGAATATCCTCATATTTTGCAACAGGGGGTACTTTATTTATTATAATACACAGGTTTCAGTGAGTCATGTGACAGTAATGACATCACTAAGCTCCATTTATAAGAATATAATTTACAGGATATTCATGGCTCTTGTGTATTATAATTATATTCTAAGTCCCCAAGGAGTTTCATGACTGTATAAATCAGGGGTGTCCAAACTTGGCCCTCCAGCTGTTAAGGAACTACAAGTCCCACAATGCATTTGCCTGACTGTGGCTGTCAGACTCCTTCATTGCATTGTGGGACTTGTAGTTCCTTAACAGCTGGAGGGCCAAGTTTGGACACCCCTGGTATAAATGCATGAGGCTAAATGCCAGATTATTTTATACAGGTCATGAACCTCTGAGGTGACTTCTACTATAATCATATTTTACAGTTAGGTCCATAAATATTTGGACAGACAACTTTTTTTCTAATTTTGAAACAACTCTGATGCAGTTGATCTGCAGACTTTCAGCTTTAATTCAGTGGGTTGAATAAACAAATTTTATAAAAATGTGAGGAACTGGTATGTGGAAGAATTTGCTGTCAACATACATATGGTCAAAGGAGCTCTCCATGCAAGTGGAGCATCCTTAAGCTACAATATTAGGAGTGTCAAAATCTACAGTTTGGTACATTCTGAGAAAGAAAGCATTGGTGAACTCAGCAACGCAAAAAGACCTTGACGATCACAGAAGACTTTTTTTATGGTGAAGAGAAACCCCTTTACAACAGCCAAACAAGTGAACAACACTCTCCAGGAGGTAGGCTTATCGATATCCAAGCCTACCATAAAGAGAAGACTGCATGAAAGTAAATACAGAATGTGCACTGCAAGGTGCAGGCCACTCATAAGCATCAAGAATAGAAAGGCTAGATTGGACTAGGCTAAAAAAAAAAACCAAAATGATGGCAAGAAAAAAGTAAGTGGAATAGCTCATGATCCGAAGCATATCACATCATGTGTAAAACATTAAGGAGGCAGTGTAGTGTGATGGCTTGGATTTGCCTGACTGCCAGTGGCACTGGGACACTAGTGTTTATCCATGATGTGATACAGGACAGAAGCAGCCGAATGAGTTCTGAGTTGTTCAGAGACATACTGTCAGCTCAAATTCAGCTAAATGCAGTCAAACTGATTGTGAGGTGTTTCATAATACAGATGGGCAATGACCTAAAACATACAAGCCAAAGCAACCAGGAGTTTATTAAAGGGATCTTGTCATGGGAAAATTTTTTTTTCAAAATGCCTCACTTAATAGTGCTGTTCCAGAAGAATTCTGCATTGAAATCCATTTCGCAAAAGAGCAAACAGATTTTTTTATATTTCATTTTGAAATCTGACATGGGGCTAGACATATGGTCAATTTCCCAGCTGTCCCAAGTCATGTGACTTGTGCTCGTCATGTGACTTGTGCTCTGATAAACTTCAATCACTTTTTACTGCTGTACTGCAAGTTGGAGTGATATCACCCCCTCCCTTTTCCCCCTCCAGCAGCCTAAGGGCTCATCCAGACGCAAAGATTCGGGGAGATTTGTCGCCTGGCGACTAAGCGCCTCTTCTTTGGGGCGACAAATCTCCCTGAATGGCTTCCTGGTATCTCGTACCCACTAGCGCTAAAGTCGCCTGCGCCTATTCACACGCGGCGGCGCATTTTTCAAAGTCGCTTGAAGTTGCTGCAATTTCGAGTGACTTTGAAAAACGCCGTGTGTGAATAGGCTTAGGCGACTTTTGCGCTAGCAGGTACGAGATACCAGGAAGCCATTCAGGGAGACTTGTTGCCCCAAAGAAGAGGCGCTTAGTCGCCAGGTGACAAATCTCCCTGAATCTTCGCGTCTGGATGAGCCCTTAGGCTGCTGGAGGGGGAAAAGGGAGGGGGTGATATCACTCCAACTCCCCGAATCTTCTCGTCTGGATGAGCCCTAACAAAAGAACAATGGGAAGGTAACCAGATAACAGCTCCCTAACACAAGATAACAGCTGCCTGGTAGATCTAAGAACAGCACTCAGTAGTAAAAACCAATGTCCAACTGCGTTCCAATCAGAAGTCTACTGGAGCAGCTCTATTAACTGATGTGTTTTTAAAAAAAAAACATGTTTTCCCATGACCGTTTCCATTTAAAGCAAAGAAGTGGAATATTCTTGAATGGCCAAGTCAGTCACCTGATCTGAATCCAATTGAGCATGCATTTCACTTGTTGAAGACCAGAATCTGATGATGTCCATGAGTTCAAGACTTCAGGTCATTGCCAGCAAAGGGGTTTCAACCAAGTATTAGAAATGTACATTTCATTTTCAGTTTTTTAATTTGTCCAATTACTATTGAGCCCCTGAAATGAAGTTATTGTGTTAAAAAAAGCTTTATTTCCTTGCATTTTGGAGCAATGTTTTTGTTTAACCCACTGAATTACAGCTGAAAGTCTGCATTTCAACTGCATCTGAGTTGTTTAATTTAAAATTCATTGTGGTAATGTACAGAACCAAAATTCAAAAACAAGGTTGTCTGTCCAAATATTTATGGACCTAAAGGTGGCCATACACGGGCCGATAAAAGCTGCCGATAGACGGGCTTCACCGATCAATATCTTGCCAAAAGTCGGCCAGATGTCGATCGTGGCGGGACTAACAATCCGGTGGGATCTCGGCCACATCTGTTCGTTGATGCGGTTCTGAGATCCAACCGCCCATATGGCCTCCATTATGATCCGATCGTTTGGGCCCTAGGGCCCACGATCGGATCAGCCCGATATCGCCCACCTCAAGGTGCACATATCGGGGAGAGATCCGCTCGTTTGACGGCATTGCACGTGTATGGCCACTTTAATTGTGTTTTACTTAATTATTATTTTATTAACTGGTGGGGGTGGGTGAGTAACATTATTTATTACAATACACAAGGTTAAGTGAGTCGTGGCAGAGATTACATCACTGAGCACTGATCATAACGGATGACATAATTAAGCACCATTTATAAGGCTATTCATGGTTTTTGTGTATTATTATTAAGTAGATATTACCATCAGATGTGCTAGCTCGTTTGCAAGTGCTTTCCATCCTCACTTGACTGATATCGTGCATGTCAGGAGTAACACATACAAGTGAACCAAATGCACCTTCAGCTTCAAGTGCAGTTCTCTGTGGCACATTAGCTTAAAGCAGCTGTATACAAAGCTATTGGGACTTTATGTCCCTTTATGCATATGATACTGTGCATTTTGTCTTGGTCTTTGGCTTTTTCCTGTGACAAAATAACAAGTGGCATTAGTCTATGCCCAATGATTTTATAATCTGTAGCTTATTCCTCTTGCTGCTGAAATCTACCATTTTCTCAACTTTTTTCCCCCTCGCCTTTGCCTGTTCCTCAGCAAAGCGAGGCCGTTTCTCAGTTCAGTTCCATAACTTGGAAGATAAGGAAAATGATCTGGAAGTATTTGAGGTAGAGGACAAAAAGCAGTCCATACCAGCAGTCGTCATTTGCCCAGGTATAATAAGCCATCTGGATGCTGCTTCATGCAAATCCTGTTTTTTCATAGCTTCATGCATCTCTAATCTGCTGCTTTTGAATGCAACCAAGTGCCGTGCTAAAGTGCAATGCTTATTATTATGCAGAATTTTGAGGAGTGAATAGCAAATTTCACATCCTCCATATAAATGCTAGGTAGTTTAGTATTTTCTTAACAATAGTTTTTAATAACCGTGTTTATGTTGCTAAAAAAATAATTGCTAATAATTTATGTTGGAGTTTAGTCAAGCTCTGAAATTTACACTGCGTCACTTTTAATACAGTATTGATGTGAATGTGTCTGAAGCAGAATCAGGGCACTGTGGGCCAAGTCCACCAGATATGATACAAAGAACCCACTTGCACACAACCCTGAAAACAGGGTCAGCAGCTGGAGCATGTTTCCAGAGTTTAATACCATCTCAGCATACACCTGTATGAGATTACTAGCAATATAGTAAAGCTCAATTTAGTGTTCTGCCAGGTGTTCGATCACGCCTCTAGTTCCATAACTCGATAAATGTCTTTTTACCATTCCTGAACATCAACATTTTCCTTGGGATGATTAATTTTACAAAAATCAAGACATAGTATTGGAACATCCCAGGCCTATATAAAGGATGAACACACATACCAGTTTTCTAGAAAAGAGGTTTTACCTGAGTCATTGTCCAATGGCCCTTTAAAGTTGCTATACAGTTTCGAATTGGACTGCTCTAAAGGTCACAGAAGGAGGGAGTTGGTATCGATCACATAAATATATTTGAGTCAGGGGACCTTTAATGTTATAAAAAAAAAAAAAAGTTACCCGGGTCAACTAATTATTTCTTCACCATTTAAATAGTCCAGGGTTAGAACCTGGAGTAAACAATATTTTGTAGTATAGGTGCTGCAGGGTTCCAGGGAAAAATGAGACCCAAGGAAAAAAAGTCTATGCACTACATGGGGCACAAAAATTATTTTCTAAGTCTGTCCAATAAGTGAGCATTAAACCCTAAGTGTAGTACAGACAAGGTGGTCAGTTAGGCTGCATAATAATTGAGAAGTAAGTTGTAATGCCCAAGCCCCCTTGGTTCCTGGTAGTGCGTAGAGTTGGATTTATTATTCAATAAGAAGTTTACTATTTTAGCCTGAAAGAGACATCAAGTCAGGACTGGAATAGTATGAAAGTTGTATACCATATTGGAATAGTATAGTAATTTTTACTGTGTTACAAGGGTGGTTCATTGTATGATATAGAATGGTCAGTTCTAAGCAACTTTTCAATTTGTCTTCATTATTGACTTTTTATAGTTTCTTAATTACTTGCCTTTGTCTTCTGACTCTTTCCAGCTTCCAATCAAATGCTCTGAAGGCTACAAATGTATTGTTGTTGCTACTTTTTATTGCTCTTTTTTTTCTGTTAAGGCTCTTTGCTATTTATATTTGTCTCTTACTGCTGAAATTGCAAGCTTTGAAGAACTGCTGAATAAAAAGCTAAATAACTTTAAAAATATAATATTATATAAAATGAAAATCAATTGCACGGTCTACACCATTCTAAAAGTTATTTTAAAGGCGAACAGCTCCTTCAATTTTATTAATCCAAGAGACACATTCCATTCTTTCAACAGAGGAAGAGAGGAATACTTTTTAGTATTTAACTCTATAAAGGCAGGAAAAGCTTGAAGAAATGTGACCCCTATGATAGCCTTACAATTGCTGTGCAAACTTTAGCATGAGTAGTTTCACCATGTCATGTAGGAATAAGAAGGTTTACTTTTTCACATTATCTTTGTCAAAGAAGTATGAGCAACTGTTTTCCCCTGCATTTATATAGTTTCATTAATGAGGAAACCATGACCTTGTTTTAGCTTGAATCTATTGTTTTGCATTTTGTAGCAGGCAGTCAATTAAATATGTTGATATAGAATCCACTTCACATTTTAATGACCCAATACCCCAGTTTTCTGGCAAGTGGCGTGATTCAATACTATTGTGATCACGCAAAAAACGACAACAATAGAATATAAGAGCTTTTAAAACCTCACACCCTCTTTCCAACTTTTGCAAAAAAAACCTTGAAGCATTATTATTATTATTTGATTTTTGCATAATAATGTTGCACTCCAGAGTAGGTTCTTAAAGGGGTGGTTCACCTTCAAACAACTAGTTGTTTTCAGATAGAACACCAGAAATAATGACTTTTTCCAATTACTGTCTATTTTCTATTTGTATCTAAACGGATACATTTAATGGATACATTTCTTATCTTTGTCCCTGCTGAGCAAAATCTCTGGGTTTCATTACAGGCAGCTGTTGATACAATAGTTGCTAATACTCCAGAGATGTTTAGAGTCTGCACCTGAATTACTGAGCTGCCAGACTCAAACACCACAGACACCAACATTCAAATTTACATTTAGATTTTGGAAAAACAGTAAAAAATAAATAATGGAAAGTAATTGAAAAAAGTCTTTATTTCTCAGGAACAATTTGAAAACAGAAAAAAGTGTTTGGAAGGTGAACAACCCCTTTAAATGTGCTTATTTCTCTGAAAGGTATGTCAAAAATAAGCTGATTTTATCGCTACACCAGAGGTTTTCATGAGGTTATCAAAATGCAAAACTCAGTAGTACATATTTAGGCTTTATTTACGCCAGCATCAAAGATTGTGTATATGAAATTCTTCTTCCGTGCAGCCGGGAACTGCTGTCTCATCAATCATGTGCTCTGTAGTGTTCTTAAATAAATACATTTTATCATAAGTGACCTTTAAAGAATCTTCCCAAATTGGCATATATGCATCAATGAATATTGCCCTTTTACATCTTTTATCTTGCACAGCCATTTTGCTGCGGTCTGTAAGCTGACAGGAAATAATGCAGCTTTAAGTGGCAGATTTATCAAGGATTGAATTTTGAGGGTTAAAACCTTTAAATTTGACCCTCAGTTTTTTTTCGAATTTTTATCTAATTCTTAGGATTTTACTGCTATTAGGTACATTGAACAAAAAAAAATTTGAAAAAGCCTATGGGTACTTCCCATAGGCAAATATAGCAACTCAGTAGGTTTAATTTGGCGAAGTATGCAATTGAAGGAATTTTTAAAGGGCAAGTACTTCGACCACCGAATGGTTGAATGATCGAACTTTTTTTATTTGAATCGTTTGAATCATTCGATTGGCACTCAAAGAGATTATATGGAGCATGTGCAGGTCACTGCTGTAAGCTACTGCGCTTCCTAGGCCCTGATTAAAGCGTTTTATTGACAGGAGAGAGGGTAGGTGTTTCAATACATGTACTTATTATCTTCAAAACCGAATTGAACATAAATACAACTGAAAAAAAGTAATGATTGAATGGTTAATGTCACAAATAAGGTTTCCTTGGCAATAGTTATAGCTTAATTTTATTTTTGACTTTCCTTCTCCTTTAAATTAAAATGAATTACACAAAGCAGTGTTTTGCACATGAGCTGTTTTATGTGTTATTTTATAGAGCCCTGCAATGTTCAGAGGTGTTGTTTGCATTTAATGCCTGCATATAATGAGACTTAATGGGACACAAGCATAAAAACCTATAAATCATCCAATCCGTATACCATGGACAAAAAGACACAACATTTTGGGGAGGCATATAACCCAACCCCTTCCTCAGGTGTAAATAACCAACCAAATCCCCTGACATATATACAGCAAGGCAACACTGCCCCCTAGTGTTGCATATCTGCATGTTCTAAGTCAGCAGTACAGTCCATATGTAAACAAATATCCAAGGGATTCTGTAATTGTGATGTAACATGTTTCATTAACAAATCAAAATAGACAGTCAAGGGAATAGAATACCTCTTGGCTTTTTCTGACTTTTAACAAACCAAAATTTTCTCTCTTTCTTGTCTTATACTGTTAGTAATACAATTCACCATTACAGAAATGTAAGTTTACATCTCGATTCAACCCTCTAAGCAGTATTTATTTTCATAATTCAAAATGGGTTTCTTTACAATAACTTACTGTTATCACTTTCTGAAATGTCTTGTTTCAAGATCTGCCACCATACACACCTCCACAAAACTGTGTATGTTGTAAATTTTGTTTTCAAGTGCTGTATGCAACTTTTTGCCAATATAATTAGAGAATATTTGTCCATACACAGGCCAGCATTTGCTACCGGCAGGGCCCAAAGGGACAGTAACTTGTGGGGGGCAGCCCTAGGGTGTCTATAATTGAAATAAAAATGTAAACATTGAAACAAAAATCTCTAGCTGCCGTGGAGGAGACTAACTTCTCAAATCTAGTGGTGGAGCAAGGGGGAGGTTTGAGGGGTATGCGACTGTTTTTACGGAAGTGACAGTACACAATGTGCCTTGGTGTTTAGTGCCTTAGTCCTAAGTACAGCCCTGGTTACCATTGTGGCCTCCCCTGACCAAACCAGTATCTTATTGGTGCATGGTGTCAAAATGACAGCAAATATGATCATAGCTTTGTCAGATATCCGTCAGGAAGGTTGTAAAATCCCATTGCAGTGTAATTGTCATATGCAAGCTCATAGATTTCAATGAGCTGGCTGGACCTTAAAAGCAGCAAATTGGAATGGCATGCTGCTCTTTTCTGTGCTTTCAAGCTTGCAATTGAATGCATATATTTGTTGTACATAACCTATACAGCCTGGGGCAGTCACTGCGGGTGGCTTCTGGTAGTGCAAATTGATAATACCGTGAATTTGTTTTCAGAAAAGATGATAAAGGAAAACAATGATAGTGATGGTGATCCCATGTTAAAGAGCAAAAAAGATGGTGATGAACATATCCCATTAGGGCATAAGGAGACCAAGCAGCCAGGTACCCCTGTGTGGAGGCTGAAAACATTGGCTACTTATTAACCCTTTTGCTTCAGAAATATTTATGTTGAATATCTATCTGTATATATATACAGTAGAACACCCATTTTACGTTTTTCAGGGTACCAGAAAAAAATGGTGTAAAATGAGGGAAAACTTAAAATCAGGGAAATGTATTATGCATAATATATAGGTGGGACCACAAAACAACAATGTAAAATGAGGGAAAACTTAAAATCAGGGGATGTAAAATGGGGGTTCTACTGTATTTATATATATATATAAATATATATATATATATATGTGTGTGTGTGTTTTTGTATACAGTGGTGTGAAAAACTATTTGCCCCCTTCCTGATTTCTTATTCTCTTGCATGTTTGTCACACTTAAATGATTCTGCTCATCAAAAACCGTTAACTATTAGTCAAAGATAACATAATTGAACACAAAATGCAGTTTTTAAATGAAGGTTTACGTTAAGGGAGAAAAAAAACTCCAAATCTACATGGGCCTGTGTGAAAAAGTGATTGCCCCCCTTGTTAAAAATAACTAAGAACAAAAGTAATTGAGATCTATCAGTCTGGTAAAGGTTATAAAGCCATTTCTAAAGCTTTGGGACTCCAGTGAACCACAGTGAGAGCCATTATCCACAAATGACAAAAACATGGAACAGTGGTGAACCTTCCCAGGAGTGGCCGGCCGACCAAAATTACCCCAAGAGCGCAGAGACAACTCATCCGAGAGGCCACAAAAGACCCCAGGACAACATCTAAAGAACTGCAGGCCTCACTTGCCTCAATTAAGGTCAGTGTTCACGACTCCACCATAAGAAAGAGACTGGGCAAAAACGGCCTGCATGGCAGATTTCCAAGGCGCAAACCACTTTTAAGCAAAAAGAACATTAAGGCTCGTCTCAATTTTGCTAAAAAACATCTCAATGATTGCCAAGACTTTTCTGAAAATACCTTGTGGACCGACGAGACAAAAGTTTAACTTTTTGGAAGGTGCGCATCCCGTTACATCTGGCGTAAAAGTAACACAGCATTTCAGAAAAAGAACATCATACCAACAGTAAAATATGGTGGTATGATTGTGTGATGGTCTGGGGTTGTTTTGCTGCTTCAGGACCTGGAAGGCTTGCTGTGATAGATGGAAACATGAATTCTACTGTCTACCAAAAAATCCTGAAGGAGAATGTCCGGCCATCTGTTGGTCAACTCAAGCTGAAGCGATCTTGGGTGCTGCAGCAGAACAATGACCCAAAACACACCAGCAAATCCACCTCTGAATGGCTGAAGAAAAACAAAATGAAGACTTTGTAGTGGCCTAGTCAAAGTCCTGACCTGAATCCTATTGAGATGTTGTGGCATGACCTTAAAAAGGTGGTTCATGCTAGAAAACCCTCAAATAAAGCTGAATTACAAAAATTCTGCAAAGATGAGTGGGACACAATTCCTCCAGAGCGCTGTAAAAGACTCTTTGCAAGTTATCGCAAACGCTTGATTGCAGTTATTGCTGCTAAGGGTGGCCCAACCAGTTATTAGGTTCAGGGGGCAATTACTTTTTCACACAGGTTTGGATTTTTTTTCTCCCTAAATAATAAAAACCCTCATTTAAAAACTGCATTTTGTGTCTACTTGTGTTTACTTGTGTTATCGTTGAATAATAGTTAAATGTGTTTGATGATCAGAAACATTTTGTGTGACAAACATGCAAAAGAATAAGAAATCAGGAAGGGGGCAAATAGTTTTTGACACCACTGTACATAATCTGTTTTAGAATTACAATTAACCTTGTTATGGACACATTTAGTTATGATTGGTAACTTTTGCCCTTTCTTTTGTAAAAATAACTACCTTTATCCCACACATGATGCAGTATTAACTTCTTTTGTAGGTTGAATTACATTGTTGAGCTTATTGTACCAAAAAGGCCTTTTTGAACAAGGGCACTGTAGCTTTGTTTGAACAGCTTATCTACTCATATATTCGTATTCATCAATGTATAGAGAGAGATTGGAATTTTCAAACCCTGTTTTGACTTGTGAATAACACAAGGTGGGAAATGGTAAACCATGAACAAATACTCTTTGGAGAGTGTTTATTAACATTGGAGACAAACATCACTGTTGATGTTTCCCATAGCAACCAATCATCAATTATATTTGAATTAGTTTCAACATCAACAATGATTTTTGTCTCCAACCTAGATAAATATGCCCATCTGGGTACTTTTTCACAAACACCTGCAACCTGGCTCTCCCACTGCTATAGACTCATAGGAATCTTGTCAAACTGGATGGAGGGTTAGCAAGATGCCTGTATTAAGAGCAGTTTGGAATTTTGCACATGTAACACATCCATGTTTTGTGGGATTTTTTTTTTTTTTTTTTAATTGAAACCTCTTGCATTGACATTAATATCAGTTTGATATACAGTAACTAGTTAACCTTTGATAATCCAGTCCAACTGTTATGGATCGTATCCTGTACTTCAAAGGTGAGAGTTGTTTTATAAATCGGTACTCACTTTAGGGTAATGTCACACAGAGTGATTCTTTATTATTGTGTCAACAACTATATTCAAGAAAAAGTCCTGACGAGTGCTTAGAAAAAAATGTTTTAAAAGGGAAACAAACATGCACAATTTTTTTCCTAGAAATGCAGTAGGAACTAACATCCAGGCATGTTATTTTTCATGCTTTCATTATAGACCGGTTCAGAAGTAAAATTGCCAAGTGGGATATTACACATATGAAGGTCTATTCCAACTTCTCTATAAAACTTCTAGCTAAAATATAGGCTTGCACTCCATTTTCCAGATAATACTATAACTATGTTTTCTATAATAATGTAACATTATTACTGTCACTTTACAGCAGCAGTTGCAACCCCAGAAGCCTCCAGGAGCCACCGACCTGTATCAGCCCCAGTCTTCCCACAGCCTGCATTCCAAAGAAAGGCTCCAGGGCCCAGAGTAGAGGAAATGCCCAAAAAGCCAGAGGAGAAGCCCAAAGAAAGGATGCCAAATCAGCGGGAAAGTCCTGAGGTGACTCAGAAATTGTCTAATCTAGCATGTATATTGGTATATCTACCACACAGTGTGGCCCACCAAAAGATTTCTGCATGTAGCATATATTACAATAGTATCAGTAATAACAATTTTCCAACACATGGTAAAAGAATTTGCCAAAATTTGAACTCTGAATGTGTCATTTCGCCAGAATGTGATTGTCCACTTTGACCAGTCAAACTCCATTAAGTTCAGTGTGGAGTTATAGCTCAGTGGCGGCTCTAATGCCTCTGAGAAACATGACTGTCCATTGCAAATAAAGGTGGGGTTAAAGGGGACATTTACCATCTTGCAAAACTTAAAGGGATATTTCACGGGAGAACTGTTTCTTTTTCCAAAATGCACTAGTTAGTGCTGCTTCAGCAGAATTCTGCACTGAAAGACATTTTTTAAAAGGGCAAACTTTTAATATTTAATTTTTACAGTTGCCATGAAACTAGACATTGTCAGTTTCCCAGGAGCCCTCCGTTCATGTGCTCTGATAAACCTCAGCTTCATACAAGCTGGTTAAGCCAGATGATCTATGTCCCGTTATATGCATATGTCCCAAACAGTAAAGGTTTTTCCAGTGAATAAACTGTATTTTAAGGAAACCACTGACTTTTTTAAGATGTTACCACTCCATAAAGAAAAAAAAATGCTTTATAAATTCTGCAAATCTTGCCCAATTGGTAATACATAAGGAAACCAGAGCAGTGTTGTACATTTCCAAGCATCAAGCGTGCTATCAACATTGTCTTTTACAGAAACATGTCTTGAACATATATTTTATTAGCTCAAATTTTATCATTCTTGCCGAGACCTGTATAAGGATCTAGGAAGTTGTGTCTTACAGGGCCACCATTGGGGGCAGGGGTTACTGCAGTCCTAGGCCCTTTAACAAAGGGGAAGTGGGATTTTTGGAGATTGCTGTTCTGCACAGCCATGGAAAAGAGGCAGCAGGAAGTGGAAATTGCAGAAATTTTCAATAAATCAACCCAAAACTCTACCTTCCTTCTATAGTTAAAGGAGAAAAAAATTAAAAATAATTGGCAGAAAGTATGTTCAGTACAAGCCATATTCATGAAACAAATTGTTTCACTACCCCTTTAAGGACACACACACACACACTTTGAATGAACGTCATCTAAAGTTCATATACCTATAGCATATATCCTTACATCTTGCAAATTATATGTCAAGTGTAATCTGCTTTCCTATACAGGATGTTAAAGCATCAAAGCAACATTCTCCTTCACCTGCTGTCAATGGGGATCAAGTTAAGGTAAGAACTTTGAATTGCTTTTATCACTTTCCCTATTCATGTCTTTAAAAATAGATTTCAGTATCATCTTTTCAACCATGATGTAATAAAAAAGATCAATATTTTGTGGGTTTAAATTTGTAACAGGGTATAATTCTGTAAAAAGTGCTTTGTGGAGGGGTAGCCCAACAATATTGTTACACAGTCACATTCTCCCATGATTAATTATGTAACCGACTTGATTTGATTATTGCATGAATGAGGCTCCATCTTCTCTACTAAATATGTTCTGTAGAGTTTTGTGAAATGTCACCTGGAAAGGTTTCCAAATATTTTTTGTAATATTCTGTATACATACATACATATATGGAACATGAAGGGACACTCATCAAACAAAAAATACTGCACTCGATGGACGTTTAGAATAATTGATTTAAATAGCATTACAAGCAACCGGGCCCCCTCCGTATGTGAAATCAGCGGTGCCGGCAGGCCCTGAGGGGCTGCAGAACCTGGCCTGCTTGCACCCCCGGTAGTTCTTCCACTGTATATCTTTGCTCTAGTTTTTAGTGCATTATCAGCCTTCATCTGAATGTCCAAACACCATATTTATATTGCAAAAGAAAAGGTACTAAGAAAGCCTTGCATATAAAGAAAAATAGAGTAGTCAAACCACAGTTTAGCCTAGTGTGCCCAGCATCTTGAAGGGCAACTAAAGTCTAAAATAGAATATTAGAAATGCTGTATTTTGTATAATAATTATAAAAATGAACTTACTGCACAAGGAGCCTAATAAGACATGATTTATGCTTTCAAAGTTGGTGCAGGGGGCTGTCATCTTGTAACTTTGTTAATCATCTTTGCAATACCAAGACTACCCGCATGCTCATACAGCAAGACTGATTAATAATCAGAATATACAGACTGCACTGGATCTGTGGATACAAATCTCAACAGGAAATCAAAAAGCTGCTTGAGTTCTGGGAAGTAAGGTGGGGGGGGGGGCTCCCCCTGCCATTTAAAAGTATGATTGTTTCCCTGCAGAGCAGTTAGGGACTGTCTGACAATTTCGATCCACAGCAGGGGGAAATTTCACTGCATACAGTCAGGTTTATTATAAAAATATTACACATTTTTTAATGAAAGTATATAGGAGATATATTTCTTTTTCATTAAAGAAAGTACAAATGGGATTTTATTGTTTTGCCTTTACATCCCCTTTAATATAAAATATCCATTGAGAAAACGGCTTGCAGGGCATCTATAGCTTCTACCATGAGACTTTTCCTCTCAAAAAGGATATCCAGAAAGCTGGCATGTCTTTATAGTAATAGAGATATGCAAATACTGCAATGTATTATCAGCGGTTGGTCATTACTACTACTTGAAACATTGAATGGGTGGGTTAAGTGTCCTGGCAACATTAGCTTTCATTCCAGAATTCTCTTGACTATACATGAATGCATTTTTTCTCTGTAAGACTTAAATTTCCCCTGTAATTTCTTCCTCTAAATAATGCAGCAGCCAGCTGAGAAAGAGGATGAAGTGATACGCATGAGGAAGGTCAGCATAGTGTCTGTTGAAATCAGTCTGTCTTTCCATCTCTCACATAAGGGAGGCAGCACATTTACATCATTTCATAAGAACATTTTTTCATAAAGACTCATCTCATACCTATGCTATACACATTCCTATGCCATACAGATTGTGCATATTAATCTATGTATATCCATATGCTTCAGTATATAGGCAGTGTACCACTTTGGACCTGTTTCTATTTATTATATTTTTGTATATTTATCATATAAATTTTTTTGATAACATGTAATTATAAATGCCAACATATTTCACAGTGCTGTACAATAACTGTACAGTCAATGGCTGTAAACATTAAAAAAAAAAAATATATATATATATATATATATATATATAGTAGAGTGGGTGATGCCCAAAAGAGCTTGCAGTCGAAAATAAGTCTGATATCTAGCAGGCAGGTTTGAAATTCCCATTGGGCACCATATCGGCACATTGATGTGGCCCTGTTCCAAATGTACATATTTGTACTTAATATGATTGTTATTTAATGTTTTTATTATAATTGTTGGGCTCTTGGGACCTAGTCATGAATGTGTTTAAACTAAAATCTGTCTGTTTTATATACAAAAACTTGTTTGTGAAAAACCGTTTTGTGTAATATAGACTTGAAAGACAAAGTTTGATTGCACTATTTTTTAGTAATATGCCAAGGACCAAAAATAATTTTAGTACAGAAAACATAAGGTGAAAGTGATGAAAATCCCATTCATGACCACTTTATGTCATGGAGTTATACAAATGCTTCATGGGTTTTACATATAGTAGGGGACCAGGTGAGAGTTGAAAACTGGACAATCCAATTCAGTCAATGGGAAGTGGCTCTTTCAGTTCCTGACAATCCTGATAATTTGGCATTGGCTGCTGCCACTTATTCCATCATTTTCAATATTCAGTGCATTGATAGACCTCCATTCACAACAGAGATCAGGATGATGAGTGTGTCCCAGACAAAGTAGTTCTGGATGTTATCAAAATGCACTCACTAGTGGATGTCTTAAAGGGATCCTGTCATGGGAAAAAAAAATTTTTTTCAAAATGCATCAGTTAATAGTGCTGTTCCAGAAGAATTCTGCACTGAAATCCACTTCTCAAAAGAGCAAACAGATTTTTTTATATTTCATTTTGAAATCTGACATGGGGCTAGACATTTTGTCAATTTCCCAGCTGCCCCTGGTCATGTGACTTGTGCTCTGATAAACTTCAATCACTCTTTACTGCTGTACTGCAAGTTGGAGTGATATCACCCCCTCCCTATCCCCCACCCAGCAGCCTAACAACAGAACAATGGGAAGGTAACAGCTCCCGAACACAAGATAACAGCTTTCTGGTAGATCTAAGAACAGCACTCAATAGTAAAACCCATGCCCCACTGTGTACTATTCAGTTACATTGAGAAGGAAAAACAACAGCCTGCCAGAAAGCAGTTTCCTCCTAAAGTGTTGGCACAAGTCACATGACCAGGGGCAGCTGTGAAATTGACAAAATGGCTATCCCCATGTCAGATTTCAAAACTGAATATAAAAAAATCTGTTTGCTCTTTTGAGAAATGGATTTCAGTGCAGAAGTCTACTGGAGCAGCACTATTAACTAATGCATTTAAAAAAAAAACACGTTTTCCCATGACAGTTTCCGTTTAAGTTTAAAGTTGCATCTCACCAAGGAAGAATGGGGGAGGCAGGGTAATGGCAAAGGAATGACTTTCATTTCTTATTGGCCGAGGGTTAACAAACAGGCTATTCTTTCTAGATAAAAAAAAATAGTACTTAGAGATTCAAAGGATAAAACAAGTAATATATATATTTATTAGTGATGTGCAGGTCGGGATTTGTGTGTGTGTGTGTGTGTGTGTGTATATATACATTTATATATGTATATATTTATATTTGCCATGGCTTTAGGATTATAAGATGTGCAAACGTTGTACAGCTAAATACTGTATTATTTTCCTTGACAACTCTTGGCACAGTATAAAAGTTCTAGAAAACTGTATGGCAATAGGATGAATCCACCCAGACTTTTCATAAGATGCATGCATGCTGTCTCCCTGAGTTAAACCACCATCATCCGCCTATAAGTTGAATAGCACGCAAATTGCAAGTATTCATGCTCCTTCTAGTGGCTATTTAGTGAAATGAATCTGATTTTACAGCTCATAATAGATTCAAGAGAATCTTTGCTATTTAAAGCCAGTTTCCATATGCACACTATTTTAATAACACCAGTTTGTTGCTTCTAGTGCAGTGCACCTCTCTGTCTTTAAATATTACAGATATAATATATTTCATAGCAACAAGACTTCCGGGTGTAGGCTTCTAGTAATCCTGTTTTGGTGATTTATATACAATACTTCAAATTATGTTGGGCCTATTTTTGCTTTTCTGGATTTGTCTGTTCCCAGTTTTTGGGAACTGGTGGTGGGTTTGCAACCCAGAAACTTAGAGCAAAAAGAAAGCTGTTCATCTGTATAATGGAATTAAGCAGCTACATACAAAAGATTTGCTAAACGAAAGAGGTTGCAGATCCATTCTTAGAGCTTATAATATTCACTAGGCTGTAACTCACCCAAGGTTGAGGATAAAAAAAAACTATTTTTAAGTGGAGCCAAAAACCATTTGTTTGCTCAATGCAACATCTAAATTAGCCATTGTGCTTGCACTAATATTTCTGCCATTAAATAGTTTGTTCCTTTCTTATTTGCAGCTCTGCAATATTTTTTTTTTTTATTTGAAATTTTACCACCTTTCTATTTATTTTTGTTCACTTCCACAGAAAAGAGCAAAGAAACTAGAGGGTGAAAACATTTATATCAGACATAGCAATTTAATGTTGGAGGTTGGTATAAACCCATGCAATTGCCTGTTTTTGGTTTTTTTAATTTTCTTTCCTTTTTTTTTGGCCTATTTCCACTTTGGTAATTTTCTCTGGTGTTCCTTTTCCAAGTTTCCTGCCATTTCTGTCTTTGTGTTAGGCTTGCTTGATCAATGTTTCTATCTTGTTTTCTTCATGGCATGTCATAGGACAGACTTGGCACACATCACTCACTACAGCCTTTGCTTTCTATTTACTATCCATTGGCTTTCTTGCCTACAAAGTGGGTTAATTCAAAGGATCTTCCTAAGTTAGAACACTAAAATCCAGTTTTAGAAGGTAACTGTGCGGTGTAGCAAACATATATCTATAATGGAATGCTTCTTTTACACAGAATTATTTCTTCTAAGCCTAGGTACTGACTTTAGTAGGTGTGCAGCAACAGCCATTTGTAAAGTATTGTAAAAGGACCTCTCGTGATTTAGTTATTGTCTAGCTGCAGCTCTCAGCACCTGACTGATGTCATCTACTGCCTGGGTTTAACTTGTATTTGTAGGTATATAGCAGCAGGAAGACCACTACTTCACAGCACTTGGTTAGCCTTTTTGTTATAACTGTTTTTGGCTATTGATAATAAGGCCTGTTTTCTGCTCTACCTTTGAGTCACAGGTAAGTCTTGTTCTAATTACCTTATGGTTCGAGGTAAATTGTTAATATCATTTTGTGGCCTTCTACAAGCAGTTTTAACTCTTTGCAGTTGTCTATACATGGTGTAGACATGGAATACATCTTAAAATGAATATATAAATGTATGTATAACATATGCAGAGCTTAAAACAACTGGACTTGCTGAGAAATTTTAATGAAGACGTTTCACTGCTTATCTGAGCAGCTTCTTCAGTTCAACTGACTGGTTTAAGGGAGTACTTGGCATATAGACTCTTCCAACAATCCAATCACAATTGCACATTGAAGCTGCTCGGATGAACAGTGAAATGTCTTCATTAAAATCTTGAATGATAATCTTCATAGTCAAATATGCAGAGCTTCTCTTTTTCCAAAGTTTTCTCTTGAGGCATTGCATGTGTTTAACTACCAGTGATTTACATGATCACCGGTGGGGGTGCCTTTGAAGAAGATTAGTCATACTCAAAAGAGGAGATTTATAGCGAGCAACCATATCTCCTCAATCGCCCATAGTATTTTGCTGGTACAAATAATGGTGATTAGAAAGTCAAAGATTATGTAACAGTACACACTTTAGGGAAAAAATGGGCTGACAACACATATTGCCCATATGTTGAATGCAAGAACACTCTACTGGACTATTTTCAATTATTAACATGTATTTCTATAGCGCCAACTTATTTCATAGCACAATAAAGAAGTCCTTACAAGAACCTATGTTGTGCACATCCTCATGCCACCCTGAAATAAATAACCTAAAATGTAAAACTTATTTGCCAGCCATAAATAATATTAAGTACTGTGAGTTTTATTTTCACATGGTAAGATTGTCCCAGTGTGCACCTCACCAGTGCCCCATAGCATTTCAATCACTGATTAGCATTTTTCAACCACCTGCAGGCAAACATTGAAAGCAAAAATTTGATTGGTTGCTGTGGGTTTCTGCCCAGATGCAATGTGTATTGTATGCACAAGGACCATAGATTGTGTCAGAAATGTTTCCTTCTGGTTGTCAGTCATTTGCATCTCGGTACGATCACTTAAGTCCTATGCTCTTACACACTTTCTTTGTCAGGGTTTACCCATCTTCCTTTCCCCTCTTTTTATATTTTCATGCTTTTAACAAATTGACATCCTTAGCCACATTCTTAGCCATCTGTTCTACTTTTTCTGTCTTGTGTACATTTCTGTAATTTCTCCCATTTCTATTTACAGCCAGATTTTCACTTTTGATATCTGTCTACTTTTCTTTAGGACCTGGAGAAGACTCAGGACGAGATCATCAGACACCATGCTAGCATCCGTGAGTTGAAGAAGAGTTTTATGGAGTCTGTGCCAGCACCCCGGCCCAGCGAATGGGACAAGCGACTTTCTACCCACTCCCCTTTCCGTACTCTCAGCTTTAATGGCCAGGTCCAGACTGGAACAGATGGGGTAAGACGTGATGTGATTTGATGCATCTAAAACATAGACAAGAACTTGAAAGAATGTAATGACCCAACAGCTTTCATTTAAAAGTTTTCATCTAAAGCAAGTAGGCTAGAAGTGCTACTCTCACTCACACTCTCTCACTGCACATGCTCTGTGCTGCTCTCAGTTACCTGAGCTTACGGACCAACACACATTATACAGTATATATCATTCATATTCTCATTACATGGCAGCTCAGAAACCAGGACAGTTAGCATCCGCTTTGTAGCACCAACTTCTATGACAGACTAACCTCATTTTCTGCATAATGATTCACAACGACCCCTAAGATTAATTTCTCAACAGCGTCCCAGAGCCCACTGAGCATGCGTGTGTCACTGACACTCCTAACAAACAGAAGGATTGGGAGCTCTTGTGACAACTTTGATGGCCTGGGTCATTATCAGTATAGATATGCCGAACCTTTTGGTTGGTGCATAAAGCTCAGTATAAATAAGACTTTACCATATTTGTTTTTAGGGGTTAGCACAGCCCCAGTTTGCTCTGGATAAAAAAACTGCATTGCTGTAAAATGTTTTTGTAATTTAATGTGGTTCTTTCTAAAGCTGTTTAGGAAGCAAATTTATAGTTTTTATGATCAGTTTAAGTTACAGTGTAAATATCTGAAATAATTTTTGCAATTAGAGTCTCAAAGAGAATGATTCTTTAGGTAAGTATTGTTTTTACAAATGCCCATTCCTCTCTTCACCTTTTAGAGAATCAGCAGTGCACACTGTGGGTATAGGCCGTGTATTTCAGCCTCTGTCCAGTAAGTGTTGTAAGGCTGCTGCTTGCTATTACTGGTATGAGTAGCACTTTAGCTACTTTAATATGATGTTGCCAATAAGCAACAACAAAATATTTAATCAATATTGTTATAGATTTAGGCCTGGAGGCTCTTGTGAAATGTCAGCTAACTGGCCCACAGTATTTAAACGGTTTGAGGGCACTGTTTACAAACAACAAGTAACTTTACACAAGTTTGAAATTCTGATGTACTGCATTTTGTTTGACATTTTGATTATGTTTTAGATTAAAAAAAATAATACATAAAGGACCATGTGCAAGTGTTGGCTGTTCTATCCACTGGTTCGTCAACGCAATGTAACCTCCCCACCACAATTACTGCCTGTATGGAAAATACAATTGCTTTGCTCAGAAGTGGTTCTGCAAGGCAGTATTGATCTGAAATGATGATCATTTAGGTTTCCTGCTTCATGACTTGTTTACTGGAGGACACACATGAGTATTTACAGAATGTTTTTGGCACATGCTAGCAATTTTGCAGAATCGCCTAAACTTAAACTGCTAAAGTATATATGCGGAGGTCTGCTTTTTTATTTAAAAAACACGGAGCAATCCATGCCAGAAAAGCTCTGTAAATATGCATGAGTGCCCACAGTCTTGTATATTTTACAGGCCAGTGCTTGGAGAAGAAAGGAGGTAAAGTGATTATTGGGGCAGAGCTTCTGGTCAAAAACTTGGAGAAAATGGACCGTTTATTTTGTCCTTATTTATTATTCTGGTTAATTGAATTGTATTGCTAGGACTAGTAATTCCCTAACTATACCCTGATGCTGCAAAGACCCTGAATCTGAAAATTCACCATCTCAGACTTGTCAAGGCCCTACAGTATATATGTCAACGGGAGAGGCACCTATTTAAATTTGACGTTTTCATGGTCTCAAAAATGCCTGAAAAATTTTAGCAATTTGCAAAAAAAGGCATGTTTTGGGTTTTTGCTAACATCACATTTTTTAATGATCCGGATAAATTGAGTTTTTTTGTAATAAATAAGCTATCGGACGTAGGAGTTTGGCTGTTTTGTTTTAAATAAAATATAAGATAAATTAGGATTTTAGTAAATCGCCCCTTTGTGTAAGTATTTTATGTTAAAGTTTATGAAATAACACTGAGGTCCAAATAACCAGTACTTGTGCAAAAACATTTTTCAATAACAAGAAAAGTCTGGCTCCTAATGTGCCACCTTGGGTGCAGGATACCTAAAGGGGCTATATGCCATCTTGTTCAGTAAGACTAATTGATTAGACTTTTTTTCCCCTGTTGTTCTAATCACAAATATATTGTTTTTTTTTTTGGTATTTCTTTACTTAAACAGGCAAATGTAAGTTACTCCACATTTGGTCCTAAACCAAACTTAATGCTGTACTAGGAGAAGGACAAGCCAGGTGACCAGTAATGTCCCAACAAACAATAGCGAGCACACGTTTGCTTTCAAGATAAGTGGAAAGAGTTGTTGCTTTTTTATCCCTGTACTTGTTAGTAACAGAAATTCGCAATTCAATGTTGTTTCAATATTAAGAGTTCCTCACTTGCTTAGTTTTATTGACTTGTAATATCGCCATATTAGATAACTTGGTAATCCTGGAGCTTTTAAAGGGGATGTAAAGTCAAAAATAATACTGTATATATATATATATATCTTCGCTGTAAAAGAAGCATCTTTGCAATATACTTTATTTAGAAATTCTGTGCCGTTTTTATAAAATAAGCATTCTTCTGCCAACTTTTGTATCCTCTGCCTCTCAAAGTTGCACACTGGAATCCTATGAAAGCTTCAGGGACAGAGCAGTGCAAAAAGATTAGATACTCCACATTCTGAAGGGCGGGGGGTTGCTGTTCGGAGCAGCGTATCGGGGAATATTGTAACATACTTACTGTGATACTTGTTTTCCTGTACGAACTCCATATCATTACTTACTGGGTTAACCCCTCCCCAATTCTCCCATGAGAAGGACCCTCCCAAAGTCTTTAAAAACCGGCCACACCCACCTACCAGCGTCTATTTAACAAGCTTCTAAATCACTTGAAAAAAGGGCGGGTCGTACTGACATGGAGTTCGTACAGGAAAGGAAGATCACGGTAAGTATGTTACAATCTTCCTTATTCCATTTACGAACTCCATGTCAGTACTGGGACATAGCATGGTAGTATTTTCTCAGTGGGAGGGTAATAGGCTCTTAACAAGAATCTGGCAAGACATTGAAAGAGCCCGCTCATGCAACTTCTATAAGTGAACGTTGAGACTCCAGGTTCCAGGACTTCCAGAATAAGTTACAGGGATAAGAATAATCTTATAGCATAGACTCTATATAACAGAGAAAGAGACGTTAGCCCAGCGTCAGTGTGAGAAAAGCTGAATGAGCTGAACGCTTCTAGAAGAAAAGAGAGAGGGATGAATACATCCCTTCACCTGACAAACTCACAGTTTGAAATACTCTCCTACTCACCAGAAAGCATCCATCACATGTATGCCTAGTTTCAGTGCATATTTGTAAGGCACCTGTTAGAAACACTTGGTAGGAGTGAAAATCCCAAACAGACCTCTTTGTATGTGTGGCCCATTGTGGAACATAAACAAAAGTGCCGGGCATAAAAATGCACAGTGAGGCGCATTTGAGGCATGCACTATAATGCCTAAATATCTGATTGTTTAGCAGTTAGATCTACTCTAACAGAAAAGCAATCCCAGAGAACAGGGACCAGGGCACCCGAGACTTATCTGGGGTGAGAATTACTTACTCCATGTATGATCCTTTCAGTGGAGAAACTGGTACCAACCTCCTGATGTAGAAGATAATGGCAGTGGGTTACCTAAAGAACAAAACCCCAGTTGGCCGGCAGAGCATAGCCTTGTGAGACAGATAGAACTGGTCACCCATAAAGGATTTAAAGTAAAATAATCCAAGCAATACTATGATAATCACAAGAGCCACAGGGGTAGGCTGTAGAGTAACCTGGAGAGATGTTCAGATTCTCATGAGACAATCCGATTTCCTCCCTCATGTAAGGAGCATTTGTACAGGTAGGAGATTTCAGTCATCCTATATCATACGATCTCCCTCAATGTTCTGCATTATAACAATGGCAAGGGTTAGCCCTGCGATCGTATGCCTTGTGTGTTAGCGTTTTGTTAACTGACTATATTGGAGGTAGCCAAATCCTTACACCGATAATCAGGCTGCCCACTATAGGGCATGCAGAGGATGAGCTTAAGCATAGGTATGTAACCGTGAGGATGCGGGTTCAATACTGGTGTTTTGGGAGGACACAGACGTAAGGAGAGGGAAGAATCAACGCCCACTAAATGATTCCGTCATTTGCAGTATAAATTGGTACCCATTTGGTATGTAAGAACAGCTAGCCCGAAACATGGAAACCCCATAACTAGGAGACTGGGCAAACTGACTCTGTCTAACTTTTAGACACAGACCAGAAAACTGGCTCTTAGGCCACAGTGATGTTCTGCTTTTGCTGGCATTATGACTAAAGACTCCTACTCCAAACAGCAATGTTCAGTCTGTACCCATGATATTTTATAGCATGGCATCTAACTGCAAGGAGCTCTTATATAGGTAAGATTTAATAAAAACCAATTATGCACCCTACTGACTGAACAAAGGTAATCTCAGAGGGATGTGATGCGTGTCATGACAGTAAGCTAATTGGTAGTATGCGCCAGTGCATAATTCTGTGTGGTAATCACCCCAGACAGCTCTAAGGAGGGACTGAGAAGCTAACCAGCTAAGGGCACAATCAGGTCTGGACTTCAGAGTACAGACACGGGCATAACTACTGATGAAGCAGATCCTGCGGTTGCAGTGGGCCGAGGAGGATTAAGGGGGCCCCATGGGGCCAAAACGATGCTGAACCTCAACATATATGTTAGTAAAACAGGACAACCCCTGGACATGTGGGGGGGAGTAAAAATGTATTTGCTGTAGGGCCTGGTGACATTTAGTTACACCACTGAACAGAGGGGGGCCAATTAACTCCACACCAGCCCTCTAAACTGCGACTCTCCATAGCATCGTAAGGCAGAACCAACAGATTGCTAGTATGAGCTGGGTATGATGCATATAGGATAGTTGCAGCCAGGAAAAGACAGCTGTGTGCTTTCACGCCTATCACTGCCTCTGTCAGGGCCTGTAAAATCATATACATACATACCCCCCTCCACACATATATATATATATATATATATATATATATATATATATATATACAGATATCCCATACACCTATATACCTATATACATACACAAATATGCCCACATGTAAATAATACACATAATACTCGTGTATGTAAGACTCTTATGCAGAACACTCACATGAACACGTAAAGGTTAAGCATTCATTCTGAAGGTATTGGCTTTGTTAGGATAAGCATACTCCGACAATTTAGAGTCACCATAAGTGATCCTTTAGGAACCACCAATAGGGTGTAGAGCCATGGTGCTACCATGTATTAACCCACATGCTTTATCATAGCAGATTACTATATAGGCCTCTGAGGATCCTGAAATACTGCTCTCTGGCAGAGTACACTGGCCAACCCCAGAGCTCCAGCTATGGATATTGAATGTGCCTATTTGACAGGAAAAAAGGAGCAAACTGTTACTTTCAGCTGAGACCATTCTGGTGTGCATACAGTTAGCCAGGTCTCAGAGATTATTACCCGACTCCAACATCCAGAAGTGGATCAATTCTCTGGAAACTCAGGTACTGTAGCTGATCACATGATTACAGTCAGGTGAGGGTACACATACAGTTAGCCAGTTTTCAGAGGTTATTCTATGACTCTGCACTAGCTGATCTTTGGCCCTCCAGTCATGCCGATTGTGAATTGCAACACAAAACTGGGAAAAACATTGTGTTGTATAATAAATACCTGTAATCCAGTGGTGTCCAACCTGTGGCCTGAGGGCCCAGGATGGATTTGAATGCGGCCCAGCTTGAAATGCTTGGTTCCCAAGAAAACGTCATGTTGCAAAGGATATAGGAGTAGGCGGGGGGGGGCCCATTGACCAGTTAGTAGTAATAATAATATAATAATAAGTCTATTTTATATCCATGTGTCCCATATTCCAGTGTATAGCTCTATCTGGTTATCCAACTGGTATTGTAGTTCTTTTTGGTGCATTTTCTTTACTTTTACAAATCAAAAGTGTTTGTGAATTTTATGTGTGGCCCCAGACAATATTTCTGGACACCCCTGCTGTAATCCATATAACAGAGGCTTGAGACGCTCCTACTGTCTGTATTAACCCGATACCTTAACACTGGAGAATGCATTCATAAGACATTCAGAAATAAGTTAATTAGATCCTGCAAGTCAAAGATACAATCACAGCAACATGTGATACATAGTTTGGATTAGCTGCTATTTAGAGCAAGCATACAGTATATCAGAGCCTAGCAGCCAGCCAGTCCAGGGATGCATTCATAAGGGCTACTGGTTTCAGGAGAGCAATAGCTGCAGCACATCACCTTACAGAACACATAGCAGCAATCATTAGGGCTATTGTTCTCAGGTATACAAATGTCCAGAATTCAGTACACTGCAGTTCTACATAGGATGGTGTTATCCGCTAGCACTATTGGATTAGGATGAGCAACTAGCCATAACTCTGCATCCGGTGCTGGTTTCAGGTGAGCAAATAGTCAGAACCTTGTACAATGCAGGTAAGCAAAGGATCAGCTCAGTACACTTCAGAACAGAATATGATCATGTTCCTTACCTGTTGCTCCTTATTCCAGGCTGTAACCAGGTCTCCAAAAGCCACACATTGCAGGGCATCAAGTTCATTGTTAATGGGCCTCATAAATTACTGTTAGCAGCAGTACTTACCAGATCCAAGTTTCAGTCTGAGTTAGAGAGTCTTCTCCACTTGTAGCTGGCAGTTGCACAGCAGTCACCTTTTGATTATACTCAGCTGGTGTCTGTACAGACAGAGGAATCACATAATTGTAATCAGTGGGTGGTCGCTTTACTAGTGGAACCCACTGATTAAGGCTGGGGACAGACAGGGAGATTCTGTCGCCTGGAGGCGACAATCTCCCCGAACTTCCTTCTCCCTGTCCGTCGCTAGTTTAAATGACAAAGCGCTGTGCACACGCGGTGCGGCGATTCCGGAAATCGCCGCACCGCGTGTGCACAGCGCTGGCGCTTTTTCATTTAAACAGCGACGGACAGGGAGAAGGAAGTTCGGGGAAATTGTCGACTGCTATTAAACGCCAGGCGACAGAATCTCCCTGTCTGTCCCTAGCCTAACTCAGCTGCTGTCTGCAAAAGCAGGCTACCAAAAGTAACTAAATTGGATAATTGGTGTCTCTTACCAGAGCAAAATCTGCCACCTTTCTAGCTGAAGCTATAAGGCAGGCTTTTTATTTATTTTTTTAATGACCTTTTACCTTAGGAAAGTCTTCTGAGGGAGGCAGCAGCCATGACACCTGCCCTCCATTGAAAAGAAAAAAACAAAAGAAAACAGGAGGCAGTAAGGCTCAGGCCCCTAACTAATTATGCCAAATAACTGGCTGACCCTCTAACTGCCACCTCCCTCGCCCATCTGTAAAAATCAAGGGTGTGTAGGGGCCACATACACCACTGCCAATGGACGCCTTTTGGGCAGGCCGGGAAGGCACACTGGATAGGGGAACAAGCACTTGCCGCCAAATGTTCTGACAGCAATACGGAAAAAGCAAATGAAATATAGGCCGACCAGGAGTAGCAAACATTGCACACAGTGCCTTACCTGATCCAGACGCTGAAGTACTGAGGACTCCAAGATATGAGGCCACATGCTGGGGAACAAAACCCCTGTTCCTAGGACGCCGTATGGGCAGGCCTAATGCTTTCCCAAGGTTAAAAGAACAAACATCTTTGCTTCCCATGAGAGCAAAATTAGAAGGAAAAAAAAGATGCCAGTAGGTGGATGTGGCCAGTCTTTAAAGGCTTGGGGAGGGTCCTTCTGATGGGAGCTTGGGGGAGGGGTTAACCCAGAAAGTACTGACATGGAGTTCGTAAAGGGAAATGAACACTGGCAAAAAAATGCTTGTTTTATAAAAATGGCACTGAATTTCTAAATAAAGCTATATTGCAAAGAAATGTTTTTTAAGGTGGAGAAGAGGTAGTTGCAATATTATTTTTTGACTATACATCCCCTTTAAAGTAGAAGGAAAGCTACCGAAGCAGTTTATTGACAACGGATTAGCCACAATAGTGGAAGCTACAACACTATATGTATTCTGCATCATACTAGAGTAAACGGCTTTAGAAGCTCTGTTTGTTTAGTATAGCATCTGCCATATTAGCTGGGTGTGAGGTCACTTCCTGCCCATGTCTCTCCCTACTTACTCATAGCTCTGGGCTCAGATTACAGCAGGGAGGGGTGGAAAATTGAAGGGGAGAGGGAAAGAGGAGTAAACCGAGCATACTCAAGCCCTAGCCCTGGAGGTTTATGCTGAAAACAGGAAGTCAAATACAGAAGCCCATGTATAAACAGTATAGGAAATAACTGCTGTTTCTTTTGACAGAGGACTCAGAGCAGCATTACCTTTTTGCTAAAACTTTCCAGTATATTCATGTATGTATGTCATGTTAATGGCCTGGCTGAAGTGGACCATAGCTACTGTTTTGCCATAAGTAGTTACCTTTATTTATAGTTTCTCTTGCTTTCAGCTATATTTAGCTATATTTATGCCTCTGTGTGCTATAGCATTATAAACCATTCTGACAGCATGTGTAATATATGAAGAATCTGTCATAGTGAAATGGTGGAGTTCACTTTTTTTTTTGTTTGTTTCAATGTATCCTAGATAAAACAAGCTGTTGTGTTACCAACTGAACGGAAAGTTTACGGTTCAGAGGTAAAGCTATCATGCTCTGGCCGCACATTTCCCCCTTCCTCAGCACTCATTTTGACCCCAGCCATTGCTGTTTTCTAACCCAGAAACCAAAGCTTCCGTTGGTTTTTTTTTTTTCTGTTTTGGCTCTCAAGCTCTCATTTCACCCATGGGGGTTTCTGCACTGAGCCTCGCATGGAGCATAAGGCGGTGCGCCAGTTTATGTAGGGGCTGAGCTTTTTATCGGAAGAATTATTTACGACTTTTATTTGTGGCACCCATCTACCCGCTGAAAAAAATGTTGCATGCTCTTGGGTTTGAACACCTTTTAGATGTTGGACTTACACCTATTGCACTGTTCAGTATTTGCACAGTGATGTGTTGCAAGGTTTAAATGCTTTGTCCGGTATAAACTAGATTTAATGATAGGAATTCTGTTTGTATCACTTTAAAAAACCCTCTGCTGATGTGTCTGTGTGTTTAAATACCCTCCTAATCTCACCCCAGGTCAGTAACCTTGGGCTATAAATGTAAACAGTGCTCCAGCCAATTAGAAAATTGTGCCATTTTCAGCCCATGCGGAGATTCTGGCAAGCATGTCGGGGGGGGGGGGGG
>CM044433.1:79752255-79770858 GCA_024363595.1 Xenopus borealis | reverse complement strand
TCCCCTTCTTCCTGGTGCAGAGTGAAGCCCAGCCCCTTAGTTTACTGAGCAGTCCATTGTAAACCATGTAACACATCAGTTATTTACCACTACTTCAAAGTCATTCTATGGAGTTTGTAACTCGAGTGGATCTGTACAGCATCTAAGGGTATACCCGTAATTGCTTGCCCTGGATTGATTGTAGCATCTGCATCAATGGCAAGCTTTTTAGGAGATGGGTTATCAGCCCACTTGACTTCACTTCCAACTTAGCCTGGTGACAACACCTTCTGCAGCTCTAGGGGGATCAACTGAGTTCTCTCTGCTTGCAATGCTGAATTTAACTATGCCCTGTTTTCTTTTTTTTTTTTTCTGTCTTCATTTCTCCTTCACTCTATTTATGTCTGGGCCCAATCCTGTGTTTTAATATTTTTTTTTTTCTTTATTTGTTTGGGGGGCTTTTCAGTCAGTCACTTGTTCACCTGTTCACTTAGGGTTGTGCAAAGAAGCATCTCAAAGCCCCAAAATCGATACAAATGCAGTGGCCCCTATAAAACAGCTCAGGGCTCAGTTTTTCTTGTCTTGAACTGCCTTTTTGCAGCCAGCATAAACATCTGTGGTGTGGCAAGATTTGACACAGACTTGTATCAGTATGTTTATAGGTGGGTTTAAAGAGATACATTTGCCACTGCAAATTAAATGCTTTTTGAAGCAGAGGCAGCATCTAGTTGGTCTTCATTGATTTCAAGTGAACTCCTGTCCTGTAACAATTGTTAGCTGCTAGCACTGCTCATATGTCTCGCTGCGTTAGTTTTATTCCCCTGAACCAGCTGCCTGTGTCTACCAATTGCCCTTAATTGGCCAGTTCTCACAGCAGATGTCTATGGGGGATTAGTATCTCTCTTTTTAATATACAGTATATACTTGAATTGTGCCAGACCACATCCATTGGGACACAGTATGTCACGGATACAAACTTGACATACTGTTTTAATGCTTTTATCAATACCTTAACTCCATATTCTGGTTTTCTTGTTAACAGTGATGTAGTACACAAACATTTTTTAGAATCTTTGTACACATCAGTGCCATGAATGCTAAGCATCACTGCCAACGGTACGGTTTGATGTTTTAAAAACATCAAATAGCCAAACATAATCTCATTATAACATTGTGGTTCTACTCCTTAAGTACTTTACTGCCACCAATACTTTTTTTTTTTATCACTGAAGATGTTGAACATATCAATGAGCAATTGCTCTCTAAAATATTTGCACTCATTTCTTTTTGGGAATTCCCTGGCTACTTAGAAGTATTAAAGGAAAAATGTCTTCATACTTTGCATATACCTAAGAAATACATTGATCTTTCTTCTCCTTACTCCATCTGTCTTTTTTTTTTCTTCTTCTTCTCCTGTGTTTTGTTTTGATTTTTTTCACCTGTCTCTTTCTCTTCTGCCACCCCTCTGTGGGTAGACTCAGGAGGAGCCTTCAGTGCAGGGCGAAGACTCAGAAAAGCCACTGGGGACAGACCAACGGGGCCTCCTCCCGAAAGTCTCCATCCCAATGCCTGAGGAAAAATCCATGGGGAAGTGCCGTCTGCACCCACTCCTTCTTCCTAACCCACAAATTCCATTTCTTATGTCCTTTTTCCTCTTCCTAGCAGTGACACTTTGGTGGCTGGTGTTTTTGTGAGCGCTGATCTGTTGGTTTGTCCTTTTCTCTCTGTAATATTCTCTTTTTTAAGTGTATTTCCACTTCCCACACTAATCATAAGTGTAAAATATAGGCCTTTTACTTCTTGCTGGCTACAGATAAGTTTCATTATTTTCTATAAGGCAGGTGGTCATTTTCTATAAGGCAGGTGGTCTTTTATGTCCCTATAAAACAATCTATTTCTAGCCACTTTAAAAGTACTGTATGCCCTGATGTATTTCATTGGTCTTTTTTAGGAAATGCTTAGTGTTACCTCTTGCTCCTTTAGGCTGGGCCTTCACCCAAGGACTGTGGCACGTGAGATATTTGACCACCACACTGCTGTAGCAGAGAGCTGTCAATCAATATTCCCTGTGTGTTATCAGCCATGACTGAAATCACTTTCTCTGTCTTAATTGCTCAACTAAGTCCTGAGTTTCCTAATTTTATATTGGAAAAAAGATCTCATTAGTCGCAATCTGTATTTTAAAGAACAAGGATATTTAAACCAAAGTAGTAGCTAGAAATATTGTACATTATGTTGTGGGCTTATCAAAGCCCTTTAGCAGTAAGGATCTGTCTCCAAAGATGCCCCAGTAGCTCCTCATCTTCTTTTCTGCTGATTCACTGCACATGCTCTGTGCTGCTGTCACTTACTGAGCTTAGGGACCCACTCACAATATAGAGAACACATAAAATAGATATGTTACAATATAAGGCTGATTAGTCATTAATACAGATAATTGCTACACGAAACAATTGCAACTAGCATCATAATTTAATTATCCTCCCAATAGCATCATCTTAGATTACAGGCCAACCTCATTTTCTGCTTGATAAGCTTCTCAACAGCTGCTCAGAACCAAATGAGCATGTGAGTGTCTCAGACACTTTCCAAGATGGTGAACCCCTGTGACAAGTTGGAAGTCCTGGATCATTGCTGCTATTGACAAGCTGGTGCAATAAGTTAAGTATATAAAACATGGCATTTTAGCCGTTAATTTTTAGGGTTTAATTCTCCTTTAAATTTTGAGATTTAAAATACAGAGTGACTCTTGAGAGCTGGCTACATAAAATCTCTTTAATGTGGGTGTGTGTACAGCCGTTTATATATTCATATTTCCTAATTTTAGATTGTCTTTTTTTTTATCCATTATTATTGGATGCAGCTGCCAAATTGTTGTTCACTAAATGCAGTGTTATTGTTCTATGCCCCGCATCAAATGTGTAGTAATCTAGAGATATACATAACACCGAAAAATTGAATCTCACTTGCACAGTACACTACCTTTCTTAAAAGGTTTTCAATAACAGACTGTTACGAAGACTCTTAGCGGCCTTATGCATTTAGGTACAACAGTGTTCCTTAATAATATACTTGCTCTGTGAATATTTGTAAAAATGCTCCTGAACTGTTCCTTGTACTGGTCCATAGTGGCCTTTTTATCTGTATACCCATACCTTGTTTGACTCAACCATGTAAATCTGAGCATGATGGGCGCCCCTGTATTTAGCCATTTACCTTTGTAAGCATAAAGGAGGACACGCTATTTAAAGAGACGACACGCCGTCACATTGTGAAGTTGAGCGCTAAAGATACGCTGATAAACCTCACTGCAGACCTTTATGTAGTGTCACAAATCCTTCCACTTCTTTCTGTACATGTGAAAGGAAGCATACGATTGCCTGTCGAGTCTGCTCCTAGACCTACCTGCATACCTTTTAACAAAATCTCTCATGACTTTCTAATCTGACCTGACATTGCAGCTCTGTGGCACGAGAAATCAAAGACTGTGAGACATTCCATGTGTAAAACCTTGCCATTCCAGATTTTCTCTATCAACGACTTCTCTTAATTCACTTCACTAAATGACTAAATCAGAAGATAGAAGAAATAATCGATTTCATTAATGGAAAAGAATATCAATAAATGCCATTTATTGACCTGGTCTTGTCTTTTTTTTTTCTTCTTCGATATTCAAATGTAACAATACTAAGATAACCAGTAACATTTTTTTTAAACTACATATAATTTTTATCTAGTCTATGTAAAAACCATTCTGCTTCAAGTAGTGTAATCACTCAAAAATGCATTTGCATACATATTTGAGCAGTTATGCAACGTGAGACCATTCTCAGCCTGCCTCCCTTCCCTTGCTGATGTGAGAACAGGTGGGGAGTTTGTTACTTCTATAGGGAAAGCAGACCCTGCAGTCTGAACCCCCCATGCAACCACAGGGTCTGCTTCTTCTATAGTTATGATGCTGCCAAAAGGCAGTGGCAGCCTAAACTCCCCGTGTAGTTTAACCTTAAAGGAGCAGTTCACCTTAAAGTTAACTATTAGAGGCAAATTTACTATTATTCCCCATAATTAGCTCGACCAAATTCACAATTCGATAAGTATTCGACCATCGAATGCTTATCGAATTGTTTTAGGCTATAATTTTGCTCGATATCCGATTTCTTGATGAATTTGTACGATCGGATACCATTTCATTCAAGCGTCCGAAAAATTTGTACGATTCGACCGATCGAACGCTCCGATCGTACGAATGGTATTCGGGCAGGACTTAGCCTCAGAAGCCTATGGGGGGCTTCCCATAGGCTTCTATTGCAATTCGGTAGGTTCAATCTGGCGAAGTAGGCAGTCGAATAACTTTAAAATTTTAATTCCTACTATCATCGAATAATTGAATATACGATCATTCCATCTATTCAATGATCGAATAGGCCAAAATTCACTTTACAATTTCACAAAAAAATTTGTACGATCGTTATTCAATCGAACTTCGATCATTTCACGTGAATTTCGTAAATTGGCCCCTTAGTATGTTATTGAATGCCCAAATCTTAGCAAATTTTCAATTGGTCTTCAGTTTTAAGCCTAACCAAATGCAAACCACATGACTTTAAAGGGGTGGTTCACCTTTACGTTAACTTTTGGTATGTGATAGAATGTCCAATTACAAGCAACTGTTCCGTTGGCCTTCATAATTTATTTTCTATAGTGTTCTTTATTTGCCTTCTTCTTCTGACTCTTTCCAGTTTCAAATGGGGTTCATTGACCCTAGTTAAAAACAAAAATGCTCTGTAAGGCTACAAATTAATTGTTACTGCTACTTGATATTACTTGTTTTACTATTCAGGCCTCTCTTAGTCATGCTCCAAGCTCTTATTCAAATCAATGCATAGTTGCTAGGGTAATTTGAATCCTAGCAACCAGATTGCTGAAACTGCAACTGGAGAGCTGTTGAATAAAAAGCCAAATAACTCATAAACCACAAATAATGAAAACCAATTGCAAGTTGTCTCAGAATATCACTCTCTACGTCATACTAAAGTTAAATCAAAGGTGAAAAATCCCTTTAAAGCTCTGAAAGCTCTGAAAACTGAAAACGACCAAATCAGAAAATATATGCATTTCGTTAATCTCTAAAGTACTATTTCTAGAAGTACTATAAAATCTTTTACTTGTGGATTTGTATTCTCATTTTTACTGTGAATTTGCCTTGCATATTTCTTTGTAACAATATTATTTGTAATCAAATCCATTATCAGGAAACCTGTTATCCAGAAAACTTTGAATTACAGAAAGGCCGTCTCCCATAGACTCTATTGTATCCAAATAATCTAATTATAATGTATAATAATGATTACAGATGTATCCCTTATCCAGAAAACCCCAGGTCCTGAGTTTTATGGTTTCCTATACCTGTAAATCCAAAATTCACTTTCCTTTAAGGATTGTAAGAATTGCAGCCATTATGGCAAATCTGGAGAACTGATATCAGATACCAGTGATGTGTTCATTTGCTTGTGGTTCTCCGTGTCCATAAAGGGACAACTATTCCAATTCCTGGCATGATATAGCCTTGAAGAAATAAAAATGACAGGTATGTGCCTCCAATTATTTTACAGTAATCAGGCAACCTATGTCCGACAGACTTCCAAAATTCTCAGTTGGCTCATATTAACATCAGTTCTGAACTTTGATTGGTTACCCATATGACTGTGCAAACTAACCCTCATATGTAAAAAGAGGCACTTAGGTTGTGCAAATACAGTGCAAGTACATAATAACCAATAAGCTTTTGGCTTCTGAACAGGTGACCAGTAAATGTTTCTTGCTGGTTGCAGTGGGTTACTACTCCTGGGCAAACTTATGGGGGGAATGTAATAAAAGGTGCAAAGTTTGCTACTGGTCTAATCACCTATAGGAGCCAATCAGCAGGGATAGGAATCCGCAAACATCTGCACCTGGACATAGTGCATATGGCAGTTAGTACCTTTTATTACATAGCCCCATTACAGGTTTTAATTTTCTACGTTTATAAATTCTGTCATTAAGTGTCGTTAAACAAATCGCTCTGTCCTTGAAATGCTTCAGTATTCCGAAATCTTGTAAGCTTTCACCTTTATACATAACATGAGCAAGTGTTTTAAAAAAACAATGTTAATTAGGAAGCAGCGGTTTGTTATGTGCAGCACAAAATGTTTCCTGTCCTTTCTTAAAAAGGTTGCTTTGAAGCAAGCTGGTCACATATAGATTGTATGTGTGTGTGTCCAGAGGCCTGCATTGTATAAACTTGCCAGTAAACATGTGTAAGTTGTAAACTTTTTGTGTATTTAAATCATACTTTACCACCCCTCTGTCAGTCTCCTGTTCAGTGGCTGATGTGAGAATCAGATTTCCACACCTGTAGTCAACAGCCCATTTTTTACGTCTACAGCTTTCCTTAGAAGCCGTATGTTTTAGCTGTAAGGGCGAAATTGCAAGCGGTACGCAATTTTATTTTTATTAATTTCAATCTCCAAATTTCTGCAGCCTCCACTAGTGAAAACACAAACCGTCACCATCTCCAATGCAACAAGCAGTGAAAAGGGCGAGATTCCAACGAAGGAGGTTCCCTTGGTACACACCGAGACCAAAACAATCACGTACGAAGCAGCCAAAGTAAGTACAACTTGTACAGATCCTCCACTATTTACTGTATAGCCTAATGCAGGGATCCCCAACCTTTTGAACCCATGAGCAATATGAAGAGGTAAAAGGAGTTGGGGAGCAACTCTAGCATGGAAAATGTTCTTGTGGTGCCAAATAAGTGCTGTGATTGGCCATTTGGTAGCCCCTATGTGGATTGTCACCTACACTGAGGCTTGATTTGGCAATATACCTGGTTTTTATGCAGCAAAACTTGCCTCCAAGTTATGCACCTGCTCTGAGGCCACTGGGAGCAACATCCAAGGGGTTGGAGAGCAACATGTTTTTCACCAGCTACTGGTTGTTGATCACTGGCCTGGAGCTCTGGAAATATTCTCTTTCAGCAACACCACAATCACACTGTAAACAATCACATTCAGAGTTAGATGTTCTAAACAAAGTACCCATACATATATTTTTACCTCTTTTCAGTCTGATGAAGTTAACAGTGACCAGGAACCTGGCATTCTACTAACCGCTCATACCATCACTTCTGAGACCACAAGTAGCACCACCACCACCCAGATCACAAAGGTGAGATGTGCTGTAAAATACACAGGGATGCATCAAATCCTGGATTTTAGGCATTGCAATTTTTGAATAGGCTTTTGGCCAAATACAACATTTATCCATTCAGTGCATCCCTTTAAATAAGAGCCTGGTCATTATTATATTATTTCTGGGTAACCTTTACTGATCAATAATGATACATTTCAAATTCAACAATTTATTTTCTGCATAAAATGTTTCCAATGCAATTGCCTGAATTATTTCTCTGCTTGTGATACTCAACTAGCACTAGCCACTTTAGCGTCCACAGAATGCCATTCAACTCTCCAAAAAAGTCACCTTATGAAGTGACATGGGTATCAATAAATGTATCAAGTCAACTTTCCTGACTGTTAGGAAATAAAATCCTAACATTAAAGTTTTATTGTAAAAATGTATATAGCGGTAACAGGAAAGTGCTTATAATCTCTGAGGAGGTGCCCAACATTTGGCACCATATTGGTGGCAAACAATTCTACTGAGTTTATTACAGGGGTTGTTTATTAAAGTCTGAATGCCAAAAAAATTAACCTTTTTTAGTGG
The DNA here is from genome assembly GCA_024363595.1 of Xenopus borealis. Classification (NCBI taxonomy): domain Eukaryota; kingdom Metazoa; phylum Chordata; class Amphibia; order Anura; family Pipidae; genus Xenopus; species Xenopus borealis. The sequence continues at coordinate 79,763,112 of CM044433.1, read as the reverse complement.
AAAAAAAACTGAATTTTCCATGATTTATTATACCCCGTAGCTGCTAAAAGTCCAAATCCAAAAATACTCCGATCTCCAAGCTGTTGGCGTCCTGCAGAAGTCAATGGCAAAGGTCCAATTTCAAAATAGAAGGCATCATGGACTGCACTGAGTTTTACCCCAAAAATACATAAGAATCAAGGGTTTCAAGCAACTTTCACGAAAAATTTTAGCGTTTCTGGCATATAACATTTTTTCCCCACAAAAATGCAAATTGTTTGCATCTTCTGCAAAAACACCAATTCTTCGCATTTTTTCCCCAAACCAGTTTTAGCATGCTTTTCTAAGATAAATAACTTCCAGGCGTGAATTCTTAAAAAAAAATTGTATTTTGATAAATAACCCCCTAATGGGGTTATGTAATTAAAGGCACTAAGTTTGCCCAGGGGCAGTAACCCATAGCAACCAATCAGCAGCTAGCGTTTACTAGTCACCTTTTTAAATGCAAGCATCTTATTGGATGCCATGGGTTACTGCTCCTAGGCAAACTTAGTGCCTTATATTACATATGGGGGTTACTTTTTAAATACTTTGAGCAGATTTATAGTGATCCAAATTACAGAAAGATCTCTTATGCAGAATACCCCTGGTCCTAAGCATTCTGGATAATGGTTCCTACACCTGTAGTAAGTGCAACTATATCATTCCATATTGAAACACTGCTGTCTATCATCCAGAATGCCTGGGACCGGAGGGTTTTCCAGATAAAGGGGGGTTTCTGTCAATTGATTAACCATATCTTAAGTCTACTTAAAGCAATGTTTAAACAATAAAGAGAAATGATGCCCCACTTTTTGACATGGACTCATTTTTATATTGGTGGTAGAAAGATTATCTGGGAAGCAGATGGACTTCCAGTCTAAAGGGGGTGGAAAACTGCTTTTAGCAAGCTCAGAAACATACTACCATGGTTTCCTTTCACAATTCAGAGCTTTCTGGATATTGGGTTTCCAAATAAGAGGTCTATAACTGCTGATTCTTACGGCTTACATGAAGCACTGTATTTACACCTAAACATTCTAGAGTACATCAGCCATATCTTTTACTCCAAATGTGGTTCTAATAAAACATATATTGATTAATAGGCATAAGGTTTACCTAGGTGTAGTAACCCAGAGCACCGTATAGGATTCATTGCTATAGGTCAGGGGTGTCCAAACTGCAGCCCTGAACGGATATGAATGCAGCCCAGTTTGAAACGCTCCGTTCCCGAGAAAATGTTATGTTGCATGAGGAGGGGGACTCTGCCCATTGCCCAGTTAGTAATAATAATATAATGATAATAAGTCTATTTAATATCTGTGTCCCTTATTCCAGTGTATAGCACCATCTGGTTATCCAACTGGTATTGTTTTCTTTTTTCTTTACTTTTACAAATCAAAAGGGTTTGTGTATTTCATGTGTGGCCCCCAGACAATTTTTTCCAATGTGGCCCTCGAAGCCAAAAGTCTGGACACCCCTGCTATAGGTGACTAGTCTGGTAACAATGCAAACATTTGTTTTTACCCTTTAGACTGTAAAAGGTGGCATCTCAGAGACGCGCATAGAGAAAAGGATAGTCATCACAGGAGATGGAGACCTAGATCATGACCAGGTAGGAAGTCAATCTATCTGATCTGCTGCTGGTTTTTACTGCCCAACTCGTTAAACATAAACCCTATCTCAGTGTAAATGTATTCTCTATGTTGGACAATGACACAAAACCGTTTTACATTCTACTGCCAGCAATGCAAATACTTTTTGCTGCTCCTATATACTGTATAAGTGCAGTACCTCACACACTACCAGCTCAGCTGCAGTATCTCTCACACTCAGGACTGGACTGAGAATCAAAATAGGCCCTGGCATTTCAGGTACACAGAGGCCCAATCAGCCCACATAGAGGCCCAAACAGCCCCCACCAGCCCACTAAATACTGACTTTCTATGGCACCTTATAGCAGCCCATCTGGCATTTGCCCTAACCCACATATTGCCAGTCCGGGCCTGCCTGAACCCCCTCAGGACCAGCCAGACCATTGTGTTGGAACAAATCTGGCATAAAAATGCTGTCCAGTGCATGGCATGCACCTGGGGCCGGGAACTAATAGTTCTGTGATTATCATGGTATTTCATGAACACAGAGACCCTAACAGCCCCCACCAGCCCACTAAATACTGACTTTCTATGGCACCTTATAGCAGCCCATCTGGCATTTGCCCTAACCCACAGATTGCCAGTCTGGGCCTGCTCACACTATCCTCTCATTCCTGATGGTCACAACTGGCCCTGACTTTGCATATTTTAAAAATAAATCTAAGGTAGTTAGGAAGAATCTAGAAACTGTTTGTTTTGATTTATGGCTATGACTCGCCATAGCATACTTTTTTGTTTATACACAGTCCAGTTTTTTTCAGTTTTTCTTAAAGGGCACCTTTTGGGCAAAGATAATAGAGCCGCACTCCAGTTGGGGGTAATAGCAGTTTTTAAATTGGCAGCACCATTACAAGGACACTCACACAGGTGCACTTAAACACCCAATTTCAACAGTTGAGCAGTTCTGTTCAGTTCATGATCTCACTTGTCATTGTTCATCGTGTGAGATGCACATTATATGTTTCTAACCGAACGACTGAAGTCACCTATTTTTAACTAAATTGTCCCATTCACAGGGCGACTCTCATTGCTATTTATCTTTTATCTTCAGGTCTTGGTTCAAGCTATTAAAGAAGCAAAGGAGCAGCACCCAGACATGTCTGTTACCAAGGTTGTCGTTCATCAAGAGACAGAAATAGCTGAAGATTAACTACAGGAGGTATTTCAGTTTGTAATTATAACCTTCACTTTATTTACTTAAAATGACATCCAAAGAGGTTAAAACAGAATAGGTATGGAGACTTACCTTAATTACTAGACTGTGTTGCTAATTGTAATGATTAGAAAATGAATATAGCTCACACAAAAAAAAAACAGTACATCACAGTGCAGTTTGTTTGCCTTGCCAGGAAATAGAACGTTTGCACAACATATTGAAATCGTGATTTTCTTTTGACTCCACTGAGTAGAATTTCACTACTGTTGGGGCCCTGCAAGCTTTTGCTGAACTTTTTACATACCCTTTAGCAATAATCCCAATTGTCCCGACACTTACTTTTACTGTTTGTTTCTTTGCAGGCGGCACAAACTTAACAGGACCACACATTAAAGACTTTCCAGAAAACCAGCAGTTCCCTGAAGTTTCCTCCCTCACCCCTGGGACATTGTGTCAGCAGCCACTGGAATTTTTTCTCTGTGTTTTCACGTCAACCATATCAATCCACATTTCTGTGTTTGATCAAAGCCTCCCTCCCCCCTTGGAAATGGAAGGAATTTACTACCTGACACCACAACTACAAGCAAATGTTGAAATGAAATGGCTTCCCATATCAGAATGAATTCTTCTAAAGGATTGAATTCTTCATCCTCGCGTATGGATTGGGAATAACAAAGCTAAAGGGCATCTTTACTAACCTATCACTGTTCCTCTCACTTTGAGTTCAGCCAATGGGAGCGCGCACAAACCATTTGTGGTTCCTTATGAGTCTGTGTTTATTCTCCATTGAGTGACGGATGTGACAATGCTGCCGTTAGAACAACTGAAACACAAGCCAAGCCTGAGGGTTTGCACAGTTTGGAACTTTTACATATTTTCTCGAGCACTGACTGAGCCAAAACATATTTAAGTCATTTTTCATGTTCTAATAAGTGTGTGCTTTGTGTTCTGTTTGAACTGACGTGGTTCCCTTTCTTTTATAGGACGTTCTTACTGGCTTCTAATTCTGTGCAGCCCCATGTTGTCTCTGACACTTCTGTGATTCATTACATTGAGAGGAACAAATATACCCTACCACCAACCCACATGTAAAGTGAGGAAGCAGTGGTGCCCAGTAGTGCACATAGACAATGTTTCTTTTTTTTCTTGTTCTCTTTGTGTTTCCCATTTACCCTGTGTCTCTTCCCTTGGGGGGGGCACCCAGCTTAATACTATTCTTCTTTTACTTGTGTTCCAGGGGTGGGGACTTCTATATTTAAACTGAAAAAAAGAGTGAAAATTGTTTTTTCTATCCATTTTCTTAATATATTTACAATGAGAGAAACCCAATCACAAAAATCCCCCCCCCCCCAAAAAAAAACTCATGATGTATTATTTTCTACTTTTAAATAATGAAGGATATTTGTAAATGTGGTTTTAATCCCATTTTTATATATCTGAACGAATTGTGATAGGTTGTATTTTAGAACATTTTAATGGCTTTAAAGATGTGAAGAAGTAAAAACCATTGTTTTGTTGCAAGTTTACACTTCAAGATGAATATTTGTAGCTTTGGAAATGTGATTTTCTTTTTCAATACAATTTTGGTGAATCAAATGTGAACTTGCTCTGTTTTTATTTGCCCCTTACTTAAAAATAAGATAAGATTACTGGAAAATAATGAATGGAAATACAATTTCAACTAACTTTCCAGGATACATTAAGAGACCGGGTAACTGCAGTAGAGCAGTGCTTTATCCGTTAGAAAATTAGCCCCTATGATAGCATAAGGTCTAATACAGGAGCACTTTTGGTGTGGGAGTTACTAAACCATGGGGCATGCACATTGAAATAAGAGCAGGAATCCCCTAAGCCTTCATTTCCTATATCGTGCCTGAGCTATCCACTCTTTTCTCAGCAATGAAACAACTAAATTGGGAATAGTTTATTTCCCGAATATACCATACACATCTCACTTGAGCATTAAAGGGGTAGTTCACCTTTGAGTTAACTTTTAGTATAATGTAGAGAGCGATATTCTGAGACAATTTGCAATTGGTTTTCATTTTTTGTTTGTGGTTTTTGAGTTATTTAGCAGCTCTCTAGCAATTTGGTTTCTAGGGTACAAATGACCCTAGCAACCCTGCATTGATTTGAATAAGAGACTGGAATATGAATAGGAGAGGGACTGAATAGAATGATAATTAATACAAAGTGGCAATAACAATACATTTGTAGCCTTACAGAGCATTTGTTTTTAGATGGTGTCAGTGACCCCCATTTCCAAGCTGCAAAGAAACAGAAGAAAATTGCAAATCATTAAAAAAACTATGAAAAATAAATAATGAAGACCAACTGAAAACCTTCTTAGAATTGGCCCTTCTACAACATACTAAAAGTTAACTTGAAGGTGAACCACCCCTTTAATGGTGGCTGGCTGGGAACATTGTTGCATCTATATGTTAGCTGCTATATCTTGAGTTTCACAACATAATTAAGGTTTCAGGATCCTTTATTTCATCCCCAATCTGCTTTCTAATTCAGCAATATGTTGCCCAGATCAAACTACTTGTTCCATGGAAACCAATAGCCTTGGTGCAGTCAGACTTTAGAATCATTTCCTCTAAGAGATCCCCCACCTTTTTACCCGTGAGTCACATTCAGATGTAAAAACTGTTGGGGAGCCACACAAGTATGGCACAAAATAAGTGCTCTGGCCATTTTGGTAGCCTATATATGGACTGGTAGCCTATATATGGACTGGTAGCCTATATATGGACTGGCAGCCTATAGGAGGCTCTGTAGCAGTGCGTATGGCTTTTATGCAACCAAAACTTGGCCCCAAGACTTTTTTTTTTACATTTTGTGCTTTCTCTTTTTAGGGTAAACTTTATATTCTTAAGCCAATAAATCCTGGAACATTATGTTTACCCCAGGAAACCATATATTTTTGAAAAGTTCAGATTTTGTTGGGTAGCCATCACTCCTAATTACCAAGCATCAAAGCTTTTCTTAACATAGTGGTTTCTATTAAACATGATAAATTGTGAAAAATCAGAAACCGGTTTCAATTTTGCAAGTTGGTATCTCCCACATAGCATTAGGTACCAAGAAAAACATCCTAAATATGAATGCCTGAGGTTCACGGATTGAGTCCATTGTGCATAGGATTACTAAGGTATCTGGCATTTAGAGACCCCAAAATAGTTACTTCAGCTACTGAATAATCAACACACTTTGGGGGTAAAAACACCAAAATATATTGTATGTTGACCCTGAAAACCATATATTTTTGGAAAGTACATTCAGACAAATCTAAAATGTCCAATCAGGTCTTTCTACTCTGAACTAAGTCACAATGCTTTCCCAAAATAGCCTGTTTTTATGCAATACCTACAAATGAGTAAACATGTCTTTCTATTCCAAACTGAGTCGCAATGTTTTGCCAAAATTGGGTGTTGATGAAATATCACCTCAAACTTTCCATTTTCTAGCATTTTAGTTCCCACATAGCATTAGGCTGCAAGAGAAAACACCATAAATATGAATGCCAGGGGTCCACTGAACAGCACATTTTATAAATTTTTGGGATGTAAAAACACAAGAATTTATGTTGACCCCCCACAAACCATATATTTTTTAGAAAGTACACAGTGTGAATCCAAAATGGGTAACCATGTCTTTCTGCTCTAAAGTGCTTTCCCAAAATTGTCAGATTTGATGAAAATACCTGAAAATTGCCTCAAAGCTTCCACTTTCTAGCATTTTATCTCCCAGATAGCATCTGGTACCAAGACTAAATATGAATGCCCAAGGTCTACTATATACTTTGATGCACAATATGCATAGATTACCAAATCATGTGACATACAGAGGCATCTAAATTAAAATAGCATATGACACTCTGCTGCAATACAAGCACCCGGTGTGTGTATGGGCCATAAGACCCCATAATAATACAGTGACTCAAGAAAAACATATGTTTTGGGAAAGTACATTCCAACATCCAACGTGGGTAAAACTGAAAATCCTAACATACTAACTGATATTTTCGTTTCCTGGACTGAAACATGGCAGTGGGTCTATCCCCCATCACTTGACAGTAATTAGCAAGCAATCAATAAATTTGGCTCCCCGCCCCCACTAGCCCATCCTCATTGACTAAAGGCCGAGAGCTCTCCCCCACTAGGGTCGGGAAGCCTGGTGCCCACTCCCATGTTTCAGTCCAGGAAACGAAAATCTCGGTAAGTATGATAGGATTTTCAGTTTTCCTGTTCCTTCACATGGCAGTGGGCAACCAATGGGATTTAACAAGCTAGAACATTCGGGAGGGATAATTATGAACACTACACAACTATGCAGTCCACTGCCTGACTAAGGCCCCTTATCTCAGCATCTATCCCAGAAGGGCCCAAAGAATAACAAGTCTTGTGCATTTTCAGATGTCATGGGCAAACGCAGTATTGTGAAGCCTACACTGTACTGACATGGCAGCACTAATGTCCCAAATCGTGGAACCCCAAGAATAATAATTTTATAAGCTACTCACCCATCTGATAGTTTTGTAATCGTCAAAACATAGTGAGGCTCAGGGTTAATGCACTTAAATACTTACAGTTTGAGAGGTGAACCCATCAACTTTAATCTGTTGTAAAGATAGATTGATCATTTTATTGCAACCTGCAAACAGAGGTATATTAATCAATCCAGAATGTAAAATATATGTTCCTTGCATTGCCACAACAGAGTACCATGGTTATGACAAACAGAAAAAAATTGTTAGCAGAATTGTAGTAAGCCCCATAGTATTAGGTTACCATGTGGCCGCAGAATAGTTTATCTATAATAATATGCAATTAGTACTGCACATAGAAAATTGTGATCGAAACAAAGAAAATGTTGGATTTTTTTTTTTAAATAATGACCACTGCTATGAAAATGTGTAATAAGGTATTATCCATTTATCTGTTTTTAACCTTCTCTATGTTTATTCTATGTCTGATGTAATGAGAGAAGAAAGAACTAATTTGCAGTATGTGGTCAGGACCATATAATGATTTTAGTGGAAAGCAATACACGGAACGAATATTTTCTCCATTACAGCTGCATTATACTACTGAAATAACTGGTCGAAAGGTGCACGTTATACTATACTATACCCCTAGTAACTTGATTTCTGATTCATGGCATTCATTTAGCAAGATAAAGTAACAGCGTAGCAACTCTTCTAGTAAAGAAGTGCTGCATGTGCCAGTAACAACTAGTTAATAGTTGTAAAATGATCATTAATGGTCCAAATAGTGGAGGCCCAGGATAACTGTACCAGTTGTAATTATGCTATTAATATCACCTGGAGATAGGATGAGTGCAAACAAACAGTACTATAATACTGTAACACTGGTGACATGCCAGTACCTACATACGGTTACCTGCGTAGCTGCTATACTAACTGTATTCCCAATGCTGGAATATTGTTGCATGTAGGTATCAATCACCAGGAGATTAGTGCCACCAGTATAGAACAGATTTACGGCACTATATCGCAGATGCAACCAATTTCAATACCCCTGCAAGGGTTTTCTGACTGCTTAGCACCCAACCTACAATGTTAGTTAAGGTGTTTGAAGCACATATGTACTGAAATTGGTATCCAAAATAGACAATATTGTATGATAACCTCCCATTGCATAAAAACGGATTACCAGTCAGTCATAATCTAATCCACAAAATTGTAATGTCCAAATGATGGAAAGTTGTAGCATGGAAGCCTCAATCCACTGTAATTAAAGATAGAATCAAGATCATAATTTCTTTGATATGATGAAACATTTAAATGTTACTGTCTGCATATGATCATCTGAAAAGACACAAACGATTAGTACAACAAATATAACTGGAATGACTAGGAGTTAGGTAGGTTATACTTGTAGCTGAATGAACATGAGCTTCCCTTCAACTAACTTACTTTGCTACTAAGTAGTTGTCTACTTATAATGGCGAGACGCCCTGTGACAAACTGCCAAGTACAGTATCTGGGAATTATATACAATCATGAACTGCAGACCTCTGTGTAGTATCCATGTGATTAATCATTCTAATTAAGATCAACAGAGATTATTCTATCCCAGGGGTAGGGAACCTATAGCTCGGGAGCCAGATGTGGCTCTTTTGATGGCTACATCTGGCTCTCTGCCAAATCTTTAATAAAAATAACGGGTGGCATGGCCTGCGCTCTGTGGATAGAACGACTAGAAAGAAGGCTGCCAGAAAAGAAGATATGAAAAATATTATGAAAAAGTGATATTTCAAAAATGGTTTGCAGGTGTCATATATGTCGTATATAATCTGATGAGGAGAAATAACTTGAAATGGTGATATTGGAACATTTGCAACTGAATAATTTTTGGTTGTCCTTCACAATAATAAATAGCAGAACAATTGCGATCACCTGCAAATCATTTGAAATATCACTGTTCTTCATCATTTTTTTCATGTCTTCTTTTCTGGAATTTCTGGCATTTGACAGATTTCCCCAACATGCTGCCATCAGACTGTACATTGGGCTTTAGCATTATGTCTTGAGAGTAAGTGGACTGAGCAACAAAGTGGCATTTTGTGACTGGATTGGGGGAGTACATATATAGATATTGTCCAATGCATGATTATCCCATTATCCATGGGTGCAGGGAACTTTACTTCACATCAACCACAGACTGCAACGTCAGCTTAAAATTCCCCTTGTATCACCAGCAACATTGCTGTGGTCTGTAAGAAACACATAGGGGGGAATTCACAAAAGTGTCGGGAAGGAAAAAATGTCTTTAAAATGTCGTAGCAACAGACAACAAATTCACAGAGCATTTCCCCGCCAATTTTCCGACATATATGACACTTTTGAAAAAGTGTAGTGAAAAGTGGGCGTGGTTTTTTCTGCGCCACTTTCCCCGACATTTTTATGAATTACTCCTAAACTAATTTTTTTTTGCAGACAATTTTTCCGACACATTAGGCTCTCCTAAATGAAAATGTCTGTCAAATTGTCTTTTAAAATGTCTTTAAAAAGTCGTGTAAAATGTCGTCTGTACGATGATGAAAAGATATACGACATTTTAGAAAATTGTCGGACTTACGAGACATTCAGAGATGTAACATCTGCCTTTGTGAATTTGCCGTTTGTAAGACATTTTACAAATTTGTAGACCGCCACTTCCGGGTTGTTTATTTTACCGACGCTTTTGTGAATTCCCCCCATAGTGTCTTGTGTGAGTCTGACCCACATCTCACATCTAAAGCACATGAAGACCAACCTACGATCACGTTTAACGGATGGAAGTCTCAACGCCTGCATGAAACTTAATCTCACCACGTATCAACCAGGCAACAAAGCCATCAGCAAAACCATGCAGCACCAGAAGTCGCATTAATGGTAAGAAGTAGTATTCATCACTGGTTAGCAACAGCATAACAACGTTATTAGAAAGAATTCAGAGACTTATTGTACTTTAAAAGTGTTGGTCTTACATAAAATGCACACATTTACTTGTATTTAGTTTTAAACATATTGTATGGCTCTCACGGAATTACAATTTAAAATATATGTGGCGTTTTTGGCTCTCTCAGCCAAAAAGGTTCCTGACCCCTGTTCTATAACAATGATCCGTGGAAACCTATCCAGTATAAATATACAGAGTAGGTATAATTTGGTACCCTTTGCGTTGGAAGTACCTATTGAAAATGACTGAAGAATAATTTCATTATCAACAGGCTTAATGGTTGTGATAAGGTAAACTGTGACATTCTAAATATGAAGCACTTAGTAGTGCCAACAATGTAACCATGATCTGCAGCCAGTAAAGAGTTAACATATTGAGCAGCCATAACTGATGAGGACTACATGCATGTAATCAAGTATCTATATGGTTAATAGATGCAGAAAGGGTAGCAGGGATCTGTAGAATCCAATAATATATTAATATGCTATAAGGTTGTGACATTAACCCTTTCACTGCCAGCCATTTCGTCCAAAACGGAACATCTACTGCCAAGCAG
>CM044433.1:79701136-79741192 GCA_024363595.1 Xenopus borealis | reverse complement strand
CTAGTTATGCAATTTTATTCTAGCTGTGTTCCTTGTTTTCTCCTTTTATTGTACAACTAAACCATTCTAAGTTTGATTCCAAATCTAGACAGCTGCACAACAGAAACTTTATTAACGCTAAGTAAATTTAGTATCTATGACAAAAGTCCTGGACTAAGTGGGCCAAGTTAACTAAACAGTTTAATTCCTATTTTCTTCGCACTGTGTTAAATGGCAAAAAACGTGATTAATGTGTGTATTCTTAATTACACCTACTAAATACAAGTTATAATTATTTTACTCTACAGGAGTCTCGGATTGACCGTTTATGATGAGACTGGTAGCTGCTGCATCTATCTGAGCAAGCGCATCCTAGCATTACTGAAGAGAAAAGATATAGTGGAAGTAAGAGTTTTGGCTTTTATTCATTGTACATGTTTATAGGGACTCATAGAAAAAGGAGATATTCAAGGCTTCCAAGATCCAGATGATGCTAATAGGTCTGGTAACAAAACAATAATATTAGTCTTTATTTGCCAACAGATAATATAACTAGAGTATGTCTTAATTTAACACAAACTGCAAAATGCATTCTTCCCCCTAAACTCTGCAGGACATAGGGTAAATTAATTTCTACTCCTTAACACCTAACTATAATAATATTTAATATTTTACTGTGGTGACATTGACTGGTTACATAAAAACCCTCTTTTACTTCTACTTTTAAATTCTGTGTAATACTGGGCCTTGCATTAATATTGAACTAACTAAATAATTTTCTACTCTACAGACGCTTCTACATGAAATGATTCATGCCTATTTATTAATCAAGGGTAAGCATGATGAGGAACAGCATGGACCAACCTTCCTCCGTTATAAGGAGTACATAGAGGGTTTATCTGGAGCAAACATTAAAGTAAGTGCTTCTATTTTACCAAATGCCCACAATGTTCTGGGCCCAAGAGTCAAACAGGAAGTTTTCCTTTAAGTTAAAGTTTTTATGTTTTATGTTTCATTTTCAAAATGCAAAAAGTTAAGATTTTTTTAATTGTATAAAAAACATTTTCTATATAGACCTTTTGCTATTTAACTGCAATGACACCCATCCCTAAATCTATGTCTATAGTTTAAATGTCTATATAGTTGAGTATTGTAAATAAATTGAAACCTGATTTTGCTTTTTCTATCATTGTATAGGTTGAGCACGAGTTTTATGAAGAAGTGTTGTCACTGAGAGGCCACTGGTGGCAATGTGATGGACCCTGTGGGCAGCTAAAAAAGAGAGCAACAAACAGGAAACCAGATAGTAAAGTGCACAAGCGTAAATGTGGTGGAAATTTAGTGAAGGTTGCAGAACCAGAGAAGCCACCTAAAAAACGGAAAATAAGCTAAAAAAAAAAAAAAACAGCCTAAGAATGGACTTAATAACATGGATGAGAAACACCAGCATCCAACCAGAAAACCTCCCAGCTGTCCCTGTTAAAGTGACACACTATGAATTCAGGGACTCAGAAAAATAGCACTGTATGACTGTGCCACATAAGACTAATGGCCTACAGTTACAAAGAAATGTTGGGAGATATTGAACAGTCCTCTATGAAAAATAGGCCAAGAATTCAGCATGTTGTGATTGGCTTTGGAAGAAAAGCAAAAGAGCCAGTCCTTGCCAGAGAGGAGACTGATTTCACAGGCTAAAATACTTCTCTGTTGCACAAATTAAGCAACTAATGGACCTGCCTGAACTCTCTGGGCTGATGGAGATCCAGTCTCACTGGAAGCACAACCAGCCACTCAGTCTGGAGGGGCCTAGTCTGTATTTTGTCAGGCTGTGTATGGCCATCTTTGGTCATTACAGATATATTGTTACTTTTTTCTTTTAATAAAAAAGAAAATGTATGAAACATCTCATATTAAAGTTGTCAATTTCATTTTAAACATTTAAGGTACTGCAAAATGACAGTGCATGAATCCTTCTGAGGGTTAAAATAAAAGAAAAAATTTGGTAAATTAAAAAAGGAAATTGCATTTTATAATAAAGTATTGCTTGTAAAAAATGAGTATATTGCAGATTCTAATTATGAATATTGCTTCTTACTGCTTTTCTTTAAAATTACCTCATGCTACCAGCTAAACATACATATATATTCAAATATTTTGATGGTCCAGTGCAATTAAAGATTCACAGTTTATTGTGAGCTTTGGTATCATAAATTTCTTCGAGGGAACATCACACAATGTGGCCTCCTAAGAGGCTCTCCCAAACCTGGGGTTTTCTGGAAAAGGGATTATTTCTTTAATTAAGATCTTTTACTAGAGTTCATGTGAATGCCAACATATCAAGATTGCAGAATAAACAAGGGTCCAAGACAGATTGGGCACTCTCTGAAAGGGTTTCCTCCCACACCTCAGGGTTTACTGGCACTTCATAAAATTGACCCTACTGTGTGTGATTATCATAGGGGTCTGTAGGCTCCACTGCAGCAGGGACTGATGTGAATGATATAAAAATCTGACTGAATGTGATCTTGAGATAATAATATAATTCCTTCATAAACCACACAGAACATTTCCTCCCATATCCATGTTAAAGGAGACATATAGGATACTATAAGGTGCTGGTTTTACTTTGGTCTAAAAATGATTAGCTTTAAATATAGCACCTTTGTTGAAGATCCCTATAGATCTGCTATGGTCCCTCTCCAGGTTTCAAATGAGGGGTGGGCGTGTCCTAACAGTCCCAGACAGAAGCACAGTAGGCATTGGATAGGCACTCACAGCGTTGTAGTCACATACGCAATACAAGCTTCAGTTTCCTATCAAGTCAGCCTACTGTAGCTGTTCCTTACCTACAGTGAAGTGTGCAGAGTGAAACTGGTTCCCCTGCACAGCCATGGAAAGAGGAAGCAGAATGTGGAACTGATGGGCAGGTCTAGTAGGGTTTTTGCAGGAATTTTAAATAAATCAGCCCAAACACTACTTTTTAAAGAACATTGGTTTTATAGTTGAGAGTATAATACACTGACACATTCGCCTTTAACTTGCCATGCAGTACTTCTCTTAGAGGGCACCTGTCACCCAAAAATAAAAAGCTGTATAATAAAAGTACTTATCATGATAAACATGAAACCCAGAATGTTTTTTCTCATTAAAATATCCCTACCTTTAATTAACTCTTTTAAACGTCTCAGCTGTCACTTACATGTTGCTGACTCCATCTCTATACCTTAGGAATAGGGGCAGGGAGGGCAATTGCTTTTACTTTGATTCTTCACTTCCTAGAGGTCAGTGCACTCCCCACATTCTCGCTCCCTCCTCACCGTCAAATGATGAAGCCTGTGCATATTCTGTGCCCTATTCTGAAGCATAACCCAGATTTTGGCATGATGCAAAACTTGCCTTAACATGTGTTCACAAATTGGCACCTGCCTCCTTGATGTGATTATGAATTCCAAAACTAACACAAACAAGAATAAAGGGATCCTGTCATGGGAATTTATTTATTTTTTTCAAAATGCATCAGTTAAAGGGGACCCGTCACCCAAAAGAAATATTCAAAATCCTATTTTATCACATTAGTCAATCAAAATTAACTTTATTTACACTATGTAAATTATTTGATTCTTGTTTCCTTCAGTCTAGGAATTAAATTATATTGTATATTATATAAAAAATTATAACAAGCAGGCAGGAGCCTTTTTGTTATTAAGGCAAGCCTTGCATCATCTCAAACTCTTGTTTGTGCACCAGAATGGGGGCACTAGTGTCCATCCCCATGCCCTGGCTACACAATTAAACAGTATAGAGAATGGGGGAATCTGTGGAGAGCAGTGACAGCTAGGAAGTGCTGAATGGAAAGTGAAAGTAATTGTAAGTAAGAAAGTAATTGATTGACAGCTGACATTTTTAAATGAGCTTACAACAGCTATGAATGCTTTAATAAAAAATAGAAATTGGATTTCATGTTTAATTTGAAAAGGACTTATTATACAGATTTTTGTGTCTGGGTGACAGGTTCTCTTAAATAGTGCTGTTCCAGAAGAATTCTGCATTGAAATCCATTTCTCAAAAGAGCAAACTGATTTTTTTTTTATATTTAATTTTGAAATCTAACATGGGGCTAGACATATTGTCAATTTCCCAGATGCCCCAAGTCATGTCACTTGTGCTCTGATAAACTTCATCACTCTTTACTGCTGTACTGCAAGTTGGAGTGGTATCACCCCTCCCTTTCCCCCACCCAGCAGCCTAACAACAGAATAGTGGGAAGGTAACCAGATAGCAGCTCCCTAACACACGATAACAGCTGCCTGTTAGATCTAAGTAACTATTCAGTTACATTGAGAAGGAAAACCAACAGCCTGCCAGAAAGCAGTTCCCTCCTAAAGTGCTGGCACAAGTCACATGACCGGGGCAGCTGGGAAATTGACAAAATGGCTAGCCCCATGTCAGATTTCAAAACTGAATATAACTGTTTGCTCTTTTCAGAAATGGATTTCAGTGCAGAAGTCTACTGGAGCAGCACTATTAACTGATGTGTTTAAAAAAAACATGTTTACCCGTGCTCTGGCTTCTACTTGCACTTCCCTTGCTCTGGCTTCTACTTGCTCTTCCCTTGCTCTGGCTTCTACTTGCTCTTCCCTTGCTCTGGCTTCTACTTGCTCTTCCCTTGCTCTGGCTTCTACTTGCTCTTCCCTTGCTCTGGCTTCTACTTGCTCTTCCCTTGCTCTGGCTTCTGCTACCCCTCCTCTCTTTGCCAATGCTCCTACTGGGTCGCCTCTCCTGACTGACACTCCTACTGGGTCGCCTCTCCTGACTGACGCTCCTACTGGATCGCCTCTCCTGACTGACGCTCCTACTGGGTTGCCTCTCCTGACTGACGCTCCTACTGGGTCGCCTCTCCTGGCTGAGGCGCCTACTGTGTGGCCTCTCCTGACTGAGGCGCCTACTGTGTGTCCTCCCCTTACTGAGTCTCCTACTGTGACTCGTCCCCTTACTTAGGCTCCTACTATATCTCCTCCTCTTACTGAGGCTCCTACTGTGTATCCTCCCCTTACTGAGGATCCTACTGTCTCTCCTCTCCTTACTAAGGCTGCTATTGCTTCACCTTTGTTTGCTTCGACTTCTGCTCCTCTCCCGTTGGAGGATTCTACTATAGGATCAAGAGTGGGATCTGCCAATTGAAGACATTTTTAAAAGGTTAAACAAAAAGAAGAGCTCTGTGATTTCTACATATGTTAAGAACCTCAACTGTTTTTATGAGGGGTTTGAAATTTCCAGGAGATATTTAACCCAATATTAACCCAATTTAATTTGTTTTGTCTGCATCACAAAACCCTAGCCTGTGGCACTTTTCTGCCAATGAACAGAATAGATTTATCGCAAACCAGATAAAAGTACTAAACAATTGAAAGTTGTTTGTCTGAATTTCCTTTGAGCAACAACAACAAAAAAATCTATATTATATATATCATATGTAAAGGGAGTCAGATTAGATTACATATTTTAGGAGGCTATACATCATTGTCAAAAAACATGATTCTGACCTGGAGTGGCTACTCCTCCTTGAGCGGGATCTAAATGATTAAGAAGAAAATAAAAAAAGTTTGCTACAAGGAAAATCAAATATTTATGGAGAATGTGTTCTCAGCAAGTACCCTACCCAACAAAAAAGCACACTCTAAGGACCATAAAGTAAGAGAAAGCTGAATTGAATTAATACGTTAAAGGGGTGGTTCATCAACTTTTATTAGGTTATAGAACGGCCAATTCTATATAGTTATTTGCCTTGTTCTTCTGACTCTGCAGCATTGTAAAGTGTAGCATTTAAAGATAATTTGCATGTGGTTTTCATGTTTGTCTATAGTGACCAATGCAGATTACAAAAACAGGTTGTTCAAAACTAAACAATTGATGGAAATAAAGACTGAAGTCTGAAAAGACAAGGGACTGATTAAATAAAACAAAAATAAAGTAAATAATTTCACCCCAAAAAAGTCCTGCCAGCCACCTCCTAAAGACATGGATCCTTAAAGGAAACCTGTCATGATTGAGTTAACACTAGGAAGGAAATAAAACTTTTAAAACAAACCACATACCCCTATTTATTATGCTCAAATCTCACTAATTCTCAATTTATAACTACTTTTCAAATGTGCATGAGACACTAACTGAAGCCCTGACTTTCCAGAAAGTCAGGAGAGCAAAGCATCATGGGTAGAATCAGTACTGCAGACTCCTCTCACGATATCACCAGTTTGTGCAGTTGTTAGTGGCTGGAGTAGCCCACACAATCTGAATAGAACAATAGAAGGTGTTTCAAATAATTCCCATAGAATATCAAGTCCTGGTGTGACATGAGTTATACAGAGCTTGTCTATCATAGAGTATACTCTGACTAAGCATGAATGAGATTTGGCAGTTTGGCACAGCCCACACACGGAAAACAAAGGGGTGTTTAAACATGGCAGCGCCTATGAAGCCCTTTTTACATGAAGGATATTTTGTAATCCGTGTCAGATATAGACAAAAACAGCTGACTAAAGGGTTTAACTAAGGATGGAAAATAAATATTTTACTCATGTCTCAAGGTGACAGGTCCTCTTTAATATATTGTGTGCCTGAGCTCTACAGTTTTGGAGCATTAAGCGTTTGAAACTAACATTATGGAAGTCTCAGCTCAACTTCCTTTGATTGGTCAGTGATGACGTGCAGGCCATGTCATTAATGAGTTTACAGCAACAGGAAGACTCTGGTTTAGACCAACTAAGAGTAAACCAGGTTGAAAATTTCTAGGAAAGGGGGAACAAATTACAACATATTAGCCCAAGTAAAGTGCATGGTTAAAAAAAGTTAAGCTTTTTATAACCAATTACAAAGACACCTTTACCCTACAATTTTATGGAATAGATAAACAGCAAAAAATTACACAGGGACAAATATTTAATTGAAAAGATTATTGAAAGAGTCAAAAACAGATTTGTCTGCCGACTGTTTTCACTGCCATACTAATGTATGCATTTGCAGTATTGGCCTAGTTACATAATGTACAGGGACTGTAAATTTTAACACTTTGTAGAAGTTGCAAATTACACATTTAAAAGATCCTATATTAAGAAAGATGTTAACTTTACTGACCTGGAGCGACTGCGAGATGAAGAGCATTTGGTCCTGGAAGCAGCCCGATCTTCCACTAACCGTATTTTGCGCACATTGATTTCACTTCCATCCAACTTTTCTAATGCTCACCTCAAGTCAGAGTAGGAGCGAAATTCTATAATGCCTTCATTTTGTCGACGCTGGTGGGCATCTGCATAGGTAACCTCTCCAGCCTGGCGCATAAAATCCTGTGGAAAACAGATGCTAGGCATTCAAACAATGAGACATGCAAATATTGGAGAGAAAAAAAGCACAATAAAGGATGTGAAGCACTATGTTGATAACCTAAAACTATATTTCTGGGCTAGTCAGCTAACATATGTACAATGGTGGATGGTCCTTCAGGTAGAAAACCCCTCCACTACCCTAGAAGCCACAATTCTGGGATCTCTGGAAGCTCTGGCCAAGTTGCCCTACAGGGGAACCACAGAGTACTACAAGATCACTACCCCCATGGCCACAGTGGTAGAGGTGTCCTATTTGGCCACAGGTGTGACCATGTAGGACACCTCTGTGGGGTAATAGTACTCTTCCACATTTTGGAGCAATAACCGAAATTAACAATTGGGCCAGCTATGGAATAACAACTCTTTATGATATTGTGGAGAATGGGGATATCAAGAGTTTCCAAAGCCTTAAAGATGGCTATAATCTACCTAATTCTATGTTCTTTCGGTACCTACAATTGCGTCATGCCTATAGGTCTCAGTTCCCTACTAGACCCATTGAACTAGTTGATGCCACATTGGAGAAATATCTCCGCAGGGAAGATCTAAAAAAACCAATGTCTTGGTTTTACACTATCTTATGTCAGGCTAGTCCAGACCCCTTGGGTAAAGTGAAAGAGAAATGTTTCAGAGATATACCAGAACTAGAAGAGGAAATGTGGAAAGATGTACTTAATCCCTGAAATCACAATGTCAATTAGAGACAGATATATACAAACTAAATTTCTAAACAGATCTTTGCGAGCCTATAGGGAGTCAGATATACTCTATCCAACAGCTACAGATCAATGTGTAAAATGCAACCAAGAGGTGGGTTCGTATATGCATGTGTTTTGGAGTTGCCCAGTTATTCAAGGGTTTTGGGATGAGGTACTGCATCACATATCCATCACTCTAAAGGTTCCCTGCATACAAAAACCCATTGGTGAGTCTTTTGGGAGTGGCAGATGATTTGGGAATGCAGGCTGGTGTCAAACTCTGCTACCTCCAACTGTTATACTACGCAAAAAAGTCAATCCTTCTACAGTGGAAATCCACTGTCACCCCGACTCTTGCCTTCTGCCGAGTTCTGATAAATGGCTCTCTCCCAAACCAAAAACGGACATACATTGCCTGTGGATATCCACAGAAATATGAGAAGGTTTGGGCATTGTGGCTGGAAATGGAAGACGCCAGTACAGAAATTAATGTATTATGATGTAGATGTCGATTTAAGTATGAGGGTTTATAGCGCAGCTAATTATGTAACAATAACTGAAAAGAGACAGGTGTAACGTAATATTTTTTTTTTATCTGGCTCCACTGGCAAAAAAGTATTGTTGTATTTCCTTTTTCTTTCTTTCTTCTTTGTTGTAAAAAAAAAAGCAAAAATAAAAACCTTTTAAAAAAAAAGTGTTTTGCCACTGCAAATGATAGTTTACATTCTTTTAGCACCATCTAATTTTTTTTTTACAAAGGGAACGCTGCTCATAGCAAAATCTGCAACAAAATATTATACTGTAGTGATTTTTATGCTGCCTACCTTAAGATCTTGCCAACTGCACCTTGACGATAGGTTTTCCACCCTCAGTCGATACATTGTACGGACCGGAGGGCCATACTTGTCACTGCCACCTTTGGGGTAACCATACCCGCCTGGGACAAAATTAAAAACAAGGTTTTATAGAATCGAGGTTCCTGAGTACAACAGAAATGAATGGCAAAAGAAGAGACACCACACATACTACAAAAGTACATTTTACATGTACAGTGTCTGTTCTTAACACACTATGGTCAATTCTTATACCAGCAACCCACTATTTGACCCACCCATTAAATTAGTGTAAATATCTCTAAATGATTTCCCTCTAATGAACTGCATCTATCACTCAACCCATCAGAACCAGTTCCCTCTCTTCTCTCTGACTTCATGATACCTCAGTTAACACCCACCCCCATACAAAGACCCTTCAGGTGTCCCACATGCAACATATCCCTTATCCCATTCACTTACCTTGGAGCAGGGGACTCCCTTCAGCCACCCGCGCTCCATTCACATGCCCCAGATCGTACGGCCGTGTGGAACCCCTGCAACTGGCTGCCAAACCCAACGAGCTCCCCAACGAACGCGCCCCCCCCCCCCCAGCGGAACCTCCTCGAATCTCACGAGAACAACAAAGAGGAGGGGGGAAAGAAGAGGCTTCGTGGAATTTGCAACAGGAGGAACGCTAGCTGCGTCAGTGTCCTGTCAGCCTCTGGCTAAGGAACCATTGGCTGTTCTGTTACAGATCACGATTTTCCTTTCATGTTATCTATTCTCACCTTCTTCAAAAAATGTTTTAAATAGCAAGAGTCTACTCTAAGCTTCATTGCAATCATTTTACAAGATTTGCCCTCTATGTGCTCTTTAGCATCAATTGTGTTATTTGTCTGCTGAAATATGTTAAAAGCTGTGGCTATGCTAAGAGAAATCACAACAGAATGGAGTCTAAAACGATACTGTCATGGGAAAACATGTTATTTTCAAAACATATGAGTTATTAGTGCTGCTCCAGTAGACCACTACACTGAAATCCATTTCTCAAAAGAGCAAACAGATTTTTTTTATATTCAGTTTTGAAATCTGACATGGGGCTAGACATTTTGTCAATTTCCCAGCTGCCCCTGGTCATGTGACTTGTGCCAGCACTTTATAAGGGAACCGATTTCTTGCAGGCTGTTGTTTTTCCTTCTCAATGTAACTGAATGGAACATGGGTTTTTACTACGGAGTGCTGTTCTTAGATCTACCAGGCAGCTGTTAGATCTTGTGTTAGGGAATGGTTATCTGGTTACCTTCCCATTGTTCTGTTAGGCTGCTGGGGGGGGGGCAAGGAGAGGGAGGAGGTGATATCACTCCAACTTGCAGTACAGCAGTAAAGCGTGATTGACGTTTATCACAGCACAAGTCACATGACTTGGGGCAGCTGGGAAATTGACAATATGTCTAGCCCCATGTCAGATTTCAAAATGAAATATAAAAAAATCTGGTTGCTCTTTTGAGAAATTGATTTTAATGCAGAATTCTTCTGGAGCAGCACGATTAACAGATGAATTTTGAAAAAAAAAATAATTTTCCCATGACATTATCCTTTTAACCAATTATTTCTAAAAGGGGTACTGATACCAGAGCACATGCAGCATATCCTTAATGCATCTGTTAAAATTTTACCTTTAGCTACACCTAGCTTTTGCTAATTGTCATATTAGCTAACATGCCTCTTCAATCGTTTGGAGAAAGGTTGGTGCCTACTAAGGTTAGACGAGTTCACCTCAATAGTGCAAGCTACAACACAATAGTGCAAGCTACAACACTATTTATTCTGCAGAATGCTTAACCATGCCTGAGTGATCAGCTCTCGAAACTCTCTCTGTTTGTTTAGGATAGCAGCTGTCATATTAGCTTCATGTGACACTTCCTGACCGTGTCTCTCCCTGCTCATTCATAGCTCTGGGCTCAGATTATAGCAAGGAAGGAGGGTGGAAAGGGGAGTGGGAGAAAGAAGTAAACTGAGCATGCTCAAGCTGGATACAGAAGCCCATGTATACAAAATAGAAGGAAAGAAAAGCTGTGTTTCTTTTGACAGAAGACTCAGAGCAGCATTACTTTGAGGGTTTACGGTTGTATTTACATGGTCATTTCTGATAAAACTTACTAAATTTTCGCCTTTCCATCTCCATTAAGGTAAAAGGCATTCTATGTACATAAAGCAAGGCACATTATGGAGGTTATTTACTAAAACTCAGTTTTGTATAAAAACAAAATTGACCAAACTCCCTTCCATGAATTGTATTCCTTTATCAATAATTTTTATTTAAAAAAAAAAATCAGAGCGACAAACATTGAAATAAAATTGAGCATCAATTTCATATTGCACGATTGACGCTCTGAAAATTTGGCTTTTTCAGATTAGCCATCGAAAACCCCAACTTTATTAAATTATTCAACGCAGATCACAATGTCAAGAAACAACTTCAGGGACATCTGCCATGGATTTCTACATGACCAACAGGGTTGGAGTTTTTTAGATAAATCTTCATGAATTAAAATTTTTACTTTTCCATAAAAATAATTTTCCCCCTAACAACCTCGACCATAAAAAATAAATTGAAGTTTAATAAACAGGCCCCTAAGAGTCAGAGCTGACCCAACAGGGCCTTGCTCTCTTTTGGACACCAGAACTCTCTAGAACAAGAAGAGGTAATCAGAGAATTTGACAAAACAAAGCAATGTTTACGGAGAAATAAAAGAAAATGCTGCATGTGTATAGGCAAGAGTTACACAGCTATGCTACATATATATATATATAAATTTGATCTTTTGAAATGACTAAACACTAGGCTCTATAAACAACATCAGGACAACTGTTTGATTCATATTGTTAATTAGATATTCAAGATTAAACCTTCACTATCCACTAAAAAAAACAAACATTTCAGTCCTAATCAAGTCCAGTACTGACCTGTAGTCATGAGCTAAAATGTCCTCTACAATTAAATCTGCTAATAATGGATTGTGATTAAATCTAACATATGCATACACATATAGATTTGTTTACTATATACTCACTTCGGATGTCCCTTCTTGGGGCACGTGCGTGCTCCACAATGACTCTCTCACCACATAGTTCCCTTCCACTCATTTCATAGACTGCGTCCTCTGCATCACGACTGTCTTCAAACTCTACAAAACCATACCTGTTAATGAAAAAAGGAATTCAAATCTCTTCAGGTTCTAAAATGAAGGGCCTCTAAAATGAATCAATTCTCAGCTGTAACTCCTGAAACAATGTAGAAAATCACTTCTGCTCCAGGTCTGTTTATCAAATGTCTACTGCTACATTGTGCCAGGAGTCAGAAATGCAGAGAAAAACTAGAGATACTGCTTTCAGTAGAAATTACAACTTTTAAACCACTGTAAATATTCAATGAATTTAACCAATTTTAATTTAATTAAAATTTGGAGATAGCAGTTGACATATACAATTAATTAAAATGTACACATAATATTGACAAACTGACTAAAAGCCAAGATATTTGGTTTAACAATTATTCTGTGCTTGAGCTTGATTAAATAAATCAGACTGCACCCTGAAGCCGTTGGCCTCAACGTGATACGGACACTAAAAACTACTCTTTAAAATATGAATTGAACATTAAAAATTACCTAAAGCTCATGGTGATCATTTTCCATAAGGTCTGCTTTTGTAATTTTTACTTGACATTCCTAAACCTCACTTTTACAAACCAGACGGTTCCTTCTCAACCTGTCAGAATTTCTAATGCCAAAGGACTACTGTTGAACATGGCAAAATTATAAATAACATGCAAAGACAATGTTATGAAAGATGCAAAAAGGGTTTAACTTTTGTCAGTATTGTTTTAATTTTATATTAACTTCCAAAACTGATGCTTGACAAGCAACATCTAGCCTTACTTTATAAACCACATCAGCCCTGATAAAAAAATCAATTGTATAAAATGCTGATATGGATTCACATAGTAGCTCTTAATTAAAGCAACAATAACACCAAAAACAAATTGTATAAAAGTAATGAAAATAGCATGTACTGTTGCTCTGTTTGCTTCAGAAAGAATACTATAAATAAGCTGGTGTTTAGCCATGGGGGCAGCCATTCAAGCTGGGGAAAAGGCACAAGTTATATATCAGAAAACTTATAAGCCCTGTCCAGTACAATGTTGTTTTATCTATTCTATAACCTGCACCTTTTTTCATTTCTCTTCCAGCTTGAATGGCTGCCTCTATTACAGCAGCCTATTTGTATAAATTATAGTAGTCTTTACTAGAAAAAAAATAACTATCATTTTAATTACAATTTTAAAAATGTAAAAATACTTTAATCGTTTGGTGTTACCATGTTCCTTTTATGTTGCCGCATGAACATGGTCAAGTTAGCAGTCATTATATATATATATATATATATATACACACACACACACACATACATATATATACACACACACATACATATACATACACACATACATATGTATATATATATATATATATATATATATATACACACACATATACACACACAGATACATATACACAAACACAAACACACACATACATACATACACACACACACACACACACACACACCACTTATAGTAAAAAAAGCGATTTACTGCAGGTACAAAAGTAACGTTTCTGTAACAAAAACCCACTTCAATACAGTGTTTGTCAGAAACCCTTAGTGACGTAAAGAAATGAAATGTTAACCGTGTACCATATTAAGTTAAAGAGTTTAAAACAGCACTCTCCATACAGTGAAATACATAATAGTAGATACACAATATATTTTCTTTTTTTTTCTGGATCAGAATTCAATCACGAATAAAGAGATTCAGTGGAAGACGTTGCATTCTGTGAAAATCACGTGTTTTGACATGGTCATGTCACTAAGTGGAACTGGTATTGCATTAGAAAGTGTTATAAAGCAAGTGATGTGCCTCGTTCAGCTGCCAGCCGTGTTCAAACCTGTGTTCAGCAATGGGAGGTCATGTGGATAGGCCTAAAGAAGGTGGTAAATTCAGTTACATATAACAAATACATCTTACACATGCTATTGCAGCCTGAAACATTTTCTGGATATTGAACATGCAGCTAATAGCTCATTAAGGTACACCCATCTGCTAACCTACATATTCAGTATGTTCAGGCTCACATACTAGCACTAGGCAAAGTGGCACCCAGGACAGTAACTAATGGCAATAATACTTTTGCTTTAAAGGACAAGGAAAGTTGAACTAAAGAAGTAGGGTAGGAATGTTGTACATTGTGTTTTGGGCTTCTGCACCAAGCACAGCCCTTTAGCAGGGAAGATGTGTCTCCAAAGATGCCCCAGTAGCTCCCCATCTTCTTTTCTGCTGATTTGCTGCACATGATCTGTGTTGCTGTCGCTTACTGAGCTTAGGAACTGATTCAAACTATACAGAACACATGGAATATAACTGTCACAGTATAATGCTGATTAGTAATTAATATGGATAATTACTGCATGGCAGCACAGAATCCAGTGCAACTAACATCAGAATTTAATAATCAGCCACTTATTTTACAGGCCAAACTCACTTTCTGCTTGAAAATTTGTGACAACCCCTAAGCTTAGCTTCTCAAAAGCTGCTCAGAGCCCACTAAGCATGTGAGTGTTACAGACACTTTTCAAGATGGTGACCTCCCTGTGACAAGTTTGAAGTCCTGGATCATTGCTGCTATTTACAAGCTGAAACTTTTGGCTGGTGCAATAAGTTCAGTATATAAAACATGGCATTCATTTTTAGTGTTTCCTTTAAACGAATGGTTCACCTTCAAGTTAACTTTTAGTATGTCACAGAATGGCTAATGCTAAACAACTGTTTAATTGGTCCTCATTTGTTTTTTTTTTGTTTTTTTAGTTTTTGAATGATTTGCCACCTTCTTCTAACTCCATCTTTGCAATGAGGGTCATCTAAAAAACAAATGCTTTGTAAAGCTACAAATATATTGTTACTGCTACTTTTTTTATTACTCATCTTTTTATTCATCCCTTCTCACTGATATTTCAGTCTTTTATTCAAATTAATTCATGGTTTCTAGGGTCATTTGGATCCTAGTAACCAGATTGCTGAAACTTCCAACCCGAGAGCTGAGGAATAAAAGGCTAAACAGCCTAAAAAAACCTCAAATAAAAAATCCCCATTGCATACGGTCTAAAAATATCACTCTCTAAATTGTACTATTAGTTAATTTATAGGTGAACAGCCCCTTTAAATGAGAACCAAACCCATACCCAAACCCAAAAAAAACCCCTCCCCACTTTCCCCCAGACTACTTGCTACCCTAATTTTTTACTCACCCCCTTGTGGCAGATTCAGGTGTCAGAGTTGACGGCAGCTATCTTCTTCTGTAATCTGTGTCCTCTTTATGTTATGTGGCAATTCCAGTGAGTTTTGGCTCATGAGCAGTTGTCCGGAACCAGGAATTTGCTCCAACTGCACATGTGCCAAAACGCCATGAATACACAAAGATAACCGAAGAAGATGGCTGCTGTGAGCTCCAACGCCTGAATCTGCTCCTAGGGGGAAGTAAAAAAAATTAGGGTAGCAAGTAGGCTGGAGGAAGTGGGGAACGGGGCCATGAGGGGTATGTAAAAAGTTAGGGCCATTTGCCCAGGGTAGCAAGTAGGCTGGGGGAGCAGGTGTCTACGGTGGGGGGGGGGGTCAAGTATGGGTTTGGCTCTCCTTTTATGGTAAACTTAAAGGAAAACTATACCCCGAAAATGAATACTAGAGCAACATATAGTTTATATCAAATTAACCAGAATATTAAAGAATCTTAACAAACTGGTATATATGTGTATATATATATATATATATATATGCACATATATAGAAGTAAATATTGACCTTTTACTTGCCTTGAACCACCATGTCGTGATGGTCTGTGTGCTGCCTCAGAGATCACCTGACCAGAAATATTTCAACTCTAACTGTAACAGGAAGTAGCGTGGAAGCAAAAGGCACAACTCTGTCTGTTAATTGGCTCATGTGACCTAACTTCATAGTTTGTTTTTGTATGTTTGTGTGCACTGTTGAATCATACGATCCCAGGAGGCTGTGCTTATTTTTTGAAATGGCTATTTTCTATTTATGATTACCCAATGGCACAGGCTACTGAAAAAGTATATTATTATGAAAATGGTTTACATTTAGCAGGGTTTTACATATGAGTTGTTTTATGCAATATCTTTCTATAGAGACCTACATTGTTCGGGAGCTATAGTTTTTCTTTAAAGTTAAATTTTGGAATGATTTAGAGAGTGATATTCCGAGACCCCTGGCAATTGATCTAATTTTTTGTGTGTGGTTTAGCTTTTTATTCAGCAGCTCTGCAGTTTGCAATTTAAGCAATTTGGTTGCTAGTCCACATTACCATAGCAACCATGAATTGGTTTGAATCAGAGACTGGAATATGAAGAGAGGAGGATCTGTAATAAAAAGTAGCTACAATACATGTGTATCCTTACGAAGCATTTTGTTTTTTTAAGATGGGGCGACCGCGACTGACACCCATTAGTAAAACTGGGAAGGTTCAGAAGAAGGCAAAAAAATTAGACTAAAAATATATATAAAAAAAAAATAATGAAGACCAATTAAAAAGTTCAGTCATTCTATAATATACCAAGATTAACTTAAAGTCGAACCTCCCCTTTAATTGCTTTACGTTGCACATTGCTTAAAAATATTATCCCAGGGCATGGGTTACTGCCCTGATGCAGATTATCCCAGTGTTCACAAACTTCGCAAAGAAGCGCCAATGTGTCCCTCGCTGTTAAAGAGGACCTGTCACCTTGAGACATGAGTAAAATATTTATTTTCCATCCTTAGTTAAACCCTTTAGTCAGCTGTTTTTGTCTATATCTGAAACGGATTAGAAAATATCCTTCGTGTAAAAAGGGCTTCATAGGCGCTGCCATGTTTAAACACCCCTTTGTTTTCCGTGTGTGGGCTGTGCCAAACTGCCGAATCTCATTCATGCTTAGTCAGAGTAAACTCTATGATAGACAAGCTCTGTATAACTCATGTCACACCAGGACTTGATATTCTATGGGAATTATTTGAAACACCTTCTATTGTTCTATTCAGATTGTGTGGGCTACTCCAGCCACTAACAACTGCACAAACTGGTGATATCATGAGAGGAGTCTGCAGTACTGATTCTACCCATGATGCTTTGCTCTCCTGACTTTCTGGAAAGTCAGGGCTTCAGTTAGTGTCTCATGCACATTTGGAAAGTAGTTATAAATTGAGAATTAGTGAGATTTGAGCATAATAAATAGGGGTATGTGGTTTGTTTTAAAAGTTTTATTTCCTTCCTAGTATTAACTCAATCATGACAGGTTTCCTTTAAAAGTTTCACCACACGCCTCACCCCTTTTTTAAAACCACTTCAACAATTTTGCTGAAGCCTTTACAGAACCTCTCCACGTCTCGTTCCCTGGCTCTGTGGCTGAGGCGACCGATATAAACCTGTCGACCGCGACATGGCGACTGTGGCCGTGAAGCGCTCTGATACGTCGCTTGTTTCTAACACCTCCTGCAGTTCTTTCTACTGCCCCAAGAAGGTTCTGCGGAGAAGCCCTCACACTGCCAGTGAGCGGGCTCCAGACCGGAACTGGAAGAGGAAAGGAAATGGTACTGTGCGTAAGCCTCACGGTGGGGCGTAAAAATGAAAATCCTATCATACTTACCAAGATTTTCCTTTCCTGGACTGTAGCATGGCAGTGGGCACCAATGGGATTCATCCCCGTCACGTGACATAAATTAACAAATAATCAATAAATTCGGCTCCCCGCCCCCAGGCATCCATCTCATTGACTGAAAACACAGAGAGCTCTCCTCACTAGGGTTGGGAAGCCTGGTGCCCACTGCCATGCTACAGTCCAGGAAAGGAAAATCTCGGTAAGTATGATAGGATTTTCACTTTTCCTGTTCCTTCGCATGGCAGTGGGCACCAACAGGATGTACCCAAGCTTCATAAGATAGGGAGGGAATAACAGTGAGAGCTAGCTGACATACAGACCACTGCACCCCTCTGCTGAAGCCACTTTGATATCTGTGACAGTAGTTGAATAATATAATGACTGAGGCAATCGGCAATGTTACCTGTTGAGAATTGAACATAGACGAATATGGCAATATAATTGCACAATACAGAGATACAACGTCACAATTGCCTTGTAGTGTACTCACCATGCCGACTTATATTTGTAGCACTATATGGCTTCTTCTTATGGAAAATACTTACAGTATTCGAGAGGGTAGACCCTGGTTAAACCTGCTGTAGACAGAGATTATTACTTCAACATACAAACCAGTTGATGAAGAAAAAACTGCAATATGTACTGGATAATCCCTATATGCCTATGGCATGATTAGGTCGTATGATCCCTATTAACTATTAACCTGTATTTACAGAATGCCAACATATTGTGCAACTCTGTCGATGAAGCTATCTAATAACAGTAAGCGTTATCATTATGGTTGCATCCCTATAATGTACAGTAATAATATATTAATATACCTAATCCTGGTGGTAGACTATATTACCCTAATATACTGCAATAGTATCATACTGACTAGTTGCAGTTGCCACAGGAATTTTGGCATGTCAAATTGCTATACAGCAGCGGTTTGTGAAAAATAGCAGCAAAACATTTTAATATACCTAATCCACCACTTTGATGGTGAGGTGTAAAGAAAAACAGTAGTATATTATGAAACAAAGCGCATGGCTGTATGTTGCATTGATACCCTTAGTATTATCACCCTGAAAGTTAGACATAACACTGTAGATCATGACGATGCCTTCTTCCGATCACCACTCAGATATTGTATATAATGTTCAAGTGGACTTTCCCAATTAGGTAAACTGTAGTAATACGTACTGTAATTAAAATGGAAATAGCATGAAAGGCTTATGGTAACTTTATATGTGCCATATGACAAAGAAGGATATAACGGAACAGGATGAATAAAGGTGCTGCAGATAAATAGCAGACATTGCATGAAAACCAATAGAGCATTGACCCTGAATAATGTAGCAGGGAACAGCAATAGTGCCCCAGAATACATATATACTTTATTCGCAGGGACACCCTTAATTTAAAAAACCTCCCTCAGATAGGGAGGGACCCCAATATCATTGTACACAGAATTGTGTATTTTTATAAACCTTACCGCAATGAACCTATATGTTACCTGAATATTATTTGGCATAATAATAGTGTTGATTTTCCAAGCCACTGTACCCTGAAAATAGTTTAAACTCCCTATATTCACCATCTTTTGCGTGCTCGCATTAAATGCTAATAGCTACCATGATGTAATAATGATCCTAGCTGCCAGTACTAGTTTTGTATATTGGCAAAGTTAATAAGTGCAGGACCGCATAGGAACTAACCTAAAAGAACAGATGCCCATCTAGGGCATTGCCATACGGTTATACATATATATATATATATATACACACACACCCACATACATATAGAAGCTGTCTCGTGGGAGTAATTAACGACCGTAGACGATTAATGTAACATAGTCACACCTAAATGTTCATAATCCAAAGGTTTCCTGTACATATTAACATTAGTACTCTGCAAGGTCTTGATATAATGGTATTATACAAGTATTAACATAATGCTGCATAGTGAACCAGGTAACACTAGCTGTGAATATGCCCACTGCTAGCAGCATGCAGAGGCATCATATAGAATAGCATCATATATAATAATGAGAACTGCTCAAATTTCACAGATTGGGAGGGCAGTACATGGTTACCCCATTATCTAAAGTCTTTAGTAAGAGAGCAGTGGTTTACACTGTATTTAATACACTTAGAAGCTATATCACTAGTTATGACCGCAGAATGCACCAAAGCTATCCCATAGAATTGGAGTGGCTGTATCGTGGGGATAAGACAACCATTATCTACCCAGATCCTATATTTTGATTGCAAGGTGAACTGCCACGACTCGCCCTGTAGGTATAATACAGTAATGTTGATCTGCTTAGCTATTGAACACAAGCCAAGACTTGTGGAGTTGCTCTGTATGGTAGAATAATGGTAAAGGCCATTATAGGGTTCTGTCCAACACCCAGTATAGTTTGAGCAGCTACATGGATTCCTTCCATGATATGTTGCCACATGAAGCCTGATGTGCTTCAGCAATGTGGAGAGTGGTATGATGAGAATTTGGGTTGTGTTGTCTCTCCTAATATTACTTGCACAAGCTGCACAATCATGGACTGCCGAAGGCAGAACCTAGCTATGTTGTGGTGTTGAAGTTGCAATGTTGTAATCATGCTGACAAACTGAATAACTAGATCATGACAGCACCTGACAGCTGTAAGGTTGCAATATGGTAATGTAGTTAATTGCAGGAATGCCCTTAATTAAACACCCTGAATGGCTATACAGTCATATCTTTGTAGTTGCATGTTTGCAATGAACTGCAGATGTGTGCTTAATTTTCCATAGATTGGATGACTTTATCATGATGCCACTAGTTAATGCAGATTGGGGTGCTCCTGGGGTTGTAATATTGTAGCATAGTGAAGTACAAGGGTGTCCTTAGTATAATATTCTGCTAATACTGGTTAGTTGCAATAATACAATATGGTAGTATATATTGAAAATGAGCACTTAATGTAATGCAGTGAATGGGTATACACTGATAACTTTGTTATAATATTAAGGAAGTGCAGACGTGCCTTTAATATCCATATGTTTAGTATGGTAGCCTGGTGAAGCTTTGTATTGTGATACAACTGTGTAGTGTAGTAGCCTGCTAGACTGCAAGGATGTGATTAGTACAATACTGAATGTCCATATCATAATAGTACTGACCTAATAATGAACTGCCCAGTACACTTAGTATCCTTATTCAGAATGGTTAATCTGTCAGTGTTGGATGAATGCAAATATTGTAAAGAGAACTGTAGGTGGGCACTCAGAACAGAAGTGCCCTTAATATGTGGCAAGTTTATCCTGCCAAACTGTTACATGCAGATATTACCCTATGGTAGTACAGAACTTTATGTAAACTGAATGGCTATAAAGTGGTAACTTTGATTATTGCATGAACTGCAATAGTAACAATGAACTGCGGAAGTACTTAATGTTATCCTAATGATACTTCTTAAAGCAGATTTTGCAGTATGGTAGCAATTAAAGTAAAGCGTGCATTTGGCATGACTGTATCATGAAAAGAACTGCTTAATATATATGTGCAGTACAGTAGCATGGTGAAATGTAAGGGAAGCCTGTTGCTTTGATTAATACAGGACTCTGGAAGGGCTGTATAGTATTTACTTTGCCATACATATAGTAGTAATCTACAGATGTGCTCTAAGTGCTGACCTGCAGACATTGCAATTAAGAAATTAAACAACCTTACACCCATGAAGCTGCAGGTATTAACATGTGATTAACATGTATTTCTATAGCGCCAACACATTGTGTAGCACTTTGTAAGGTAGGTACCACAGTCTTATGTCCAGGGTATGTTAGACCACCTTTTTCCAAGATACTTGCCATACAGAAGTTCTCAGTTTGGTATGGTAATTTTAACTTCCACTACTACATGAGGTCCTCTGTTTAATAGAACCTTCACATGGGAACTGAGCATCAGATGAACAATTCTAATTGTATTAGGCTGCTGGCTTTGATATCTGACCTTCATTTGCAGTGATACTTGTCCGCCGGACAGCCAGTTTGTTACTTCAACTCATGCACCTGATTTGGAATATTCCAATAGTCATTTGCCTGCTTGAGTCAATTAATATGCACCAGTATCTCTTTGCTTGGAAGCCATCCCCTTTGAAAGGGCCAGCACATAAACAGCATAGATGTGCTATCAAGCTGTGTCTTAGCTCATGCTTGCAGTGTGAATACAATTCACTAGCAATTGACTTCAGTTGATGATGAATTTTTCACTCACTTGATATTAGTAAATGTATAGTTGGACACCTTACCTGGATTTAGATTCCCGGCTTGAATGGTACTTAATTACCATAATGATTGGACAACAGGTGCTCTGATGCACAGCCTTCCTGCTCACCTGCCTCGACCCCTCACAGACAGCCGTCTCAGTAACAGGGGAGGCAAAGGAATAAAAGAAAACACTCTGGGGTAGTATAGAAATCAGAACCTTTCACGAATAACAATGGCACTCCAGGTACAATCAATGCAGGGTCACCCCTTGCTTTTATTAAAGTGCAGACGTGCAACGTTTCGGGGTCACCCCCTTTATCAAGCATATAAAGGGGGTGACCCCGAAACGTTGCACGTCTGCACTTTAATAAAAGCAAGGGGTGACCCTGCATTGATTGTACCTGGAGTGCCATTGTTATTCGTGAAAGGTTCTGATATTAGAGGGTTGCCGAGCCCTTAAACAATTTGAGCACCAGGTGAGCTGAACTATTTTTGCATCAAGGAGTGTGCGCTACTTCAATTGGTTGTGTGTGTAGTATAGAAATCACCCATATGTATATAGCGTATCCTGCAAGTAGCTGTTCAGATTTCAGCTTGACCGCTATCAGCAGAGTGCACAGTGAGGAGAGCCCCATACTTTCTGTTCGGATGCAAAACACCGACTTATTGCACACGTTGCCCAAAGGGTTTTGCGACTGACTGCGATGAGTGGCACACATAGCCCTGGTCCTTGGACCCTCACAGGCCTCACACAGGCAATAGTACCCAGACCTGGAGCTTCAGCAGGTAGCGCACAGAGACCCTGCTGGCACATAGTGAGCTCGATGTGACAGGAAATGAGATGGATGCCTGGGGGCGGGGAGCCGAATTTATTGATTATTTGTTAATTTATGTCACGTGACGGGGATGAATCCCATTGGTGCCCACTGCCATGCGAAGGAACAGGAAATCGTGGTTCTGCAATGTTTCTCAATGGTGCATTATTGTAGGTAGGATTAGAGCGCAGTTATTGCAGTAATAAAGCCAGTCCAGGAGGCCACAATGACTGTACACGTGTAAGCCATGCGAAGAGTCATTATTTACAAATCAATTTGGCGTCTGCCGTCGTGTGTAACACAAAATATATACACGCTGTATTAGTGGCTGCCGGCTGGGAATGTAAATCAGCAGTGGCACAGGGTTCAATTCCACTTCCACTATGTTCTTCCAGAGCATTGCAGTTTATTGGTCCAAAATGAAAATATAAACGCTGATACCACTAGGGTTGCCACTTTTTTGCCAAAAAATACCAGCTTTCCTAATCCTATATATTTAGATTTTTTTCCCTATTAATAACATTGGGGTCAAGCATTATTTTTGCCGGTCAGGCTGGTAAAATAGGGGCCAGGTGGCAACCCTAAGTTGTAAAACCACTGCACCTGTGTAACAGTATCTTTCTGAATTTGACACTTAAAGGAAAACTAAACCCCTGAATAGGGGTGCCACCTTTGCAGGGGCGTAACTATAGAGGAAGCAGACCCTGCGGCTGCAGGGGGGCCCAGGAGGCATAGGGGGCCCCATGAGCAATTTTATTTCAGTATTTATAGGCAAAACAGGACAATGTCTGGATATGTTGGGGGCCCTAAAATGAATTTGCTGTGGGGCCCAGTAGCATCTTGTTACACCACTGCACCTTTGAAATGAACCGAACCCTGGCCCCCCAGGGAGCTAAATCACGTGACTTTTTGGCACAAAACAAGGAAGTAAAAAATGTTTTCCCCTTCCCACCTATAATTTGCATATGCAAATTAGGGTTCGGATTCGGTTCGGTATTCGGCCAAATCTTTCGGGAAGGATTCGGGGGTTCGGCCGAATCCAAAATAGTGGATCCGGTGCATCCCTACTTATAAGGGAGCCTTGGGGGGGGTTACATTTTTAGCTCTGATGTCTGTGTGGTCTTTTAACTTTGATGTGGAGTGGGCAGGGATTAAGGGTGGGGCTTGGGTGCTAGCGATCGTATCGATTTTTTTCGGAGGATCGAATATGCAAATTTGGCCACTTCGATCATCGAATACCGAAAATTCGAATTATCGAATAGATCGAATATTCGATCATTCGATGATCGAAGGATTTTAACTTTAAAATTTATTCAAATGCCTACTCTGCCAGATTGAACCTACCGAATACCAATAGAAGCCTATGGGAATCCCCCCATAGGCTTCTTTTGCAAACACCTGCTCAAATACCATTCGTACAATCAAACGGAAGCTCGAAGGAAAAAGTACGATTTTGTCGTGAAATCGAACGATCGGTATTTGATCGTACGATTCCATCAAGAAATCGAATATCGAGGAAATAATAGCCTAAAACTATTCGATAAGCACTCGATAGTCGAATGCTTATCGAATTTCGAGGGGATTCGAGGGATTTTCAGGTGAATTTTAGTAAATTCGTCCCTAAATGTTACTTATAGGTTATGTTGATCATTTTTTGCTGAGAGGTTTGTTTTTGTATATTATTATTAGTTGAAGTTCCTAAGCCTGACTCTCTGACTGTTCCATCTCAGCCTGTTAGTTACAGTTTCTAATGCTAACAGACTCCTGCTGCACAAATATGGCAGCCCCCTCATACAGGAACTTGGGACAACAGACAGGTAATATAAAAGCATCATGCAAATACTTTATAGCAAAGTTAGAAGTTGCTTTCAAAGCCAATATTATAATAGATTTAAAAAAGAGTTTAATTTCAGATGCTTTTACATTACGGGGCAAATTTACTATTATTCCCCAAAAATAATTTGTTTCTATTCGATATTCAATTAGCATTCGATTTTCGAATGTTAATCGAATAGTTCTAGGCTACCTTTTATTCGATATTCGATCATTCGACGATCGAATACAAACCTATTCGATCAGTCGAATAAATCATTCGACTGAACGAAGAATCGTACGAATCATTCGAACGATCGAACACTTCGATCGTAGGAATCCTATTCGATCAGGACTTAGTAAATTTACTAAATTTGTGTGAAGGATTCGAAATTCGATCAAATTTTCAAAAAGATTAGATACTTTTTTGGGCACTTCAACCATCTAATTCAAAAAATTTGATTGATTCGAATAAAAATCTATTCAATCATTCGACCATTCGAATTACTTGCCCTTTAAATTTTTATTTGAATCCCTAGTTCGCCAGATTAAACCTACCGAATTGCTGTATAACCCTGTAGGAAGCTCCCATAGGGTTATTTCAGCATTTTTAGATCAAATAAAAAAAATTCCATCAAATGGTTAAAATTGTTCGAATCATTCGATTCGAACGATTTAAAGGGGTTGTTCACCTTTGAGTTAACTTTTAGTATAATGTAGAGAGTGATATTCTGAGACAATTTGCAATTGGTTTACATTTTTTTTTGTTTGTGGTTTTATAGTTATTTAGCTTTTTATTCAGCAGCTCTACTGTTTGCAGCGTCAGCAATTTGGTTTCTAGGGTACAAGTTCCCCTAGCTACCCTGCATTGATTTGAATAAGAGACTGGAATATGAATAGGAGAGAGACTGAATAGAATGATAAG
This sequence comes from Xenopus borealis, assembly GCA_024363595.1. Taxonomy (NCBI): domain Eukaryota; kingdom Metazoa; phylum Chordata; class Amphibia; order Anura; family Pipidae; genus Xenopus; species Xenopus borealis. The sequence goes on along the minus strand of CM044433.1, from coordinate 79,715,762 downwards.
TAATAAAAAGTGGCAATAACAATACATTTGTAGCCTTACAGGGCACTTGTTTTTAGATGGTGTCAGTGACCCCCCATTTGAAAGCTGCAAAGAAACAGAAGAAAATTGCAAATCATTAAAAAACTATGAAAAATAAATAATGAAGACCAATTGAAAAGTTTCTTAGAATTGGCCCTTCTACAATATACTAAAAGTTAATTTGAAGGTGAACCACCCCTTTAATCGTTTGATCGATTTTTCCTATTCAATCATTCAAATTTTGCTAATTCAAATTTGAACGGTTATAATTCGACCGAAATTCGATGGGTTAATTAACCCTCGAATTCGACCAATAGTAAATCTGCCCCTTTATGTACATTCATATGTTAAAATTAATTTTTTAATGTCAGTATCACTTTAAGAGGAAGCTCTTTGGCTGCACCAGGGAAGCTAGATAAGATGGATTAGTGTTGCTGTGCTTTGAGATACCCAACATCGTCTGACAGACAGGAGCCCTTATTCGTGTTTCTGGTTACTGAACATGAGGAGATAGAATGTTTATGTGTCTGCTCTGTAACTTGTGAAACCAGTAAGAGTAGATTGGGTTATGGCACTGCATGTAAATGCTTACTATGCACACAACACCAGGGAGTTTTATTTACTAGTCCTAAAGTGGGCTTTGGATTATACAAGCCTTCTCATGGCACTCTAGCACTATTGTGACAGCTCAACAGAATGCAAAGATTTACCAAGCATGCTGGGAACTCTTCACTGAGCTGCCAGAGTGAGAGCAAGGAAGGCTTCAAGGTATGGGCTGCCAGTGCACATGTTGTTTGCATGTTTATCAGTGTATTATTGGTACTGTATAATAGTGTCTATGAGGGTGTGTACCTATTATTTTATTGTAAACTCTAATGAGCAGGACCTAATTTATCTCATATATTATTTAGTATTTGTATATTAAACATTTCTGTTGTACAGTGCTACATAATAACAATATGTGTATCCGTATGACAGTGTGCATTTAAGTTTATTGTATGATAGTACACTAAAGCAGTAGCACCCCCAGAAAAGCCCATGATATTTATTTATTAAAAAATGAACCTTAAGTATATTGTGCTGCTCAGGGCCCCCTATTAACCTACTGTTACTTCTGGGTCTCATTTTAATAATGCAATGTATTGTTGTTGTGTACTGTAGAAAGGCTGTGTTTCATTTGATAGTTATCTTCCGTGTGATCTGACTCATACAGCTTGCAAAATAGGGCCATAGAGGGAAATCACGTGACTTTTTGGCACAAAACAAGGAAGTAAAAAATGTTTTCCCCTTCCCACCCCTAATTTGCATATGCAAATTAGGGCTCGGATTCGGTTCAGTATTTGGCCGAATCTTTCAGGAAGGATTCGGCTGTTCGGCCGAATCCAAAATAGTGGATTTGGTGCATCCCTAATATCAAAGTTTCATTAAGGTACTTAAGTGTAGTAAACATGCTTTAAATACATGCATAAATAAACTAAATAATATTTAGTGTATAGGACAATATTTATGCACCTGCTACACATGAAAGATATACTTTACATTCTGCATTTGTGTGGACAATATACTTTGAACGTCGCCTGTTGACACAAATGTCCGTTATGCCAGGGCTACAAATGTTTGTTGTGGACAAAAAAAGCTGTGGCAGTTGGTCTTCCTGCAGCTTGTCGCTTCTTGTTAGATATTAACTGAATAGATTTTCAGTATATCCTTTAATCCTCTTGGTTAACATCATGAATCCTAAACTAAACCCAGAGAAATGCAACCTGGTAATATGGGACTTGTAGGTGACCATTATATGTGCAGTAGAAAATATATAAATAATAATTAAATAGGCATAGTAATGAGGGCTTATAAGGAGAGGTTATGTGGAGCAATAAGAGGAAGAATAGCGAGAGGTAATATCCAGTGAGAGGTTATATGGAAAGTTAGAATGTGTTATAGGGGCATGTCATATGGAAAGACAGCAGGATGTTCAAGAAAGGGTTATAATCAGGGGGCTACAGTATATGGAGAGAGAGGGTGAGTTATAGGAATAGGGTACTGTATATACAGAGACAGGAAAAAGTACAATTGACATAGAAGTTTTATAGAGCGGAAAGAGGTATAGGGACAGGTTAAATGGAGAGATAAAAGCAAGTACAGGGGGAGGTTATATTGATAAAAGATGAGTTATGGTGTAGGTTATACAGTATGGTGACAGAGAAGAAGAAATAGAGAGCAGCAGACAGTAGCTCCTGCTCAGCTATTAACACTAGGGAGCCTGACTGAATGCAATGCAGGCACAAATAACATCAATTAACGCTTCTGTATTACTTAGTAGCTCCTACTCAGCTATAAACACTAGGGGGCCTGACTGAAAGCAATGTAGGCACAAATAACATCAATTAACTCTTCTGTATTACTTTGCTTGCTCAGTCTAAGCATGGGGCAGGGTGCAGCTTATGGGAGAATGCATGATCCATTGGTTTTGACCAAGGCAGACAACTCATGATTCTAAACCATGTCTCCTTTGTTTGGCAGTATATATGTGAACGTATTTTCCTCTGCCTTCTCATCTTCTACGCTCTATTCTACATGGTTTGCAGTGTATCTACAGGCGCCATGAGGTAAGGTATTAACATTTATTGCTAAAAGAGCTTGGACTCCCTCTGGGTTGGTAAATGGAGATACAGTTTGTGTATAGGGAGAGGTTATATGAAGAGATAGGAGAAAATACAGGAAGAGATTACGTTATTTATTATAATACACAAGAGACACCTTACTCCACAGGTTGATAGGAAACTGTTATAGTCTGTCTACAATTACAGGGATCAGTTCCTCACCCACCTTTGGCTCACAGTGTAATGCAACCCCTTTTAGCTTGTTCCATTGTAATGAGGTGGATCCAGATTGAAAGGAATGGAACAAGGTGAAGTCCACACACAATTTGCCTATAGTAATGGTTGAATTGTTTAGTTTTGCGGATTTTATTTCATAATATATGCATTTTTTTGTATAATTCATGTATTGGCCTTTTTTATATATATTTGTGACCATTTGTTTTTAATTAATTATTATTAACGATCACCTGGTGTTTTTACATGTGTATGTATATATGGTTTGTCAGCAGGGGGCACCTCTGGCTTCTGAGGAAGTGACCGTTGCAGTCACGAAACGCGTAAAGCCTGCTCCCCTGCTTTTTCATTCCAGCCACAGATTTTTCATCATCAGTATTTGGGATTGTTTTTCATTCTATTTTTAAAATGATTTCAATAAAGGTGTTTTTATTGCTAACATTGATTTAGCACCAATCTTGTTTCATCCAGCCTATGCTCTTCCTTTTTGTTGATTTGGTGGACCATGTGACCAGAGTGGTAATGCTTGATAGAGGATCGGCGTTTGATGGAGGATCGGCGTTCTCACCCTGCCTTGTGGATGTAACAAAACGCACCTCTTTGGTGCGGCGGGGATGCCCGCCACGCCGTGCTGTGTCTTCTTAGTGCCGGTTGCTAGTGCGCGCGATTTCGCATATTTAAAGGCGTATGCGCGCTGGCGTAATGACGTCAGCGCGCAATGGCGCAAAATTCAAACACTATTTAAAGGGGACTTTGGAAATAAGAAATTGCCCTTGATAGGATTTGATTCCTGGTGCTTCCTGAGCCTTTGTGTGTTTGTTATTTGTATCCTGCTTGTATTATTCCTGTGTTTGACCCGACCTGTTCCTGACTACTATATCCGTAACCTGACCCCTGCCTGTACTTTGACTTCGATTCTGTCTCATCCTTCTGATTGATTACCCGGTTTGACCCTTGCCTGTCTGACGATCCTTGTTATCTGCCTGCTTTGACCCAGCTTGCCTGACTACGAACTTGCCTAATCCTATTGTACCGTGACCTTTGGCCTAACTGACTTTAACAACAATCGTGCCCCTTTGCTTGCCAGAACTCCTCGCCTTGCTCCTGTCGTTTAAGTCCAGGTGGCATCTGAGTAGCTGAGGGCTCCTCCCGAAGCCAAAGGCGGTCACACTACTGGTGAAGCCGAGCCGAGACCAGGGAGCTTGGCATCTGTTCTGGTTTAGGGTGCCGACCGTGACATTATCACGGGCCATGGAAGACAACGGTCACGACGACTCTGCTGCTGCTGCTGCTCCTCCCACTCCAACTACTACGGAAGCGATTCTATCTGCTCTGCTACAGCGCATGGAGGATCAGGAGCGAAAGCAGAACTATCTCCTGCAGGGTTTTCATAACCTAACCCGCCAACTGGAGAATCCGCAGACTTCGCCACCTTAAAGGAATTGTTCAGTATAAAAGTAAAAACTGGGTAAATAGATAGGCTGTGCAAAATAAAACATGTTTTCAATATAGTTAGTTAGGCAAAAATGTAATGTATAAAGGGTGGAGTGACTGTAAGTCTAACCTAGCTTTTCAGCTCTCTTTTGTTTACACTGACTGGTTACCCTGGTTACCAGGCAGTAACCAATCAATGACTTGAGGGAGGGCCACATGGGACATAACTGTTGCTTTTGAATCTGAGCTGAATGCTGAGGCTCAATTGCAAACTCACTGAACAGTTATGTCCCATGTGGCCCCCCCTCAAGTCGCTGACTTACTCAGATTTAGAGAGCTGAAAAGCAGGATGTTGTGTTGTATTCTGTTATGTGAGACATCCAGTCACTCCAGCTTTTATATATTACATTTTTGGCTAACTAACTATATTAGAAACATTTTTTATTTTGCACAGCCTATCTATTTACCCGGTTTTTATTTTTACCCTGAACTGTTCCTTTAAAGCTGCTGAATAGCCATTGTAGCCTATAGCTATGCAGAATCTTTACTTTTTCTTCTAAGTTTGAGCAAATCGAAGGATTTTGCCCAAAATCACTCAAATCGAATGCTGCATTCGAACGATTTTTATTTGATCGAAAACGGACCTATTCGGTCCATTTTCGATCGAAAATGCCCTTTAAAAAAATTTGATGGTCGAATTTCGCAGTTTTTTTAACTTCAAAATTCAGCCCTTAGTAAATCTGCCCCTGTGTGTGGGAAACTTGCGCCAGCCTATCATGGTTTCTTTATGCTCAGTGGAATCAGCTATGTCTGTGTGAAAAAATACATACGAATATTTTTGGTAAATTTAGACGCACCTTTTCTACATAACCCCTACTCCATTAGTTAATGTAAAAAAAAGGGGGGGGGGGTAATTCAGTTTAATTTTGTATTTGCATGATATTCGTACAGTGGAAAAGGCATTGGCATCACGCAGGCATGAGTGTCTAAAAAAATGTAATCAAATGTTTACTTTTTTTGTTAGGATAGAAACATTTGACTGGAAAATCCCCTTTAACCATAAAAACGAGGCATCACTCAACAATGTTGATTATCTAGGCAAGTACTAATCAGACTTAAAAAAAATGTTTGTCACTGAATGGTTGTGGTAAATAACAGGTATAGGTGTCAGATCTAACATGCTGAGAGCTGCATATAACCACTATACAGGGATGGTCATCATAAAGTGTATTAGCAAGTCAAAGGGGGAATTCACAAAAGTGTCGGGAAGGAAAAAATGTCTTTAAAATGTCTTTAAAATGTCGTAGCAACAGACAACAAATTCACAGAGCATTTCCCCGCCAATTTTCCGTCATATACGACACTTTTGAAAAAGTGTAGTGAAAAGTGGGCGTGGTTTTTTCTGCACCACTTTCCCCGACATTTTTATGAATTACTCGTAAACTCGTTTTTTTTTGCAGACAATTTTTCCGACATATTAGGCTCTCCAAAATGAAAATGTCGGTCAAATTGTCTTTTAAAATGTCTTTAAAATGTCTTTAAAAAGTCGTGTAAAATGTCGTCTGTACGATGAAAAGATATACGACATTTTAGAAAATTGTCAGACTTACGAGACATTCAGAGATGGTAACATCTGCCTTTGTGAATTTGCCGTTAGTAAGACATTTTACAAATTTGTCGACCGCCACTTCTGGGTTATTTATTTTACCGACACTTTTGTGAATTCCCCCCAAAGACTGGGCCAGGATCAGTTAATAGTGCTTCTCCAGCAGACTTCTGCACTGAAATCCATTACTCAAAAGAGCAAACAGATTTTTTTATATTATGTTTTGAAATCTGACATGGGGCTAGACATTTTGTCAATTTCCCAGCTGCCTCCCGCTGCTGGTCATGTGACTTGTGCCAGCACTTTAGAAGGGAACTGCTTTCTGGCAGGCTGTTGTTTTTCCTTTTCAATGTTACTGAATGGAATGCAGTGGGACATGGGTTTTTACTATTGAGTGTTGTTCTTAGATCTACCAGGCATCTTGTGTTAGGGAGCTGCTTTCTGGTTACCTTCCCATTGTTCTGTTGTTAAGCTGGCCATAGACGTAAAGATTTTTGAAAGATCCAATAGTTATCGTGAGACCACGATTGTCTCAATACGATCGTTTAAATGCCTGATATGTCCATCAACTAAATAGACCATTTCAGGTGATATTGCCAGCAAAACTGAAGGATCGCAGCCTGCTTGGCCCTGCAAACATAGGTAGATTGCATGGGGACCGATAAAGATTTTCTAACCTGGCCGATCAATCATCAGACCAATGTCGGACAATAAATCGTAAGACAAACGACTGTTTGTATCCCACTAACCGCACGATAATTTGACAGATTGGTCGGACTTCCCTAAGATCGGTCGTTCAGCAGGGAAATATTGTTGCGTCTATGGGGAGCTTAAGGCTGCTGGGTGGGGGGAAGGGGAGGGGGTGATATCACTCCAACTTGCAGTACAGCAGTAAAGAGTGATTGAAGTTTATCAGAGCACAAGTCACATGACTTGGGGCAGCTGGGAAATTAACAATATGTCTAGCCCCATGTCAGATTTCAAAATGAAATATAGAAAAATCTGTTTGCTCTTTTGAGAAATGGATTTCAATGCAGAATTCTGCTGGAGCAGCACTGTTAACTGATGCATTTTGGAAAAAAAAACAAAAAAACTTTTAAAAGTGTAGGCTAGAAATGTTCATAATGGTTTGGACTTCTGTATCAGGCCAAGGCAACTACAGCCCTTTAGCAGGGAATATTTGTGTCTCTGAAGATGGCCCAGTAGCTCCCCATCTTCTGTTCTGCTGATTCACTGATTCTCATGCTCTGTGCTGCTGTCAGTTACTAAGCTTAGGGACCCACTCACAATATGCAGTACACATAAGGCTGATTAGTAATTAATACAGATAATTACTACATGGCAGCACAGAAATCAGTGCAATTAGCATCAGAATCTAATCATCATCCTTGTAGCATCAGCTTATATTACAGACCAGCCTCATTGTTTGCATCATAATTTACGATGACCCCTAAGCTTAGCTTCTCAACAGCTGCTCAGAGCCCAATGAGCATGTGAATGGCAGACACTGTCCAAGATGGTGACCCCCAATGACAAATTTGAAGTTCTGGATCATTGCTGCTATTGACAAGCTAAAACTTTAGGTTGGTGTAATAAGTTCATTATATAAAATATGGCATTTTTAGCCATATTCATTTTTATGGTTTAGTTCTCCTTTAACGGATTTGCTTGGGCTCAAATTCCTGATTTAGTTAAAAAGAATTTGGAGCTGTACCTATGTTACTGATGCTCCTGCTGGGATAAATTGCTTTCATTGTCTCTTTGAATTACTGTTATTTCTAGCACACTATCACATGTACGCACACATATATAATAATATGGTTGATTTTATAAGTGTGGCACCAGGATATATGGATTAGGAATAACTGACGACACTATCTGTAACTGGCCAGAATAAATACATTCTACACACTATTATACTGATGAAATGGGATTGTGACTTTATATAAAATTACTTTTTTATCTTTTCTCAGTAAGCGTGATGTCACTAGAGATTACATTTATTCTGAGTGGTCTCCTGTTTGTCCCTTTAGTGGGCTTGTTGGTGTGGGACTATGCCATCACTGTCACCACTCTCCATGTATGCATTTGTTGCATAGGTAAGCCACACTTTATTTAGGACACATCAGTATCACACCAGGTGTATGTGATTCCTTTATTATGTGATAAAAAATAATGTGACCTGAATCCTTTATATTGTCTTGCACACTCATCAGACCAATGGAGAATGCCTGTATTAAACAGTGCTTTCTCATGTTACCATAACCATATTTAAGCCAAGTGAGCCTGTAACCAAAGTTTGTATCTGAGTTAACGTTATACTATGTATTACTTCTTATTAATCTTTTGTATTGTATTTTGTAAGTCAATTCTTCAACCAGTAAACCCTTTCACTTTTGACATTAGGGCCAGGGACACTGGGGCAAATTCACTAAAGTGCAAAGAGGCTAACGCTAGAATTAATTTGTAGCGTGACATCATTCCGCAACTTCGCTAATTTACCAACACTGACTCTGGCGAATTTTCGCTAGCGAAGTAGATAGACGAACACAACTTTGCACCCTTAAGCCAGGCAAAGTTGCACACTGACGAAGGGTAGGGATGTACCGAATCCAGGATTCATGTGACTTTTCGTCACAAAACGAGGGTACCCTCCCTCCCTCCTACATTTCCTAACATATGGCAACGCAACTATACAGTGGGAACATGTGTAGGAACACCTTTATTTGAGTTATTAAAGGTTTCCTGGGCTTGGGTAGTGTAATGTAGTGGCTGCAGCATATACGTCTATTATACTTTAACTTCACATCTTATGCAAATTAGGCATCGCTAGCATAAATGCGATTTGCCTGACGAAGTAACAGTAGCGCAACTTTGCTAATGTTCGCCTCCCTGAGCACAACTTCGCATTTTAGTGCGCCTCACGAAGTGTGGCGAAAGCTAGCTAAGCCAAGGCAGGCGCAACTATACAGGTTAATGAATTTGCCCCATTGATTCACCAGCTGAGAAGATGCAATCAGCATAAGAGAGTAGATGCATTCATCATAATGAATGGAGTTACCTACAGAAGACTCAATTATGTAATTGTCCTTTTTTTTTTTTTTTTACAGTGACCATGGAATTCCCTTTGATGTGGGAATGGTGGCTTGAAATAGGTAAGGTCAGTTGTTTTCTTTCATGTGAAGGAGTAAGAACAGATTGGCCTACATTTTCTTGTTACCTGTATGTTTAGAACCTTATATTTCCTACATGCAGGCTTACATTTTGCAGAGACCATTCATATATTTTGGCCACATGTGGGTAACCCATAATGTATCTTTTGTTTCATTTTGATAAATCAGATAAACCATTTTTGTCTGTGCTCTGACACATTCTGTTCCTTGTTACAGGCTGTGGAATGCTTCTGATGCTTGGCTGTGGACAAACTCTTGCACATTTAACTTTTACAGGGACATCCCACAAGCATTTTGAGTTCTAGAAACGATGCCAAAAATACTCATCTTCCATCATTACAAGTGGAATTTCAAAAGCCAATTTCAGAAAGGGCCTTTTTTTATTCTTAAAACAGAAGAAGTCAAAATGGCTCTCCAGTTATACAAAAAAAAAAAACAACAATCCTCAGGGAATCATGTTTCTTTTGTATTTTAATATAATGCCAATAAATTTTTTATTAAACTGTTAACGTGTTTTCCCCCATTTGTGAACTGTTACTGGGTTTCCCCCTATACATGTAAAAATGTATAAAAATGGCACGATGCTTTTTTTTTGCATAATTATTAGTACTGTGAATGCTTGGGGTTTTGGGTGGCAATGTACACTTCTAGGTCACATTTTAGAGTTCTATAAAGCTTTTTTTTTTTTTTTTAGACCTCGAATGAACTCACAACTGGAATGTTTTATAATTTAAGAAAAAACTCCAATGGAATAAACTCAATCAGCAAATTTTCCCTGGGGGAAAAAACTCTAATCACTCAAATTTTCGAAAACCCTCTGGAAAAAAAATTTGAACATCATGAAGGCTATTAACGTCTTAAAAATGAGAGGGGGGAGGTAACTTGAAAAGGGAAGTATACAGAAAACCCACTCATATGGATCAATATCTGTTGTTCGATTCCCACCATCCGCTGGAACACAAACTGGGTGTCATTAGAACTCTGCACCACAGGGCGGAATGTGTGGTAACCAATACAGAGTCCAAAGACAAAGAGCAAAAACATCTCAGAGGAGGGTGTGAAAGCTTGTGGCTACCCAGACTGGGCCTTTGTCAAAACAGCAGTAACCAAGCCCAACAGGAGCACCAAAATAAGTAAACGCCCAGAGACACATAGTAGGCGAAACAGTCATAGTTACATAGTTAAATTGGGTTGAAAAAAGAAAGTACATCAGGTTCAACCCCTACAAATTAAAACCCAGCACACACACACACCCCTACACTCTTTCACACAAACCATATATGCCCATAGCTATACTAACTGTAGAGTTTAGAATCAAAATAGCCTTTGATATTATGTCTGTCCAAAAAATCATCCAAACCCCTCTTAAAAGCATCAACAGAATCAGTCATCACAACATCACCCAGCAGTACATTCCACAACCTCACCGTCCTGACTGTGAAGAACCGCCCACGCTGCTTCAAATGGAAAGGCTTTTCTTCTAGTCTGAAGGGGTGGCCTCTGGTGCGTTGATCCTCTTTATGGGTAAAAAGGTCCCCTGATATTTGTCTATAATGTCCTCTAATGTACTTGTAAAGTGTAATCATGTCCCCTCGTAAGCGCTTTTTCCCCCAGAGAAAACAACCCCAACCTCGACAGTCTACTCTCATAATTTAAGTCTTCCATCCCTCTAACCAGTTTAGTTGCACGTCTCTGCACTCTCTCCAGCTCATTTACATCCCTGGAGTCCAAAACTGCACTGCATATTCCAGATGAGGTCTTACTAGGGATCTATAAAGAGGTATAATTATGTTTTCATCCCTTGAGTTTATGTCCTTTTTTATGCAGGATAGAACCCTATTTGCTTTAGTAGCTACAGAAGGACACTGTCCAGAATTAGACAACGTGTTATCTATAAAAACCCCAAGATCCTTCTCACTTAAGGAAACTCCCAACACACTGCCATTTAGTGTAGAACTTGCATTTATCAACACTGAACCTTATTTTCCAGTTTGCTGCCCAGTTTCCCAACAAATCACTCTGTAAAGTTGCAGCATCCTGCATGGAACCTATAGTTCTGCACAATTCAGTATCATCTGCAAAAATAGAAACTGTACTTTCAATGCCTACATCCAGGTCATTAATAAACAAGTTGAAAAGCAAGGGACCCAGTACAGAGCCCTACGGTACCCCACTAACAACACTGGTCCAATTAGAAAATGTTCCATTTACCACCACTCTTTGTAGTCTATCTTTTAGCCAGTTCTCTATCCAGTTGCAAATACTATGTTCCAGGCCAACATTCCTTGATTTAACCAGTAACCTTCTGTGTGGCACTGTATCAAATGCTTTAGCGAAGTCGAAGTAAATCACATCCACAGCCATCCCAGAATCGAGGTCCCTGCTTACCTTCTCATAAAACAAAAGTAAGTTAGTCTGGAAAGATCTATTACGCATAAAACCATGCTGGCATATAGTATTGTTATTTGCTATGAAGTCCAGTATCCTATCCTTTATTAATCCTTCGAAATACTTTCCTACCACCGATGTCAGACTGACTGGCCTATAGTTTTGAGGCAGAGAATGGGATCCCTTTTTGAATAGCGGCACCATATTAGTAATTTGCCAGTCTCTTGGCACTATGCCAGACCTCAATGAATCCTTAAAAATTAAGTAGAGGGGTTTGGCAATCACAGAGCTAAGCTCGTTAATTACCCTGGGATGAATCCCATCTGGCCCTGGACCTTTGTTTATCTTAACATGTTCTAGTCTCTTTTGTATTTCAGCATGTGTGAACCATGCATCATTAGATGCATTATTAGAATTGGGACTATTAATAAGAAACCTTCATTAGCTGGTTCCTCATTTGTGTAGACAGACGAAAAGTATGCATTCAGAATCTGAGCTTTTTGCTTGTTCACATCAACCAGCTGACCCCCCCTCTGATAATAAAGGTTGTACCCTTTCCTGTTTCAATTTTTTACTATTAATATATTTAAAAAAATAATTTTGGATTATTTTACTGCTTACTGCTACATCCTTTTCCTTATCGATTTTAGCTTGCTTTTTTGCATGATTTATTAGCCTCCTTGTACCTTATAAATGATTCGGCTGTCCCAGCTAACTTGAAAGCCTTAAAAGGACGTCTTTTCTTACCCACCTCAACACTTCTATTGAACCAAAAAGGTTTTGCTTTGCAACAACGTTCCTTGCTTACAAGCGGAATATACGGACATGTATATTTATTAAAGCAGCATTTTAAAGACTTCCCATTTTTGTTCAGTGTTTAACCCTGTGAAAAACATTTCCCAATTAATCTGTTGCAGAGATGCTCTTATACTGTCAAAATGTGCACGCCTGAAATGTTTTAGTTACTCCCATTTGTAGCTGGAGAATCAGAGAAACTCAGGAGGATTTTCAACAAACACCACGTCCCTATGTTTTTCAAACCTAGCAACACGGAGACAAAAACTGGTACACCCAAAGGATCCAACACCAAAAGAAACAAATCAATGTGGTATACGGAGTCCAGTATAGCGAGGAGTGCACAAATCTATACACTGGGGAGACAAAACAACTGCTCACCAAGTGAATGGCTCAATATAGGAGGGCAAACTCTACAGGGCAAGACTCAGCTGTCTTTCTACACCTAAAAGAAAAGGGGCACTCCTTTGAAGATAGCAAGGTCCAAATCTTGGATAAAGAAGACTGCTGGTTTGAAATAGGCATGAAAGAAGCGATTCATGTCAAGGTAGAGAAACCATCCCTGAATAGAGGTGGGGGCCTTCCACACCACCTGTCTGCTACATACAATGCTGTTATCACATCGGTACCCAAGCGGTTTCAGAACACTTCACACATCCATCCATGCAACTCTCACAAGTTACACCTGTGTCTAGGAGTTGCATGACACATTGCTAATCCCATCACAGTAACTACACAGAATGCAATTCAGATGTCACTTTTTTGAAGAGTTACAATGTGTCACTGTGATTAGATTAGTGGAAGAGTTTATATGCCGAGAACTTCCCATACCAGTCAGTTGAACTGAGTAAGCTGCTCGGATGAGTAGTGAAACGTCTTCAATAATTACTCAACAAGTCCAGTTGTTTTAGAATTACTTATATAAGATAGTCAGTTGTATATTCAGTGCTTATTCTTCCAGTATATATAATCTGATTCAATAAAGATTTCCTGATCATAAAGATAAAGCCAGACTTACTCCAAGGCATCACTACTCACCAAACATATACAGAATTCCAAAAAAATAAACGGTAAGATAATACGGGGATGATTCCTGTGAATCAAAGAAATCACTGGCATCTTTGTAGAAGCCTTCTAAAAGTAACAGCATTCCAAGAATGTCTCAAACCATAATAATTAGTACTCCTAGAATGATTGCTTTATTTGAACTTTTGTATGTATAAATACAATATTCTTTCTTGAATCGTTTTTTCATCCTTCAACATATACACACACACACGTAGTCGAATAAACACAAACCCATTGTGGGACTGTACAGAGCTATGAGGATCTGTGTTTAAAACAATAAGGGGCAGATTAACGAAGGGTTGAATTTCGAATGAAAAAAAAATTAGAAATTCGACCGTCAAATTTTTGGGGGGGGGGGGTTCAATTGAAAATGGACTGTTTTCAGTCGAATAGGTAATTTTTCAATAAAATTGAATCGTACGATTCAAACGAATTTCCAAAATTTTTTTTTCGATTTTCCAGGACTTATAAAAATTTTCAGGAAAGCTACCAGGTGGTCCCCCATAGGCTACAATAGCAATTCGGCAGCTTTAAGGTGGCAAATAGTTGAATTCGAAGGATTTTAAAGAAATAGTAATTCTTTCAATTCAAATTGAATTTTGGGCTATTTGATAGTCGAAGTAGCCCAAAATTACTTTGAAATTCAAATTTTATTAAAATTTTCACTTCAACCCTTAGTAAATCTGCCCCTAAATGTACATTCTATGGATATGCAGAACTACTCAATTAATTGCCATGTCACATTATCAATATTTGCTTGCGGGACAAGAAAGGAGTCTGAGCATCTTGGAGTGCTCGGGAGAAATCTTCTATAGGCCGTTGAGTAGATGGAGGAGGAACAAGCTTTCCACGGCGGATCAGATCACAAAGATCCCGTATCATCTTTACAATTTCCTCGCGATCAGCTTTTAGAATAAAAAGGAAAATGGTACATTAGGAAAGATGTGTGTAAGACGGTAGAATAGAGAAGGATAAATGCATACAAAGCTAGTTGAAAGTGGACAGGAAAGAAAATGTATAAAGTCTCATGGATATGCTTACTCTGAGCTCGTTCCTTCTTCCACTGAGTTACCCAGAAACCACACAGTTTTACATTTTTGAATATAAGTGCACTCTGAAAGAAAAAAAAAATAATATTTTTTTTTTTAAATGCCAATTCATTCAAATTGTTCACATACTAAAAATGTAACAGGCAAATTCAAAGCTGGGTGTGTCATGTTGAGAAGCATCCATGGAAGCCCGACATACAGCCATGATAAATAAAATGGTGTTGCCTCCTGTGAATGCTAGTCTTTTTTTTTTTTTTTTTT